>OZ010584.1:80426403-80528903 GCA_963932145.1 Acanthosepion lycidas | reverse complement strand
ATATAAAAAAAATACTTTCCTATATTCAAATATTTATTCGATTTTGCTTACAGTCGTACAAGTATTTGCTTTTCTGGGCATAAATTGTATAAAAAAAAGGAATCATTAATAATAAAATCGAGAAATACGAGTTTTCTTTTTTAAGTTTTTTTTTTTTTTTTTTTTTTTTTTGCAGACGATTTGATGTTAAACATTTGAAGTTGAAATGGCCGCGTCGGAAAAATAATGCAAACTCGATGCTGGTAGATATTCAGTCTGAGCTCGTATGTACAGTGTAACCTGGATATAAGAGACCCTGATATAAGAGAAACACGGATATAAGAAAGATTTTTACTGGTCCCAAATTAGAGACATACTTACCTAAACAAAATAGACCAAAGCCGGATATAAGAGAAACCCGGATATAAGAGACTTCGTCTACGGTCCCGACAACTCTCTTATCCGGGTTACACTGTAATATATGCGCGAAGGTTGTTTTACCACGTTCAAGATTTACTACTCAATACCTACTCAGTACCTAATCAATACCTAGTCATTAGAAAAAAAATATTTACATGAAAATCGGCAGTCTAATGCCGACTACATGAATGCTATTCCTGATGGTTGCTTACTTCAGTTTTGTTATCAGATTTACAGGTTTAGCGCCGTGCTAAGGCGCCACATAAGAGAGCAACAGGTTAAAATCACTTTCAGTACACTCTAAATTTTTTCGTGTATCATATATGTAAAAAGGTATGCAGGAGCGAGACAGGTTTCATGGATGGCGGCTCAGATCAACATTGAAGAGATGGTATTCGTCTGTAAAGAAGTAGCAGTTATCATTTATGGATATACTCATGAGAAGGTTGATAAAATCAGTTTGCGTGAATGTGTATTGTTTTCGTTCAGAGTCTAGAATTTTCCTTTCATGTATTTCCTTTTTATCCATATCGTTTTTTTTTCCTTTCATCGCCATCATCATCTTCTTCCATATTCTTTTATTTTTACTGCTTAACGCTATTCGCTCCCACCAATATCTTCCTGCTTTTATCTTACTTGTTCATATCCTGCATCGCTTAGATTTTTTTCTTGGCATTTATTCCTATTGTTCATTTATTTCTTTATCTTATTTTTTTTTTTATTTTTTTACAGAATACATAATTTCTTTCGTTTATTTATTTCTCTGTACGTGTGTCAACTTTACTTATTTTCTTCTACGTCGGCTGTTCTCGCTTTTGCCATCATCTAATTTTTATTCCGCCATGTTTGCAATTCATGATTTATCTCCCCCTGATTACTGCATTTGTTTGCCTCTATTTATTTAATTGTTTCTTTCCTTCCTCCGCAGAATAAATTTCCAACTGACATTTTTTTTTTCATTTATTTTGGCTACATATAAACCCTGTCGGAACAGGAAGTCTTATGTATGGTCTTCAGTTTCCGGAATTGATAGGAAAATCTTTAAAAAAAAAAAAAGCCAACTTGCAAACATAGTTTGTTTTTTATTTGTATTATGTTTTTCGAATATTTATCTTTGGAAAACTGTTGTAACATTTCTTCCCCGATTATTTAACAGAGATCAGAGTAGTTCCCTAATAAATATCCGTCCATTTTGCTAACCTGTCTAAAACTTCGTTTGTTTGATTCAGGCAATTGTCTACGTCGATAGTTACGTATATATCTATCTATCTATCTATCTATATATATATATATATATATATATATATATATATATATATATATATATATATATATATATATATATATATGTATGTATATGTATGTATGTATTTATATATATATATATATATATATTAACAACGTTGAGCCTCTTCTCAAATGAAAAGTGTTTGAAAAGAGGCGGGGGACAAAGAAAATTGATTAAAACGTTTAGGAAAATATAGGAAGAAAATGAAGAAAAGAGAAAAAGAAGATGGAAGAAAGAAAGAAAGAAAGAAAGAAAGAAAGAAAGAAAGAAAGAAAGAAAGAAAGAAAGAAAAAAGAAAGAAAAAAGAAAGAAACAGAAAAAGAGGAGTGAAATAAAGGAGGGGAACATATAAAAGAAAACGAGAAAAAAAGAAAGTGAGAAAGATGGCTTTGAGAGACAAGAGAGAAACAGGAGGATACAGAAGATATATAAAACGAAAATTACGAAAACGAGAGACAAGCAACATCTTCCATTACTTCTGATCTTTCAGATTTTGTTCTCTGTCCCAAATTTGTTAAATCTAGAATTAAATTCCCTCTAATGAAAACTTGTTCCATACGCTGCTTAGCGTTGCAAATTTCGATAGCACCAGGTACAAATTTATAAAGCAGCAATACACAGAGAAGTTTATGTGAATTTGATAAACATTAATAACGCGCATAGCTTTTTCGCGATCATTTTTACATGTTTTGCTATCACGTTTTCTGCTTATATTTGATTGGTTTCGCCTTGTGTCGTTTCTGCCGCAAGCTTGAAAAAATCCATTCTATCTCGTCTCACAGTCTTAATAATTTGAAATTAATGTTTTCTTTTCTGCATCAAGTTGAAATTACAATCAATATCGTCGCAGGTTACATTTGAAAGCAAATGGCATTTTTTTTTTTTCGGATGGAATTAATTAGTTGCTTACAAATGAAAAGTGCAATCTTTTTCTTGAACTACATTAGATAGGTTGTAGGAAAGAGATGAGTAAGAAAGGATGAAGTCAGGGATGCGGGAGATAAAGAATAATAGAGACGTACGAGTAGATGGAGAAATAAAGAGAGTGTGGAAAAAGGAAAGAGTGAAGAATGATTTAAAAAAAACATAAAGAGAGATTAATGCTATCATGAAAGAAAGACGGGAAGAAAAAGGAGTGAGATAATAATGACGCATGAACAATACGAGTAAGAAAGAAAGAGAAAATGAAAGGAGAGGGAGCAATGAAATTACAGATAGATAGATAGATAGATAGATAGATAGATAGATAGATAGATAGATAGATATGGACAGACTGAAATAGATAGATAGATAGATAGATAGATAGATAGATAGATAGATAGATAGATATGGACAGACTGAGATAGATAGATAGATAGATAGATATGGACAGACTGAGATAGATAGATAGATAGATAGATAGATATGGACAGACTGAGATAGATAGATAGATAGATAGATAGATAGATAGATAGATAGATAGATGTGGACAGACTGAGATAGATAGATAGATAGATAGATAGATAGATAGATAGATAGATAGATAGATAGATGTGGACAGACTGAGATAGATAGATAGATAGATAGATAGATAGATATGGACAGACTGAGATAGATAGATAGATAGATAGATAGATAGATAGATGTGGACAGACTGAAATAGATAGATAGATAGATAGATAGATAGAGAGATAGAGAGATAGATAGAGAAAAAAAAAGAAAGGAAAATTTAAAAAGAAAATAAAGTGGAATGATAAAAAATGAGAGAGAAGAAAAAAGAGGGTGATGTTTTAAGCATTAAGTATAAAAATTTATCCAATGTGTTAATTATAAAAGGTGTTTCATTAAGAAAAATCAAAGTCAGCAGTAAATAAATCAGTGTTATTGATGAAAATTTATTTATTTCTCTATTAGATCGTGTCATTTAAGTCATGGCAATTATGTGTGAAAAATAATATCGTCCAAATGTCCGCCATGGCTTCGGCGGCACACCTCCATTCGATGGTCAACATTTTTGATGACATCTCTGCATAGTTGTTCCTCGAACTCATCAATATGCCTTATTATCTCATCCTTCAGCTGTTAAATTGTTGTTGGCTTGTTGACATAGACCTTACTTTTTAGATGACCCCAAAGGAAGAAATCTAAAGCCGTCAAGTCGCACGATCGTGGTGGCTAATTGACTTCGTTATTTCGAGAGATGATGCGACCTCGGAACTTCTCATTCAAATTCTGTTTGAACGTCCATTTTTGTAATAGGCTTCGATAACTTTGGCACGTTTGATTGTTAATCTTTCCATGATTGAAACTACCAAAGACTTAAGTTGTTAAATCTGAAAGAAAAAGAAAAAATCATTAGACAACATAATTCACATTTAAAATCGATCCAAGTTATTGGAACACCCTTTACAAAGAAATAATTTCAGCCACAATGTCGATCTAAAAAATAAAATACTTTTTAGAGAGTAAACAATTTAAACGAAAATTAAGTGCGGTAATTACCTCTTGCTAAAAAATTAATTCATGTCCTGGATTTTTCAAATATCTCGTTTCTTAAGTGAAATGCTTCTTTCTCAGGCATTTATATTTGTGTAACTATATTTTTATCAATTAAAAGAAAACGTTTAACTCATGTCATTTAAAATTAAATTGATTCAATAAATATGCAAATAAAATAATAAATATTTGCATAAAATATAAATAAGAACAACTAATAATGATCACGATCATCATGAGAGCATTTTCGATTTGAAAGCACACGATATATCACTCTGATTTCTCATCTTCGACAACTTTGTAAATAACTCTTGTGAGTCATATTTCGCTTCCGTTTAATAAGACAAAAACTTACGTCACTTAGAGTTCTGCATTATTTACTTTGCCTTTATTTCCGAATATTTTTATACTTCAATTTTTTAATCATTTTTCCTCAAGCAAAGCAATAATTCCATTAAGACGCAAGTGGGAACTTGGAGTAAATAATAATGAGAAGACTTTAGAAGGAATCGAGAAGACTTTAGAAGGAATCGAGAAGACTTTAGAAGGAATCGAGAAGACTTTAGAAGGAATCGAGAACACAAAATAAAAGGTGTTTTATTAAGAAGAATCAAAGTCAGCAGTAAATAAATCAGAAAACAAGGGACAAACCTCTACTTTTTTCGGAAAAGACGGAGTAAAAGTGTAAAACGGATGATAGACAAACCTATAATGTTATTTCCGCTCCAGGAACAGACATGTGTCTTTAATTTCTTTATAAATATTTTCATTGGATGAAAAATAATTTGATTAATGTTATGAGGTCCTCCCCTTTTTCATATAAGTGGACTCGACCAGAGTGTTACTTGGACTGCTGCCGTTAAATACCCAGAGTCAGTCAGAATATAGAGAGATTGATACAGATTGGGGGAGTGAGCAGAGATTGTGATTGAGTTGGAGGTAGAGTAATAGTGTGAGGTAACCGCTTGTATTAGGTTGGTGCAAAATAATGTCGTTTTCTCACATAGTAACATATGTGAGAAAACGACATTATTTTTGCGCCAACCTAATAGAAGTCACAGTTACAAGCATGTAGACTCTAAGGAAGTCCTACTTCGAGGAGACTGTATATATATATATATATATATATATATATATATATATATATATATATATATATATATATATATATATATATATATATATATATATATATATTACGAAATGGAAATAAAAAGAACGTTAAACATAATAAAAAAAAATGTCTTTAATAAATATATATATATATATATTATTATTATTATTATTATTATTATTATTATTACTTCTACTAACGGCGTTCCTGGATTTACTAACAGAATTACCCATTGTATTATTGTGTAAATACATTTAATTTCTTATATTTATTTCTTGCGTTTGTCATTCATTGGAGACCGAATTTCATCTCGGAATCCACAACAATTAATCTATTTGTTTTTATTTCCATTTTTTATTGACGACGAACCAATTTTGAATATCATGTGTGAAATAATTTCTCCGGCAGTTCTTTGTAGGGTTTTTTTTTTTTTTTTATCTTTTAGGATTCTACAAGCTTTCAGAAGAAAAAATTCCGTTATGATTTTCTTTTACTTTTTTTTTTTAAAATTGTCTCCAGCAAATACTCCTACAAACAGAAGTAGAAACATTATCATATAGATAACGTCACGGAAGGAATAAAAATGAAGAGTGTAGAAAAAGGATTATTAATATCTCCGACTCGCTTCAATGGCTTCTCTGTCCCTGTTGGTGTATGTCTCGTCTTACAACACATGATTACTTATTCTGAAATATGAGCCCGAGCATCGTCCGAAATTGTTTCTTTGCTTCTAATTCCATTACTTTAACTTCAAGGCAGAAGAATTTACCATCCAAAAATTGAAAATACTCCCAAAAACGTATACAATGATGAAAGTTGTTTGAAATACATCCCTTGTAAAATCTATGATATCCCTGTGAAATGAATTTAAACAAAATAAATTTCGAACGAAAATATCATGGTATAACCTCCCGGTCACTATTTGTCCTGGTAAAGCTACCTTAAAAGACACTCTATTGAATATAACAAACGACCTTAATAGCTGGCAAGCGTGACCCGCAGTGTTCCGAAAAGTCCCGAAAATGTCTTCCTGATTCAGGCTTCCGACCGTAATGGTCGCATCACTCTGCACTTGTAGTGTGCGGTCTTCTCGCTTCTTTCACGCCACGGGACTCCGTTTAGCTTGATCGATAAAGACATTGTCCAATGGATAAAACGAGAGAGTACAGCGGACGACACAGTGTTAAATTAGATAGATAGATAGATAGATAGGAAAAGAATAGACATAGATAGATAGATAGATAGATAGGAAAAGAATAGACATAGATAGATAGATAGATAGATAGATAGGAAAAGAATAGACATATATAGATAGATAGATAGATAGATAGATAGATATATAGATAGATAGATAGATAGATAGATAGATAGATAGATAGATAGATAGATTTGAAGCAATATATCTTCTTCATATGCACAAGGAAAATAGTATCAGTTTAATATCAGCATATTCTAAGCTTGACTGGTAACCAGCCTAAAAGAATGTGATAAATTAAAACTTAGATGATGATGTCAGCCGACAATGCGTTGTCAATGGTGATAACAAAGAAAAAAAGCAGCAAGGGTGTTACTGTAAATCTGTAAATTCCAAACTGTGTAGAAGGGAATGGTAAACAATTCCATTATATTTCGCAAGAATGCATACCAATTCCATTAACACAAAAATATCCGCGTAGAGACGTGATCGCCTACATCCAGAATAAAAAACTATTTCTTTATTGTAATTATTTATTTATTTTTAATAACAGCATGATATAGATGACAAGTCATTAATCTTAATGCCATTCAAGAGACAATAGATTATTCTAACGAATTTATCACAGAACGTGGGTGATGACAGGGCGTAATGTTTTCTCGTCCTAAAGAAGCAAGTAACATTTAGCATCCTCAGATAATTAAACGAAACGGCCTTAACAAGGCAGGTGGTATCTTAAATGTTATGGTGACAAGCTGTGATTGTCCAAAGAAAAATAGACAGTTTATTGTGTTTACATGGCTTCCATACATACATAATTGATATCATCTCATTAGCAAAAGATAATCTGTGAAAATGTATGCTGTAAATGAATATTGATGAATTTCTGTATTTTTTCTGTTAATAAACAGATTTTCCTTATTTAATTTTTTGCGATAAATCAAGAACTGTTTTAATATTGTTAAATCTAAAAAAGATCGACTAATTTTTTTAAATTTTAGCGGGTATATTTATCTTTATGTAAACCTATATTATAATCTATATATACATGTTGAAATTACATTCATTTATATATATATATATATATATATATATATATATATATATATATATACATACAGCGAAACAGTCTGTCTGTGGATGACATTATATTAGCTCCCGAATTAAATTTAATTCCAGTTGAGCATTCTCGGGCTGAGGTATGGGTTTGTAAACAGTGACTATTATAACTATATAGCGAGACTCTTCGCAAGCCGAATTGAGTCACTGTCGGTCACTGGGCGTGTTTCCAAAAATAAATACGCTAACAACCAACCTTCATCTCGACAGCTTAGTGGTTGAATATCCGCCTGATACCAATTCAGTCGGGTTTCGATCCTAGCTAGAGGCAACCAGATGTCTAGCCGCACTGATGAGCTGTGATACAGCGAAACAGTCTGTCTGTGGATGACATTATATATATATATATATATATATATATATATATATATATATATATATATATATATATATATATATATACACGTTTCATTAAATAATATAAATATTAAGTAATATATATATAGGCTATTATATATGCTAATATAAATATATATGCATTCATATATATTATGATATGGATTAAGTCCGACAATTATTTAGTGCATTTTCTGTTTACACGTTATTTTTTTAGATATAATTTATTTAAATAATTGGTCAGTTTAAATTAAACAGTATTTATTACATTTAGCGGAATGAATATGCGAGAGATTTTGTAGAAAATATGCACTCCTCTGACAGGAATCGAAACTGTAACCCTTATGGGAGACATCATATAGTCTGATATGCTGTTACCATTCAGCCACAGAGAAGCGTCTTGGTTCGCAAAATCCTAATTAGTGTTTATTAACATGTATTTATGTTTATATAAGTACATCATACATATATATATATATATATATATATATATATATATATATATATATATATATATATATATATATATATATATATATATATATATATATATATATATATAGCCACATTTTGTTTTCATTGTCTCTCTTGTGACTTCTTTGTACCAATCAGGTAGCATGGCGGGCCTTAGCCGTGAAGGTTAGAACCGGCGTAATTAAGGAATGTAGTTCTTCTACATTCCTTAATTACGTTGGTCCATTTTTGCATTGAACACTTAGTGTACACATAAATAATAGTTTTGCATTAGCAACCATGAATCAGATTAGAAGCTATTTCTAGTCTATAATACAGCACGGAGAGATTGTCATCGTTATTATTGGTTTCTTGTGGTACCTCTGTTGACACCAGTTACTATATGACAATGCGCGGCCCCACACAGCAAGAATCACGTCATAAGAGATCGAAATATATATATATATATATATATATATATATATATATATATATATATATATATATATAATGTATTTTATTTTCAATGCAACACATTATTTCGCATTATTTAAACGTTATATTTTAGTGGTTACCAATGTTTGAGTATCTTCCCTATTTTATTTTAAAAACAGTACATCCACTCAAACATATGTATCCACTATAACATAATGTTTAAAATCACTATATATATATATATATATATATATATATATATATATATATATATATATATATATATATGTGGAGATTGAAAAGTAACTCCTCATTTTAAATTCATTATAATTCATTTATTAACTATACATTTTACAAGAAATTGATATGTGAGGAAAGTGTTTAGCATGAAATTTTATTTAAAATTCGTTATGTGCAGCAAATTTCTGTACCAGCTTCTCGAACCGCGTCAACTGATTTCACCGGGATCTCTGGTGCGATGGAAAACAAAACTTCTTGTATTGATCCAAGGAGATCTTCCAAAGTCTGTGGTTTTGTGTAATAGACTTGCTCCTTTAACCAACCCCAAAGAAAAAAGTCACAGAATATTAGGTCAGGACCCCTTGCTGGCTACTCATATGGACCACGATAGCCCACCCATCTCCTGGGAAATGGGCTTTAAGAAACGAGAATAGAAAAATATGGATAGGCGCCATCTTGCATGAAAATCAAACCTTCAATATTCTCCCAATCACTGATAACTGACTAGATTTTATCTTGCAGAATAGTGTAGTATCTTTCGGCATTCAAGACATCGGGAAAAATGAATGGATCTACAATCCTGTCCGAAGTCATCCCACACCAAATCGTTACTTTGGGCCGATTCTGAACTTTTTCATAGATAACAAGAGGATCTTCAACTGAACAATAGTGACAGTTGGGATGGTTGACAAACCTACTGATGAGAAATGCCGCTTCATCACTCCAGAAGATATTCCTTAAAAGGATCTAAGAAATCATCATACCAAGCCAGTATATTCTCTAAAAACTCAATGCGAATGTTGCAGTCATTAGCGGAGAGTGTTTGGCAATAGTGTGGCTTCCAAACATGCTATTTAAGCTCCTTCTTAAACGCAGTTTTTATTGTGTGAAAAGAGAGTCCACTTTCCTTTGCTGATGGTCGAATTGACTTTTTGGGCTTCATGTAAACATTATGTGAACTGCTTGTACTCTCACCTGGTCACTGAACTTGGAAGGGCGACCAATTATTTAATGATTATATAATGGTTATTTCTCATTATTTACACGTTATACATGGCTTCACTATAAAGAAATAGATATAGATAGATAGATAGATAGATAGATAATGAACAGTATGAGATAGATAGATAGATAGATAGATAGATAGATAGATAGATAGATAGATAGATAGATAGATAGATTTGTAGCTATGAGTTTTGAATGACAAATTTTATATCTTGCAATGAATGGCCTAATAGTCGTAGATGGAATATTCAGGTTGTCTGAGATTTTCGTGTAATCTTCCTTTCTTTCCAGAGCTTAACACTCAGTTATTTTTGCGAATTCATCAGTTCTTTACATCTTGTCATGATGAAAACCTTCTTGCACGAATATCAGTTACAGAATGCCCTGTTTGTATTTTTTAGGCTAAAAGTAACTACTTATTGGAATATTCTAGTATATTACATTCGAATAATCTATAAAATTAAAGCAATTCGAAAGTTTTAAAATCGGAAATTTGCACTGTCAAATACTGTTTCACCCCTTAAAATGGATAAATGGGATTATTTCTATTAAATAAATTATGTGTATGTGTACGAATATTTGTTTCCCCAACTCTGTATATATATATATATATATATATATATATATATATATATATATATAGATAGATAGATAGATAGATAGATAGATAGATAGATAGATAGATAGATAGATAGATAGATAGATAGTTTTAGTTGGATTAATGTGAGTTATATATGGTATCTAAAAAAATAGAAATATTACACCAAGAATAAGCTGGAAAATATTGAAAAAAGCACCTGCCTACATCAACATTACAAAGAAATGCCTACTTTGCCTACACGAAAAGGTAGAAATAATTTCTCATACCCAACAAAAGAATTTACTAAACAAAAAATCAGAAATAATTTCCAAATGCAAGCATGAAAATAATTACCTATTATCAGAATTTATGCCAAACGGATAAAAAAAATACCAACAAACACTACTACGCAAACAACCATTGACCCTATAAACATGAAAAGAGAAACTAGTAATACCATTGAAACATCAATTATTTTCTAGTTCAAACTACCATCATAACGATTACAATTATTGTTACTACCATTCCACTACCATTACTACGATCACTTCTACCACTTTACAATAACTATTTACTGCTACATTTGTTATATTCATCACCCTCTCGTTCCCATCATTACTACCACATCACAATTACTATTGCCGTATTAGTCCAGAATTACAATTATCGTATCAGTCCACAATTATACTTAATTCCCCCTCCCCCCTAGCAAAATTAATACCACCATATAAATACTAAGTATTACAAATCGGAATTTCTACCATTTCCATATGCGCAATCGCCCAAAAACAAGCAAATAACCGGCTTTAAAATAATAACAAAACAGTCTTAAAAAATTAAAAATAATAGCATTTTTTACCTAGACCCCATCATATGTATATACGTGCGTGTGAGAAAACATTATTCAACGAACAAAAATAGAAAAACGGTCTGCGCGTTGACAGCGCAACAAACAAGAAATATTCACTACACAATTCAACATTGAATACAGCGACAAAATGCGTAAGTATGTGACTAACAACACATATATGTGCATATATGCCCAGTCTCACATTGTTCACATATGTTTATGTTTGTGTGAGCTTCGGTGAGTGAGCCTACGTGTGTGTGTCTGCGTACGTCAATGAATGTACGTGCGTCTATGTATGTTTGCGCATGTATGAGTGACGTCCAGACGACAATTTTTCCTCCCACTACCATAAAAATACCGATATACACAACCATATATAAATCTAAAATTTAAAAATTAATCAGTTTGTCTGACGATCGCAAACAAGGTGAAACCCAGGGTCACAAACTCACATCAATCCAACTAAATATGTTAGCGGTATCACTGATATTGAGCGCTTTCCAATAAGTACCGCGCATATATAATATATAAATAATATATATAAAAATTGCATATATATATATATATATATATACACATTTCACATAGATAGATAGATAGATAGATAGATAGATATAATTATAAGTTAAAGTGCTCGATATAAGGAATAGGGTGTATGTAAATATAAAAGTAGACATTGAATCAGACATCAGAAAATCTTTTTCATGCTAAACACAATCGCCAGGAACTGTCGTCCAAGAGTCTTGAATTTAATGTCCACTTATATATATATATATATATATATATATATATATATATATATATATATATATATATATATATGACCCTGATGATCCGTATAGGTGAAACCTAGGTAGGTTTACCTGGCTCTTTAGGTTCATATATAGCTTTGCCGTGCTTAGCGTATTGAGCCCTTTACGTAGTTACTTTTTCTTTACACGTTTGGGAGTTTTTTTTTCTTTCGCCTCTGAGCTTGAATTCTGAACGATTGTTTTCGCCTCAATTTCATGGTCTTAGTTCTTTCTTTGTCTATCCCTTATTTTCCCTTGGCCATTGGTTTGTTCAATTACAAGCCAAAATACCAAAGTTTTTTCCAAACGAGTATATATATATATATATATATATATATATATATATATATATATATTATAATTATTTTCCCCAAAAATATGATTCCTTCGCTACATAAGAGTTCTCATGTTTCAAAAACAAGAGCCAAAAACCTCAATATAATTATTAAAATTAAATTGAATTAAAGTATCAAGCCCTTTTTCATCCTCAAGCGAAAATTTAGGTATAATCAATCTTAAAATTTACGCATCTTTATAATTATGTTCATTCGCAAAATTAATTACTATGGAAACGATCATTTTGAGAAGGGGAATACGAGTTAATTTGTATCTACATATCAGTCACCTTCGGAAAGAGGTCAAAAGAAAGAAATATGGCCGTGGTGTCCATTTCAAAGCGAATGATGGCATTCATGTACGCACATCGTCTGGTCAGTCACAGCGACAGATAGCTGTTGGCACCTTAATACGTCGTTAAGTGTCTAGAGAATTTTATTTTTTCTTTTTTTTTCTTTCTAAGGGATTTTTCGTACATAAACGCGTCGTACTGAAATACAATTTGTTTTTTGACGACTTCATAAAGCGTGTTTCTATCATATGATTGGGTTAAGCTTTTAAACCTTTTATTAGCCTATGAAATTTAATTGTTTTATGCTAATTATTTAAATGCGAAAATTTGTTGATGTCGGCAGTTAACTCATGTCTATGAGTTAATAAATTTTCATTATTTAGAAACTTAATAATGTGTAGTTTTTCATGTAGGCATAAAGGGCATGGGTCATCCCAGATTTTACAAGTTCTTAAAATGGAAAATAATAAATAGAACAAGAACTTGTAAAACCTGGGCTGACCTAATAATTGATTATACTGATAGATGCCATCGATAAATCAAAGACAAAATCAAAAACTCAATAAACCAATGATCTTAATTACGAATTGTGCTTATTTATCTACATGTAATACTTTTTCCACCTCAGATGTCTAGGAACAGACTTAGATATCAGGTGATTGAAATAATATATATATATATATATATATATATATATATATATAAGGTTGGTGCAAAAATAATGACGTAATATTGTCGTTTTTTGACGTATTTTTAACGTCAAAAACGACATTATTACGTCATTATTTTTGCACCAACCTAATATATATATATATATATATATATATATATAATTATTTATTTTTTAAAAATTTATATATATATATATATATATATATATATACAATTATTTATTTTTTTTTAAATTTATAACATAAATATGTTATAAAATCACTACAAAAATAGCCATTTTGTTTCAACACCCCCGGAGTCTTATCAAGTGATGTTGTTGAATATATATATATATATATATATATATATATATATATATATATATATATATATATATATATATATATATATATCATTAGTTTCATTTCAAAGAACTGTTTCCGTTTATAACAAAGGAAGAAAGCAGAGAATTAATTGTTATCTTCCCGTAATTTGCATTTAGAATTAGATTCCTATTGAGAAATTCCAGAAGATAAACAAGGAAATGCGATCAACACTTACTTTTTTTATGATATTCTATGATCAACGTGTAATTACAAAACAATTTAAATACGACACTTGGAAACTTGTTGAATAAATAAAAATAAAAAATTTCTACACAAAGCAAGAATTTACTTAATTTAGCAGTTTTAAATTTTCCTATTTACGTCATAATATCTCCGCAGTGGGGTTTTATTTCGTATAAAGTATTAAATAGATTTTTTTTTAATTTTCTAAGCAATGAACTCTTAAAACAATTAAATTTTCCTGTTTACATGAAATTATCACACCATCTGAGTTTCATTTCGAAAAAAATATTAAACACTTAATGAACTCTTAAATCATTTACATTTTTCTATTTAATTCATAATATCTACCCAGTGCAATTTTATTTCGTATAAAATATTAAACAGATCTATAATTTTCTAAGCAATGAACTTTTAAAACATTTAACTTTTCCTATTTACGTCATAATATCTCCTCGGCGGGGTTTTATTTCGTATAAAATATTAAACAGATTTTTAATTTTCTTCTCTTAAAACATGTATAAATCGATTACATTCAAAGGCCATTTTACGGCGAATTCATAATACTGTGAGTATTTGAATTAAGAATAAACCCTTCGGCTAATGGACCTTAAAAGAGACCATTTTAAATAAATAAATTCAGTCATTGATTTAATTAGTAGGGAAAGTTTTAGTAAATTTAACTTAGTTGAATTTATTTATTTTCTTTATTTTGAGATTTTATAGTATCAGTTGCTTAAATTTTATTTTTAATAATTTTTTGCTCTTGTTTTAAGAATTGGAAAAATACTCCTAAATATATGCGAAATTATGATGTCTAACTTCATGTTGAGGCCAATATTTGCACCTACACCTTGAAAATAAAGCAAGACAGCGTTCAGCAGCTGTCTATTTCAAATGCTAATGCTAATGTTAGTTGTTTCTCTATAAGTAAACATCTGGCATTCACTGACTGAGAAAAGTATCGTTCTCGGTTGAAATTTATATCTTTCTCTCAAAACATTTTATTTTAAAAAAAAAAACACGCTTCTGAGGATCTTATCAATTATGGCTCTTTTCAGTTTTGGTGGAGCTTTACTAGCTAACCTTTTATTTCTGATAATGTGGAATGTCAACAACATGATTATGTCAATATTTTTTCAGCGGGTTACATTTACTTTCTTTTTAGTTGTTACTACTTTTAGTTGTACACATGTAATGTGGTTTCTGTTATTTGGTACAGTGCTTTGCTTTTGATTCTGTATCGTCAATCCACAGTGTCCAAAGCAGGATAATCTTTGCCAAAACCCTCAGGATTTACTTGCTCAAAGCTATCTTTTATCACTGATTTTAGGAGACGGTTATCTGTAGCTGACAATTTAGATTCCTTGATCTGACGAGGTTATTTAAGAATATGACTCGAGTTCTCAGGTTGATGTTTTGGTTTTGAAACAATTGATGGTGAAACTACCTCTGGCACAAGCTATTCTATGTTCAGTTTCTTTTTCTGCTATACTTCATTTGTTATAGCTGATCCATATATATACAGTATTTAGCATTTACTAATTCTACATCTTGTATTTTTATCATGGATTCAAGTTAGGTGCGAGCACTGCTTTGATTCTATTTCAAGATCATATTTTCTGTTTGGGAAAGGTGGAAGAAAATTAATATGAAACAATTTACATGATGAAGGGTTGTCTTCAAGACTGGCAGGATTTATTCGCTAGAAGCCATTCCTGATCTGAGAAAACCGTTGTATATAGATAATAGTTTAGACATTTCTGAATTAGCTGGGCACTCTCTATGGCTTCTATAAGAGAGTCCCAATCTGACGAGGCTATTTAAGAATATGACTCGAGTTTTTGGGTTAATGTTTTGGTTTTGAGGCAATTGATGGTATTGGGTGAAACTATCTCTGGCACAACCTATTCTATGTTCAGTTTCTTTCTCTGCTATACTTCATTTGTTATAGTTGATCCATATATACACAGTGTTTAGTATTTACTAATTCTACATCTTGTATTTTTATGTTGGCTCCAAGGTATGCGCGATCACCGCTTTTATCCCATTTCAAGATCAAATTTTATGTTTGGGAAAAGTGGAAGAAAATTAATATGAATCAATTCTATTTTTATTTTTGTTAGCATTTTTTCTAAAATATCCATTCGTGCATCGTTAATTTACGTCTATAGTTTGCTTATTCTGTTTTATAACTTATTTATTTTAAGATATTTAATGTCCTTAGAAACAAAGAAAAGACTACTGAACTGTTACGTAATATCAATTATTTTATATAATTGTGAATGTTGGGCAATCTCTTCACAGAGGAGGAAGAGACTTGAAGCAATAGAAATGTGGTTCTACAGAAGGATGCTGAGAATATCATGGACCGAACATATGATCAACGTCGAAGTTTTAGAGAAAAAGGAAACAAAACGGACACTTAGACTTAACATCAGAAATTTCTAGTATACATAATGAGGAAAGAGGGCTTGGAAAATCTGATACTCACAGGACAGATTGAAGGCAAGAAGGACAGATGAAAAACAACACATAACCTACCTAGAGTTGTTGAGTAAATGGATGCGAAACAAAGTCGTGGGGCGATAATGAAAAGACAAAAGTTTTTAAAAGCTACAAAAGATATGAAATAGTGGCGTGCCATGATCGCCTACGTCCTGAACATAGAATTAAAATTTTGCAAGATCAAACTTGATGAGAAAGCAACAGGCCAGAATAGAATTCTACAAGCGAGAAGTGCGAGAGAAGAAACGGTTAGCAAAGAACCTACTGTTACATCTAGCCATTTCACGAGTAAAATAATGAGACATCTCTGCCAATCTAGTACTATTCTTAAATTCGTAAAGTCGAGTTATCAAAAAGAAAAGCTCACCAGAACAAGTACCACGAAAATATTTTTAGAATAGGCACAGGGGAGCTATGTTACGGAGGTGGGAAAGTAACTGATGCTGAGATGCCAGGCCAGGACCAATAACATTGCAGATTATTTTTTGGATTTTATGAGGAATATCTATCCACAAGTATCACGAAAAATTTTATAGAATAGGCACAGAGAAGCTACGTTACGAAGGTGGGAAAGTAATTGATGCTGAGATGCCAGGTTATGACCAATAACATTGCAGATTATTATTTGGATATTATGAAGAATATCTATCCACAAGTATCACGAAAATACTTATAGAATAGACACAGAGAAGTGTAGTGGATTTTATGAAGAATATCTAAGAATATCTAAATATATAGCAGAGGCACCGGACCAGATGTGACAGCAATATTCAATGTACGAATTGTAGACTTATAAATGGTTGCGACAGATTCTGGCAAGAACAATTCTTTATCACGATACAACGAACCAATTTTCATAGCAGCAGACCTAGAAACTGATTAAATGTAATCTTTCCTGGAGGTTAGCATCAGCCATGTAAACATTGAAATACTTATACATTGTGACTCAGGAGTGAATGGGATTTCTATCAATTGCGTACTTTTAAGGTCAAACTTATTAGTTACTTTGACAATAGATAAATGGGTGTCACGGAAGGTCTTGAACATGATCTTTCAATAGAACCTTCAAACTGTCACCAGAAAAAAAACTAACAGCTTTACCAAATATTACTTGAACACAGCCAATATCAGCAACAAGAAAAATGGATAGCTCGTGGAAACAAAATGGAAACTGATGTAATCAAGCTGTTAAATTTCCAGTCTATCAAAAGCAAAAAGATTGGAATGAAACTCCCATCAAAATTAGATAGAGATGCAAATTTCTAGGAAAAAAAATATTTTAATTTTGAAAAGATTATAAATTATATCCGATAATAACAGTAAGTATTCGGTCAATGAATCCCTAGTGTTTCCTGCATTAAAAAATACCAATTTCACCGTTGGTTTTATGATTATTGTACGGGAAGGCGACCATGGCTCTCACCTCCCTCTATTCCTTGCAGCTCTCTTTCCCTCTGCTACCTCCCCTAGACCACGTTCTGTCTTCCACTTACTTAAGCCCGCAAGGTATGTCATGCGTTGTTTTCCCTTGTCTCTCTTTCTCTCTATTCGACCCGTGAGTATCAGATTCTCCAGGTCCTCTTTCCTCATTATATGTCCCAGAAACTTCAGCTGCCTCTTCCTGGTGTTAATTATAAGCCTCCTCCTTGTTTGCATCCTCTCTAAGACCTCATCGTTGCTCACACGCTCGGTTCATGATATCCTTAGCATCCTTCTGTAGAACCACATCTACGTCGCTTCGAGTCTCTTGATCTTTGAGGAAATCGTTCAACATTCGCTGCCGTAAAGAATGATATATGTCACGTAACAGCTCAGTATGGACCACATACACTTTTTAGCAGTGAAACTAGGATAGCCCGGTAACTGTGAATTTACTGCCCGGGTAAATTAATGTACAACAGCTGAATACAAGATTTACCCTCCGACTTATATCTCTTAGTGCAAAGGGGACGTACTGCTCGAACGACGAATACCCAGCAACTAAGTTTCTATTTATTTTCACTATTGACTGGCCATGGAAGAGCAGTGAGCTTTGTAGATATCAAATACGTGTGTATATTATCTTTTATGAGTGACTTGTTTGTATTTTCTTGACTAGATTTTTTTTTGTTTTACGGCTTATCAACCTCTTGTAGGTTATTCAAGTCAGAGACATATTTTTGAATTAAAGAATATTTTTTGCGAGTGAATATTGTATTAAGATAACAATCATTTTCAGATAAAGTTATACTATTTAACCCACATTTGGGGAGAAGATGAAGGCTCATACGTAAGTAAATGTAATGGATCCGACTGGAATTCGAACTCGGCTCTCCAATATCGTGTTTTGAACCGTTATTCATTGCACTACCAGTTCTCTGTCTGAGAAATTGACAAACATGTTTTCTCACAATCTAAAAATATTTTAGGGCTTTAAATAACCTGTTGATAAGCTGTAGAAAATAAATCAATCGATAGAATTAAAATGTTTGCCATAGGTCCGGTTTATACTAGTAAACGGTAGATATGGGTTAAAGTTAAATTTTATGCATCATCATATTGCTTCCACAACAAGGCTCGAACCTGCGACCCTATTATACGTAGTGTAATACTAAAATAACGACCGAATTCTTTATGGAGCACAAAGAAGATATCTCTACACCGATTCGTATGCGTCAAAGAGTTTTATCTCTTTTTCCCACCATAAACGATCTTGCCTTCCGACATTCCCATACCTATTCAATTGTAATGATTATTCGCCATTATTGAATCCAAGCCGTTACGCTAGATTGATATAGCCACAGAAGAAGTATCCACTGCAAAAATCGACATTATCAAAAGGAATTTGACAGACACTCCTTCACACGTCTGTAATTTAACTTCCGATTTTTTTTTCTTATATCTAAATAGATAGGGTCATTTATGCGTCTTGATTCGTTCGCTGCAAAATGTCTCTTATTATGCACTGGTTCTCTTTTTCGCGCCGGTTCCTCTGTCTTTAATGTCTTTATCGCAAACACTTCGCTCATCGTACACGATTTATTGCGCGCTAGCCCTGTCCGTCTGCTTCATTGATAGTCAACATTTCAATCCTACCACCAGGTAATGCATATATATCCAATGAAGAAATAAATCGACATCATATAGGAGAACTCAAACAAAAATTCTGAAATTCACCAAGAAAGACAATTAGATTGAGTTGTTTTTTGCTTTTTTTTTACGTCTTATCAACCTTTTACGGGTCATCTAAAGCTAGATTTTTTTTTTATATTTTAAGATTTGTCATTATTTACATTATTCGGACTATTATCCTCATCTTTGTCACCATATTTATTACAACGTTTCGACCGTTGTACGCTCCGGCCTTCTTCAGGTGGCTGTAATGTCGAACTGAACCCTTTATTTCGCTCACTGCGGTAGACTGTTCTAGTTCCACGTACCATGTTTAATGGAAGTCAAAGATGAGGACAATAGTCCGAATAATGTAAATAGTGTACATAATACCTCATCTCAGAAATATAGACAGATACTGTAAGATTTATTTTATATAATAACGATTTACTAATGCAAGTCATACTAATTAACCCATAGCTGGAGAAAGAACAGATGGATTCGTACCATCCCTGAGGACATTTGAGCGTAAATACTTTTCTGATACAAGTTTTATTATGTAACCTATGAATATGCAATGTGATAGGTACTGATCTGGCATCTAGTTTGCAGTGGATTTCTCACAGACGTGCCGTGACTACCCTCTGTCGCTTCTACAGGTATTTTTTGACGGCAACTGTTCCGACGAACAACTTTCGCTGGTTACCAGACTCCATAAATTTAAGGGATCGACTAGGCTGGGATCTCGGTGCTACCCTTTCAGTGTCGAAACGGTTAAATGTAATCGTCTCTTCTACTCAAACAGATTCTTCTCCGCACTTCCCCTCTGTGGAACCCCCTTTCCCTTGCTTGCTTCCCTGATAACTATAATCCTCAAATATTCAAGTGTAATGTCAATCGACATCTGACACCCTGAACTTGTTCCTCGTCCTTCTCTGTATCCTTTCCTCGAACACTCCTCTTTACTCCTGTTCTCAGTCCCTTGTAACCCCTTGCTTGCTAGTGGCGCTCCTGCCTTGCTTTGGGCGAATTGCTTTAAAAAAATCTGCTGGGAGAAGAGGTGGATACAGAAATTTTCTAAATGACTATAACTAACCCTACTGGAATTGGAACTCGGCTCTCCGATTTCCAATTGCGAGGATTTATTCATTACTTCACCCGCACATCCAGTTTTTCAGCACCTGGTATTCTCAAGTGGTCGCCCATCGTAGGTACCCACCAGGAAAAAAACGTTGCTTAACTTCGGTGAGCCTACGAGAACCAGTTATCTGACCGCAAGTCCCGAGAAAGAACATCAGAAAAAAGGATTGAAGGAATGAGAACAACACACTTCCATTTCTTAAATGCCAAGTTCTTTCAGGATAATGGCGATTATGGCCTTCCATACATGCCTTTTTGTTTAGTACCAAATATTTCGTTGAGAGCGATGAAGAGGTTTCGAGTTATATTTTTATTTTTTATTTTTTTTTGTTTGTTTGTTTGTTTGTTTTTAGGGTTATAAATTCTATGCAGTGTTTTTCCTCGATTGGCTAAACAATGCTAGATGGCCCAGTTTACACTGGGATTTCGCCTGTAGTCGGGAAGCTCAAAAGGTTACCGATTATGGTAGCGTCTAAAAAAACAGTATATCGGTTGAAACACGATGGAAATGGTAATATTAA
The DNA here is from genome assembly GCA_963932145.1 of Acanthosepion lycidas. Lineage (NCBI taxonomy): Eukaryota > Metazoa > Mollusca > Cephalopoda > Sepiida > Sepiidae > Acanthosepion > Acanthosepion lycidas. Next base: position 80,507,519 of record OZ010584.1, on the reverse strand, counting down.
GAATAATCAGTAATATTCCAAAATTGAGAAATTGAAGAGAAACTAAATAAAATACCATGATAAAAAAAAAGAAGGAAATTGGTTTGGGTGTGCCAATGAATATTAATAAAAATGATCGTCAAAGATATCCGATGATAAAAGACCAGAAATTTCAGGAACTGAAACGTAGCCAACTCCAGAAACATTGGAAATTAAACTACCACGACACACTTCCAAATAGAAAGGCATATAACAATGATAATTCATCATCTTAAAAACTCCAATCAATAAGAAATAGTAGATACTCTTCCTTCTTCTATGTGCCGTATCCCTTCCGAACATAAGCGATCACTCCTCTCCACAACTTCTAATCCATTATAGCTTTATCAATGTTTGTATTTTCACTATCCCTAACAGTCTCTGTTCTAACACCCATTTATACAAGTTCGTTAGGATCATTATTTGTTATTCCTCATGTCTTCAGTATGTCTTGTGGTTGTCCAATTTTCCAAGCTTTCTTTCCTCATTATGCACCGCAGAAATTTTTACTGTCTAAACAGAATCAATGATGAAGAAACTGGTTCGAAAATATCAAGTTTTAATTTAAACAACCAATAACATGGGAAAAACGACCGTTCGATTCCCCGAGCTAAATGGGGATTGCTTGATTTGTTTTTACGGTTTATCAACCTTTTCAGATTATTTAAAACTAAAAGACATTTTTAGATTGTAAGAATTTTCTGGAAATAATAATGATTTCATGGTACAAGTCCGATTAATAATCCATGGCTACTGGGAAAGAGGGTAGATTTATACCCTTTCCGAGGGTATTTGTACGGAAGTGAATATAATGAACCCGACTGGAATTGGAACACTACGCTCTGATTTCTATTTCCAAATCGTTATCCATTCCACTACCCACATACCCAAGCTTACAAAACTCGATATTACCAAGTGGTCACCCATTTGATTACTGACCAGGGACGATATTGCTTAGATGATCGTCCGAGAACAAGTGTTTGAACTTGGTATAAACTTAAGTCCCTAAATGTGTAAAAAAAAAAAAAAAAAAAATTGTGATATCCAATCAGATATAAAAAATAAGTTTCTCTTTCTTTTCTTTTTTTTTTACAGCAGCCCAGATTGATTAATTTATTTAATATCCAGTCGTGCTTCGCCGCCTTTATTTCTGTTCTGTTTTTTTTTTTTTTTTACTTTTATGCATAAGTTCAAAAAAAATCGTGGGCATTAGTTTTTATTCAACAGATAATCCGATTGATGAGTTCAAAAAATATCTCTAGGCATGCGTATCATTCCTCACGACTTTAACGTAGACTCGAGATAAACAAAACAGTGCACGTCAGTTGGTGCCTTACCAAAGGCTATAGAACCAGTGGTGAACCGTGAAATCCTCCTGGGCAGGTTCCGCAGCGCAAAGACATCGCAACATCGCCGTGAAAGCCACATCTACTGAATGCTGCTTTGCAATGGAGTACTAAAAACAAGAAAAAATTTACAGTGGCACAGTGGAGTAATGGATAGCGGCTTCGATTGAGGAATCGGAGAGCCGAGTTCGAATTCCAGTCGAATCCATTCCATTCACTTACGTGATAATCCTCTTCTTCTCCCTCCAGCTATGGATAACTAGCAGGACAGACTGGGTTCTATCGCCTTGGGCAGCGACTAGTCTAGGAGAAGGACAACTCTGAGTTCAAAACCCGCTGAAGGTCGTTTGGGGACCTTGTGGCACGTAGTGCAACTGGTCTCTGTATTCGGCTCTTCAAAAAGTGTGGATGGTCCTGCACGAAACCTTCACCACTATAATCAAATCTCATATGCTGTTGTCGGTTTCCTAGAATCTGATCTGCTTGAACCTCATACGTTGAATTCGACGAGAGAGTCGCGTGTATATATATATATATATATAATATGATTCAATCGCTACACAGGAATTACCATGTTTCAAAAACAGAAGCTGAAAATGAAATAGGAGTAGGGACTTTAATTTAATTTCTACAACTGAATTGAACGTTTTTGCTTTTGTTTTTGAAACATGGTAATTCCTGTGTAGCGATGGAATCATATTTTTTTAAAAATAATTATAATCTAGGCTTTAAGAATAAAAACAAAAATACTATAAAATTTCGGATCATCAATCTAACTTATTTTATCAATATATTCGTACACACACACACACACATATATATATATATATATATATATATATATATATATATATATATATATATATATATATATTTACATTACCTCTTCTTGAAACTATATATAAAGAGTTTCAAGAAGAGGGCGTCCTGGGTATGACGATAAACTACGTCCAACAACAAGGCTTCAGATAATGTTTTCGGAAAAATAATGTTGCCAGCTATACGTTTTTTAGAAAGAATAATTTTGCCAGCTATACGCTTTTGAAAAAATAATGTTGCCAGCTATGTGTTTAATAGTACTGTATATTTAATATATGTATAGGTATATGTGTGTGTGTGTGTGTATATATATATATATATATATATATATATATATATATATATATATATATATATATATACCTTAATTTGGCATTAATTGTTTTTGTCGGTTGGGTAAGGAGGTTAATAATTTATTAAGTTTATTGTTAAATCTCTGCAATTTAAAGAAATTTACAGCAAAATAAGATCTTTGCGGAAATTTACATGATTTCTTTAAAAAAAATGCGATTTCTTTCTTCAGTAACATTTTGCACACCATATTCTTTAAGGACATCAACGTTCATGCAGCTTTACAACTTGCTGCTTCCGAAGGCAGATCAACCGACCAGCCGGTCGGCCGAGATCAACTTCATATTCAGTCACCCCCACCCAGAGAGTTCAACCGATCAGTCGATAGACTTGAACGACTGACTATATTTAGTCAGCCGCCGCACGTGGGCATCGTGTGGCACAAGGCCGGTTTAACGTGGGATCTCCGAGCCCGTCTGCTCGGCACAAAAATATACCCATTGAACCGGTATAAACGGGTTCAGGGTCGGTTTACCTCCCCGAAAGAGAATCCGCCCTTCGGCGTAGCCTCCTTCGGGTTCCTCCCCGCCCGAAGGCAGAGAGTTCAATGGAAGAGCCGGTCAACACTTGAACGACTGACGATATTCAGTCACCCCCCACCACTAGGGCATCATGTGGCACAAGGCTGTTTTTTTAACGTGGGATCTCCGAACCCATGGGCTCGGCCCAAAAATATGCCCATTGAACGCGTATGAACGGGTTCAGGTTCGGTCTCCCTAACCGAAAGAGACTTCGCCCTCCGGCGTAGCCTCGTTCGTCTTCCTCCTCGCCCGAAGGCAGAGAGTCCAACCGAACACCCATTCAGGAGATGAACGACTGACGATATTGTCACCCCACCACTGGGGCATCATGTGACACAAGGTCGGTTATTTATTGTAGGTTCTCCGAGCCCGTGCAGTCGGCCCAAAAATATGCCCATTGAACCCGTATAAACGGGCTCAGGGCCAGTTTACCTCCCCAAGCGAGACTCCGCCCCTCGGCGTAGCCTCGTTCGGATTCCTCCCCACCCGAAGGCTTAGAGTTCAACCGAACAGTCGGTTCAGAAGTGAACGACTGACGATATTCAGTCACCCCCACACTGGGGCCACGTTCGGGTTCTTCCCCGCCCGAAGGTAGGAGAGTTCAACCCAACTGTCGGTTCAGAAGTGAACGACTGACGATATTCAGTCCCCCCCTACTGGGGCATCATGTGACACTAGGTCGGTTTTTTGTTCTGGGTTTTCCGAGCCGCAGGGCTCGCTCCAAAAATATGCCCATTGAACCCGTATAAACGGGTTCAGGGCCGGTTTACCTCCCCGAACGAGACTCCGCCCTTCGGCGTAGCCTCGTTCGGGTTCCTCTCCGCCCGAAGGAGAGAGTTCAACCGAACAGTCGGTTCAGAAGTGAACGTATGACGCTATTCAGTCACCCCACCAACTGGGGCATCATGTGACACAAGATCGGTTATTTATTGTAGGTTGGCTCGGCCGAAAAATATGCCCATTGAACCCGTATAACCGGGCTAAGAGCCGGTTTATCTCCCCGAACGAAACTACGAAACTGACGATATTCAGTCACCCCCCTCCACTAGGGCAGCATGTGATACAAGGTCGGTTATTTATTGTGGGTTCTCCGAGCCCGTGGGCTCGGCCCAAAAATATGCCCATTGAACCCATATAAACGGGCTCATGGCCAGTTTACCTCCCCGAACGAGCGCCTCAGCGGAGCCTCGTTCGGGTTCCTCCCCGCCCGAAGGGTGAGAGTTCAACCGAAAAGTCGGTTCAGAAGTGAACGACTGACGATATTCAGTCACCCCCACACTGGGGGGTTATGTGGCACAAGGCCGTTTTTAACGTGGGATTTCCGAGCCCGTGGACTTGGCCGAAAAATATGCTCATTGAAACGTTATAAACGGTTTCAGGTTTGGTTTACCTCGCCGAAAGAGAATCCGCCCTTCGGCGTCGCGTCCTTCGAGTTTCTCTCCGCACGAAGGCAGAGAGTTCAACCGAACAGCCGGTCAGGAGGTGAACGACTGACGATATTCAGTCACCCACCCACTGGGGCATCATGTGACACAAGGTCGGTTATTTATTGTAGGTTCTCCGGGCTCGTGGAGTCGGCCCAAAAATATGTCCATTGAACCTCTCTTCCTCCGGTCCCCTTTGTGGCATCATATGCCAGATACAGGGTCTCCTGATCTGTGAGTTCATATATAATTCGGCTCTTCTCCAGGATTGCCAGCCAGTTTTTGAAATCTTTCCCACTGCCGTCAAATGCTGGGACCCTCGGTCCACCCAACAACTTTCTCAGGTCAGCTGACAACCCTTGTCTAACCCCCTCTTCATCCCCCACTGCTCTATCTGAATCATAGTCCGACATATTTAAAGGGAAAGACAATCTACGCAGCAACAATCGGGGTTGGGAAATCAAGCAAAGTGTCCTACCTTACAGACGATTCTGTTCTCGTTCCTCTCGGTCCAGGGTCGTTTTGAGTCCTATGCGAAATTTCTCAGCAACAGCGGTCGATCTAGGATCCTGTCCTGCTGTCACGGTACTAATTGTGGGAGTGGCTGTTCCAGGGTCCTATCCTGTGGTCGCGGCAGCAGTTGTGACGTGGCTGTTCCAGGGTCCTATCCTGGTCACGGCACCAGTTGTGAAGTCGTCCCCTGGTCGCAGCGCCAAGCGTGTCGTTGTATCCCAGTCTACCACGGCACCAACTGTGACGTCCTACTTTGATTCCCAGTCTGCCTACCCACGTTGTGATTTGATCTAGGCAGAGGAAATCAATCAGTGATCGGGGCCGTACTGCAAACCGAGTCCAACGGGGGCGATACCACAAAAATATGCATAAAAGGCAATAAAATGAAAACTCAAAAGTTCAAAGTATCAACGAAAAAAGGTAACAAACTTTATGTCTAGTTGTTCGATACATAGGACTGCATCTATCTCCCGACCCGTTCTATGGATTGTGACACGTCGTTTTCCGCTAGGCAAGTTTTAACACTTCAAGTCGTCTGCTCTCTAAGAAATTGGTGTTTCGGTGGGTCTTTGGACGAAAGTCAAAAGAAAAACTTATTTCGGTGATCTGGATCTAAGTCGCTCTTCAAAATAATTGTTCTTGGTTTGAAGATGTGGGTCTGGAAAATGTGCGCGAATCTTGGTCAGCTATCTGCGAGGCTTGCCTTAACCGAAGACTGCTGGAACTCGACTCATTTCTGCTCGTTGTGGCTTCGTTTAGATGGGCGCCGAGCAAAACCGGGGTGGGTTTGTTGGCGCCGGGGGGTTCCTCGATAATTCTAAATACATATCCACCTCTCTGGTTAGGAATTTCCACCTTTTTCCATTTTTGGGAACCTTTCCTCACTCCCACCTTCTCATCATACTTCAGAGGGGCGTGAACTGCCCTCCCCACATCTTCGTGGCAACCTCTCTTACTCATCCTCCAGATGGGCAGCAAAAGCCTCCCTCGTGCATCACGTGATCACCACTCCACCAATGATGTCTTAGTCGGGCGTGGACGAATCTGCGGCTTTGTTTCAGGAAAAAAATATCTTGCTTAAAAAAAAAATTATCACTTTTTTCTTTCCTTTTTCTTCCCCTTAATGGTTTATCATTTCCCCAGCCGCGAACGGGACAATATGACAATGGCGGTCATAACTCTTGTTCTGCACGTGGTTTACTTCAAGTATTTTATCGCTAATTATCAGAATGTGTGGTCTTCTCGACATGATCTCAGAAAAGGACATCTCCAAAGTTCCAGTCGACCTGTCGCCTCGAAGAAAGAAAAAAAAAATTTATTTTCTTTCGGCACAATTCCCGATAACTAAATTTTATTATCGCAGGCCAAGGATGCTCGTGGGTGGTTTTTTTAATTTTTCATATCTGTCTAAGTCTTTTTAGTTGTCACTTAACGAAATAACATTCTCATTTGAATTTTTCTTTCTCTCTCTCTGGCCAGCCTGTCTGTAGTTGATAATAAGATGTCTTCCGTACCAATAGTTTGTTTTCATATCCTTAGATAACACGGCCGATGCCAAAACATATCTGATTCTTTCCTTCTTTTCTTTTCTTTTTACTCAGAATTTCCCTGTCATTGTAATGACACTCTTTCTCCATTTGTTACTTATCAAAATATCCTTTTATCCATTGTCTCTTAGCTGTGTGTGTGTTCTTGCTTAACACTCACGATTCGGTTCTTAGCCTCTCTTTTTCTTCCTCTCTTTCCTTTTCTCTTTCTGCCTCGTTAAATGGTGCCACAGATAGATATTTAAATATGTTTGAAACACTACAGAAGCGTATTAAGGCATTAAAAACAAGAAATTTTATATTGTAGGCCATGATAGATTTCATGTCATCTATAACAGACTTTTTCTTTTCCTCATAATTTTAGTTCCTCGTTAACAGTTCTGATGAGAGAGGACGAAACCGGTTGACTGGTGTGTGTTTTTGTTTTAAATCTATCATGGCCTACAATATAAAATTTCTTTAATAACTTAATATATATATATATATATATATATATATATATATATATATATATATATATATATATATATAATGGCCCCTGAAAGAATGAATAATAAAAAACATTCTTTATTATTTTATTCGGGTGGAAACTTTTTAAGTTCAGTTTCACAATCTTCAGAAGCGATATTGTAGCGATGCCTAGTTGAACAGATCGAAGACGGGTAGGAGCTGATCGATCCTCAGAGACACTCTACCGTACGGCTTTCATCGCTGCGTCAGAGCTGACAGTGCACTTAGTACCTCTTCCCGAATGGTCGCCGACTGATCTTGTTCCTTCAAACCGGGCGATTAATTTCCGATTCATGTTATCGCAAGAAGATACCCTGACATTAAAATGTTGCCGGTAATTTTCTCTGAATTTGAATAATTGACCTTTCATTAGGATAGAAAAACTCAATAAGTTTTACTTGTTGCTGGACATCAAACGTAGCCATTTTTTATCTCCACGTGATGCCCTATAGCCTACAAAAAAAAAAAAAAAGATTGAAAAAGAACACGTTATGACTTTTTCAAATCTTCAGTTTTTTAGCGGCCACCCTATATATATATATATATATATATATATATATATATATATATATATATATATGTATGTATATATGTCCCGGAAAGGGATATATTTGAACGAAGTAGCTAAGTGGTTTTGGCTTCTATAACCAAGTAGAATACGGTAGCAGTAATCAACTGGTACGCGTTGTAGTCGCAGGTAAGAAGTGTAGATCAATGGCGTAGTCCAATGGGCGTCGTTATAGATTTAGCTCTCAGACTAAGGCTCTTGACTCACCTACACGTCCGTCGGCATTTATGACGGATATCAGCCAATCATATTCCAGTGAGGGGGAACACAGGTGTACGCATATTCCATTATATATATATATATATATATATATATATATATATATATATATTTATATATATATATTCTTCTCAAATCCCATTGTTGTACAGAACTCATCATTAGGTAAGCATTCCTGATTAAATACAATTCTTCCGCTATCAATCTCAATATCAGTGGAAATGACGTGTTAATGGTTTTCTAAAAAAAGAAGTGATGCCCAGGTTAGCCAGACGCGAATAGCACGTAACCACGAAAAAAACATACACCCCCGCACATACTCACACAGCAAAATTATTATGTAGAATTCATCCCACAGAAATCCACTATCCAAAAACAACATCCTCGATAATGCCTATGGAACTAGCCGAAAGTTCTCGGAACAATTATAATAGGGGACAATTTATATTTTTTTTATCCCTGAAAAATGCTGAAAAAACTCAATAAGGGATGAATTCAATCCAAATACTCATTATATATATATATATATATATATATATATATATATATATATATATATATATATATATATATATGATATAACGTGTTATGGTCCAAGTTCCTTGTACCACGGTGATGGTCCAAGGTTAGAACCAATGAAAGAATAACACGAACACAGGTATGGAATACAAAGATATATTACAACAGAAATATTAGGTTGGTGCAAAAATAATGACGTAATAATGTCGTTTTTTGACGTTAAAAAATACGTCACAAAACGACATTATTACGTCATTATTTTTGCACCAACCTAATATAATACAAAGAAGTAGAAATATTAGTAATGACTATCAGATTTGGTTAGAATGAACTATTAGGTTGGTGCAAAAATAATGACGCAATAATGTCGTTTTTGACGTATTTTGTAATGTCAAAAAACGACATTAGTACGTCATTATTTTTGCACCAACCTAATATGTTGTCTCGGCAAGTATCACTATTCCAATGTCCTTACAATATGCTCTCAATTATCTCTCCTCGTCTTACAATCTCCTCATACCTCTTGAGAGGCGCAGTATTTATAATGTCAGGAATAGTCCATTATTATTATGGGTAAGTTCCCATAACATAACGATATATATTTTTTTTATAAATTTATATATCAACAAACATTATTTATAAAAATAGTATGACAGATTGGAATAAATCTTAATGACGCGTTTCATCCGTTCCAGTCTAATTCTTAACATTCACTTACGTGCTAATACCCTTGGTAAAGGTATGAATCCGCTTCTTTTCCCCCCAGCAGCTATGGATAAATAGCAGGACAGACCGGGTTCTGTAGCCTTAGATAACAACTGGTCTACCACAGAAAGAAATGGCAACCTACTGCGGGAAAAATCTGTCTCGTCAGTCATGTATCGAAAGATACATGATCGCCTAAGAGTTGCACATAAGTGACTTATAAGGCTCAGGAGTCACTCAAGCTAGAGGGTTACAGTGTGGAAATATATTAGCGTAGGAAAGAAAGGTTGACAGTATAGAGCTGAACTAAACTTTAGAAGGGACCGGAAACTCCATCCTAAACAAGGAACAATGGATAAAATTCTACTCCCGTTTAAAAGACCAGGGAAGATTGTGAACCTGACGATAGGCGAATCTATCTATTCCTATTCCAACCTATAAACTCCTTGAATTTCTGTTTCCCTTCCTCACTTTCTGATCAACAAAACCTTAAGCAATTTCGATGCAGAAGCTTCGTTATGATTCGTATATTACAGACTGGTGACGCCCACCTCGTCTCAATTGCCAGAAAAAAAAACAATTCGATATGCTGCAGTCACCGTTAAAGACACAGACGTATATATATATATATATATATATATATATATATATATATATATATATATATATATATGTGTGTGTGTGTGTGTGTATGTGTGTGCGTCTGACTTGTTGTTCTTGTTATGTGAGTTGAAACAACAATGTGTTTTCGGATAAAATGGAAGTGCTGTTAAAATAGCGCTGAGTCCAATCAATTCGAAAAATATGTGTTGAATCGTAACTCACATTGAGACATAGGCATATGAAAATATGTCCGCATAGATAGATAGATAGATAGATAGATAGATAGATAGATAGATAGATAAGAAAGGAAAAGAAAAGAATGTACTTAGATAGAAACATAATCGAGAATAACAATACACATTATTTTGTCTATGCATATATTTATAGTACGGTACTGTAACGGTTAGCGGCTAGCAACGAGAAATTGACAAGCCGTGTTCGAATTCTAGTTTGAGCTTATTACATTCACTTTCGCGCAGATACCCTTGGGAAATAAATTATTCTATCCAGCTGTAGGGCAAATTGAGGTCTTCGGCATTGATTGACAACCAGACTAGAATGAGGATTCTGAATTTAAAACCGTTTGGTATGGGATTAGTAAATCCATACAAGGAGAAACATATTATTTTGGAATCCTGAGGCTGCAGCCTAATGTACCACAGTTGGAATGTACGGGGGCGCGAAAGGGATATTACTAAATTGAACATATAAGTTATTATAATAATGTTTATACATTCTTCAGAATTTCTACCTAAATCCATAACCCTGTTGTTTGTATTTTAAATCAAATATAAATCGATAGATAGATAGATAGATAGATAGATAGAAGCAACTGGAATTGTTGATTACGACGTCGATCTCAAGAATACTGTGTTTATTAAAAAAAGAAAATAAACTACTTAGACGAGAGGTTCTTGAAAGTGCATTTATTGAGTCTTGATAAAATGATGCCTTACCCTCTGGAGTTTTTCAAATACATTCTTTCTTAATGGAAATACTTATTTCTCAAGCCAACGTGCATGACCATAAAAAAATTCAAAATTAATGGCAAACTGTTAACTTAAAACATATAAAAAATGTTAAATAAATAATCACTTAAATAATTAAACAAAATAAAATGCATAGAAATAAATAATAATTAAAATAAAAAATGTATAAGTATATAAAAATCCAATGACAACATTTACTTATTTTCGCTAATTAGACAATCGACTGTACTCAATGTTCTTCATATTTTATTTTGCCTCATGCAGCAAATTTTCAGAAAATTTACGAGCCTTCCCAACTCCCAAATTTCAAAAGGTGACGATAACTTCTTCCAGGTTAATAGTTTATAAATAGAAGTTGCAAAATAAAATCTTCACATTTACTTTGATATAGTTACTCAAAGGACGAAACGCGTTTCTTGAAAAAAAAATTATTTTTGTATCTTACATATCTGGTATAGATGGCCACACATATTCGAAGATACCCACCTACTAGGGAAGCTAGTGAATCCTTATTGCAGACGCTTACTCAGGCGCATTTGTGTTTATTCAACACCCACAGAGCCCAACCGTGGTTTATACTGCAACTATGCTGAGTAGACCTTGGTTAATGTTTCTGGGAAAAGGCGTGTTAGCGTGATCAACAATTTGAACAAGACCAGCACGCTTAAGCCTTCGGCCACGCTGACTTGTGACTTCGTGCAAACACAGCTATCGAGGATCCCCAAGTGTTCCGTCTACCTAATTTCACTCACAAAGTGGGTCAATGTTAATAAGAAAATCAATAAGAAAGCTCAATCAGGAAGTTTATGTACTCTGAAATATTTGATCAAAATCACAACACACTTTTCATATTCGCTTTATCTATTGATTTACTGGGCACCTCGAGGTGGTGTAATGGTTAGCAAGCTTGTCTCGCTAGAACAATTACGAATGAGTAGTGAGTTCGATCCTCACTGGGTGCCCCTTGCTTTCGGCCTTGTGCCACACCATAGCTACGCTTGGAAAATCACTATCTATTGATTTACTGTTGCAGAATAGAATAATTGCGGCACAAGGCCCAAAAGGGGGAAGTGTGGTTAGGCTGGTCATCATTAATTATCTTATACCTAGCTAATCAAATTCACGACCCATCCATTCATTGCAATTACCTCATTCACCACAAGACGTCATCCTTCACCCTTTATTGCTACTTATACCACAATGCCGCATATTCACAGGGAACCTACAGAGAAAACCTATGACGCTGGTAATCCTGACCCCCGTGAAGCGCCTTCTGTACCACCTCAAGGGTAAAATTTACTTATGTTCTTTTAAATTTTCATCGTTCATTTTCTGTATTTCTAACGAGCCTTGATCTATTGATCTTCGACTGTTGGCAAAAGTGAATTTCTGCCTAAGTGGTAATAAAATCATTAGCTTTGGTCTTAGTGATGGCGATGACTAATGTGTTGATTATAGCTGCTCCACTATCCCCCACATTACATCTGAGACTGCCAAGTCTATTTCCATTTTGGGGGATCGCATATGCGTGCGTGTCCCCGCTAGTTTGCAAATGAATCAGTACATACACATACACACAAACAAACATAGAGATTTTCTAAGCCCGTTTTAGATGTGGCACAAGGCCGAAAGTATGGGGCACCCACTGAGGATCGAACTCACTACTCAGTCGTAATTGATCTACAAGACAAGCTTTCTAACCATTACACCACGTCGAGGTGCCCATTTTTTCTAAGCGCTGGTTAGATGTGGCACAAGGCCGGAAGTATGGAGCACCCAGTGAGGATCGAACTCAGTCGTAATATGTTCTCGCGAGACAAGCTTGCTAATCATTACACCACGCCGAGGTGCCCCCAACCACACATACATACACACACACACACACACAAACATATATATATATATATATATATATATATATATATATATATATATATATATATATATATATATATATATAGAGAGAGAGAGAGAGAGAGAGAGAGAGAGAGAGAGAGAGATATTAGCAAACTGAGATAAGATAAGCTTAGATATAAATAAGGTAGTATAAGATGGTGTATAATAGGAATGGTCTTTGGTCCGTCTCACTTTCCAAAATCTGCTGAAACATATTTTATTAATTCTTCTTGCAGTAACGCCACGTAAATATAGATAGATAGATAGATAGATAGATAGATAGATAGATAGATAGATAGATAGAGAGATAGATAGATAGAGGGATAGATAGATTATTTCCTTAGTCAGTTATATCAGCGTTAAAAGTCTGATATTGATCGTAACACTTATGACTGTCATCATGGTGATAGCAATCTTTATATTAACGCGTGTATTTTTTTTCCTTTTGACGTTCCCGCCGTTGTATGCAAAATGATCGCCTGATTCGTAATTTATAATTCGTCATATTCTAGCAAAAAAAATATCATCGCTCGTAATGAGCTGTTTGTATAAATTTAGCTTCAACAGGTTAATGCAAAACTGCTATTTTTACGTTTTTTGTCAATATTATTATTATCAAAATTATTATTTTCATTTTCTCAGATAAGATCTTAATATCTGTTAATTAATGCATGGATAGGCGGACCACAACCAGTTGCCTTAGGTAGTATGCCATTTTCCACTAACTCTGAGGGTTCACCTCTATTCTTGCCGTAATAAAAAAAAATGCTTCCTTTCTGCAACAGTTCCACTTGGCAATCAATTCCAATTTTTTTTTTATCTTTTCTGTCACCGTAACAAGTGCACCAATGACAAATGATGCGACTGTGACTCCTAAAGTCTTGCGAGGTCAAACTTCAATGGGTCATTATTGATTATTTTTCTTTTTCCGTTTGCTTTATTATAGAATCAGAAGAACACGATGCGTTAGTGATTAACTCTCCTTTTTATATTTTATCTCCAATGCGGTTGACTCCAGTTGGTTTATTATTATTAGTAGTAGTAGTATTAGTATTATTATTATTAGTAGTAGTAGTAGTAGTTGCAGCATTTCCTTTAATTTCTATTGTATACACTTCCGTGTCCTAATCAGAGAGCTAAGGTTAGAAATGGTTTCATGGTATTTTCCACTGATCACTTTTGTAAAAAAAAAAAACAAAAAAAAACTAAGATCACATACATTTTACATAGATAAAGTTCTTCGTAATGTGTTACCTGTACTTGTGAGTAATTTTTTTTTTTTTCTTCAAGGTGTGGGCTACCAGGATCCCCTTTCAGCGAGTCTATTGGAAACTTTTCCAATCCATCTGGGGGCACCAACTACAACTGGAATTATTGATGTCTTCGTCTCTCATATTTTTTTTTAGATTTCCATTTTAAGATCTTTCTATTTAAATAGTTTTTGTTTTTGAAGGTCTTCAAATATACTTTATTTTGTGATGTCAACAAACACTCTTAGACACTTTTGTAATATCAACGAATACACGCCCTCACTTTCGTAATTCTCGTTGTAAAAGAGACCTTGTAATCGCAGATACAACTATAGTAACGCTGTTGAATAATGCTGGTGTTAGACGCCTCGAATAACACTCACACTAATAGTACTTGCTCGATAATACTCGCTCGAATAGAAACCACCAAATAATGATCAGAATAGTTATCCGTGTAGTGATCAGTATAGAGAAATAGTATAGTGAATAGTATAGAGATAGAGGAGACTGTAGAAAGAGTGATCCATATATTAGAGGATAGAATAGAAATGGTGATCCGTATAGTAATAGAGGATAGAATAGAAATGAGGATCAAATTAGACGCCACGCTAATTTCTATATATACATTCCCTTTAAGATCACGTGGTCTACTTATTAGAAAAGGAATTACCTGTGTTTGCTCACTGGTGATCGGTGTTCCAACTCCAGTGTCGGCAACGACACGTTATTCCTATAAAACACTTCACAATCTGCCGAGACCGCCATGTTAATAAGAAAGCTCATTCTGTTCTTGTGGTCTTTGATCAGGATGTCAGGATTATTATTATTATTATTATTATTATTATTATTATTATTATTATTATTATTATTATTATCTCATAGCTTATATTTAGACTTTATCTTCCCCGCTCTTATTATCATTTCTTATTCTACAACATTTTCTTAGTAATATGAGAGAGATTTTCTTCTTTATATTCTACCTTCGTTTTCTATTTTTATAGAGAGAATGAAAAAGTTAGAGAGAGAGAGAGAGATCCCATTTTTTTATTCTTCCTTTATTTCTTTTAAAATGTTTAGAACTTAAAAAAAATCAGCCAAAATCCCATCAAGAGATACTTTGTTGCGGATGTGTGATGTGTGTTGGAGAGGAATAGGTTTAAATTATCAGAAGGCTTAAAATTGTGTTTTCAATAATCTTCCATCCACAACAATTAATATAAGACACAGAATAATGATTCATAAACATATTGTTTCAAAACGTATGAATTGAATTTATTAAGTATTTGATGTACAAGCATAAGAGCTGAAGGTGTGATAGAGTTATGTCTCTTAGACTTGGAAATATTTGTATTTGAGATCATAAAGTGAAAGTAATTATTAAGCTGTAGTTTAGAAGAATAAAGTTTCTTTAGCATGTTTGGAATTGTGAATTGTAAAGTTGGTAAAAGTTCAGAAGAGATTTCAGAGTTCGTACTTGCGTGAATGTTGGTAATGGTCTTTAACGCCTGACTTCATTAGTCAAGACGGGAGTTCTTGAAAGTTACATCTTGGTACCAAGGAATGAGATGCGAGAGAGGGAGTTTACACGTGTTTTGTTATTATACTTTTGTTGTACCACCTCAGGGAGGCTCAGATGGAGAACGCGGGAAAACAGATTTGTCGCGTGCAGGCGATTTGATTGGTTGGAACTGACCAATCAGCGAGCTAGTTTGAAGTAGATTAACCAATGAATGCTTGTCTAAGTACTGTGTCAATGTAATGTGGTGGTAATTACCTTAGAGGAAGAGTGCATTTTCCAATTGGGTATAACTGGCTGACGTGGAAGATTCCACAATTTCATTGTGATTTCTACTTCAAGATCATTGTAATTTTATAATTTTTTGAAGAACTTCAGAGATATATTACAATCTTCAGTGACCGTCATATCGATAAGAAAGCGCAGTCTGTTTTAGTGGTGTTATGGTCAGCGCGGATGTGACTTTATTTAGTCTTGCTAGGGTCTTACATCGTCTTGCTCAGATCTGGCAATGTTGGGTGACTTTTACGGTAGTTGTTGCATAAATGCCGCATAATGTGTAATAAATGACTTCTCTTTGTGTGTGTGTGGATCTGATTGATGATCTTTTAAGTCTGTCCCATTTAGAAAGACGCTGCCATATTAATTACACGCTAGAGCAAATTGTATAGCACCGTTTTCGGGGAAATTAACTTACGGGCATCTCTCTATATTTTACCCCTGCGCAACAAAATTCTATTCAAAGTATCTCCTACCATTTTTCCATGCTTATCTTCAGGGCGAAGGATCTATATCGTGTTTTTATACGTAAATACACACACACATACATACACACAGACACGCACACATTATATATATATATATATATATATATATATATATGTGTGTGTGTGTGTGTGTGAATATTCGAGTAAGAAAAGAACCATGGTCTCTCCAGCATTTTCTTTAGTAAGGTTTCTCGATTATTTAATAAATAAAAATCCATTACTTTTTCAGAAGTTATATATATATATATATATATATATAAATTCTGAATATATATATATATATATATATATATATATATATATATAACTTCTGAAAATATATTAGTTAAACATACACAAATACACATAAACGCATTTTTTTCGCTTTCACTTTTCGAATCTGATGAAACCTTAAATTTCAAAATGCATTATCGGATATATCTATAGACAAATCTACTTTCATGAACATTTCCAATTGTCAAAAATTTATAAACATTGCCGGGATTATATATCCTAACTTTAAAACACACACATGCACACACAAACATAAACACACACACACACACACACACACACACACACACATATATATATATATATATATATATATATATATATATATATATATATATATATATATATATATACATATATATATATATTGGGTTTTAGTGGCTTTATTGCATTGTTTAGGATGAAACTGGTAATATATATATATATATATATATAGATAGATAGATAGATAGATAGATAGATAGATAGATAGCAGAAAGTGGATGTGTAAACGGGGGAGAAGTGGTAGAAAAGGAAGGAAAAGGTAAGAAAGAAAAAAGAAAGAATGAAAAAAAGGAAGGAAGAAAGAAATTATTATTATTATTATTATTATTATTATTATTATTAATTATTATTATTATTATTATTAATTATTATTATTATTATTATTATTATTATTATTACTGCTGCTGCTGTTGTTCTTGTTGTTCAACGCCATGATCTTTTTCTATTTTGGCAAGGCTAGAAGTTTTACGCAAAATTCAACTCTGCATCGCAATTTTCCCTGATATTAACAGATTTTAAAATGCCACCCTATTTGTTCCAAAAATAAAATTGAAAAAGCCGTAGAAATAATCAATCAATTAATTAAGATTTCACTATACCCCGATCTCTAACCCGCCCTTGGGAATTGCAATGTAGTTATTCCTTTAAAGAACTAATTAATTTCGGAATGATCCTAATAGAAGGAGTCCTTCTCTATCAAGAATTTATCTTGTTTCTTTAAAATCGTTACGTTGAACAGGTAGTCAGGTGTATTTAAGGAAAATTCTTGATATTGAACTGATTCAGTTTTGACAACATCCTTTTGGTCAAGACGATACCTTATTACTCAAGCTGAACGCTGTTTGAGTTTTAAATATTATATTTCAAGTTCGCTTTGCCATTTGTATGTATTAATTATTTAGTGATTTGTATGCAAACGTATTTCTTCATTCAGTCGTCAAAAGCCTACTTCATATTCTCTGTTTACTTTCTCGTTACTTTTAAATGATTCCTGCCCTGAGTATGACGATAAACTACATCCGGCAGCGAGGATTCTGATCGGGAGATTGTAGGTTTTGAGGAGTACAACCTTTTTATTGCAGTTGTTACTAGGTCCACTTTGACCTGGGGTGGTAGAACATGTTAAAGTCCCAGCTATGGGCAAATAGTGAACCCTACAAAAATGAAAAGTATGAAAGTATTGCTGATGACTTGAATGATCTTTTTCCTCTGACCATTGATCATTTGGGAAGACAGTACGGATGACACAAAACGATTTTAATCTGTTTTCTTTGTAGCTGAATAACTCAAAGGGCTTTTCCGTGATTCTTACGAAAAATGGTGCCAAGATGGCAAAACATCTTATCGGAAAAGCTGGCAAAAAGAAACAAAATTAGTTTAGTGTTTTCTTTAAATATTAAACATTTCGTGAGATGGACAATTTTTTGGTCATAAGATTATGACAGTTTTGCTGTTACACCTGGTACAGAGATAGATAGATAGATAGATAGATAGATAGATAGATAGATAGATAGATAGATAGATAGATAGATACGGAGGGATTGTGATAGATAGATAAGGAGAGACTGTGATAGATAGATAGATAGATAGATAGATAGATAGATAGATAGATAGATAGATAGATAGATAAGGAGGGATTGTGATAGATAGATAGATAGATAGATAGATAGATAGATAGATAGATAGATAGATAGATAGATAGATAGATAAGGAGAGGTTGTGATACAGATAAAGAGAGTGTGATAGATAGATAGATAGATAGATAGATAGATAGATAGATAGATAGATAGATAGATAAGGAGGGATTGTGATAGATAGATAAGCAGACTGTGATATATAGATAGATAGATAGATAGATAGATAGATAGATAGATAGATAGATAGATAGATACATACGGAGGGATGGTGATAGATAGATAAGGAGAGACTGTGATAGATAGATAGATAGATAGATAGATAGATAGATAGATAGATAGATAGATTGTGATAAATAGATAAGGAGAGACTGTGATAGATAGATAGATAGATAGATAAGGAGAGGTTGTGATACAGATAAAGAGAGTGTGATAGATAGATAGATAGATAGATAGATAGATAGATAGATAGATAGATAGATAGATTGTGATAAATAGATAAGGAGAGACTGTGATAGATAGATAGATAGATAGATAGATAGATAGATAAGGAGGGATTGTGATAGATAGATAGATAGATAGATAGATAGATAGATAGATAGATAGATAGATAGATAGATAAGGAGAGGTTGTGATACAGATAAAGAGAGTGTGATAGATAGATAGATAGATAGATAGATAGATAGATAGATAGATAGATAGATACGAGGTTGGGCTGAAAAGTTCATAGGCTGACTATGAAGGATTTATGCTAGAGCGGAGAAATTTTGTATGTATTAATTTACGCTCATTTTATTAATAACTGCATTTTTTTTTATTTCCAGGTAAATTGCATATGACTGGTCCAACATGACTTCAAAAGTAATTAGTAGCGCCTTCTCTTTAAAGCGATCTTGGCATCATGGGGTTATCAAGTACCTGAAAAATAGGGATTTATACCCAAGAACGTAAATACTGAAATTGTTGCTACATTAGAGGATCGACATTACAGAAGTGGACAGCAGAATTTTGGAGGGGAAGGAAGAGTCTTAACGTTGACCCAAGTTCAGGAGGTTCTGTAACTACCGCCACCGAGAATAACATTAACCGTTATCAACACATTGTGATTTATGACAATCGATTGGCTATAAATCAAATGGCCAATGCTATTAGCATATCCCGTGAGAGTTGAGATTATTCTGCAGAATAAATTTTCTGTGACGAAGGTTTCTTCTCGGTGGATTCCACGCCTTCTGACAACTGATAAAAAAAAAACATCACCGGAAAATCTGACATTGTTTGAGGTAAATTTAGCTGGTTTCCTTGACCGTTTCCTAATTCAAGATGAGTATTGGACTCAGCACATTTTGAGCCAGATGCAAAGAGACAATCCATGCAGCCGAAATAACCTTCCTCACTTTCTCCAACGTAGGCCAAGTTGGTGATATCCTCAGTATTTTTGGATTCAAAAAACGTTGCATTTATTGACTATCTTCAAAAGGTCGCTTCATCAATGGAGAGTACTATGCCAACTGTCTGGGGATGTTATGAAAGGTTATGAAGAATAATCGCCTAGGTAAATAGAAAAATTAGTTCTTGTTCCATCACGACAATGATTCAGTCTAATGGCTGCTGTGCGTAACTGTCGTTTTGAACTAGTTAACTACCCTTCATATTCTCCCGATTTGGTCCCACAATATTATCATCTTTTCCCCAACATGAAAAAACACTTGGCTGGGAATGAGGATCGCAGTGAGGAAGATGTCCCATTTTTCAAGAGAAGTAGCGACTTTTGACGTCATCCTGGAACGCTCAGATGTCAGTTTACCTGGAAAGAAACAATGAAGTTACTAAAAGGAAGAGTTGAAATTAATTCATGCAAGATTTCTCAACTATGAATGGATTTCTCTGCATGATTGAAAACTGTAAATTATGATTTTTTGCCGTGCCTTTAAAACTCAGTAAATTTAAAAATAAATTACTCCAAAATTCGTTTGAGGATGAAATGGAACTAATGTCTTTAATTTAATTACAAAATTAAATTCGAAGCTTTTAGCTTCCATTTTTGAAACATGGTTAGAACTGTGTAGCGAAAAAAACATATTTTAAATCAGTTAATTTATAATATTAATGCTCTGTAAATTTACATTGAGCACTATTTTGTTAAAATAAAAATATCTTTAAGAGCACCGGATTATATATCTTACTGTTCTTTCTTTATATATATATATATATATATATATATATATATATATATATATATATATATATATTCAGAAATTTTTGGTAATATAATATCAGAAATTTCACTCTTTCTTATCCTTACATATTTTGATTTCCCTTTCTATGAGAGAACGTCAAAATTGTTTAGTCCTAGTGCCCTTGTTGGCAGCAGCATTTAATAATTTAAATAACGTGAATTGGTATATATATATATATATATATATATATATATATATATGCTTCGCATGGTGGATACAATGAGAATGTTTATTAGGATGATGTACTTCTTACTACATATTTTAAGAAATGCAATTATTTTGGATTCTGCTTTCTTCCAATTTTACTTCCCTTCTACTCCTACCACATTGGTTCTGACGCATTTATCAGCTGTCACTGCTCGCGCCAAATAATCGGGTTGGATTTTATAGGAAGATTTGTATCTTTACGTTTTTGGCAGACATGGCTGTGGTTTATTTGACTGTTGAGTTTCGTCTGGGAGTATCATTTTTCTTATAATGAATTTTGTGGCAGTGTACCCTGAGTATTGTCTGGAGTGATGAGGTGTGGAATAGCTACTTTTGTATGGGAAAATTCTGACAGATTTATCGGATTAAATTTTCCTATGAATGGGAAGGAAATGTCTTTGCGATAAAGAAAAAAAATTACAATCTCTACTGCTTTCAGTAATTACCTTTTTCGGTATTGTAAAAAAAAAAAAATTGAATAATTGCCACAAAAACAGATGGTTCAAATTTCCAGTGATTCTAATAGAAACGGCGATCAAAAAATCCAGATAGATCTTATGTCCTATTCAAAGATCTATAACAGTTATCTCTCAAAGTTTTCTTTACTGGAAATAGTTCTGAAGACAATTATTGTAGGCGTTCTGAAAGCAAAGGAAGTATTTGTCGCAGATTACTTCCACAAGACAAAGAAGAATCACTGTAAGTCCAGACGCGAATATCGTGGGCAGAAAGAAATGCTGAAAACTCGATTCGCCGGTACTATTTCAAATCACAATGCGTGTAACCAGTCAGAAAAATAACTCGCTCACTAACAAACGCCGAAACCAAAAATGCCCGAATTTTCCCTCCCGAATTGAGAACACCAACTGATTTATCGACAGACCCTATTTTTTCCATTCGTCTACAGCTGGGATAGGATTTTCCGTAATTTGCATATCAAAATACTTTTATAGCGACTTCTGCGACTGACTTGTTTTTTCTTTAATTCAATTATTCCATTTTCAGCATGTTATGCAGAATACGTGCCCTTCTGTTTGGTAAGTAGTTTTCTTTTTCGCCACTTTTTCCGTCGTAGAATACACGCGACACGCTGTCGCTTGGTTTGACGAGGTAAGTCGCCGTTTTCTTCGCTATATAGCTAAAGGAAAAGCTCTTCTACAATCATGTCCTTTATTTACCACTGGTTTACAAACAAGTTTTTTAAATATCTTGTGATAAATTTTTTGTCATCTTATACTATTGTTTTATTCATTTCAACCCAAGGAAGGAGATAATGTCACTAAGATTCAAGGGGGTTACTGGAAGTAAAGGAGATTGAGAAGACTAGTGAAAAGAAAAGACAACAAAATAACAGGTTTCAGAAAAACAGAAGATTGCGATTTAGGTTGCATTTCGACGTCAGCGCCGGCTCGCATCTGAACATCAGGAGCGTCATCTTTTCTCCCTATTTCCTTTCTCCCTGCTCCGGTAGATGTGGCGAAGATGGTTAAAATCAAAAAGTGTTTGATGAGGACACTCACGTGAATTTGATTTGGGCGGACAACTCTGAGCGATGGATAAGTTCCCACACTAGGCCAGAAGCGCCTCCCTCAGGGATCAAAGGGAATTGAGACAGGCGAGATATGGCTAACCTGGTTGCATCCAGCTGTAGGACGCTTAGTCTGTCGCGGTTCTTGGTTATGCAAGTTCCGACAGGCGCTGCCTTCTTCCGACGGTCTGGCCGTTGAGATGGTATAGATCTTTGGCGTTCCGCCGTTAGGGTCTTCGGGGTTTTTGGTCGCGTCTCTCTCTACTCGATTTTACCGCCACGGGTTATTGCATTTAAATCTTTGAACAACGCAGATGACAGGGATTCAAGAAACCGGAATAGAGTTTCACATCAAAAAGTACGAGAAAAGGAACGATTAAAATAGAAATACAGCTATATCACGCTAATTCAACCGTAAAACAATGAGGCCTAATTGTAAATCTTGTAATACGCTTACATTCAAGTGGCTGAAGAACCAAGAAAGAAAGCTCGTTAGAAAAAATTGTTGGTTTGGTTGGTTGATTTTGTTTAGTCCTAGTGCCCTTGTTGACAGCAGCGTTTATCAACCTCAAGTGAGTTATTTAATGCCTAAATGTCTATTTATATATATATATATATATATATATATATATATATATATATATATATATATATATTATACTTTCAGAATAAAGTTTCGTTTTTTTGGGGGGGTTGTTTTTTTAGTTATATATTTTGTAGATCACAAAATATATTGTTGGTAATTCTAATTTAAATATTTACTATATATTTTTAAGTGTTACAATGATTGTCATTTAGCTATAAAAAATCTATTGTTGCTCATTTTACTTTATAGTGTGGTCACTATTTGCCCATAGCTGGGAACCTAAGAGGTGCTATCACCCCGGGTCAGGGTGAGCCTAGAAACAACAGCAATTAAGAGGTGATCCGACGCTCCTCAAAAGCTCTTGATCAGAGTCCGTGCTGCCGAATGTAGTTAATCGTCAAACCCAGGACGATAGAACAATTGTCGAGATGCCAGACCAGAAGTCAGAACTGATTATATCACAGACACTTATTTGGATTTTATCGAAAATATCGAGCGATATAGGAGATGCAAGAGACCAAATATGGCCGTAATATTCTGTAGACGAGAGAACAATAAATGTGTAAGATTGCTTCTAACAAGAACAATAGTCTGGCACGACATAATGATGAACGAACTTTCTTTGCCGCAATTCGCAATTAATTCAAAAAACGGTACGTAATAATTCGATAACGATTATAAAGGCAAAGAACGAAACGTTGTTAATGGGCCCAGCTGATGAGATACATCCTGAGAAATGTTTTTGTGTTGGACATTCTAACTCTAGCAGTAAACCAGGCACTGATTGAAGACAATTTCGTCCTGATTGAGAAGATGTAAACAAAATTGGTTCAACAGCAGGTGATGAAGCGTTTAGCGCGCTAAGACCTCACACAAAATTATCCAAGTCCCAAGTATTTAATTAATAATTACATATGGACCGTGTGCAATGTTAATAAGCTGTTATTGAAAAAATATATATATATCTTGACTTATTAGCAATGGCTGTCATATTATTTCGAGCAGCTGTCGATATACACCGTGAGAAATTTCATTGTCCAAGAAACGATGACCGGACACCGTGAAAGAAACATTTGTCCTTGATTCTGTGACTCTGCCAGGAAACTGGTTAGCGTTTCGATACAATGCATAACTGATTGTGAAAGACGTGGTTCTTTTCTTATGGCGTGCGTCGTATCTTTTCGATATAATTTCACAAAAAATGTCACCAACGAATCGACTGACATTTAAAACATTACTATCTCTACGTTTCGAGTATGAATATGAATCATGCAGATATAGATTCAAAGAAACCCCAACAAGAGATCAACATTACTGAAATAGTTAACTGAGATTTGCGTCATCGTGATCGTCACTCGTGACCCAATAGGTAACGGCACGATTCTGTTATAGATGAGGGTACCCTAATACGGGTATGAATATGATACGGGTATAGACTCGAAGAAGCGGAAAAAAGCATTCCAGGAATAGGTAATAGATCTTTGCGTTATCAAGATAGATAAAGGTGGCCAAATAGGTACCGGCACGATTCTACCATAGATGAGGGTACCCTAATTAAAATTTCTCGATTCTAGTCGGGAGGCACATATTTTTTTCTTAATCGGACGGTTGATCATAACTTGACCACGATGATTTATGACTTCGTGCTAGCACAGCTATCTACGGTCCCCGGGGGTTTCCGTCTACCCAATTTCACTCACAAACCGTAGTATGTTTTTTAGGAATTTTCCAAAGGTGATGCACGCTGGGATCGACCCCTCCAGTCCGATAGCATCAGGAAGTTTCCTTCCTAACAAATCAAGCATGGCGAGATTCGGGTCTCATGGTCAGAATGCGAACGTTCTAATCACTCGGCCACGTGCCCATGCAAATGAAAGTAAACATTGTCGTAATAAGATTGACCTTTATAATTATCTATATTGAATACTGAATATTCCATTCATGACAGTCTAAAAAAGACTCTTTAATTATCCATAATAGTCCCGCATTTAAATTACGTTCTTTACCAACAAAATAATTTTTTTTTGACAGCATATATTTAGTAACGATGGGAAAATTAATTTATTGTGTGAATCCAAAACGGAGGTAATCCTGTCTAGATACAGGAAATCGTTCAATATATCAACTTATTCCGTATGTATTCGAATTCTAGGAAGCTGCGACCAACTTTTACAATGCGAGTCTGACAGTGAGGAATTGGCTCGTTTGAATGACATATTGAAAGTGAAAAGACTGATAGTGAGGAATTGCCTCGTTTGAATGACGTATTGAAAGTGAAATGATGTATTGAAAGTGAAATGATGTTGCACATGAGACGCAGCTAGCGATCATGGAAGTAGCATAATAAATTATTCTGCATACAGCCTATTCTCCAGACTTCAACCCTTCAAACTATCGTTTTTTTTTTTTTTCACTCTAAGCAAGATTCTTTGTTCCGCTTTTCCTAGAAACAATTGGATGATACCGGAAAATTCTTGAAAGAATTAATCGAATCATAAAAAAACACTATTTTATGAGGAAAGACAAAGTTTAGCTGAAAGGTGGATTAATGTGCTAGACAACTGCAAAATACATTGATGACCTCAATTGATACGAATAAAAGATTTTAATTAAAAAGCGAATTGTTGAGAAGTTTTGCATCAGCCGAATAGCGTCGCAGAGACACAGAATTAGTGGAAGTGACTTTTAAATAGATTTATTTTGAGCATTTTTATTGAGAAAATAGACCGTTAAGTACACCCACTTTCCTTCGAACTACTATTTTGTTATTACTATCTCTATGGTTTGTAAACAATCTAAGAGAGAATAATACGTTGCTATTTCTTGTCTGAAACGAATTCAACAGATAATCCCAGCAAACAACATTCTTTAAGCCGGCACTTAGAAAAGAATGACCCCATTCCGTGAGTTTTTCCACCCATCCCTCAGTTTGTTTTCTCTTGATTTCAATTTAGATTTATTGATGAGAAAAATAGGAATGGTAATTATTCTAGTCTGTAAACAAAGTGCATCATGGATATCAGCGCTGGGCAGGGAATTGGCATGAAGAATTCGAATTTCGAGCGAGTCCGTTTCCCTCAATTACACACATGACGCGTGAAAAGGCATGAACCTACAGAATCTCGTCCACTCTCCAGTGGACATAGGAACAACAGCGAATAAGTGGTGGTTCCACGCTCCTCAAAACCTCCAATCACTCAATCAGAGGCTTTTCTACCAGATGTTTATCGTCATTCCGAGAGCTATAGCCATTTGGTCAAATTTATAAGTCCATGTGTGTGTGTGTGTGTGTGTGAGAGAGAGAGAGAGAGAGACGCGTGTAGTGCAACAATTAGCGGTGCTGAAAGGCGGGGTCCGCGAATTGACTTCAAATCCCGACATAGTCAGTTGCAGTCACTTTCTCATCGTTGATTTTGAAAACTTGCACCATTTCTTCTCTTGCCAGCTAATGAAACAGTGGAGAACACTGTACTCGTGTGTTACCTTGTGTGGTAACGCAGTCTAACATCCAGAAGAAAAAAGATGTTGCAAACCGTCGAGTAGGCAATAAGAAACGACTCGACATAACTTTAACAAGAAAGCTTTTTTCCCCTTAGACCTTCAGAGGGGTCTACCTGAGGAGGCAAATGGAACAGACTTTGATTCCTCTTCCTCATGATCATTTAATTAGGCTTTCATATAGCTTGACGGCGCTCATCGCTTCTTCAAGCTCTTGGCCGGCAACCGAAGACCACGTAATTTGCTGTGGTTCGCCCTCTGTACGTACACTAGGCCCTCAGGATATTACTTTAATTCAAAGTTGTCCTTCTCCTTGACTGGACCTTAACCAAGGTTAATGGATCCAGCCTGGGGGCGAAAAGACGAATATATCCCTTTTTCCCATGAATATTATCATTTAAATGAATGTAATGAACTCCTTATATCAGTTATGCGCAAATACACTTTAGAAATAATATCAATCCAACTCTTCTGACCCCCCCACAAATATCTGTTAATTAGTAAGACGTGTAACATTAAACCATTTTTTATCTCCCAAAGAAAAGAAAAAGCTCTTATAACCTAAAAAAAATATTTTCTGACTTTAAATAACCTGCAACGTGTTGATAAGCCGTAGAAAACGAATCAATAAATCAAGCGAAATTTTTAGATAAATTAAGCGCTGCTACCCTTTGCACCTCCTGCATTCGGTATGCCCTGTGAGTGTTAAATTTCTCAAGCCTCCTTTCCTCTGTATATATCACAGAAATATCAACTGTCTCTTTCAGACTTAAAATACAAGGTGTGATGAGTAAATTGTCGCCATTTTATATTTCTACTTTCGCGCATGCGTGTTGTCTGTTTTTGACTTTGGCGACTGTACAGTATAATAGGGTAGTTGGGCACAGTCTGTGAGAAAAGGAGAACCATGATGCAATTCACTCCGCTAGAAATTTGGAAACGGCATACTGTACTGCTTGACAATCACGCCTGACACTCCACTATAGATATTTTAGTGTGTTTGAATGTCAATCTTAGGACAGTGCAAAGGATCCGGAAAGAGTTGGATGATATCATGGTATTCACTAGTGATCACTAGTGATGGAGGTGCTATGACCCCACTCATCTTCCCGCAGGGCCTTAGCCTCAACACGGAGGCCTACATCAAGTGCCTTGAGGAGGTAGTGCCGCCCCGGGTCGAAAGAGTAGATGCCTGAAGACCCTATGTCTGGCAACATGACTCTGCACCGTGTCACACATGCAGGAGAACCCGGGCAGGTCTGTCAGACAATTTCTGCAAACACAATACATCTGGCTACCTACTTCCACAGACTGCAACCCATTTGATTATTATATGTGTAACGCAGTTTAGCGAGAGACCAACAAAACGCTTTGTAGCACCAAAGATGAACTGAAGGCAAGGATTATGGCAGCATTCACCAACTTAAATGAGGAGACTGTCCAGAAGAGTTGCAGGAGATTCCGAAGAAGAGGCCATAGATGAAGCCAATGGGGATTGTATTGAATAAATTTGCTGCTTAATATTTCAAAATGCCTGTGTAATTTTAGTAAATATACACCCTTGTGCAAATTGATTGAAACAACCAGTTTAGTTTCCTTTCTTTCACTATACAGTCAGTTTTAGACCCACTGGAGTGACAGGGTGTAATCAATTTCTGTTTTTTTTTTCTCAGATTAGGTCATTTGCAGCGGTGTGTAGTAATATGAGTCAATTTTCGGGGTCTATGGTGAAATTTGTTTGACCTTGAAAAGTATTGCGTCATCCGCAATTTCATCAGATTTTTTTCACGCACAGACACTATTGTCTCAACTGTCGACTAGTTGTCCTACGGCCATTGTCTGCGATTGACGTTACTCCAAGAAAATTGTAATGCTGCACGAAAACACTGACAATCCTTACCAGTGAGCAAATCAAAGTACTATATATTGGCCCGGAAACTCTCCTGATTTAAATCCAATCGAGAATCTGTGGTCAATCTGCAAGGAACGACTTCGTGGAATGGACATACGAATTACTAATATGTGCACTGGGTCATGTTTCATTGGTAGATGCGAAAAAAAGTAAATAATAACGGAATTATTCGTTTGTTTCAATTAATTTGCACAAGGGTGTATCTGTTTTAATAAGATGGTGTTATTTTCATTTTTGCGTAATTTAGACGACCATTTATCCATCGCATCCTGTATAAGTGTCCTTCTAGATTCCATTTTCTCGAGAAATTTGGATATGTTCAGAATACGCTGTAGAATCACATCTCTGTCGCTCTGAATCTCTTTTTCATCTGTAAAGAGACCGTTCAGCATTCACAGCTATACATTAGGATATATTCGACATGGCCGTTCAGCACGCTTTTCAATGTTTCTAAGGACATTTTCATGCCATAATACTTTGCTTGGTTTATGTTTTCGGTTCTCCCACTCACCTTCGGACCTGTATGTCGCACTTTCCATCGTCTATTACTACCTTACCCAGAGAGTTAAATGTTTATACACATCTGATTCTGATGATTTTAATGTATAACACATACCTTTGACTGACTCTCGTGCTAATGACCATAAATTCTGTCTTCTTATATTTAACGGTTATTCCTTTCCTCTTTCTATACTTTTCTCTAGAACGTTTTGTGGTTCTTCTAAGTTCGCCCTCAGTACACTGCTATCCACGTATCCTATGTTATTAAGATCATGGCCGTCAATAATAGATACTGATAGGTTTTATCGTTCTCTGAGGATTATCTCGATGTATAGGTTAAATAAATCCGGTAAGAAAAATCATTATCTTAATCCTCTTAGTATTTTTGTGCATTTGCTTAATACGTTTTCTATCCATATGTAGTCGGTTTCTTCCTTATAATTAGTCTATTAACTTTCCAATATAAGTCGAGCTTACCTGACAGTTCAAGTAGGTTTTGTGGTGAATCATATCGAATGATCTCCTCTAAAGTGTACATATATTAGGTATGTAAAAAAAGTTCTCAGTCCCCAGTTTTTGAAAATTAGCGATTGAAGATATAGTAGAAAACTGTTTATGAAATGCTGGAAACTTTTGCACAAACGACTAATATTAAAAACAAAACATATTTTTCACAAATGTCTGAAAGTGATTATTACCTTGAAATTTTTTCGTGGAAAAATATCTTGAAATAGAAAGAGTGCAAAAAATGCATCAACGGAAAGTTTCATAAATTAATTTAACTTTTAACTTTTTAATGCTCTTCTCAAGTCTTCAAAATAAGAACAGAATAAACAAAACTGAAGGCAAAAGACTTGTTTACTAGAAATACCGACGTATCTCTATTTTTATTTGCAAATTCAATCTTCCTTCATTTTTTTTTTTTTTTGTGCTTGATTCTATTAACTAAATTTCCAAATTTGAAATCATTTTATTTGTTTTGTATCAAAAGCCACCCGACCACAGTCCTTGATTTTGGTTTTCTTTCAGTTTTTTTATTTGTATTTTTTTTTTTAAATCGAAAAAGAGGACGAGTAAAATTATAAACATTAAAAAAGTAGCTGCAGTTGTTGTTGCATTGTGGATGGCGACCGATGAGTTGGCAGGAATTGGTCAAAAGAATAAAATGCGAAAGTAGGAATTTGAAAGAAAAGAACTGTTTAATTTGAAGAATTTATTTGGTTTTCGGGTATTAAATTTAGGTTTACCATTGTTGGATTCTTTGTAATTTTTTTTTTTTCTTTTTTGATCATTCTCTGTTTGGTGATGTTTTTTGTCAGTGTTTTTTTTTTATATATATTTTATTGACGTTCCATCTTGTAGTCCATTTTATATCTATTCATATCTCGCTTCTTTGTATTTCTTGTTTTCTCTCCTCACACCTTCCTCCCTCACTCTCTCCCTTCCTTTCTTCCTTCCTTTCTCCCACTCTTACTTCAGCATTTCCTTCATTATTTGTAACTTTCGTTTCTTTATTTTATACCGATTCATAGCCCGTTTCTTTTTATTTCTCGTTCTCCCTCCTCACGCCTTCCTTCCTTGTTTCCCTTCCTTCTTTGCTTGCTTCTTTCTTTATTTTTCTAACTTTCGTCTCTTTATTTGATATCTTATATCTTTTTACCTTCTACTCCCTTTACTTACACTTTCCTCTCTCTTTACTTCATTCCTTCCTTTCTTCCATCCTTTCTTCGTTGCTTCTTGACTTTTTTTCTTCCTCCCTCGATTCATTCCTTTCTTACTCTCTCGCTTCCTTTCTTTCTTTCTTTCTCTCTCGACTTCTTCCTTCTTTTCTTTATTCTTCCCTCGCTTCCTTCTTTTCTTTTTTCCTTTATTTCTTCCTTCCTACCTCGATTTCTTTCTTTCTTTCTTTCTTTCTTTCTTTCTCAATCGCTTCCTTCTTTTCTTTCTTTCTTGTCCCCTCACTTCCTTCGTTTATTCCTTCCTTGTTTCATTGCTTTCTTTCTTCCTTCCTCGTTTTTTTCTTACTTTCTTTCTTCCTCCCTCGATGTCTTCATTTCTTTCTTTCTTTCTTTCTTTCTTTCTTTCTTTCTTTCTTTCTTCCTCCCTCGATTCATTCCTTTCTTCTTCCCTAGCTTTCTTTCTTTCTTTCTTTCTTACTTTCATTTATTTATTTATTTATTCATTTATTTATTCTTCCCTCGCGTCCTTCTTTTCTTCTTTCCTTTATTTCTTCGTACTCGATTCCTTCCTTCCTTCCTTTCTTTCTTCCTTTCTTTCTTTCTTTCTTTCTTTTTCTTTCTTTCTTTCTCAATCGCTTCCTTCCTTTCTTTCTTTTCTGCCTCCCTCACTTCCTTCCTTTATTCCTTCCTTTCTTCCTTGATTCATTGCTTTCTTTATTCCTCCCTCGTTTCTTCCTTCCTTTCTTTCTTCTTCCCTCGATGTCTTCATTTCTTTCTTCCTTCCTCGCTTCCTTTCTTTCTTTCTTTCTTTATTCCTCCTTCACTTCCTTCCTTCCTTCCTTCATTGTAACTTTCATTTCTTTATTCTCTGTGTTTTTCTTTTACTAATCTTCTTTTCTTGTAAAAATAATCGAACAACCGGCAGTCGTTGAAGCGGATAGATCGAGAGGTTAGCTCTTGCCTAGTCTGTATGCAATTAATCATGTCAGCAAGACCCGATCGTCGCGGAAGTCTGATCAGCAAGCCGACGGTTAACTGACAATACTCTTCCTTTTCTTTTATAACTGCGCTTAACCTCCTCACAATCGACCTTCCGCACGGCAACCCTTCCCTCAGTTCCACCCTGATGTCTAAAGCAAAAACCTATATTTAAACCTTTTGTACAGACACTATGAAATTCCCAGGGCGGCCCCAGACAGATTAAAAGACACTTGGTTTGAGTATAAATATCTCCGATGCAACTGGAGGTGATTGAGGTTATCACGAAGTAAACACATTTCCAGCCCCGTAAATACACCAACAGTGCATTCGCGCAGCTTTAAATGAATTAACGCAGACAATCAATGCATATATACCCTTATGCTTTATCTTGAACACTCGAGTAAGAAAATATTGATATGGAAATATTGATATCTAACAGCTGATTCAAGCTTAATTAATATAAACTAGCAATATCCTCGGAAATTTTACGGTTTTCCTATTTAAATGTTCCATTAATTCTTAAGTGAATAATTGAATAAACTCCGTGCAAGTTACAAGGTTATGTAATAGCCTTATAAATGCCTCATTTGCTTTATTAAATATTTGAGCTTGACAACTTTATCAAAATATGCAATCAGAATCATAGGTATGAATACAGGACATTATTTAAAGAAGTAAGAAGTTACAAATAAAAAATTCAAAATATATAAGGTTGTTCATTTTGAGAAAGCAGACGTTAAACTCATAAGAGCGTAGTCGCATCCGCTATTTTCCAATTTTTCTTTCTTTCTTTGTTTCTTTCTTGTATTTCTTTCTGTTTTGTCTTGTATTTCTTCTTGCATTTCTTTCTTTTTTCTTTGTTTATTTTTTTCTTTCTTTTTTCTTGCATCCTGAATTTTTCTTCCTTCTTTTTTCTTTCTTTCTGTTGAGGGGTCCACTGCTTTTTATACAAATGGACTCACCCAGTGTATACTTATAATACTGCCAGTGAATAACCGAGGAGTCGAGTCCAGAGCGACAGAGTAAAAGGTTGTAGGTAACCGGAAGAGTGAGGGTGAGGTAGCAGCGTTGTAGGAGTCAGAGTGAGCGAGCACGTAGACTCAGTAAGAAGTCATACAGCGATACTTCAATACCAAAGACTGTATATATATATATTTTGCTACTAACCCGTATTCCTGGAACTACTAACCTGCTTTACCAGTTTGTATTATTACGTTAATACATTATTTTCATATATTCATTCCTGGCGTTTGTTATTTATTGGTACCGGATTTCATCCCGGAATCCACAACACTTTCATTCATATATTAGGTTGGTGCAAAAGTAATGACGTAATAATGTCGTTTTTTGACGTAAAAAATACGTCAAAAAACGACATTATTACGTCATTATTTTTGCACCAACCTAATATTTCTTTCTGTATCTTTCTCTCTTTTTTCGTTCTTTCTTTCTTTCTATTATTATACAGAGTATTTCAGAAAAAAATTATAACATTTCATAATCTAATAACTTCATATAATCTACTTCAGATTAATTCAAATTTTAACAGTGTGTGTGGAGACAATTCAAAATGATCTATTTAATGATGTTTTTTTCTTTTCAGGTATAAAAATGCCATTGAATGGAAGAAAGGCAATTTCTGTGTTATAGTATGTTCTAATACAATCGAACAAGACAACGCAGCCCATTTGTAATAGACTAGGCTAATAATGCACCAAATGAAATGCAGATTCGGACATGACACAAAATGTCCAAAAAGGAAGTATGTCCGTGCAAGGCAACAGGATCTGCATATGGCTCGAAATGATCAAAGAGGAAGGATGCCTTTGCAGAGCAACTGGATCAAGGCATGACATAAAATGTTTTAGGGGGACGTCTGTCTGTGCAAGACAACCGTATAGATATGACACAAAATGATCAAACAGGAAGGATGTCTGTGCAAATAAAATAGATCTAGGTATGATACAAAATGTTCAAGGAGGATATCTGTCTATGCAGGCAACAGTATCTAGAGTTGGAACAAAATTTTCAAAAAGTATGTATGTCTGTTCTTGGCAACAGGATCTAGTCATGGCACAAATTGTTCAGAGGAAGAATGTCTATGTAGGGCACCATGATCTAGATATGACACAATATATTCAAAGAACAGGGATGTTGCTGCAGTGCAACAGGATGCTCTAGTAGTTGTCAAATATTGTCTGAATTCTTAAATAAAATATTTTTATTATTTCTTTCTAAGTTTTGATTCACATTACTTATATAAAATCTATGAAGAGATTGTCCAGCTATTAATGTCATATAGGAAGTCCGATATTATATAAAGATTGCTGAATTATTATGTAATATCTGTTCTCCTGTATGGCAGTGAATGCTGGACAATTACTGTAATTTTCAATTACTGGAAAGAGAGAATTAAGACAAGACATATGTGGTTCTACAGAAGGATGCTGTGAATACCATTGACTGAATATATGTGCAATGACGAAGTTTTATAGAAAATAGAAGCAAAATTGGAGACTGATACTTTGAATTAATAAGTGACAGTTGAAATTTCTAAAGGTATATCATGGGGAAAGAGGTCTTGAAGAATTTGATACTCACAAGACATATTGAAGGCAAAAGCGACAGAGGAATGTAGCGAATAACCTACCTAACGAGCTTATGTAAATGGGTTGCAGAACAAATATTAGGAGAGACAAATTGTATCAAAAAGACAAAATTTAATAAAAGTTACAAAGATGATTGTGTAAACGGCCATGTTCGCCCACGTCCTGAAAGAACATGGCACATAGACAGACGAAGAAGATATTAAAAAAGTTGTCTGTATTAGTAAAAACAATCCTTACAAACAGCTACAAAGGATAAGAAATTGTGGAGAGCCATAATCGCCACGTCCTGAAAGAACGCGGCACATAGACAGACGAAGAAGATATAATAAAAGTTGTAAAAAAACAATCCTTACGAAGAGCTACAAAGGATATGAAGTTATAGAGAGCCATAATCGCCTACATCTTGAATGGAAACGGCACATAGATAAAGAAGATATTCTAGCAGTTTTCAAACATTGTCTGAATTCTTAAATAAAATCTTTTTATTATTTCTTTATTAGTTTTACTTCTCATTACTTATATAAAATCTATGAAGAGATTGTCCAGCTTTTACTGCTATATAGGAGGTGCGATATTATATAAAGATTGCTGAATTACGTAATATCTGTTCTCTTATATGGCTATGAATGTTGGACAATTACCTCACAGATGAAAGAGAGGCTTGAGACAATAGATATGCGGTGCTACGAAAGGAAGTTGTGGACACCATTGACTTAATATATGTCCTTCGAATCAATAAGTGACAATTGAAATTTCTACAGGCGCATAATGGGAAAAGAAGGCTTGAAAACACTCACAAGGCATATTGATAGCAAAAGCGACAATGAAAATGTAGTGGATAACCTACCTAACGAGTTTGTGTAAATGAGTTGCAGTACAACGAGGCATGTCAAAAAGACTCAACTTAATAAAAATTACAAAGAGGATTTTGTAGACGGCCATGTTCGCCAACGTCCTGAAAAGACACACCACGTAGACATTTGAAGAAGATATCATAACAGTTGCCTGAATTTGTAAATAAAGTCTTTACATTATTAATTCTTCATTGATGTCATCGGTATTTCAATCAATTATCCTCTTATCATGAAAATAAAAGCTATGGCTTCCGACGGAATTTAGACTAGCATCTAACAAATTTAGGAGACTTGTTTAACATGGACGATGTCTTAGCCGTGATAAAAAGAGACAATCTAATGAGGGAAAACTAAATATAAATTAATAAATAAAATAGTTATCTAAGAATTGAAGCAAATTGAAGATATATGTAAAGTATTTGAATTTCAATAATGACATAAGAATTTTTTTTAATCATTCCAAGGCGAAAAAGTCACCAATACGTAAAGGGTTACTAAGGGTGAAATAAAATTAGAAAAAGACAGAAGATGCCGATTAGTGTTGCATTTAAAGTTTTGAACAATGCACACGTGATAGGATAATAAGAAACTGGGAGAGAGTTCCACAGGCGAGAAGTGCGAGAGATGAATCTACTGGAATGGAACTTACAGTTATATTTATCTATTTCAAGAGTAAAACAATGAGACCTGACTGCCAATCTAGTAGTACGACTAAATTAATGCGGCCGAGGTACAAAATAGAAAAAAATCTAATTACAACCATTGCTATGAAAAAGAACAACTTAAGGCATTTTCATTACAGGCATTTGAGTTATACATTTTGTAGAACGTGAAGTGAAGACATAGGCAAGACTGTTTGCTTTTATAATGTGTCAACCTGTATTGGGTTATCTCGAAAATCGAATCCTAATATTATAGATCCTAATATTTTATTGCATAGACATACTTACTATACAAAGGATAGTAGGTCAACCTCATCGACGTTTTCGAATAGCTTTCATGCTTATTTACTGTTGTGGATTCCGTGAATAGAATCCTGCACAAATAAATAAACAACGCCAGTAATTGAGATAGAAAAATAACTGTATTAAACGTAAGAATACAGACTTGAAGTGAAGATTAGTAGTCCAGGAATGCGGGTTAGTAGAAAGTATATGTACAAGTCTCTGTAAGTAAAGCCGTAATCATCTCTCTCTCTCTCTCTCTCTCTCTCTCTTCTCTCTCTCTCACTCTCTCTCTCTCTCTCTCTCTCTCTGGACTCTTGCATAACTCTCTGAGAACACCCTGTGTCTGTCTCCGTATCTCTCAACCTGTCTCAACGTATCTCCACGTATCTCAAAGTATCTCCACGTATCTCAACGTATCTCAGTATTTAATATTCCAGCCACGAGGAATATATGTGGCACAAGGCCGAGTTTAAAGCGGATGTGTCCGAGCCCGTAGGCTCGGCCAAGAATATCCCCTTTGAACCCGCCTAGTCGGGCTTAGAGCATGTCTACCTCCCCGGACGAAACTTTGCCCTTCGGCAAAGCTTCGTCAAGGTTCCTCTCTGCCAAAGCAGAGAGTTCGACAGACGTCGCACATTCAGAGACTGTTTCTCGACGTATCTCTGTATTTAATATCCCACCCACGTGGAATATATGTGGCACAAGGCCGAGTTTCAAGTGGGTTTGTCCGAGCCCGTAGGCTCGGCCAAAAATCTACCCTTCGAACCCGCCTAGACGGGTTCAGGGCCTGTCTACCTCCCCGGACGAAACCTTGCTCTTCGGCAAAGCTTCGTCCGGGTTCCTCTCTGGCAAAGCAAAGAGTTCGACAGACGTCGAGACTGTATCTCGATGTAGCTCAACCGCAGGTATTCTCTCTGTCAGTATAAGTATACTTTGGACAAGTCCATCTTATGTTAAAAGGGGAGAGTCCCACAACATTTACACTATTTGCAAGCAGACTATTTTCCTCGTCTCAGTAACTGTGACGTCACCCCGGAGTCGCTGTGCCAAATGTGACGTCTGCCTGACCGCACCCGCCGTGCTATCCTGGTCACGGCACCAATTGTGACGTCACCCCGTCTGTCTTTGCGCCGTCGCCGTCCTATCCTGTCCTGTGACGATCAATGTGACTTGGTATTGGTCGTGGCACCAAATGTGACGTTCTAACCTTTTGCTGATTCTGATGGGAATCTGGTTAGATTCGGTATTAGCCTTGTCGTTCCCAGCTCGCCTCCAACGTCTGGTTACCGAAGTAACTGTTTTGATTTCTAGTCTAATGTTGTGATTTGATCTTAGGTAGACGAAATCAATAAGTCACCGGGCCGCAATGCAAGTCGAGTCCGAACAAGGGTAATACCGCACAAGTATATGTAAACGAAAATAAAGTAACAATTCGAAAAGTTCAAATGTGTTAAAAAAGAATAACAATATTTTATATCTGGTTGCTGAATACAGGACTGCATCTTTCTCCCAAACCGCTAATATGGATACGTGACACTTGTGTTTGTTAGGCGAGTCTTAATATTTTAAGTTGTTTTTCGATAACTAGTTTTTGGTGTATCTTCAGGTGATATTCTTGTTTTGGTGGGGTGAGTCTAAGTCGTTCTTCAAAAATAAATTGTTCTTGGTTAGAAGTTGAGGTCGAGAATGCGTGTATCTTAGGTCAGCTTTCTGCGAGGCGGGTCTCAGAGCTCACAGCTCAACTCTTACCTGTCTTTCTAACCCCAACTAACTACCGTCTACTCGTTGCGACTCTGCTTATATGGAAGCCGACCAAAACCTGGGTGGGCCTGTCGGGGTTTGAGGTTCATTGATAATTCTAAATCCGCATCAAGGATTTCCTTTGTTTTCGGTCAGGAAAATTTATTAATTTCCATTTTTGGAAATCCTTAATTTCTAATTTAAGGGAATCGTCCTCCCAAATTCTTCCTTTCTCATGTTGGTATCTCATACCAATCCCTTCAGAGGTGTCAATAGGTTTCCCCTCTCTCTCTCAGCGGCATCTCACACTGATACCTTCAGGGGTCATCAACAGACCTCCCCTCCTTCTTCACATGATTACTTCGCCTACCGCTCACGCCACCATTCAGCCAATGGACGCCCAGCAGCGTGGGTGTGGCTAGACTGGCCTCGGTCTAAAAATCTTCTTCCCGACAACAAACCCACACGACCCGTAGTGGTCTCAATCTTAACCGAATGTCACCTGGAGTTCGTCAATCGAGATTTTCGCCAGCATCAAGTGGGTGGTCATCTTGGCGACTTTGCACCCTGCCGCCAATTTATCTGTTCCGATAAAAAAAAATTATACCATGGCCAGGTCTGACACAAAACAGGTGCTCTTCTCCAATGATATCTCCGTAGATAGTTAATGGTTTAATATTTCCTTCTTTGTACTCTGTGGGTGGTCCAGCGGACATTTTTTTCGGTCAGAGCGCGACCCAGTTAATTTTTATCTTTTAGCATTCTGCCTTGTAGGCCACTTGACCAACCTGAAATTTTCATTATTGCCATGAGCAGATTGCTATCTTCTTTCGCCGCGTCGTAACATAAATCAAATTAAATCCGGTATCTTACTTTCTTCGCTAATGAAAATAAAATCTTTACTACTTTTCTTTGTTAGAAAAAATAACATTGCTCAGTGTCTTTTCGTGATAGCTTCTTATCACCTAATTCTTGCCATTTCTTTTTTTTTTTCACGCAACCTTAAATAGTGTCACATAACAAAGACGGAGACAAAAGACCGCATGTAAATTGTGTAAATCAAAGATAATTCCGCATCCCAGAAACTCAGACAGAAACTCGTTCATGCTGTTCAAGCTAAAATTTCGACGTCGAGCGAGAATGAGATCATTCCAGATTATCACTAGACCTGGCTATCACGATAAACTACATCCGGTAGCAAGGTCGCTGATCGGGAGATTGGAGCTTTTGAGGAACCACCTCTTATTTTCTGGTGTTCCCAGGTCCACCCTGACCTGGGGTGATAGTACCTTTTTGGATCCCTGTTATGAGCAAATAATGAAACCCAAAATCAAATCACTATGAAAGAATAAAAATATATTTTTCTGGTAAGAATAACCGCAATACATTTTTATATAAAAATACCAACAGTACATATTCGTAGTAAAATTGCCAACAATACGCACATTCGAACGATTTAGGTATTTCAACTAAATACGCTTCAAATACTACCAAACAACTAAAATTAACGCTTTTATGGAATTAATCCATATAATATCCGACAATTTCCTAAATAAAACTGCATTCCAAAATATAACTTCAAAACTACAAAATAAACCACATTTATGTCCACAAAAACATGTATATGCACAAAGGTTGTGTATTATTTACCATGTATTCACTTATGAAAGCAGAATAACATATATCATTTTTATTATTTCCAAGCTCCCAAGAAAATTAAATTTTAGCATTAGGTGACCCATAAGGAGCTGATATGTTGTTAAAAAGTTAAATCAATTAAAACAATGACTTGATCAGGAGATGTTTATATAATGGCCGACATGTTTCACGTTTTGGCCTGTCCTCCATTCTGAATCTACACAAGTGTAATTTTTGAAAGTGCGATGAATAACCAGAACAACGATGATGTGCTTTTCCTGAGTCGAAGAGTAAGGGCTATATTTCTGATCACCTGTTTACCTCGGCTTCTTTATTTTTATAAGAATTTATTATGGAAAAAATATGTAACTGAAAATTCCGTGCGAAAATATATTTCTTCTTGACAAGAAAATATTTTAAAAAAATGGTGCTTAGAAAGTAAGTTAAACTTTGTAAAACTCAAACTTATTTGTTGATAAAATCTTCGTGTGTCCAAAATTTAATTTAGGAGAAATTTTCGCGAAAGTCTCTGACACCTATCTTTTTCCCATAAATTTTAATTCGTGAAAGTTATCAACAGCAGTGTAAGAATATCGTCCAGACAAGACATTTTGGAGTGACAAGGGGTACACCATCTTAAAAAGGAGTTGGGCTAAACAACGTGTCGTCAAAACCTCTTAAGTGTACCTATTCGCAAAACAACACAATTTTTCGCCTACTTATCCTGACAATGCAACATTGTAGATAATGACTATTACAGAAACATTCAGACGAAGTATAGGTTTCATACAATCAGCATAACCGTCTTCTGTTTCGCATAGGGAATTTCTAGAAAAGAGAAATACGAACGTTTCAACAAACGCTTGAGGCTGACCAACCGATTAACTATTTTGTCAACCTTTATATAGGATGTTAAAAATATATCTTCAACTCCTAAAAAGAGGTGGGTCCTTTTCTAACTTTTACAGAGCTATTTCTTTTTAACAGTTTTTCTCCTCTTTTTCTTTAATAAATAATATCTGTGAATAGCAAATGTATTTTTCTTCATTTTTCATGTGGGCCCATGGCCCAATCGTGAGAACGTCCACTTTCTGAACATGAGAACTAAGTTCGAATCTCATGAGGGTTGATTTATCAGGAATATGACGTCTTCATATCGACCGAGTGAGGTGATACCAGCATACGGCACCTTTGGATAGTGACTGAAAATCATGCCACGAGTTCACCAAAGTCTTGTGATTGAAATTCACTAGACGGAACAGTTCCGTCTATGGTCGTGCTAGAACGAAGCCAGAAGTCACCGTGACCGAGGATATTCCACGTCTGGCCTTCTTCAAACTGTGGATCGCGCCAGAAGATGAGCTCTGTCATCATAACTATAAGCGGGTTCCGTGTGGGTGTTGAATAACCGCACTAGTAGGCAGTCATACTCGGAAAAGAACGGCTAGCAATTTTATTAAGTATTAGGTTGGTGCAAAAATAATGTTTTCCCACATAGTAACATATGTGAGAAAACGACATTATTTTTGCACCAACCTAATACATGATCTGTTATTTCGCCAGTTGATAGCTCCTTTTATGCAGACAATACCTCACATCCTAATTTTCGCTGTTCCATTGAAGATAATTGTCATATTTCCTGCTGGAAATAAAAATAGCCATATTTTCTAAAGTTGTTTGGTTGATTTTCTTTAGCGGCATATGAACCTAGGGATGGTTAATGAATAGATTAATCACACAAAATGTTGGTAATGAGCAATAATACTTAAGACAAGAACAACACATTTAAGATTCGCTAGCGGTGCGTAGAAGTTGTCAACTGCTAGAAGTGAGTCAAGGGAATTCCACAATGAATCTCTAACGGCAGGATATCTACCAACCGCCACACGCGGTCAGATGTGGCACAAGGCCGAATTTAATGTGGGATAACCGATCCCAAAAATTCCCCGTAGACCCTGTATAAAACGAGGTCGGGAATCTGTTTCCTTCGACAGAGTCTCTTCTGGGGATCCTCTCTGCCCAGAGGCGGAGAGTTTGAACAGCACAACAGAAGACGAATTTCCAACTGCAAACCAACATACAGTATTTACTATTGTATTTATGTGAATGGGGGCATACTCATTATCGTCCGTGGGTATGCTACAACAACACTTCTATGGGTTATTTAATACCGAGATTTAAATATTTTGTACGCAATTTTGTGCTTTCAACTACAGATATTTTGCAAATAATTTTATAATATCAGGGTAAAGGTATGTTTTTTTAGACATATAGTTTGTAGATCGTAAAATGAATTGATGGAAATTTTACAATAAAAATGTATTTTTCAATATCTGTCTATATCCCTGACATGAAGTATTATGATATATTACATTATTTGCATTATTCGGATAGTTATCCTCGTCTTCACTGCCATATTCACAACGTTTCAGCCGTTGTCTGCTCCGGCCTTCTTCAAGTGATTCCGATTAAGACTACCTCCCACATAGAGTCATCCCATTTAGCTTTAGTAGGAAATACAAAGGAGAAACAAGCCGCCCCCTTAAGGTAAGACTGAAAGAACATCGTAAAGCCGTAACATGAGGGGAAAGAGAAAAATCAGGCGCAGCTGACCACATATGGAGAGAAAAGGATGATCACTGCCCCCTGTGGGACGAGGTGGAAATAATAGACAGAGAACATAATTGGAAAATACGAAAACTTATGGAATCAATACATATGCCTATACACAAAACTCTCCTGATCCGACCAAGCATAGGAATGAAGGCAATATGGAAATGAGTAATAAGGAGTGCTAGAGAAAAGCAATGAATAACAACAAAAATTGCAATATAAGCTCTGGTAAAAAAAGTAATAATAATAACAGAAAAATTGCAATATGAGCACTGCTAAAAAATTATTGCTGAGTCATTCGGTTTATAAGTTCCAAAAATACATACACAGATGTCCTCAAGGACACATGGTACAGTGGATAAAGACCATGGTCAGATCCAGTGACTCGACCCAAAGAGTTGTGAGGTCAATACCAGGCCAAACAGGTGAATTAACCTTGAAGATTTGAGTTAAAGGGAAATACCTGAGACATCTGGGAGAGGTGTGGCACGTGGAATTAGAACAATCTACTCCGGCGGAGGAAATACAGGGTTCAGTTCGAAATTCCAATCAGCTGAAGAAGGAATGTTTTTATGTATTGACAAACTTGTTGGCCCAGCCATGTCTAATCTTCTTCTTCTGCGTGCCCTGTCCTTCAGGTCGTGCGCGAACATGGCTCTCAACATCTTCAGTATGCTTCGTATTTCTTAGCAATGTTTGTATTTTACCTTCTCTCTCCCTCTCCGTTCTGACATCCACTTGTACTGGCTCGCTGCTTCCATCCGCTCCTTTTGCCTTCAATACATCTTGTTAGTGACATATTTTCCAAGCCTTCTTTTCTCGTGCAATACCACAGCTATGTAGTCTTATTTGTAAGTCTAATTTGTATTTCTGCATGCTGGGAACACGTGATAGCTGCAGTCAGTATTTACCGTCACTTATTTAAAAAAATGCTGCGTTATTGTACGTGTTCATGACCCTCCGACATTTGGTGGTGTCATGGCAGTGGTTTGAACCAGTTAAGTGTGGGTTATTTTTGTAAGACGTCATATCGGCAAAAATATTTAAACATCAACTCTAGAATAAACATTGTTTCCATTACTTTTATCTTATTCTTGTGCCGTGTCCCTTCGTGGCGTGTGCTCAACAAATCAAACAGCATCTCCAGGATAAAAGCCTGTTTCCACGACGTTTACCATCATCTAAAAAGTATTTAGAACCACTCTTTTGTGTCACTGGCCAAGTAAGAACACTTGAAATAAAGGCAGGTTTCTGCGATGTATCTTGTTACCCACTCCAGGGCAACCATTGTTTCCACTACTTTTATTATCATTTGTTTGAATCGATGCAGTGTCCGTGTAAGAATACTCCAGACAAATAACTGTCTAGTCAGATATTTACCAAACGTTCCGGAAGCAAAAAAAAAAAAAAAAAAAAAGAAAGTTCGAGCGATTTATCATATCGCCGGTACGAAATAGTAAAAAATTTGAATCTTGCTCGTAAATCGTTAAACGATTCGTCCCGCTACCATATTTGCTTACATGAAGTGTTTGTAAGAAATGATAAAGGTTTGACAACTAAAATAATGATGAAGAAGAGGGGTTTTTTTTTATTGTTTTTTTTGGGGGGGGGTTCTGAGTGTGTGTGTGGAATTAAATAGAGTATGCAAAAGAAATGGCTTTCGGACTGAAATGGCTAAGGTGACAATCGATTTGTTTCTACTGCGATTTAAAAATTTCTATTCCTTTTTTTTTTTCATTTTCTTTCTTTTTTGGTATTTCATCGCCACAATATATGTTAATTATCATTTGACTTTCGTCTCTTCTGAAATTTTCAATTACTCTTCTTCGGATTTTTCTTTGTCTTCTCTTTTTTAATCATTTAATTCCAGGCAAAACTATAATGCCGCTCAAACGCAATGGCATACTGACAGTAAAAGGGAAGCAGACGACTTTAGTGAGGAAAATGAGAATAAAAGAACAAGTTAAATGAGTACAGAAGATGGCGATTGATGTAGCATTTAAATTTTACAGACATAATAAATTAAATATACAACAGTGGTGAAATACTAGAAAAGCGATGTAGATCAATATCATTTATCATAAGCAAAATATTAAAAAACCCAGAAAAGTTTGTTAGAAAAAAAGAGCAGTGAAATGTTGCATATCAGTCCTCCTGTATGACAGTAAATTCTGGATTATCTCCTCACAGATGAAGAAGAGACTCGAAGCAATATAATATGGTTCTTCTGGAGGATGCTATGAATAGAATGGCAGGACATGTGAGCAACGGCGATGTTTTAGAAAAAATGGAGATAAGAAAAGAACACATATATAACATCATATAGATAGTTGATATTTCTGGGGTACATAAAGAGGAAAAGGGGCTTCGAAAATTTTATACTCTCAGGAGAGAATGAAGGCAGGAGGGTCAGAGGAAAACGACGCTTAAGCTACCTATCGTGTTTTAGTAAATGGATGGCGGAACAAGGTTGAGGAGAGAAAACCAAAAGAAAAAAATTATTAAGAGCTACAAAGGAAAAGAAATTGTGAAGAAAGGACAAGGCACATAGAGTTAAGAAGAAGAAGAAGAAGAAGAAGAAGAAGAAGAAGAAGAAGAAGAAGA
The DNA here is from genome assembly GCA_963932145.1 of Acanthosepion lycidas. NCBI lineage: Eukaryota > Metazoa > Mollusca > Cephalopoda > Sepiida > Sepiidae > Acanthosepion > Acanthosepion lycidas. Next base: position 80,463,130 of record OZ010584.1, on the reverse strand, counting down.
AGAAGAAGTTGGTAGGGAAGGAAGTAACTTGGAGACATTTCCACAGGCAAGTATTTGCGAAGAAAGAAACTATTATAATAAAGTTTACGGTTACATCTAGTTATTCCAACAGTAAAACGATAGACTTGTTTGCCAATCTATTAAGACGCTTAATTCATTCAATCGAAGTACCAAGGAAGAGAGTTTATTACAACAATTACAATGATTTTTTTTATACAAATGACAGACTGAAGCTAAGTCACTACGTGGAAAAGCGACTGAAGTCGAGATGCCAAGTCAAGACCAATAACATTACAGACATTTCTTTGGATTTTGCCGATATTTCTAATGTTTGTTCTTTCTTTCTTTTTCTTTTTTTCTTCTAAGTCTTATTATATTTTACCTTTCCGTTTTCCTCTTTTGCTATTTCCTTTCCTTTCATTTCTACTAACGTTTCTCCATGTCCCGCTATCACTTTTTCATTCGTCTATCTTTTAACTTTTTTTACTGTTACTGTTTCCACCAGAAAGCACATTCAATTATAAACGCATCCAATTTCAATAATGGATATCAACCAGAAAATGGATGAACATAATGATGCATTATGGGAAGACTGTCAGAGAGCAATCCACTTTGAAAGCAAGTAGACGTTATGTAAAAACACTAACAAAATGGACAGTGATGGATCTGAAAGTTGCGAGAAAAAATGTGAGTGATCGAGCGTGAATTATTTCTCTCCGCGGCTTTTTTTATGGCCACAGTAAATGTGTTTGAAAAATATTTTCTTATTTGATCGTGGTGAACATAGTTTGTAAGTCGAAATAATTTAATGAACTTACATATGAATTCCCTACAGCTCGTTAGAAAAAAAAAAGAACAATACTTGCATTGACTTTCTAAGAAAGACAACTTAAGAGATGGAATCGAAAAGTGAAATTTGTTCACCGCACACAGAGTGATAGGAAATTTTGTCGGCTTTTCTTTGTGAGCAAGGCGCCTCAGTATAGGTGTAGTGAGGAGAGTAGGAATGAGCAAGGAGAGTACGGATGAATGTTACTACTCGGTACTGCGTTCGATTTTCACTGGGTGCCACATATAAAATCTGGTATTAATTAAACAAACATGTAATGGAATGTAAACAAATGTTTATGGGCAGTAACCATTTTCAAGCGATTGAACTGCAATGAGAACAGTGTAATATCAAAATTGTCCAAATCGTATAACAATAAAATTGTTCATTTGTTAGATTAAGCTTTGAACCGTTGTATCATAGAAATGAATAAAGATATCTTACTGGAATTCTGCGAGGTTTTTATAACCCTATTGGACTCTACTTTGAGCAATAAGAATGTATAATTTCTCTCCAAGCTAAACAGAAGAATCGTGATGGAATCGATCATAAAGAAAAATGACTTGTTCATCATTAATTAATCATGGAAGCTCATGAAAGATTGAAATAAAGTTCAAATATATTAGGTTGGTGCAAAAATAATGTCGTTTTCTCACATATGTTACTATGTGAGAAAACGACATTATTTTTGCACCAACCTAATATATATTACTCCAGGATCATGTTCCAACTTATTCAGGATGATCTTCGCCCTCTATAATCTTCTAACTTTCTGTCCTGGAGTAACAAAGTACCTCACAGGTTTTATTTTCAATTCTTTTTTCATTGTTCTTTGGATGCCAGAGCTGAAACGCCTCTCTCACGTGCCAAAAGTCTTATGAATTCATTTGGATCTTTTGTGATTGATTTCTTTATCTCTAAGTTGAAATGATGATCCCGCTTCCCGTTGTAACTTCCTGATCCAGTTCCCTCTTTTTTGAACTTGTTCACCGTTCTCTCGATAGCTCTTGAATGGACTTTGAAGACAAAAACCAGAGTATGAATGTTGGTATCATTAATGAAGGCCTGAATGATCTTTTTCCTGTCATCATTGATCATTTGGGTAGGCTGTGGGTCTGACACAAACGATTTTAACCTGTTCTATTTTAAGTTGAATAACTCAAAGGATATTTTCATTGATTCTTAGGACAAATGGTGTCAAGATAGTTAAGCATCCTATCTGAAAACCTGGAAAAAGAAACTCAGTTTAATTGTTTGTTTTTTTTAGATATAAAACATTTTTGTGGAACGGACTATTATATTGTTACACAATTTGGACAATTTTAACGTTACACCCGATATATTAGAAAGATAGGAGAATAAGTTCCGATACTTACCAGCAACAAACCATCCGCATGCGAACACAGAAGACGAACAGAGCAAGAGCACCAAAATAATGAGTAATAAAACGCTTATTCAACACATTTATTTAAACCTGTAGTGTCAAATGATTCGATCCGTGAACGCAGTTGTGTCGACTTATCTTAGACGGAATGCGATGAAAATTTCTTTAAAAATGAGAAATATAATATCCTTGTTTGAGATGAGAAATATATAAAATCTAAATGTCATAATCACACCACTAAGAGAAAGGCGTACTTTGAACTGTGCCAAAGTCAATGGAATCGAGATCGAATAAATTGGAAATAGAGGAAAAGTTCGGACGAAGTTGTTGGGCTCAACGAGGATACTGAGGAAGGTGCTGGATTTCTTATATCAGGTTGCACAATATTGGCACCCACTGAATATAAAACCCGGCATGACAGAGTAGGCCAATATCTGCATTGGAAAATCTGCAACGTCTACGGGAAGGAAACTGAAAGAAAATGGTATGAACACCACCCAGACCCGGTAACTGAGATAGGACCTGTTGCAATTCTATGGGACTACACAATTCACACTGACAGAACAATCAAAGCCAACCGCTTAGACATTGTTATTAAAGACCACAAGCAAACAATGCGATATTGATATGGCAGTCCCTGCAGACTGCAATTTATGTTTGAAGGTATTCAAAAAGCTGTCAAAATACATGGACCTTGAAATAGAAATCTCAAAATGTGGCATATGGGAACATCAACAATCCCTGTTGTAGTTGGAGCCCAAGGACTGGTTGGAAAAGATTCTAGTAGACTAATCGAAGGGATTCCTGGAAGTCCATGCCTCAAAAAGATACAAAACATTGCTCCGATAAGTACAGCCCACACTTTACGAAGGGGTTTAGCTATGCAATTTTTTTAAATTTTTTTTAATTTTTTTTTGTCAGTGGAAAGTGTCATGATGCCATTTCTAACTTTAGGTCTTTGGGCGGGACCCGGAAAGAAATGTGTAAACGCCACAAATCAAAGAAAATAATAATAATAATAATAATAACTTGAATAATAATAATAATAATAATAATAATAATAATAATAATGATAATAAAAAGCAAGTTACGCATTGGCGTTTCATGTAGAATTTGCGATGAACATCATCATTACGACAAAAGATTCGTGAGATAGGTTGAAGAAGGGAGAACTGGAACGCTAAACTGAAAGCCCACTGGTAGCCACCCAAAGACACAAGCTCTGAAAGCTAATTCTGCCTGGAAGAATATCTATTAACAGGTAGATTCGGACAAGTGCAGGCTGTGTGTCATGGAGGTGGAAAATGTCACCCGCATTATTAGCGCTTGTGGAATGCTTGAGCGGAAAGAATACAAACGACGCCATGATGAAGCGACCTCCCACCCGCATTGGTGCCTATGGAAGAAGTATGGACTTGAAGTCGACGGAATGGTAACACCACGGGCCACAGATGAAGATAGAAAATGACCAACTCAAGATCATGTGGTAACCAAACTAGATACCACCGCTATTAAGAAAATTATTCCTCCTCGACGTAGATGTTCCTGATTATTAGGTTAAAACAATAAGAAATGCACCGACCTCAAGATTTTAATTCCCAAAATTTGGGATTTTTTAGGCTACTATTGTCCCGGTTATTATTACGGTGTTCGAGGTCTATACTAACGAAATGAAAGTCTTACATTAAGAAAATATGAATAAAGCCAATGTTGCATCTCTCCAGAAGTCTGAGTCGCTTGGCAATGCAGATATTCTCCGAAAGGTAGAGTTTTAGGTCGTACGACTTGATAGAAAACACCCATGATGAAAGATCCATACTTGAAAACGAAAAATCAGGCGGAAGTAGAGAATAAGATAATAATAATAATAATAATAATAATAATAATAATAATAATAATCTGTGATAAATATACAGAAACAATTGATAATCTTGTATCCGGTTGCACGGTATTGGCACCCACTGAATATAAAACCCGGCACGACAGATGGGGCCAATATCTGCCCTGGAAAATCTGCAACTTCTACGGGAAGGAACCTGAAAGAAATTGGTATGAACACCACCCAGAAGGGGTTACAGAGATAGGACTTGTTACATTTTTAGGGGACTATACAATACACACAGACACAACAATCAAGACTAACCGCCAGGACATTGTTATTAGAGACCGCAAACAAAAAAGAGACTGCAATGTATCTTCCAAAATCTATCAAAATATAAGGACCTTGTAATAGAAATCTCAAAGATTTGCCACATGAGAACGTCAACAACCCCTGATGTGGTTGGAAATGATTCCAATGGTCCTATTGAAGGGATTTCTGGTAGTCCATGCCTTAAAGAAATACAAAAAAAAAATGTTCTCACTAGTACATCTCACACCTTATGAAGGGCTTTATCTATGTAAAATATGTGTGTGTGTGTGATTTTTTTAAATGCACAGTCGAAAATGTCATGATGCCATTTCTGAACATAGGTCTCTGGGCGGAAATAAAACAACAACAACAACAACAACAATAATAATAATAATAATAATAATAATAATAATAATAAAATACAGCAAGAACAGAATGTGTTTTCTTATTGATATGGAAGTCACCGTAGATTGTAATGTATCTTCAAAGATCTCTCTATATTTCTGAGATGAGATATTATAACCATTTACACAATTTACATTGTTCGAACTATTGTCCCCATCTTCTTTGTCATATTCACGATTTTGGGGCCGTTGCAAGCTCCGTGTTTTGATCATCTCTGCTGTGGCCAGCTATTGAACTCACATATAACTGAAACTGAGATATCCAGGAAAGAACATGGCACGTGGAACTAGAAAAATCTATCCCGATGGACTAAATAAAGAGTTCGGTTCGAAATTTCAACATATATCACCTGAAGAGTACAACACCCGAAACGTTGGGAATATGTCAATAATGATGAGGACAACAGTCCGAAACATGTAAATCTTTGAAGATCTTCCAACGTATCAAAATATAAGGATCTCGAAATGGAAATCTAAAAAAAATGTCGCACATGATAACATCAATAATTCCAGTTGTAGTTGGAGCCCTCAACTGGTTGGAAAAGGTTCCGATAAACTCATTGAAGGGAGTCCTGGTAGTTCATGCCTTAAAGAAATACACAAAATTGTACACACAAGTACATCTCACACATTACGAAGAGCTTTATCTATGTAAAATATGTGCGAACTCAAGTTTTTTTTTCTTTCTTTTTTATAAACATAATCAGTGGAAAATGTCATGAAGTCATTTGTTACCTTAGGTCACTGGTTGGGACCCGGGAGGAGAAGTGTATACAGTGGAAATTAACTGAAATGACATTAATAATAATAATAATAATAATAATAATAATAATAATAATAAATTGTTATTAAAGACCACAAACAAAAACGTTGCCTCCTTATTGATATGGCAGTCCCTGCTGACTGTAATGTATCTTTGAAGATATTCAAAAAGCTGTCAAAATACATGGACCTTGAAATAGAAATCTCAAAAATGTGGCATATGGGAACATCAACAATCCCTGATGTAGTTGGAGCCCTAGGACTGGTTGGAAAAGATTGCAGTAGACTAATTGCAGGGATTCCTGGAAGCCTATGCCTCAAGGAGATACAAAAAATTGTTCTGACAAGTACAGCCCACACTTTACGAAGGGATTTATCTATGTAATTTTTATTTTATTTTATTTTATTTTTTTATTTTTTTTTATTTTTTGTCAGTGAAAAATGTCATGATGCCATTTCTAACCTTAGGTCCCTGGGTGGGACCCGGAAAGAAATGTGTAAACGCCAGAAAGCAAAGAAAATAAAAATAATAATAATAATAATGCCCTATTGTTACACAATGTATGGCTCTTTTCCAGGATGCTACACCAGGTATGGTTCTATGCCCCGATGCAAAACTAGTCATGGTTCTCATGGCTTCTGATTTTAATTGACTGGAGGTGTTATCATATGCATTCTTTTTTTTTGTTTGTTTTAATGAATTAAGATGGGCTAGAACAAATATTATGTTTAATAACACATATTTCCTTATCGGTTGTTTGACATTAACTATGTGAGCATTTTTTCCTAGTGTCTGACGCTCTGTACATCTCTGTTCATGAGCGGGAGTAGTTGGGGTACATCATGGCTGGTTATTAGGTATTGCTTTTAAGTTTGAAGGACGAGGTAGGTAAAGCGACTTGAGAGTCACACTCAGATAATTGGTACTCCTTCAATCGGAGACCATCAAAGCCGTCCTGAAGGCCTTCCAGCTGGACCCCACCTCTGTTCTGTGCAGCTTTTATCAAAAACAGTCCCAATAACGTGCACATTTTGTTGTGATGCATACGCTTCGTATATACTTATCACACTAGGTGTCATTACAGGATGTCAATACAGGGTCATTATGTGTCATTACATGGTGCGATGGATAAAATGTCGTCTAGATTATGCAAAAAATTAAAATGACACTGACATCACATTTTAACATATATATTTACTAAAATTATACAAAGATATCTTCCGTCCTGGGTACGACAATAAACTACATCCGCGTCCTGGGTAAGACGATAAACTACATCCAACAGTAAGGCCTCTGATCAAGAGGTTTTAAGGAGAGTGGAATCACGTTTTACTTGCTGGTTTTCCAAGGTTCAGCCTGACCCAAGGTGGTAGCACCTGTTAGGGTCCCAGTTATGGGCAAATAGTAAACATCTAAGCCGGGGTCAAAACACTGCGAAAGTGTAAAAATTGGATTTTAATACCAGCAATATATTTTTGAAAAAAATTATTACCAGCAATACATTTTTGAAGAAAAAATATTACCAGAAATACGTTTTTGAGGAAAAAATATTAGCAGCCATGCATTTTTGAAAAAATTATTACCAGCAATAAAAACTTTGTTGGCATTAAATAACCCACTAAGGTTGATATGCCGTAAAATAAACCAAACCAAACCAAACCAAAGATATCTGGAAACACTAAAGAGTAAATTTATTCAATAAAATCGCCATTGGCTTCAACCACAACCTCCAGACAACTTCGGAATCTCCTGCAACTCCTCTGAACTGTCTCCTTTTTTAAGTTGGTGAATGCTGCCATAATCTTTGCCTTCAGTTCATTTTTGGTGTTAGAAAGAGTTTTGTTGGTTTCTCGACCAACTGCGCCCCCCTCACATAATCAAGCGGCTTACAGTCTGAGGAGTAAGGTGGCCAGATGTAAGTGGTTATATCGTTAGAGAAATTGTCTGACGCTCATGACTGGGGTCTCTAGCTTGTGTAGCATGGTGCAGAGTTCTGTTGCCAGGCATAGGGTCTTCCAACAGCCACCATCTTGACCAGAAGCAGCAGTACCTCATCAAGTTACTTGATGTAGGCTTCCATGTTGAGTTTCAGGCCCTCACTAACAAATTCTCGAGTTCTTATAAGAAGAATCAAAGTGAGTTTTTCGAGCTACTGTACCATTATAATTATCACTAGACTCATCCACCTTTTTCCAAATTCTCAGAAATTTCCGGCGCTCTGAAATGTTCGTATTAGGACTTACGGCGCGAATGCCAAGCAGTATAGCCTGTTGTTTCCAAATTTTCCCCTGGACTGAATTACATCGTGGTGCTCTTTTTCTCACGGACGGTGCCCAACTGAACATACTATACAGCGCATCGACAAAATCAAAAACAGAGAACGCGCATGCGCGAAATTAAAAATATAAAATGTCGACCTATCTGTCTTAGACTTCTTATATTTGCATTCAAATGTCATTGTGGAGGCTGTGTACTGCGCAGTTATTCAATAATGTTAATAATTTCGATTGCACAGATGAATAATACAAAGAAAAAGATGGGCTTCTAGTGGTTGTCCCTTATATCAAGAGACAAAGGCTCTTTGAAACGCCAGTACCTTCAACAGTATTCTAGATGACTTAGTAATATCTCTCTTTTTTGTTGTTTTTTTTTTCTTTCTTTACAATTTTTTCCTGGATCCTGACAACGTTCCAAAATTAAATAAAACCAACGTCACTATCTCCCATAATTACTGGCGACATACTCTTTCAACTTCTCACTATTTTTCTTTCTTATCTGTCTTCCTTCATCATATAAAAATGAATGTGGTGTTATTGATAGCGCCTCGGAATGAGAAATCTGTACATCCGAGTTCGAATTTCACCCTGGTATTTTACATTCATTAACAGAAATATGTCCTTGGGAAATGTATTAATCCGTCTCCTCAAACTATGGTTTAAATAGTAAGACATGTATCATGGAATTATTCTTAATTTTTCAATAGTCTTCTTGATATTTTCATCAACTTTGATCGTGCCAATTCTTTCTTGAATATATATAATTACAGTCTCTTTATCTTATTATTCATTTATTATTGTTCCTTGAATAAATTTTCCAGTTTTCGCAAGGATCAAAGGTCAACAAGCTTCTTCACTCGTCTATTGTTTTGTTTATATTCTGAATTTAGAAAGGTTTTTAAATTGTTTGAATTCTTTTCTGCATTTCAGATTCATCCTGTCTTCTTGCAAGAATCCTTAGGAAAGTCCCTACATTTTCTTTTGCTCGTTACTATACGTCCTGAAAGAATTTATTGCATCACCAACATTTCTGGTATGTTTAATCAGTGTTGTTTTTGTTAACTTCGTAGGAAATAGATACGTATTATGAAACATATAACCCAGTGACATTATATTAAATTTATTTTTATTACTAGAGTCTGTTTTGTATAGATTAAGTAAAAAAAAGTTCAGTACTATCAGCCACACATTCGGGTCAGTGGCGACTAAACCTGTTCCTCTATCAGGCGTTTCTAACGAGGAGGATGGCTAGACACTCAGCAGGATTAAAAACTTATAAGTTTTTTTTTTAAATGTCTTATAACACTCATTATGAAAATGATATCTCTGCTGTGTTCCGTGTCATGTGACCTGGATTATTTTTGATCCGCGCTTTGAGTTAGTCATCATCAATTACTACAGGATTAGGGAAAGGTTCTCGGATTTACAGATCAAAATGTCCACTCTTGACCCTAGAGAACCACTTAGGAACAATACTCTTAACTATGGCACTATATCCATAAACTTTGCATAACTTTTTGGCTGCTTGTAGAGCTATTTTTCTTTCCGGAAATAAAAAAAATTAAATGGAGGAAAAGCCTTTCTGATTTTCCTGCATTTTCACTTAAAAAAAATTTAAAATCAATGATTCACACGTCATATAAAAATGATACACTGAAATATTATCTTTCAGAATCTATATATAATGTCGTCACCTCTGTCTGTCTTTTTGTTATCAAACTCCTCATAGGGTTTTGGTGATAGACTCCCATAATCATATATATTCTGAAACCGTCCACGAGGACGCAAAACACCCCACTGAAATTTTTCCCCCTTTGATATAAATTAAATATAGATTAAATTTAAATTACATTAGGGAATGACTCCTAGGGTATTTGGATGAGTATATTTCATTTTGATCAAAACGAGTGCCCGGGTGAGGCACAAACCTACCACTAATTTTTTCCCCATTGATTTGAATTAAATTTAAATTTGAATAAGGGAATGACTCCTAGCCAAAATACAGTAGGAGAAAGCCAGAAGATGGAGGTCACATCAGCAATATGAAAATGAGACAAAATGGTCGTCAAGTTCAAGCAAGAAATCATCAACCGGTTGGTAAGTGCCATACAATATATATTTGTTGCAACAATTCAACTGCCATATCAATATTGAAATATGTTCATCAATTTATTCAATCAAATATTTCATCAAATACATATCAAAGCAATCTGATCAAGGTGTTTCGCACAAACCTCCAACTGATTTTTTTTCCATTTGATTTAAATTAAATTAAAATTTCAACTGGAATGACCGCTATCCAAAAATATAGAAGAAGAAAGCCAGAAGATGGAGGTAACATAGACAAGATTACTGATTACTGAAATGCATCATTTTTCTCTATAAATTATAACAATAATTTAAAATCAATCATTTTCTTACAAACAAAACAAAGTATGACACGCAGCGAGGCACGGGTAATTCGGCTAGTATGTATAAACAGAGGAACCACAGTTATCGAATGTCTTACATGTCGAACAAATCAGTTATCGAACAAAATTTCGGTTCTCGAACAACATTGCCGAACTGAGTTAAGCCGAAGAGAATGATTTCTGAGTCGACCGCTGTGTTCTATACATTCGTGTGTTGTGTTGTGCATTTCTTTTCCAATTTTATTGTACCACGACTTTTTTTTCTCTACATTGATTCCTATTGCAAAAATAGTTTCGGTTTACGAACATTTCGGCTTACGAACGGCCTTCAGGAACGAATGAAATTCGTGAACCGAGGTTCCACTATATATACATAATTTGAGTCACGTATGAAACGAAATTCCCATTTATAGTGAATTAATATATCGCTTCGGGGATTTGGTGACATAGTTACTTTTTATATCAATCTCAAAGGAGGTTAGTATAGACCGACCCTCAGTGTAAACATGGTGAGCAATAACTGAGCTGTATGAAATAGGAAATAAGAACTTCGCTTAAGGTTACTGTGATCAACTAGCACCTGATGAAGGCCGAAAGTCACAATAGCCGAAATTTTGTGATAACAAGAATAAAGATAAGGATGATAATCTTAGTGTAAATAATCTAAATAATGATAACTTGTCATCCCAAAAATTCGGACGGAAATTGATGATTGGGGGGGGGGGTGCAGGGCGGTACCTAGTTTGTGTTGATATTGGTTTTCTGCCCGGTTGATATTATTCGAACACAGTATATTATCCGCCTGATTTTTTCCCAGTTGTTTTACATTACTCCTTTCCTCATCAGCGTCAGTAGTAGAAATAGTTGCAGAAACTTTCTACTTCTTCTTCTTCTTCTTCTTGATCCGATTATTCTCATACCACGTAGATCTTCGTCTGCCTTCTTCCCGATTTCAAAATAGCTAAACTCCGTTACATAACTGGCACTAATGATAAAAGCTAATTATTTGTTTGCTGCGAAAACTAATTAGTGCGCCAAGCACAATAATAATTCCGCTGTTAAACAAATAAAGCAAATTATCATTTTTTGTTTTTTGTTTTTGGAAGTTTATTTCCAAAACTTTGGGAAAATAATACGTTTTTTGTGATGTTTTGTTTGCTTGGGTAATGTCGAATCGGAAACCGACAGGGTTCATTAAACTTTCAAGTCATTTTATCTCGTTAGACGATTTTCTAGCGTTCGATAAATATAGATACCTACCTAGCTTAGCCTGGCACGAGTCCACGTACAGGCATTCAATCAGGATCGAACTCTTTTCGCATTAATCGGATAGACGAGTTTATTAGTCCCAAGCAAGTCGCTAAATTCCCACTTATAATTCAGTGGTCATCTATTATACCTATCTTCATAATCGTCAATATCTATCACTCCATTTTCATTTCTATCACAAACTTTATTTATTATTACAATTTTAACAGTAATTCACTACCTTGCGTTTCCCCCGAGCTTTGTAATTGGTGAATTTTACTATTTAAAAATCTGTAAACATTCTGTGTTTTCGGTCTGTCTTTTAACCATAGCTGAAGGGAGAAGAGGATTCATAACTTTTCCAACGGTATTAGCACGTAAGTGAATTTCATGGAATTCGAACTCGGCGTATTTTTAGCAAGTGACACTCGCAGACCGTGGGTAGTGTGTTTATTTGAAAGCTTTTTAAACATCTACATATATTTAGAAAATCTTCGAAATTAGAACAGACCACGTCAACGAAGACACGTGGCACGCAATCGGATTGCTAAAAAAATCATTACTGTAGAATGCTTGGTGACATAGTTATATCACGTTAAAATAACCGCTCCTCATCCGATGCCCGAAGTTAAACAACGCCTGCTCAGTACCTAGATGGGTGACCCCATGCTGTAAACGCGGATGTACGGCTGATGTAATAAATTAGGGCTCCAGAGAGTAGGATGAAAAGTTGTGTTCATTACAGTCACTTACGCGTCCCAATAGGCATTAGATGGGCGCGGTTGGGTAATCCCTCCTCCCAATGGATCTGGGTAAATACGTCTAACAAATAACCTTCAGAGATTTGAAAGAAGAACCTTTCATCTTCGAAGGCCGGTTTACTCATCTACCTGGTGAAGCCACTTTTGATACAGAAGGTTTCACTGTGGAAGAGACCACTATAGCAAAATTTATTCGAGAGCAAACATCTACTCGAAGCTATGAGCAAAGGGAAATGGTAGTGTTCTGTCGTTATTGAAAGACTAATGGTCATGACGGCGTACAGCATAATCTCTCGACGGTGAAGTAATGGATAGCGGCTTGGACTGAGGAATCAGAGTACCGAGTTCGAATTCCATTACATTCACTTACGTGCTAATACCGTTGGGAAAGTTATGAATCCTCTTCTCCCCTCAGCTATTAGTAAAGGACAGACCGGGTTGTTTAGCCTTGGATGACAACTGGTCTACCACAGAAAGAAATGGCAACCTGCTGCGGGAAAAATCTGCCTCGTCAGTCCTGTATCGAAAGATACATAATCGCCTAAGCGTGTATCAGACACGGCACATAACTGACTGAAGCCACTAAGATGCTAAGAGTTACTGAGTGTGAATGAATATGATAAAGAGAAATAATTATTAAAGAGAGAGGACAATAAAAGAACAGGGACTAAATGATGATAGACATTGCATTGAAAATCAAAGTTAACTGGAAAGCAAGAAGCCGGAAAAGAGTTTCACAACAGAGAAGTTCAAGTAAAGAACCTATTAACATAGAACTTACGGTTGCATATTGTTATGGAACCTACCTTCATACACTAAATGGACTCGTCCTATTACTATATATACGGGGAGATTATGCCTCTTAAGAGAGCTGTCTACAGTTGACCCGCAGTCTCTGACTGTGTACGTCTTCTGTGTACGACTTCGGAGGGCAAAGTTTCGTCCGGGGAGGTAGACAGGTCCTGAACCCGTCTAGGTGGGTTCAAAGGGTATATTTTTGGCCGAGCCTACGGGCTCGGAGAAACCCACATTAAATTCGGCCTTGTGTCACATACATTCCCCGTGGGGGGACTGTTAAATATTGCTGTCTACAGTTGACCTGTTACAGCTAAACAGTCGAACTCTCTGCCTTCGGGGAGGTTGACTGCCCCTGAACCCGTTTATGCGGGTTCAAAGAGAGATTATTTTTGGCCGAGCCTACGGGCTCTGAGATCCCACGTTAAACCGATCTTGTGCCACATGTAACCCTCGTGGGGGATAACTAAATATCGCCGTCTACAGTTAACGAGTTGACTACTGTACTTTGCCGTCAGTCGGACGGGCAACACTTTTGTGTTCGTTCTTTTTGTTAATAATATGTTTTCACTAAATTGTTCAGTTCGAGTTTTCTTTCGGACCTATTCTGGGTCCACAACACATATAGTCATTTTAACTGTGAAAAGATGATACCAATCTGACATGGTATTACTATAAAATTCGTAGTCGAGACACCAAACAGGAAAACTCATTAGTACAATGACTATGGACACATCTATAGAAAAGATAAATAGAAACTACATTATGGCGGTAGGAAAGTGACTAAAGCCAAGATGCCAGGTCAGGAACTCTAACATTGCAGATTCTTCTTTGAATTTTATTAAAACTCCCTAAATTCATGACAGAAGCACTAGACGACATGTAGCAGAATATTTAATGAATGTATGAATCGTAAATTTCTAAATTTGTGGGATAGATTCTGGTGAGAAAAACGCCACACAGTGAACCAACTTTCTTAGCATCAGACCTAGGAATTGATTCAATATGAACTTTTCACTTCGTGTCGGCTGAAAACGTTAGCACTAGAGGGCGTAACGCGTTGCTCTCCTGGAGGTTAGCATCAGCCATGTTGATGGAGGACAATAAAAGGTTCTTGAAGACGATAATAAGGGAACAGTTTCGTTTCGTTCGGAGGCGTTAAAATTAAGAAACCATTTCTTGATCCAGTTACTAACATATTGTAATTTATTATTATTTTTTTTTTAGATCAGCTGACAATTTGACCTTATCGAAATACTCAGACTTAATATTGAAGACAGGAGGAAAGAGTTGAATGATCAGCATTGATACAGAATAAGGTCATTTATGAAAAATAAGAACGACGTAGGTGCAATGATAGAGCACTGATGGATATCCTTTAATTATAATTATCTGGATAATTTCAAACTCTTCTAGTGCCTTGTCTTTCAAGAGAGAGGAGGAGGTAGACTTTGGATAAAATGGCTTGTAACCAACAACGGAATTCATAGGTAAATTTGTAGTCATAATAATAGTATTGGTTACCAATCTATTTTTGCGATGCCTCAGCGCCTAATGGTTGACGAGGTTAGTCTCGTTAACCATCGCTACTGAGTAATAAGTTTGATCTTCACTGGGTACCTCCAGTTTTGTACCTTGTGCCAAAAGCACGAGGTACCCACTGAGGATCTTTATCTTTTTAAACTTACTTTCCTCGCTAAACAAGAATAACTAAACGAAACCCAACTAATGTTCTTACCTATTGCTCATGCAAAAACAAATGTGCTGAATATCTTAAACAGTCAGTCAGTTATATCACATGCGTGATACACGCTTAGGCGATCATGTATCTTTCGATACAGGAGTGACGAGACAGAGTTTTTTTTCCCGCAGATGATTGCCATTTCTTTCTGCGGTAACCGGTTGCCATCCAAGGCTATGGAACCCGGTCTATCCTGCTATTTACCCATAGCTGAGGGGAGAAGAAGAGGAATCATACCTTTCCCAAGGGTATTAGCATGTAAGTGAATATCTTCAGCACTAATTTAAAAATAAAATTTACAAAATTCAGGATTTAATCAATAAATATATTATGTTGGTGCAAAAATAATGTCGTTTTCTCACATAGTATTAGGTTGGTGCAAAAATAATGACGTAATAATGTCGTTTTTTGACGTTAAAAAATACGTCAAAAAACGAAATTATTACTTCATTATTTTTGCACCAACCTAATAACATATGTGAGAAAACGACATTATTTTTGCACCAATCTAATATTTGGATATATATATATATTTTTAAGCAAAGCAAATTATTAGTGTTTAATTAGGGAGTGACTAGAAAGCAGTCACTTCAGTTGAAAGCAATAAGGAAATCGAAAAAATTGTCCACGTATGTCAGAATCAAATATAAGCGTGATTATCTCGCCAGAATTTGCTGTATGGATTACAGTGATACAATATTTACGATCAATCCTCTAAGATGGAAATGAATTCTAGTCATTATCCTGAGTGATGAAGAGAATCCTTCAAGCAACATTGATGTGTTTCGACAGAAGAATTCTTAGAACATTATGGACGAAGCATGTAAGCAAATCAAATAGTAAGTTTTAAAGAAAATTGAAACAAAGACAGCACCTATGAACAGTCACAATTTCAAGGATACATAAGAAGCAAGAGAAGCGTGGGAAATTTAACACTCTGGGGATATAGTGAAAGCAAATCGAAGCTACCTAACAAGTTTATGCAAATGGGTGGGAAAACAGAATTTTGAGGGCATAAGAAGAAGACAATACTGATAGCTATAAAGGATAGTGTGTGTGTTAACCCTTTCTCTAAAGTAATTGCCGTTAAATGCGATTTAATATTTCCTTGTTCAGCTTCTTCTAACACCTGTCCATTGGACAGAAATCCAAACAAAGAATCAATTTATCCTGCCATTATTTGCCATACAGGGTACTTCGATGTGGTGTAATGGCTAGCAGACTTGTCTCGCTACATCAATTACAACTGAGTACTGAGTTGGATCCTCTCAGGGGGCTTTGTACCATATCATCGCTTTTTGCTATACAATCTTACTGCCTCTCTAGAGATCTGCTCCCGCATAAATATGCATTATTACGATATATTTTTTGAAAGTTTTATACATATATATATATATATATATATATATATATATATATATATATATATATATATATATATATATATATATATGTATGTATCTATAATATATATATAATATGAGGAAAAATATACGGAAAAAACAAACAAAAATCCTTATATGCAATTATGCTGTTTTAATGTTAATATAATGTCAACGTCGGACGTTTCGGTCTAATAAACCATCTTCAGGACATATTCATAAAATACAATTAACATTATCGTCTTTGTCATGTTGAATTGATAATGTTAATTATATTTTATGAATATGCCCTGAAGATGGTTTATTAGACCGAAACGTCTGAGGTTGACATTATATTAACATTAAAACAGCATAATTGCATATAAGGATTTTTGTTTGTTTTTTCCGTATATTTTTCTTCATACTGTCGGATCTTTATCCATATATTCGCTTACATATATAATATATAATATATATAATATATATATATATATGTATAATATATTATATATATATATAATATATATATATATATAATATATAATATATATATCTATAGTCATCCACATGCATTTTCGTTTTATCTTCAGACGTCTGATTGCTTCAAGCCGGAATCGAAACCCGATCGTTTTGACATTAGTCAGATATCCTACCCCTAGTCTATTATCGCAGAGCGAAAGAGAAAATTTAACGTTTTTTTCTATACGAAATACGCCAGTGGCCCAGAGATCTCAGTTTTGGTGAAGAGCAATTCGTTAATAGCAGCAGGAGCCTCTTTTTTTAAATTACCCTTTTCTCGAGAGATCTGCCTGTGTTTGTGTGTGCGTGTGTAGCAGTATTTTCTTCAAGATGTGTCATCTTACGTATATATACATTATTTTTTTAATCTTTCAACAGATCTATCCTAATTGGATATATACAATAGTTCCACGTGCCATGGCACAGTGGATAAAGGCGTTGGTTAGATCCAGTGACAGGACCCAAAGAGTGTGAGTTCAATACCCAGTTAAGGCAGTCGAGAACTTTCAGAGGGAAATTAGCAGGAGATAACTGATAACTGACATCCATTAAACATGGCATGTGGAACTAGAACAATCTACCCCAGTGAGCGAAATAAAGGGTTCAGTTCGACATTTCAACCACCTGAAGAAGGCCGGAGCGTACAACGGCCGAAACTTTGTAATAAATATGGCGACAGAGATGACGACAATAGTCCGAATAATGTAAGTAATCTACATAATATCTCATCTCAGAAATATAGACATATTATTAAAATGATTAAATTATTAACGTTCTTAAATATCTAATGGAAATCATTAAGTGAATTTCACCTCGTAAATTATATCCTGGGTTCTATCCATATTCGCAAAGATGAGACTAACAACATTAAGACTTAGTTTGAAGGTTCTGATTTAAAATCACATTATATAGTAGCTATTTTCTGTTAGTCAGCTTTTATTAATTGCTAACCAATCAATCCATTTATTATGCATATTTATAACAAAACCGTTAACAATGATTTGATATAGTAAAATTGCTTTCTGTTAGTCAGCTTTTATTAATTGCTAACCAATCAATCCATTTATTATGCATATTTATAACAAAACCGTTAACAATGATTTGATATAGTAAAATTGCTTTCTGTTAGTCAGCTTTTATTAATTGCTAACCAATCAATCCATTTATTATGCATATTTATAACAAAACCGTTAACAATGATTTGATATAGTAAAATTGCTTTCTGTTAGTCAGCTTTTATTAATTGCTAACCAATCAATCCATTTATTATGCATATTTATAACAAAACCGTTAACAATGATTTGATATAGTAAAATTGCTTTCTGTTAGTCAGCTTTTATTAATTGCTAACCAATCAATCCATTTATTATGCATATTTATAACAAAACCGTTAACAATGATTTGATATAGTAAAATTGCTTTCTGTTAGTCAGCTTTTATTAATTGCTAACCAATCAATCCATTTATTATGCATATTTATAACAAAACCGTTAACAATGATTTGATATAGTAAAATTGCTTTCTGTTAGTCAGCTTTTATTAATTGCTAACCAATCAATCCATTTATTATGCATATTTATAACAAAACCGTTAACAATGATTTGATATAGTAAAATTGCTTTCTGTTAGTCAGCTTTTATTAATTGCTAACCAATCAATCCATTTATTATGCATATTTATAACAAAACCGTTAACAATGATTTGATATAGTAAAATTGCTTTCTGTTAGTCAGCTTTTATTAATTGCTAACCAATCAATCCATTTATTATGCATATTTATAACAAAACCGTTAACAATGATTTGATATAGTAAAATTGCTTTCTGTTAGTCAGCTTTTATTAATTGCTAACCAATCAATCCATTTATTATGCATATTTATAACAAAACCGTTAACAATGATTTGATATAGTAAAATTGCTTTCTGTTAGTCAGCTTTTATTAATTGCTAACCAATCAATCCATTTATTATGCATATTTATAACAAAACCGTTAACAATGATTTGATATAGTAAAATTGCTTTCTATTCCTTTCTGTATTAAAACCATTAGCAAAGCCTTGACATTCTACATACATCAAACGATGGTATACAATTAAAATCATGAGGATTCGAAGGAATGATGCCGACTGGCTTGAAGTTTGAAACTGCTTTGACACTATTGATAACTGTATACTAATAATATTGCACTGTTTTTCAGTTCATGAATTATGCATTCATCTATTACGTAAACACGATTTTAAACTAGATATTTGTAAAGAAAAACTAGGTACAGGATTAATTTGATATTGTATTTATATTATGAACATTACACACTTTCTAATGTGATAACAGACAACCATTTCTCGTTTCTGACGAATGGCATGGCTTTAAAATGTCCGGATAGTCTAAGGAATATTCATCTACCGAAATTGTTGAAAAGAAATTCTTCCCTGTTTTTTTTTTTTTTTTTTTTTTACAAACGGGCCAGTTAATTTAGCTAGTACCTGACAATGATTAATTCCTGGCCGATTATAATCTATTTTCTCTCCTTTATTTGAGAAAATACTACAGAAAGAGTTCTGAAATTTATTAGAACAGATTTTCACCCTAAAATTTTATATTTTAAACTATAATCACCAATAGGGTTCTCTGTCGATGAAAATATGTTTGTTTTTACCGGAAAATGAAGGTCGAATGAATAACGTAGAGTCGCGGTACAATGAGTGGGCATCAATAATGAGATTAAAAACTTGTCTTAGATTCAAAATGCAGATGGCACTGAGATTGGATACTATTTCTTTTAATGGCGATTATTTTTTAATCGCGAATATTTTTAAAGGTAATTACTTTTTTGAATGGCGAATATTTATAATGGCGATTATTTTTAATGGCTAATATTTTTAATGGCGATTACTTTTTTAATGGCGAATATTTTTAGTGGCGATTACTTTTTAATGGCAATTATTTTTTAATGGCGATTATTTTTTAGTGGCGATTATTTTTTTAATGACGATATTTTTCGTCATCTGCAACCAAAATTTAGCGGTCAGTATTAGGATCTCGTTTTCATCGGAAAATAGGTCTCATATGGTGAAAAATAACGGGCTTTGTATGCCGAGATAAATACTAACAACACATCAGAGTTCCCGCCACCAGTCAGCATTCATCACGGTTACCGACGTTACAGACGGTCTTGTATTAATTACAAACTACTTAGAATAGGTGAAATTTGTCATCCTCTGATTGCCAGTTGCCACTCTATTATTAAGGTTAGGATGTAAACTTCAAGAAAACTAAGTGTATGTTATACAGTCAGCCAGTAAATAAAATTATCAGATTACAAGAAAGAAGATAACTTCAGGTAACTTCCAGACAAATACAAAGGACATGGTGATGAGAATTAGCCAAGCTTTGGGTGCACTAAACAAAATAATACGGTAGTTGAAGCTTCAAAACCATCTGAAAATAAGTTTCTTTCGATCCACAGTAGAAAGCATGTTGTGCGTGCTGAAGGCTGGACTTCAAAGACGAGTTATAGGTTGGGCAGAATATATACGAAGATGCCCAGGGCTATGCTTGGTTTATCACGGAAATAGAAGAAAACAAAGAAACAGCACTACAGAAAACTGCAACGTGTGATGGATTCTCTACAAAACAGAAAGCAGCGATTCACTGGGCACATTTGGAAGAGGAAAGAAGAGCTGTTAAGTAAAGCATTCATCTGGGAACCTTAACACTTACAAAAAAAATGGAGACTGACTAAAGCATATGTGGATCAGCTAAAGATCAATAATAGATAGAGGAGTGAAGAACTAATAATGATCATGGGAGACAGTGAAGAATGAAAGCAACTAGAGTTCGAGGTCGCATGAGAAAATAAAAATAAAAACGATGTAACACATTGCCATCAATAGAAACACATATTCTGGTCATGTTTTCCACCCTCAAAGTTTTATTCAATGAATGTGTTATGATGGCAATGAGGACATTTAAATTTCATATTTTCGAAATCTGAGAAGTGTTTTACCCGATGACTAAAAGTGTAACATTCAACTCAAAAGACGCATCGGAATAGAAAAAGAAAGCCTTCTAAAAATAATCAAAGTATTAAGAAACTGGAACATTGCGTTAGAAATAAAGAAAAGACTTGAAACTGCTATGTCATATCAATCCTCCCATATGAATACAGCACAATCTTCTACAAGCTGAAGAGCCGGCTTCAGGTAAGCTTGATAGTGTTCTACAGAGGGATGCTGAGAATACGTCAGATGGAATATGTAAAAAACAAGGACGTTTTAAAGAAAATGCAAACAAAACAGACATCTATACGTAGAATATTTTCTATATTATGAAATGGACAAAGTCCGACAATGATTTTTAAGATATTTTTATGTTTATAAATTCTTTTTATAGATACAAATATTTAAGTAAATGCTCTGTTTTATAATAAACAGTATTAAACAGCATTTACCGGCCCGAATGTCCGAGAAATTTTCACAGAAAATATTCGTCCTCCGACATGATTCGAACCTGTATCCTATACGGAACTATCATTTAGCTTGACGTGGCTTTAACCGATTTGGCCACAGACATTTGGATGCGCTTTGATCAGATATGAATGAACGTGTGAGATTCATGGAAGATGGAAGTTTAAAGACAGTAAATTCGATATAGGTAACCGAAAGCTCCTCTGTGGCCGAATCGGTCAAGCTAAATGACGGTCCCGTATAGGATACAGGTTCGAATCCTGTCAGAGGGCGAATATTTTCTGTGGAAATTTCTCGGACATTCAGGCCGGTAAATGTTGTTTAATACTGTTTATTATAAACAGAGCATTTACTTAAATATTTGTATCTATAAAAAGAATGTATAAACATGAAAATATCTTTAAAATATTTTCTATATAAATAAACGCGAATGTCACACTTTTCAACTTTAGTCCTATAGGTCGCAGCCCAACATATCAAACCATTTTGGAATCTGGCTGAATCCGTTAGCAAATTAAAAACAATCCGTGCTGAATCCGGAGGTGCAATCCTGAAATTTGAGATTCCCAGTTTTCATTACTGCGTTTGTTTTTGGTGATTTATTTACGTGACTTCCTCCCCCAAATTTTTTTGTACGATGACAATTTTTATAACTTAGAAAAAAATTTGCAAATAATGGAAATTAATTTCGAAATCCATCGAAAATCTCCCATGAAATGAAAATAATTGTTTCTACGGTAAGTAGAGGACCTACCTACATCAAATTGTCTTTAAGTTAAGTAGCGGCAGAAGAATTATCGTTAAACTTTTAAAAGGTAAGCTTAAATATTAATGCAACACTTAAATGCAGTGATCAATTTTGAATTCTGTCATTTATACGACAGCAGAAATCTCCGCTAAAAGAAGACCAGATTACAATAAAAAGAACCAAGGCTGCAGCCACGAAAAGAAAGTCCCCTACAAATGAAAACACAGATCAAACGGTACCCAGAAGAGCTTCCAATGAAAATTCCTGAACAGGCTAAAGGCAAAAATCAGGAGTGAACCGCAAGAACTAGATAAATTGCCGCCCGATAGCGTAGCTATTAAGCTATTTTAAAATACAGTTGACGTTTCTGAGACGCAGGATGAGAAAAAATGGCCTGGAAAATTTGACACTCCCAGGACATATTGAAGATAAGATGGACAGAGAAAAACAACACGTAACCTACCAAACAAACTTGTGGAAACTGATGGCTGAACACGATATTAAAATGACAAATAATACTGTTTGTGATGTGAAACAAAAATAACCCGCACTCAATTGGTTCGAACGGGCCTCGTTGAATGGAATATCCGAAAGCCAGTCGGCCATGAAGACGCACAATAACGTCGCTTTTAATATGAATAAACAGAAAATAATATCAGCCAGTCTGACATGCTCACAGCATGCGATCATATTCTTTTAGGAATAAAATTATGAGAGATTAGGATACATAATGAGAAAAGAAGGGTTGGAAAGTTTGACACTCCCAGGACATATAGAATGCAAGAACAGAGGAAAGCAACAAATAACCTAGCGAACAAACTTGTATCGCAGAAAAGAAATATTAAAAGCCAACTATTGCTAAGAGCTACAAAGTATAGGAAGCAGTGAAGCGCCATGATCGCTCTCATCCTGAAGGGACCCAGTACAAAGAAGATTGTATGATCTTTTTATATTTACATTTTGTTCCTTGAAAATATATTTCGGAAATTAGTTTTTAATATGCTTTTACTTATCCGAATTATCGTTCTACACTTTGTTTTAGATCTTATTATATACATGAAGTTTCGACCAAGTACGCTGTAAGTTATCGTCAGGCATCTATTATTTTTTATTATATGCGTTACTGTTTTATTAATGAAGGCCTGCCGAAAAACTGAGAGTATTTATTCGAAATGTCCTGTTTATAACATGCAAGGATGAGAATAACAGTTCGAATAAGTTAAATGATATTCATAATGCCTCATCTAAAAAAAAAAATAAAAAAAATAAAAAACAGTCTAAAATTTGTTTAATTAAATAATTAAATCACGAACTTTTTGCTCATCGGAAAAACTACAAATAAATGAAACTGGTGAGCCGCAATAGTGAGATTTTTTCTACTGCCGATTTTGCAGATGGTAATTTCACCGTGGACGCCGAATCTGCAGATGGTGATTTCACCGCGGACGCCGAATCCGGATATGGAAGATTCCTCTCTGTTAACGATTCCGCAGATGGTGATTTCACCGCGGACGCCGATTCTGCAGATGGTGATTTCACCGCGACCGCCGAATCTGCAGTTGGTGATTTCACCGCGGACTCCGAATCTTCAGATGGAAGATTCCTCTCTGTTACCAATTCCGCAGGTGCTGAATTCCTCACTGTTGCCGAATTTACAGTTGGTGCGATCTTCAAGGTTGTCGATTCTGCAGATGCTGAGATCCTCAAATTTGCCAATTCCACAGATGTGAGGACCTCATGTTTGACGATTTTACAGACGATGAGATCCACACGTTTGTAGATTGACGAGATCTTTACGTTTTTCTTGTGGTTACCGTTTCTGTAGATTACGAGGATCTCACAGTTTTAGAATTTAAAGATGGTGATGTCCACATTCTGCAGATGGTGAGTACCTCTCGGTTACCGATTTTATAGAATCTGATGTCCACACGTTTCCCGATTCTACAGATGGTAATTTTCTCAAGTTTGCCAATTCTACAAATGGCGAGGATCCCACATTGGCTGATATCACAAATGTTGAGTTCCTCACCGTTGCAGATTCTGTCGATGGTGTGGTCCTCACGTTTGCCGATTCCGCAAATGGTCAATGCTCGTGGTTTCTGATTTTTCATATCGTGAGGTCCTTATTATTGCCAATTCTGCAAATGGAATGTTTCTCACGATTGCTGATTTTACATATGGTGTGGTCCTCACGATTGCCGCTTCTGCAATTGGTATTTTTTTCGTGGTTACCGATTCTGTAGATGGTGAGTACCTTACAGTTACCGATTCCACAGAAGGTGAAATGTTATTGCATATGTAACCGTTGGAATGATTGAACGCCTATATTTTTCTGTTTAATAAAGTGTTTGGAAATCATTCAAGAAAATGACTTGGTGTCTTTAAACATATTCTTCAGAAACCCGTTAGAACAAACCGACATTCTTTCTGACAATCAGAATTAACAGATAAGGACACTGGCCACAAAAATAAAAGCCATCAGATAAATGTTCATAATGAAAACTGATTCCAGGTGCTGACTTCAACCCCCTGTTCAGTACTTTACAGAATATGGCCTTGTGCCACAAATGACAATCGCAGCATTTTGAAAGCAAATCACTGTGTGATGTGTAACATCCTCCATTATTTTCCGCCAGGGTGCCCCTTTCATGGTTAGTATCTTCAACCCTACATCACAACGATGAAGGAAATGATTCTTTACCATTTTGCCCCAAGAAAAACAATGAAGTCACCAAGACGGACGTTTTTGCTGTGAGAGGATATTAAAATAATTCTGAAGAAGAGAGGACAATAAACAAAGAGAAAGTAAAAAGACAGAACGACAAGATGTGCTAAAGTTGAAGGATTGATTGTTTTGTTTGTTTAGCGGCATATCGACATCCTTATGGGCCATTTAATGCCGAAAATGAATAATAATGATAAGATATACCTTATACTGCTTGCACAACTTAATTGCCGGATGTAGTTTATCGTCATACTTAGGACGAATGTGCTAAGTGATGTTGCTGCAAACGTTAACCTAAGAACTCGAGCTATATACTTAAATAGTCTCATCAGATCGAGAATGTAATATGGATATCACGCATGACGACAAACCGGTTCACAAATATCTGAACTGTCAGCTGTATAAAACTGCTACCTGAGATCAATGGTATAAAAAGGCTTTGAATGAGGGAAGACTAGGCTTCTTGGAAAAGATCATCCTTCCTTGAACACTGTGGACTAGCGCTACAGATTCACAAACAAAGAATTCTATCAGATAACAGAAACCACATCATTTGAGGACTAAAATGGATAGAACATGTAACTCTCTTAGAGAATAATGACATAATCAAGATACTGACATTCCACAGGACCTCAAATCAAGGGCGATCAAGCAAGCCCCCATCAATACAGAAAAGAGATACTAGACTTGAGAAATCTATTTTCTTGAATTTCTTTTTTAAAGAGAAAGATTTTACAAATGTCAGCCAGTAGCAGCACGGTCAATAAATACCGGATGCGTCATATAAGGAAAATATTTCTTCTGTGTTTTGTTTTAAAAGCATCCATCTTCAATCTTTAGCAGTCTGTTAACAAACGATTACAATTATTTTACCCATTTAATCAACGTATATATGTATATATATATATATATATATATATATATATATATATATATATATACAGTGTAACCCGGATATAAGAGACCCAGATATAAGAGAAACTCGGATATAAAAGAAACCCGGATATAAGAGAGAATTTCTATGGTCCCAAATTAGAGCCATACTTACCTAAACAAAATAGACCAAACCCGGATATAAGAAAAACCCTGATATAAGTGACTTCTTCTCCGGTCCCGACAACTCTCTTATATTCAGGTTACACTGTATATATATATATATATATATATATATTTTAAATAAAGGTTAAAAACAAACTCTTTCAAGCTACTAGACTTGAGAAATCTATTTTCTTGAATTTCTGTTTTAAAGAGAAAGATTTTACAAATATCAACCAATAGTAGTACGGTCAATGAATCATATAAAGAAAATATTTCTACTATATAATATTACTATTTCGACAGTTTTCTGTATAACAAAAGAATATTCCTGTCAATATTAAATTTACAAGAATAAGAATAGGTATCTTGGACATAAAACCAGCATTAATCACTGATAAGAGTCCACGTTTCTCTGATAATGATCAAACCAACGATATACAAAGAAAACTACAAATCCTAATGTGTTTTGTTTTAAAAACTTCCATCTTCAATCTTTAGCAGTCTGATACAATTATTTTACACATTTAATCAACATTTTAATGATAACTATTAAGGAGTCCACCCCTTTTTATACAAGTGGACTCGCCCAGTGTGTACTTGTACTGCTGCCGGTGAATACCCGGGGAGTGAGAGAGTGAGAGTTGTGAGGTAACCGCTTTGTAGGAGTCACAGTTGCGAGCACGTAGACTCAGAAGGAAGTCCTACTTCGATACTGAATTTCCCAGACTGTATATATATTATTATTGCTACTAACCGCATTTCTGGATCTACTAACCGTATTACCAATTGTATGATTACGTCAATACATTTATTTGCTATATTTCATTCCTGCGTTTGTCATTCATTTGAGACTGGATTTCATCCCAGAATCCACAACAATAACTCTAACATTTTTAAGCATTTAAAACAACATACCTGGCCGCATACACAATTCCGGAAAATCCTTGTTGAAAACACAATTATACTTAAACATGAAAACAATAAAAAAAAAACTAAAAATTCTTGAAGCTACATACATAAAACAGTTGAAACGTAACCTATAAAAATAACAAAATAAACTATGAAATCTCCACAAATATTCTAAAATGCTTATAAATGATAACAGAAGTCATTGGTTTATACCAACGGCTTCCCATACTTAACACTTTTCGTTTTCACTCTCGCATGGTCTTGTGTGACGTCACAATATGCGATGCGATTTTCGCTTCTGCGTCTCGTATACACGAGTTTGTCGTTACTTGGAAATCTTTCATGAAACAAAAACAGACTATCATTATTGTTTTGTCCGTGTATTGTTACATTGAAATGTAATTGGCATCTTTGATAATTTTTTACGTAAGCCGAAAGCTTAGATAATATTACAAAACATGTATCAATATGGTGTTTTTCTTTCATCTTTCAATGATAATGTTATTAAGCTTATAAGACAATATGAAAGCACTTTACTTAAAATAAATAGACAAAACTTGTCTACATTATTTAATGAAACCTGCACCAATTTTAATATTAATATATATATATTTTTTTAAAGAAAGGTTAAAAACAAACTCTTTCAAGGACTATTGATCCCCAGACGGCAATAATCTTATCTAGTAGGCATATTCTGCTCGTTGACAAAGATATATTGCTTGAAATAATTCATATTTAGATTTTAATATTACTTTCAATGAAGTTCGCTTCTCTTTTTTTTAAATTGTGTTTTTTCAACTTTATATCGTAAAAATAGTAGGAGCTTGTCAGTATTTAATTATCAAAAGAAAGGGGTTAATTTTTTTTTCCAGCGAGGCTTCGTGAACTCGTGTAATTCTCACACTCTACGTTTATTTTTCTCTCCGGAAAAATCACGCAAAATATTGTTGAAGATCACGTGATCCTCTAATTCTGCTTCAATGTGACGTGTTCCAGTTAACAGATGGAATAAAATGCTTTCGATTTAACTAAAATCCATAATGTTTCAGTCCGAACAGTTATCGACTGGACTTGAAAAGAAATAAATTAAACTGAGATCGTCTTGCAATTGGTCACCTCTCATAATCGAAGTGTGAAATGGTTTGGCACCAAATTACTGCTGAGAATGAAACGGTGGCAAATGGTTGATGTAAACAATGTAGTGTCAAAGCGCAAACAATTTCTTTAAAAGTCGTTTCGTGTTAACTGGTTTCATTAAGAATGAACTAAGCTCAAAGACTGAATTTTAGTTCAATAACCATTCCTTCTACGATTTGCGAATAGCAACTTGGAAAGAAAATTCGGTAATATAAGTTCGAATACTGTTATGTTCCTGTTCACACAAATATAATCGGTAAACATATGAATCAATTTCCTCTTCTTTCACTCGATCTATGGGTTAAATAGTAAGGTGGCAAACAGGGTTGGTGGCAGAAAGAAAAAGTTGAAGAAGTTGGAGAAGGAAAACTTCAAAGCCAGCCAGAATTTGAATGGGCTTCATCAAGTTATCAGGACCTGGATACATCACAACTGCTACAGTGAATATAATGTCTCTACATTAGTGTTTCTCTTCCTTTGTTATTTCAAGGCGTTCTTGTAGACTGGCTAAAACTCTGGAGCGCACTTGAAATTTTAATAAGGAAGAATTAGTCCTGAAATATGAATGTAGGAAAATAATAAAGAACACTCCTTAAATAAGCATTGCTTTTTAAAACATTACATTGCTTGGTGTCTCTAGAGTTTAAAACTTAAAGTTTTTGTTTTAAATATAAAAATAATTCCTTAATTGCTCTTCTGTTAACTTTGGGGGAACATTTCGCGGTACTTTAGCGTGGCCGGCGTGTCGCTTTAGTAACCCTTCTCTACAGCCATAACAGACATAATGGTTTATTCCACGCTGATAACCTTTATACTACCGTAAACCATGCGATGCATTTAAATTGAACATATAATATCTGTATAGTTCCAGTAAAATTCTGGTTACTTCCTTACATCTGACAATCATTTTTTTTTATTTCTTTTTTTTTTTGCAAAACGTTTAATGTATTTTAGAGTAAAAATAGTTTTCAATATAAATTCAAATAGTTTTGTGACTACGTGTGGTTGTTCTTCCTGATTGCAAACAATTTCCTGATGACTTTTGACACGTCACTGATCTTTTACTTCCGATCCTCGATGTCTGTTCATTGATGTAGATCAACGGCCAGAGCAATAGTTGCAATAAAAAACTAGAAGGTAACTAATAAAATTAATATTAAATACTAGTAAAATATTATTGATACCCTCTAGTGCTCGTTTCAAAGTACACCCGTCTGCCAGAACGGCTATCGGCTTTCGGCTAGTCAAATCCTATTTAGAGACTGCTGTTCTGTTCTTTAAACTGGAACTATCCTGAGAAGACCCTAGGTACAGTTTCTGGAAG
The DNA here is from genome assembly GCA_963932145.1 of Acanthosepion lycidas. NCBI lineage: Eukaryota > Metazoa > Mollusca > Cephalopoda > Sepiida > Sepiidae > Acanthosepion > Acanthosepion lycidas. The sequence goes on along the minus strand of OZ010584.1, from coordinate 80,434,160 downwards.
AGAAGCTATAATGTAGCGTGATCAATGTCTTTGAACAAAGACAGTGCGCCTAAACACTCCGTCACGATGACTAGGACAGATATCGACGACTTCTGGACAGTTTATCCATTTTTACTCAGAAGGATTGAAACAACACATGAAATGGTTTACAGGCACTTTCCAGAGATGTCGCGCGTTGGATTCACCCTCTCAGGCCGATAACACCAAAAAGTCACCAAACTGACGAATGAACCATGTTGAAACTTGGGCCCGGGTCTTTGAACCGAACTTTCTATCCACGCAGTCACGGTAATTACTAAGAGTAATATATAATACAGGTAATAATACAGGTAACAGTTTAGTGTATTTTTTGTTTCTGAACCAAGAAACTATTAAAAAAACATTTGATTGATTCGTTTTCCACGGTTTACCAAGCCTTAGCAAGTTATTTAAAAACAGAAAATGTATTTAGATTGTAAGATTGGCGGGGTTGGAGAATAAAATAATGATTTAGTGATACAAGTCTTACTAATTAACCCATACCTCGGGTTGAAGAGTTGTTAATCATGTTTGCGTAGTCTCTGAATATAGAATCCAGTGAAGTCTGTAATGTGTTCAATATCAAAATTTGTTGTTTATATTCGAGTTTAATACCCTGCATGGGCATATACGAAATTACATGTATGAGCATCCATACACATGCACGGAAAAACGATGGAAAGGAAGTTGACTTAACTTAAGGAGGATACAGAAGCCTATTATGAGGAGTTGATGCCAAGGAAACAGATAGAAAGAGAGAGAAAGAGAGAGAGAGAGAGATAGAAAGAGAGAGAGAGATAGAAAGAGAAAGAGAGAAAGAGAGAGAGATAGAAAGAGAGAGAAAGAGAGAGAGAAAGAGAGAGATGGAAAGAGAGAGAAAGAGAGAGAGATAGATAGAAAGAGAGAGAAAGAGAGAGAGAGATAGAAAGCGAGAGAAAGAGAGAGAGATAGAAAGAGAGAGAAAGAGAGAGAGAGATGGAAAGAGAGAGAAAGAGAGAGAGAGATAGAAAGAGAGAGATAGAAAGAGAGAGAGAGATAGAAAGAGAGAGAGAGAGATAGAAAGAGAGAGAAAGAGAGAGAGAGAGAGATGGAAAGAGAGAGAGTTATTTTTTATTTAAATATGAATACAGGAAATAAGCATTTATCTTTTCGTGGCTTGAGGTTGGTCATTTTTCAGCAACATTATGTTTATTAGCCTTTAAGATGAATCGACCTTTTTTTTAATTCATTTTTTTATTTTCCTAAGAAAAATCTAATGGACACGACTTAATGTTGTTTTATTCTTTTGGACACTTAAGCATCAGTTGTATATTCACAATAAATCCATGCCAGTGCGCACACACACATATATAGGTGATAACATTCTCAGAATAAATCTATAGAGATACTTCGTTGTTAGGAAAAGGCCACTTCCACAAATTCTGATATATTTAGCACCGATTTATACACACACACACACACACACACATCAAATATGTGGTGCAGTTCAGTTTATATTGCATGGATCATTCATACAAAAAACAGATGAGTGAAGTCAATGACATAAATGTCGAGAATGCATCTTCGAAAACAAATTTATTAAAATTACATTAACCCACGAACCTCCAGATAAATGTTGTCATCCCTGTTTTTAATAAATACAACTTGTACAAGGTCTTTTTTTGCTAGTACTTTCATCTATTCATACAGACATCATCTTTCAAACCCTGGATGTATTTAAAAAAAACAAATTAATTTCCATGCCTGATGTAATTTTAATAAATTTGATTGAGAAGATGCATTCTCGCCATTTATATAATTAATTTCGCTAATCTGTTTTTTGTATGAATGATTCATATAATATACATATATATATATATATATATATATATATATATATATATATATATATATATATTACACACGTGTGTGTGTGAGTGCATGGTTTGATATTTACTATATTAGGTCTTGTTTTGCTCGAGGTGTTGCTTGCTTATTGGAGCTGAGCCATTCTTTACGCTGCTTCATATTGACGTAAAGACACCCTTTTTCATCGCCACTGACAATAAAGGAAACGCTGTTTATGATCGTATGTGGATCGATGCCGAGTCACCAATTTAGGTGCAATTGTTGCGCGCTGAGTCCTGCTGTGGTCCTTCAACGTGTGTGGCACCCATGAACCAAGCTTCTGAGCATTCCCCCCATTAAATGAAGTTGATTTACCAGGTTTTGTGATCGCAATTCATCTGTTTCGCCAAATCTCTGGTCGTCTGAAGTGGATTTTCGTGAAGAAACTAGTTTTATCGCTCTTTATCAAACTGATCTGGTCGACCGGGGCGCTCTCCATTCTCCAATTCAAAATTTCCTTTTTTTGGAAGCACGAAAACCAAAGTCGGAAGGTACTTTGTGGTTTAACTCCTCGATTATATGCCAAAATCAAAAGGTGTCGAAAATGAGCAATTTTATTTACTTGACATTCTATTTTATGAGATTAAAATAGAAGCAAAAAGTAATGAAAATAACAAAAATCTTACATATATGCAAACGTTAGAACAACAATAAGAAATTGTTGTTCGAAAACATGTTTGCCTTCCCAAAGATTTTTTTAATTTAAAAAAAAAACGCTCACGACTTATTCCCCAACCCAATCGATAGATAGGAACAAATTAACAAAGAAAGAAAGAAAGAAAGAAAGAAAGAAAGAAAGAAAGAAAGAAAGAACTGCATTGAAACAAATCATTACATATGAACTGAATTAAATTGTTTGGTAGATAGATAGATAGATAGATAGATAGATAGATAGATAGATAGATAGATAGATAGATAGATGCATCATAAAAAAGAGAATACGACCTTATAACAAATAGAAAAAATACAGAAAAGGGGAAAGAAAGAAAGAAAAAAAGAAAGAAAGAAAGAAAGAAAAAAGAAGGAAAAAAAGAAAGAAAGAAAAATGAAAGAAAGAAAGAAAAACTGTCTTGAAACAGATCAATAAGTGTGAACTGCATGAAACTAGAAAGAGATAATGAAAAAGAGAAAGAAATACAAGAAAACAATTTGCTCATTGTTTTCGCAGAATAGTCGAAGACACTGAATATTTTCAGTGACTCGTGTGCCATTAATCATGCCATAGTCCAAATATAGTTCAAACAAGGACCAACTAGAGAGAATATTTTATAAATACCAAAATTCGTGGACAGCAACGGATTTTCAAAACTAGCAAACCAAAAAAATACAACGAACCAAAGAAATGAAATGAATTTAATTCTAATTTCGGCCAAATCTCGAAGTTGGATTCGCTGACGAGGAAAATTTTCTGATTACCGTAAAAACCAGACAAAAATTGGCAAATGCACGCAAATGAGAGCGACACGAAAACACACACATCTTTTTATTAAATATTGTATCTCTTTGTATTTTCAGATTATCAATATCATTTTTCTAGTATATATCAATGAATCTGTCATTAAGTATATATATATATATATATATATATATATATATATATATATATATATATATATATATATATATATATATATATATATATATATATATACGCACATACACCTACACACACACACACACATATATATATATATATATATATATTATAATTATTTTTTTTTAAATATGATTCCTTCGCAAACGAATCATATTTTGCGAAGGAATCATAATTTTTTAAAAATAAAAAATAATTATAATTTAAGCTCTACCTCTGTATGGAGCACAGTCTGTTTTTGTTTTTTTGTTTTTTTTTTTTTTTTAAAATAAAAACAAAAATACTAAAAAACTCCTTATTATTTACCTAACATATATATATATATATATATATATATATATATATATATATATATATATATACACTTAATAAAAGACAGCTCGAGCCGTTATCCAACTTTCACGCTCCCACGATCTTCAAATAACTAAATTCGTTCTAGTCGTCTGAAAATAGCGAGAGCGTGAAACACGAGTAACGACTCGGAATGTTCTTTAATAATAAAAAGAAATATGCTTTAGAAATATATATATATATATATATACATATATATATATATATATATATATATATATATATATATATATATATATATATATGTATATATATATATATATATATATATATATATATATATATATATATATATATAAAAAGATTAAACAATCATAAAGTAAAATTAGAGTATTTAGAAAAAAAAACAAAGACCGTAAAAATAAACAGAAACACCGTAAGTGTGACGTCATATGGTTTAATCCTCCTTTTAATCGTAATGTCTAAACTAATATCGGAAGAATTTTCCTAAATTTACTTCATAAACACTTTAGCCATACACCAATACTATAAAATATTTTTAACAAAAATAATGTCAAGATCAACTATAACTGCGTTAATAACATAGATAAATCTATCTTTCAGCATGACATTATATTAAACATATATAATTCCAACAGACAGCTTTATTTTTTTTTTTTTAAATAAATGCAAATACTGAAAAAAATATCTGTCCCTTAAACGGTCAATGTATGGCTGATAATATTGTGTGCTGAGTTAGCATTCATTCCAGTAACGATGTTAAATTTTATTTTGGTTCCACGGAAAATCCTTGAAAAATTCGTATTTATTTATATCGAATGAATTTAAACAATATAAATGATGTGAGTGCCAAAGTTGGACCCACAGAAGTAAAACACGGAACACGGATTAGATGTAAGAAAGATATATTATTAGGTTGGTGCAAAAATAATGTCGTTTTTTGACGTAGTTTTTAACGTCAAAAAACGATATTATTTTTGCACCAACCTTATAACAACACGTTACAGAGATAGTGTAAGCAGAGCTTACTATATGTTAGCGTCCAACACTGTTAGTCGTACTAGACTCTCACTGTCACTCTCCTGTAGATTGCTATGTCGCCTACTTAATATAGGCCTGGAAGAGTCTATTGTGTAGGTAGTTTCCGGTCTCACAATAATAAAATACAAAAAAAAAAAAAAGCACTGCTCTCTCTAAATATTTAGGGCAATTAAAGAATAATGTTAATACATATTTCATCACCTGGGATATTATCACAAGAGAAAAATCTTATAACGGGAAAAGATGTTTGAAAAATTGGTTCTCATAAAACACTTATCTGACCCAAGCTTATTAAACAAGAGAAACAAATTGATGGTTACATGTATGCATACAAATAAATGTCTGAATAAATACGCCGATAGAGATTAATTTTAATGACCATTATATTGCGTCTACTAAGTATTATTATTGCTTTTTATATCGTAATGAATATTATATTGTTCATTATATTGCTTTTTCATATATATTTCATGTTTGCTCTGCCTTTGTATATATTCCATATACCTTGCATTGAACACAGTGTTTGTAATGTCTACAAAGTCTATATCTATCTATCTATCTATCTATCTATACTATTTACATTATTCGGACTATTTTCCTCATCTTTATCGCCATATTTATTACAACGTTTCGGCCTTCATCAGGTGGTTGGAATGTCGAACTGAGCCCTTTATTTCGCTCACTGGGAGAGACTGTTCTAGTTCAACGTGTCATGTTTAATAGGCGTCAGTTATCAGTTATCTCCTGTTAATTCCCCTCTCCAAGTTCTCCACCGCCTTAACCGGGTATTGAACTCATACTCTTTTGGGTCCTGTCACTGGATTTAACTAACTAACGACACAGCGCACAGTGTATAAAGGCGTTAGTTAGACCCAGTGACAGGACCCAAACAGTGTGAGTTCAATACCTGGTTAAGGCAGTGGAGAACTTTCAGAGGGAAAATTAACAGGAGATAACTGATAACTGACGCCTATTAAACATGGCACGTGGAACTAGAACAGTCTACACCAGTGAGCGAAATAAAGGGTTCAGTTTGACATTCCAACCATCTGAAGAAGGCCGTAGCGTACAACGGCCGAAATGTTGTAATAAATATGACGACAAAGATGAGGACAATAGTCCGAATAAGGTAAATAATGTACATAATACCTCATCTCAGAAATATAGATCTATCTATCTATCTATCTATCTATCTATCTATCTATCTATCTATCTATCTCTCTCTCTCTATATATATATATATAATCTATATATATATATATATATATATATATGCTTCGAGCGTGTATAAACGTAGAAATAATCTATCTTCAACACAGCTCTACAAATTAAAAAAAATATATTACTGAGTATTAGTTTTCTTTCAAATTGAAATAAATGAATTACAAAGATTCTTTGCGAAACAATTCCCAAAATATTTTCGTTTATCTTCTTACAACATAAAGGAATCAATTACGTTAGTACGAATAAAAATAGAATACATCTACATTTGAGATGCGTTTATCACGTGTTTACGTTTGTTTATGTATGCCTGTAATTTTTTAGTAGTGGCATTCCCGCAAATAGTCAAGAGTCAGTGAAACAGGTTTTGATACTACAGCTAAAAATCTGTGTTGACAATAACTAGGTTCGTATATTTTAGTGTTCCTCAATGCGAAAATGTGAGTAATTAATTAAGGTTTGAAAATTTCAGCTTCTATAACAACCAACGAACAACCCTAGTGAACGGGTCACGTAATGATTGAAGAAACTTATTTACTAAGTTAACATCATAATATATAAATATTACGATGTTAACTTAGTAAATTAGATAAATATGGTTTGGTTTAGCTTGATTGTTTTACAGCATATCAACCTGAATGGGTTATTTAATGCAGACAAGTTTTTTTATTGCTGGTCATATTTTTTCCAAAAATGTATTGCTGGTAACACACTTTTCCTCAAAAATGCATTGCTGGAAATATTTTTTTCCACCAAAAATGTATTGCTGGTAATATTTTTTTCAAAAATGTACTGCTGATAATATCGTCTTTTTCCTCAAAAATCTATTGGTGCGAATATTTTACTTTCAAATATTTATTTCTGGTAATATTTTCCTAAAAATGTACTCCTCATTATATTTATTTTCTTTATAAATGTATTACTGGTAATAAAGCATTGCTAGTAATAATTTTTCCTTCAAAAAATATTGCTGGTATTAAAAACTATTTTTACATTTTCTTTTGTTTTAACCCCAGTTTGGGGGTTAAATATTTGCCCATAGTTGGGACCCTAACAGGTGCTACCACCGCGGGTCAGGGTGGACTTGGGAACACCAGCAATTAAGAGGTGGTTCCACGTTCCCCAAAACCAGCTGATTAGAGGCCTTGCTATTGGAAGTAGTTTATCGACCCATGACACGGATGTAGTTAATCGTCTTACCGAGGAGGTAAGATAAATATAAGCTCAAGAAATCTAAAAGTTGAGTTTTACTAAAGTTTATTGCTTAATAATTATTTTCCTAATTTTTAAATATATTCTAAGGGGAAAAAATATTGTTGATCCTTTTCTGGAGTGAACCTTCAAATTTTTGTAGCTGACGATAAACGTTGTTGTTTGAAAATTCAAAGACTAACGTTTCATATGACTTTGCTGATTGGTTTATATATACGAATATAGATATCCAAATTGAAGCCGACAAAGTGCGCAAAAAAGAGTTCTTTTTTTTTAAGTAATATAACTTAAATCTACTGCTTTTTTCTACAATTCTGTAACGAGGTTCCACACATACACACAAACAAATACACATATATATATATATATGTGTGTATGTGTGCGTGTGTGTGTGTGTGTGTGTGTGTGTGTGTGTGTGTGTGTGTGTGTGTGTGTGATTAAAGTGAAATTGAAGTTTCCCTTATAAGGAAAC
>OZ010584.1:80401403-80421403 GCA_963932145.1 Acanthosepion lycidas | reverse complement strand
ATATATATGTGTGTGTGTGTGTGTGTGTGTGTGTGTGTGTGTGTGTGTGTGTGTGTGTGTGTGTGTGTATTGTGAAATGGGCTATGTTCGACAATTATTTTAATATATTTATTGTTTCTATGTTATTTTTACACAGGCTATGGGGAATTTGTAGCTTTAACAGCAGTAATTCGAACTTGCTAACTGGACGCTCCTCTGTATGATAAACTGTATAGCACGTCAGGCTAATGACGGTTCCCTGTAGTCTTGGACATTAAGGCCGGTTAATGTTGATAATACTGTTTATTATAAAGACATAATTTACTTAAATATTTGTTTCTATAAAAAATAACGTATAAACAATTCATATTAGTATGAATTTATATATATATATATATATATATATATATATATATATATATATATATATATATATATATGTATGTATCCTTGTGCAGGTATGCAGAAAATAGAAAAGAACACGTTGGGTGCATAATCCGGGGTTCCTTAGTATTTTTGTTTTTATTTTTAAGAAGACAGTGCTCCATACAGAAGTAGAGCTTATATTATAATAATATTTTTTGTTTAAAAATATGATTCCTTCGCTACATAAGAGTTCTCATGTTTCAAAAACGAGAGCCGAAATCATCCAAATGAAACGGGACTAAACACCTCAATCCAACTTAATTTTATTAATTATTTGGATGATTTCGGCTCTCGTTTTTGAAACATGAGAACTCTTATGTAGCGAAGGAATCATATTTTTAAACAAAAAATATTATTATATTATATATATATATATATATATATATATATATATATATATATATATATATATATATAAATTCATACTAATTCATCGTGTCTAGAAGAATCCTCAACAGAATGCACTGGACGGCCTTTTCGTCCTATTTGAGACTCCTCAGCATTGCTATCAATTACCAAAAATCGAACCCGGACATTTCCGATACAATGCAAGTGTCAGAAAGAAACTGGAAGTAAATAAGTACCGGAAGTTTATTTACTCATTTGTCAAGGTTTCGATCGAACAAATAAAAACATTCCGATTTTATATAATTTATGATAACATCCCCTAGTGAAGCTAACTCTTTTGTTCTTTGATAATGAAATCTAGATAAAATTCTTATCCAGAAATAGTAATTGGTGCACTGTCACACAAAGGAAATAATTCGTCAATGAATAAGTAACCATGCATTGTCTGATAATTTACTAAGAAACGTATAAGTTTCTTCAAAGGTAGGTACAAAACACATTCGCCATAAACTATCTCGCTTAAGAGTTCCTCTTGCATTTATACAATTATTCAGTATCTTCTAGAGGCGAGTTGAAGTTATTTGCAGCGCATGCGTGTTACTTTTGAATGCATGGGATCAAATGAATGAATGTGCTTCCGGTCTTGTTTGAAAATTAGAAAAAACGTAACAATCGAGAAAAAAAGAAAGGAAGAAAATCGGAAGAAAAACAAAGAGATAAAAATAGGGAAAAAGAAAGATAAAAATCAGAAAAAAGAAATAATAATAGGGAAAAAAAGAAAGCGATAAAAATAGTGAAAAAGGGAAGAGATAAAAACGAAAGAAAGAGAGATAAAAATAGGAAAAAAAGAAAGATATAAAAATCGAAAAAAAAAGACAAAAATGGGAAAAAAGAAAGATAAAAACGGACAAAAAAGAGATAAAAAATCCTTCAGTGATTCATAAATGTATATGATTTTTTCTGTACACATGTTATGTAATACTTTATTTAATATTTTATGTAACACTGTATTTATTTTGTTTTATTCTTTCTCAATATAAGTGGGGAGAAATTTTTTTTTTTTTTTTTTTGCTGCGTTTATTCATAGCATTCTTTGAAAGTCGATTGATTCAGGTCTTATTTATTAATGGATTTTTTTTCATTCATAGCATTCAATACGAAGGAAAATGGTGACAAACGAAAACATTTTATTTTCAATTCAGGAAAGATTATTATATTTTTTTCATTTCAAACTAATTGCTTTGTATCCATTGTTCATTCTTATTTACCTTGCTGTTTACCAAACTATTGATCTGAAAACGCACACACATCTACAATACTTATAAGATATCGATCTTTCTATGCACTTCCAAAGCTTGAAATATATGCATGCATTTGCTACCTGCCTATATGAATTGCCTTGGGTGTGAACGAAGCAGACGATTATACGAGGGCCTGCTGAAAAGTTCTCCTCCCGACTCACTTATGTTAATCGACATTTCTGAAACCAAACATCAAAATAGTAATTTTGAAAAGTGAGTATGGCTTTTAACTTTGGAATCTGCCCCATTGCTAAATCTAGCCCAACATTGACAACTAAATGTCGTTAAGGACTTAGAAAGATGGTTTTAAGACATTTTTTTCTTTTTATAGATGCAAGTATTTAAGTAAATGCTCTGTTTATAATAAACAGTATTAATAACATTTACTGGCCTGAATGTCCGAAGGGAATCGAACCTGTATCCTATACATTAAAATAAAAATAATTGTCGGACTTTGTCCATTTCATAAAGATGGTTTTCCAAATGGATCGCTACCGAATGGCTAAAATTGTTCTGGCTGCCACGAATAGGCAGGAAGATTCTATTGGTCATCGTGAGAGCCAACAACTGACCGACACGAATGTTAACTAGCATGCTAGCATGCAAAAAAATCGATAGCTGCATTCGTTACAAGTGGAAAAAAGTTAAATCTGCATGGCACTTTACTCCAATCGTCCCATTCGCTTGCTTAAACTCAACGTTGATCCTGATTCCGCAGAACTGGGTTGGGTGTGAAAAAGTATTGTTAACATTCTTTTTTCATTCGTTTTTTTCCAGTTACAAGTCCTTTTTTAAAGCTGATCATTTTGTGATCATTTTGTTTAGTTCTTTTTTCGTAACAGATTTAATGTTTAGTATAGAGCTTAGAAAAAATTAACAGTGTGAGATAGGCAAGAAGTAAGGCATGTAGCAACATCAGCACGGCTAAGGGCACTCCTTTAAAGGCGAGGAAGGGCAAAAATATTTTAAGTCAAGTGATAGCGATTGCTGTATGAGTCGTATCATTTTTTAATCAAGCAAGGGCAACGCCGGGCCATACTGCTAGTATTTGATACAATCAAGAATCAGAAATATTTTTTGGCTCTGACATGGCATCTCGGCTTCAGTAACTTTCCCACAGCCGTAATGTAGCTTCTCTATGACTTTTTGTTATGGGAACTTACCCATAATAATAATGGACTATTCCTGACATTATAAATACTGCGCCTTTCGAGAAGACTTTCGCCTTCGTCTTAGGAACGACTGACCCGTGTTCGACCGCCGTTGGCACGGAACCCTTCTCCACTTCGGTCTTCGAAGGTTTCTTTCGAATATTTGCTACTATCACCGAGATCTGAACCCGCGGTCGGCTCCACCCGGGCTCGCACCCTACTCGTCGCATTATCAGTCAGGAGTGCGTGCGGCCCCAGACATCTAAGAGCATCACAGACCTGTTATCGCTTCGCCTTGTGTGGCTTACTCCCCGCTGATACCTCCAGTGTAGCGAGTTAGTTTCTTGGTTTACCTCGTTGCCATTATGAGAACTTACCCATAATAATAATAATGGACTATTCCTGACATTATAAATACTGCGCCTCTCAAGAGGTATGAGGAGATTGTAAGACGAGGAGAGATAAATGAGAGCATATTGTAAGGACATTGGAATAGTGATACTTGTCGAGACAACATAGTTCACTCTAACCAAATCTGATAGTCATTACTAATACTTCTACTTCTTTGTATTATATTTCTGTTGTAATATATCTTTGTATTCCATACCTGTGTTCGTGTTATACTTTCATTGGTTCTAACTTTGGACCATCACCGTAGTATAAGGAACTTGGACCATAACACTTTTCTATAAATACTTTTATGGTAATTGTTCGTATAGTCTCTTCCCTATGGTATCTAGACTTTATGAATTCAATCGCAGTACTAGATTGGTGGCAAGGCCTCATCAATTCACAGGTTGAATTGGCTAGATGTAGCCGTAAGTTCTAGGCTAATATTTTCTTTCCACGCATTTATCACTTGTGGTACTCTCTACCTGCTCATGCTTCTCTGTCAACATTGATCTTCAAAAATCCAAATGCAGTGTCAATCTTTATATACTGACTTCTTGATTCCTCCTTTTTTATTGTTCTCTCTCCTTAATAATTTTTTTTTCTTAATTCTTATTCTTTCACACTCAGTAACCCCTTGCGTCTTAGTGGCTTTACTGCCTTGCATGGGGGTGATATGATTTTTTTTAAATCCAACACCAGTCAAAAGTTATCGATATTGTTTTAAGATAGCTGAAAAGAGTACTGAATTGTTATGTAGTATCAGTCCTTTTATATGGGCGTAAATAATGGACACTGTCAAAAGATTAATAGACCAAAGGCAACAGAAATGTCGTTCTACAGAAAGATGATCAGAATACCATAGACCGAACATGTGAGCAATGACGAAGTTCTAAAGAAAATGGTAACAAGAAGGCCCTTATCATGAACAGTTAACTGAAATTTCTAGGGCATATAATGGGGAAAGAGGGATTGGAGAACTGGATACTCACAAGTCCGAAGGTAAGAAAGACAGATGAATCAACACATAACCAACCTGGAAAGCTTCAAGGAATGCATAGTGGTGCAGTGTTTGGGGAAAATGGCAAAAAAACAAAATTTATTAAGAGATACAATAGACTGGAAATTGTGGAGAGCCATGATCACCAATGTTCCGAAGAGACATTGCACATAGAAAAAATTATATCCTTATGATTTCGGCTTTTAGATCTCTGAAAAGATGCATGCCATATTCATTTACTCAAATCAAGCGTGCTATTGTCCAGCGAGAATAAAGTCGTTTCGTACAAAACTGCAAGTGTTGAGTGCCCAGAAAATGCAGCCTTTGCATGCAGATTGCCTCACTTGTTAGAAGGCGGCTGTATTGGGGACCGATTAGCACGTCATGCGAATTGAATCGTTAGAAAGCCGAAAGGCGACGATTAAACAGAACGGAAGAGATTTCTGCAACCGTTTTCTGTTGTCACAGCCTGTACGGATTGCATGAAAAGAAATTAAAGCCTTCTTCATACTGTGGAAGGCGCTCTTTTTCATATGTATTTTTGTAAATCTACGCGATTAGCTGTTCCTATGTATCTCCCTCACAAATACACACATACACACGCTAGAGTGATTAGAACGTCTGCATCCAGACAATGCGAGACGGGTTCAAATCTCACTATGTTCGGAATCGTTGGAAACTGCCTCAAATCAATAACTCTAGTTGAGCCAAAATATGGCAGTAAACTCATTCGGGAAAATGTCGATGGTTCTGCTCTCTTTTTTTTCACGTATGCCCTCTTTGGCTTCTTCAGTTTAAACTGAAGAGGGCATACGCGTATAAACTGTAATTTAAACTGATGTAGACAAAGACAGCATACTCTTCTCCAGCGAAACGGGTTTTTAATAAAATGTTTCACTCGTCATCTCCCCTTTTGTTTTGGATACTATTATACAAACATACATACAACATGCTTTCGCACACACGCACACACACACACACAAAAGGTTATAGTTGTTCCAACGAGAGAAAAATGTATATATTAAAAAAAGAGAGAAACCTCAAACGTTTTTTTTTTGTTATAATGTGGATTTGTTTTATTATATATATTATATTTTATTCGTCATATTTCTGCTACACAAGTTTCCGGTCACGTGACCTTCTTCAGGCAAATAAAAAGGAATAAATTTTAAAAGGAATAAATTTTTCTTATGTTCTTTTAAAGTCTCATTGTTCTTTTTCTGTGTTTGTTAGTGAGCCTTGAACTCCTTATCGGACTGTTGGCAAAAGTATGGATAAAACTTTGAGTAATTACTGTTTTTTTTTTAATTAAACAGTATTAATTACATTTACCGCCCTGAATATTCGAAAAATCTCATAAAAATATGCATCCGAGAATATACAGGGCGGTAAATGCAATTAATACTGTTTAATTATAAACAGAGCATTTACTCAAATTAGTTCTATCCATAAAAATAACGTATAGACAGAAAATATATTAAAATATTTGTCGGATTTAATCCATTACATATAATATGTTGTCATCGTGAATTAGGGAGAAAAGTCGTACAATGTGTGTTGATAAAAAGCACTTTAAACTTTGCTAAACCTGAAGTACTCTGTGGCTGGCTCGGTTTACAACTCGTCAGCCCAAATGACGGTTTCTATATGGGATGCAGGTTCGATTCCTTTCGGAGGGCGCATATTTTAAACAGTATTAATTACATTTACCGGCCTAAATATTCGCGGGCGCATATTTTCGACGAGACTTCTCGAATATTCAGGACGGTATATGTAATTAAAAAAGAGCATTTACTCAATGAAGGCGAAAAAAAAAAGTTATTTTACTAATAAGTTTAAGAACAGAATTTTTTTTTTTTTTTTTTTTATATATATATATATATATATATATATATATATATATATATATATATATATTGTAACCCGGATATAAGAGAGTTGTCGGGACCGGAGAATAAGTCTCTTATATCCGGGTTTGGTCTATTTTGGTTATGTAAGTATGGGTCTAATTTGGGACCAGAGAAAATTTCTCTATCAGGGTTTCTCTTATATCCGGGTCTCTTATATCCGGGTTACACTGTATATATATATATATATATATATATATATATATATATATATATATATAATTATTTATTTTTAAAAAAAATTTATAACATAAATATGTTATAAAATCACTACAAAAATAGCCATTTTGTTTCAACACCCTCGGTGTCTTATCAAGTGATGACGTTGAATGTAAAATAAATGGTTTTAAAAGTTTCAAATAAATTAACAATCCTACGCAAGGGGAAAATGTTGTTACAAAGGCTAACTGGACCAATCAAAACACAAGTATAGGAAAATTCAAAAAACTTGACAACGAAGTCATGTTATAATATCTATTCAGATGTTTAAAATATGGGTAGTATTAAAAAATAATTTATTCCAACCAATAATTACTAAATTATATGATAAAATTTAATATTAAAATTTAGAACTGCTTATTACAAAATCAAAATTACAAATTTAATCGCTATTAAGTTTACAACTATAAAATTACTGAGGAGAAAAGAAGAAATATATATTTTATTCAATTTATTTCTTCATTGAAGTTACTTTAGCTAATTTTATATCCGGTCCTTTGACAATGTATACATTTTAATCCTAAGAGTGTGTGAATGGGGTCCTAAACTCACGCGTAAAACAAACCCAATCAGATTCTAATATATAAGCACCAAGACATATTTTTACATATATATACACACACAAAAAGAGACGAGACAGAGAACATCTTCACGGTCAGTCATAAAAAAAAAAAAAAAAAAGGCCAAGTGGGGGAAGGGAAACCAACACACACGTACGTACATACATACACAATTAAAAGTGAATGCACTTTCCATACACATAGATACCTATAAATACATGCACACACATCCACAGACATTGACCCAGACAATCGGATACCACAACCGATAAATATTTAAGACGAAAAGTTTCATTACACGAATACTAACAACCTATTGAAATATAACTTAAGCGAGTAAATATACAAAGATAAAAATGATTAAAAATAATATTATTTAATATATTAAAATAGTGTATGTAGATATAAAATCAGACATCAAAGTCAACACCCATCGGTAACTACGATGTCCACCTCATATACATATATATATATACACACACACACACACATCACACACATCTACACACACACATATATATATATACATATACACACACATACATAAATATACATACATACACACCGAAATACCGACAGATACATACATAAACATATACATACGTATATATCTCCATATATATATATATATATATATATATATATATATATATATATATATATATATATATAAAATATTTTGTGCGATAATCTTAAGCGGCATTTAAGACCCGGTAGTGATTTACAAAAAAAAAATGTTATTTTACTAATAAGTTTAAGAACTGTATTATATATATATATATATATATATATATATATATATATATATATATATATATATATATATATATAAAATATTTTGTGCGATAATCTTAAGCGGCGAGATTGGCTGACCTTTTAGATCTTTCTCTCGCTTCTTGAAGATGATTCAGACAAGCAGATTGAAAACTAATGAGTCCACTAAAACACGTTGATCTCCATTCTACCCGCTCCAAAGCTAAGCGCTTAAGAGTGTTATGTGGTATATTGTTGCTTTTCAGCTTGTCTTTGTATCTTAGCTATGGGCGTCCTACATTCCTGTAGCCCTGATCTAACTGGCTGTACATTAGGATCTTTGGTATCCTGTAATCAGACATTCTCAAGACATGAGCAGTCCACCTCAACTAAGAAGATTGTATGAGAAAAGTCTCGATTTCTCCAATATTGCACCTGTTAAACAGGTCTACGCTAGATGTCCTATCTTGAAGGCTACCTCCACAGATTGCACACAGACAGCTTTTATGGGAAACATCTAGCTGGCGTATATGGTACGTGTATGGAGTCCACGACTCTGAGCCATACAAAAGGATGGCAAGTACAACAGCTCTGTAAACCCGATGGTGAAGTTTGCCGAAAGCACTGGTAGCCTTGGCAATCCGATGCATGATTTCATCATCTAAAGTTCCACTGTAATTGACTTTGCTACCAAGATAGGTGAAAGACTTTACATAGTTCAGGGCTTTGTTTTCTCTCTCTCTCTCTCTCTCTCTCTCTCTCTCTATATATATATATATATATATATATATATATATATATATATATATATGCTTCATTTTGAAGTAAAACTAATTTAATGAAATTAAACTTGTATTTAACAACTTAATTCTATTAAACATTTATGGATACTAGTAAAATAACTCATAATAAGCCATTTTAAAATGTGTGAGTAATTTTTTTTTTTTTAAGAGCCGATTTACTCAATGAGATCACTTAAGATTATCGCACAAAAAGAAATTCTAACTTACATCGTTTGATCTTGATTTCTGCTAGTTTTGGCGTTATTTTATTTATTTGATATGGCGTAGCTTACTGTAGAAATGCCAATTCTCAATTGTAACAACTGTTCCACAGTGAAATTGCTTCATCAACACTAAAATATTACCGTAGACCCCAGATTTGCTATTTTTTGTGGAACGCCAGTAATGGATTGCGGCTCGGGTTGAGGAATCGGAGAACCGAGTTCGAATTCAGGTCGAATCCATTATATTCACTTACGTGCTAATACCCGTTAGTAAAAGTATGAATCCTCTTCTTCATTTATGAGTAATTAGTAGGACAGATCGAGATCTATACTCTTCCTACCGTTGAAAGAAATGGCAACCTACTGCGGGAAAAAATCTGCTGCGTCAGTCATCAAAAGATACATGATCGCCTAAGCTTGTATCACGCATGGCACATAACTGACTGACAGTAATGTTATATATAATATGAATATAGGGAAATTCTCTACGAAAGATGGGTACCCGACCGAGTTGAACAAGACCGGTTTGATCAACTAAACATGGGGCTTTCCCCAAGCTGACCCCCAGCCATTGTTGTTTTCCCTGTTAAGTATGTGGGAAAGCGATTTCAAGCTATACGATCTTCACGATACCACAATTGACTGTATTTCGAGAAAAAATACGACAAAACAGTGTATGGAAACTACAGAGACATCTCCATTCTCTCAAGCAAGTTCATCGCCCCAAATCTCTTGAATTGCATTAAAAATCGTATCTGGCCATCATCAAGTAATAGACCACGAAATTTCTCTTTTCCAAATATTAAGCGCTTTACTCCAATAAACGTAACTAATTTTAAATAATATAATTATACAAATGTGCATGTTTTATATGAGTAGACTGGATAATGTTTTTAAAAAAATCATAGTTCTTTTCGTTTCGTTAAATATGTCAGTCTTCCTGTGATTTCTCACATAATAAATTTGCCTTCATGTTTCCGGTTCCGGTTGATCTTGAATCATCCCGGTTACGAAGATGTCTTCCGGAATTTACTGGTTCTCTGTCGGTTACAATCACTGGTCTGTTTGCAAATAAGAAAAGATCATGAGACTCGAACTGTTATCTCCTACTTTGAGAATTCTTTTTTTCATTTTAACTATAACTTTTGCCAAATTAACAAACGGTGTCTTTTTTTATTTAATGCTGTTTAATATGCTTGTCTCCTTAAGTGTGCATGTTTTTCTCTTCTTACACTGCTAGTGCTGTATTTGCAAACTAGTCGGACATATAAAACTTGGACAACGTGTCAGTGACAATATCATCGACAGCATTCCATTTGATTTTCGCTTGAGTGGATTTCTTTGTCACATTGGCTCAGATGAAAACAGACCGAGCGGATATTCCTGTCCACGCAAGCCTCACAACTAAACCTGCCAATGCGTGCCTTGTCAGCTCCATTGAGAATCTTTCTTAGCAATCAAATTTATCGCTTCCGACGCAAAAGTATGATTCCGAAAGTCTGATACCCTTTAAAGCAACGTACAGACGAGGATTCTTGGAGAGGCCACATCAAACGTGGAAAGAAACGTTGGCGCCTCATTTAGAAAAATATATTACGTGATCAACGTTTTGAATCAAAATCGACTTGCCGCTTGAAAGTAAACATAGACGTCTGAAATTTTACAATATAACTTTGTCATTGGTTACAAAATTATTCGAGTTTTCCTTGATGTTTTTGAAAGTTTATCTTAGGACTGCACAACGTCAAACGGAAGGAAATTATTCTAAGATTTTGTTCGGCAATGTGAAACCCTAACCCTAACGTCTACCTTGAAAGAAATTCCAAACCTAGGATACCTTACCGAGGATTGAACTCTGTCATATCAAACCAGAGGTAAATAAAAAAAAATTCATGTAAAACCGGAAGAACAGAGCAGTCAAATTCATCATAGTATTAGGTTGGTGCAAAAATAATGACGTAATAATGTCGTTTTTTGACGTTAAAAAATACGTCAAAAAACGACATTATTACGTCATTATTTTTGCACCAACCTAATAAAAGCAGCAAATATAAAAATTAAAATTAAACCCTATTAAAAAATGGTGTGGAATAAAGCAGTTGTTCAATTTCAAAACTGCTCTTCCGACTGCTACTGAATGTATGATTGCTAACAAAAGGAACAGCTTAACATGCAAATTAAACATTGGGGATACTGAAATCAAACAGGTACGACCATTTAGAGAAGGATTCTAAGGATATCATGGACCGAGCGTGTGCGCAACGATGAGGTCTTAGAGGTGATGCAAACAAGGAGGAGGCTTATACTTAACATCAGAAAGAGGAAGCTGAAATTTCTCGGACACATAATGAGGAAGGACGGTCTGGAGAATCTGATACTCACGAGTCGAATAGAGGGAACGAAAGACAAGGAAAAACAACGCATGGTATAGTAAGTGACTTTAAGAAAGTGGATGACAGAACGTGGTCTGGAGGACGTGGCAGAGGGAAAGAAACTGAGAGCTGCAAAGGGTAGAGGGAGGTGGAGAGTCATATCGTGGAGACGGCAACGGAACTCTACTTCATAATATTTGCCAAGAAACGGGTAATATCGTGGAGTAGTGTTCTGTTGATCTACAAATAATAAAGAAAGAAATTTTGATAAGACTTACTTTCCATCACCGCATATCGGACAACAAACCTCCACCAGTCACGATGAACGGATGTCCTTTCGGGGATGCACCGTGTCTTGGGAGACTATTGGGCCTTAAACTCACGCCTGACCCACAGTGGAACTCATACATACGACCCATCGATAAAGATGCCGGTAAAATAATCGTGTCGCTACAGCTTCTGATGCTATCCGCCGCATTTACAAGAGCCAGATCCGGTTTAAAATGGAGTACTGTTGTCATATTTGAGCGGCAGATACTCAGTCCCCACTTTCCAGTCTCGATAGAGTTCGAAACCGTCTCCGAGTTCTTGTGGCCGACGAATTATTTTCCACCCTTCAGCATTTCTCTCATATGTGAAATATGGCAAGACTCTTACGGTTCTATTGCTATTTCCATAGAAAGTGCTCGGATGAAGTACATTACTTGATTCCGCCAGTTCTAATCTTCGCGGCTAGGACCCGCCATGACACATACATTGTAGCGATCCACCTACATCCCTTCAATATTCTATCGAACAGCTTCTTCTCGCGGATCATTGCTCTTTAGGACCGACGCCCAAGTGTATGTTTCCCCGATTACTACAATCTTAACCTGTTCAAGTATAGGGTTAACTGTTATCTTGCCCTCCTATCCGTATAAAATACCGGTTAACGTAACTCCCTACCGCAAGTGGTTCGGAGCCTTGTACAGGGTGAACCTTACTGTAAAAAAATGCGATTGTCCAGAACATGAAGAAACATGTCATTTAAAAATAATTAGTAGCAGCCGTACTCAAAAAGGATACCTTGTGCCAATCTGTATCTACTCACTTTCGTAGATTGACAGATTGAATAAACGTCCTTCCTGGGTATGACGATAAACTACATCGGGTAGCAAAGCCTCTGATCGGGAGGTTTTGAGGAGCGTGGAAGCACCTCGAAATTGCTGTTGTTCTCAGTTCCAACCTGACCAGTGTTGATAGTACCTGTTAGGGTCCAATCTATGGCCAAATAGTTAACCCCCATCAAAGTGGAGTGAAAACACTATGAAAGTATAAAAACATTTATAGTAAAAATACCAACAATACCAGTTTTGTAAAAGAATTTACTAATTCTCCCAAGAAAATTAAATTTCAGCATTAAATGAACCATGAAGATTTGAATTAACGTAGCGATAAAAAAAAGGACTTAAAATTTGATATGAAAGTAATTATCAGTCCATATTAATAATAGCGTTTTAAATAAAATGAGAATAATTGCCAAAACATATAGATAAATATTTATCTCCAAATGTAACAAGCATTTCAGGGAAAATCACCGACAGAAGTAATGCCCGGAAGACACATTCGAAATATATTCAAGAAAAGGTTTTCTTAAAACAGATACAGTCCTAAATGGAAATCGAAGTGATGTTTTGGGTGCAGCCAAATATGAGAGAGTTCTTAATGGAAAATATTAAGAATCGTCCACAGAAAGTGACATATCCAGTTAAAATCGGATCTATGGTTTACAAAGAGGCACATCAATCAAGACAAAGTCATATAGACAATGGAACAGTTCCAGATGGCGTGCATTTTTATTTGATTTTCATGCGACACATTCCAAATTGTTCATAAAGTGTACAAAACACAAATGCACAGAGTTTTTTTTTTAAAATAAAACAAAGGTTGAATCATATTACTGTTATTTGTTTCTTCAGAAGTTGAAATACGAAAGGAGGCCGATTTCATGTGGTTTGATTCGTTTTTTACGGCTTATCAACCCTTTATATGTTATTTAAAGTCAAAATATATGTTGGTTTTATAAGAATATATATTTCGAGTTAATAGTGAATTGTTTGAGATTAACAATGTGTTTTCCAGGTACAAATCCTACTATTTAACGGAAAGCAGAGTTTGAATTCCAGTATATGCAAATACCCTTGCAAAGGGTATTAATCCACCGCTAAAATAGTTGGTGACTAGCTAAATATAGGTAAGGTGTGAAAAGGAAATGTCACATTTAATTTTATGAAACGAGACGGTAGTTTTAGAAATATAGGAGAATTTGCAATGCTATAGATAGATATTATGTTGGTGCAAAAATAATGACGTAATAATGTCGTTTCTTGACGTATTTTTTAACGCCAAAAAACGACATTATTACATCATTATTTTTGCACCAACCTGATAGATAGATAGATAGATAGATAGATAGATAGATAGATAGATAAAGAATGAACTGAGATAGATAGATAGATAGATAGATAGATAGATAGATAGATAGATAGATTGCAACAAACGTTGTTATGCAAATCACATAAACCTCAATTACTCGAAGTTACTTACAAGTGTTGTCAAATTTATTTATAAACGATTTATTTAGACGTCAATACAAATCTTGTGGTAAATTTTAAGATAATTTAAGGAGTTTCACGGAAATCATCAAAGAGGGCTATTGAAAATATAACGAAGTTCAGAACTAGAATCAAAGGAAAACGCTGTAAGAACTTTTCTTCTCGAGAATTGTTACAGAATGCGAAGGGCAGGGCGAAAATGGTCAGTCCTTGGCCGGAGTGCTATCTAGTTTTGGTATCCTGACGATGATGGGTTTTGGATATAAGTACAAAAAAGGGGTGAATTCAAGAGAGGGCCGTAAGGAATATGAAGCTTCCATACACTTCCCACACTGAGGTTGAGATACCAACTAAGACCACCTACGGAGTGACGCTGAACTAACATACGACATGCATTCTCGTGACGTACTTCCTTCCGCTGTCTCTTACAATACAAGCTGCTACATATGGCCTTATCTCCTAATAAAAATGAGTCATAAAAATTAAAAAGTCCTTTTCGTTGTTACTATTTTTTGTCGTAGCATGGAATTCCAGAGACAATACAGAACGCAACCTAATGTAAACTAAAGCGGGTTATAGCGAAACAACTACTTTTGACCAGTGTTCAGATTTTTTTAATATGCTAGAACCGAAGGCTTCAAGAAGGAATAAAAAAGATGTTGGATAGATTGCAAATTAAGATCTGTCAAGAAATCTCATCGGAAAATTCCTGTCAGTAAAGGAAATGTTTTAAAATCTCGGGTAACACACGATCGACCTGATGGATGAGCCGAAAGATGGAATTTATCCAATGAAGCTGTGCATGTGGCTAATATAAGACAGCAAGAGAAGCATTATTTAAATATTCGAAGTCGATGAAACTGATAAATGGAATAGTGTTAACTATTTGGATTTCATGGACAAGATTTTATTTGAATGTTACAAGTTCCAACCTTGCTGTATAAAAGTGAAGTCTCTGTTTAGGCTCAATAAGGCTCCTTATGTATATGAGGTTAACCGTGAATTTTTGCACGTAGAAATTTTACAGAGAGATGATAACTTAATGGCCACCATCAAGTGCCGACCTGAATCCGATCGAAAATCTATGTTTGTGAACATATATACATACACATATATATATGGATATCTATATACATATACATGTGTATACATATACATGTATATATATATATATATGTACATATATATATACATGTGTATACATATACATACATTAAGAAATGGACAAAGTCCGACAATTGATTTATTAAAGACATTTTTTTATGTTTAACGTTCTTTTTTTAGATACAAGTATTTAAGTAAATGATCTGTTTATAATAAACAGTATTAAATAACATTTACCGGCCTGAATGTCCGAGAAATCTTCATAGAAAATATCCATCCACTGACAGAATTCGAACCTGCATCCTATACGGAACCGCCATTTACCCGGGCGTGCCTAACCGATTCGGCCACAAAGGAGCGTTCGGTTGGCAAGGTCGAATTTATTGCTTATAAACTTCAATCTTCCATGAATCTCGTACATTCATAACTGCTCATGGCGTATCAAATGTAAACAAATGACGTCATACATGTATATATATATGTACATATATACATATATATATATATATATATGTTTACATATATACGTATACATATATATATATATATATATATATATATATATATATATATATATATCAATAAAATAGATGTCTGTATGTGTGTCTGTGGGTGTATGCTATTTATGCAAGTCCATGTTTCTCGAACGATTTCGATGAAATTGCACACGCATGTTGCAAATTTACCAACAATGGCCTAAGACTTTTTCCATATCCAGCCACCACCGAAAAATCGATAAAAATGAAGGTGGGTACAACATTTCCAAAAATCAAGCAAAGTTACACCCTAACATTTTTTTACTGGATGAGCTGATGTTTTTTGCACTTAATGCAAAGCATAGCTCATGTTGCGACGTTTATATAGAGTGTTAGACAGTTTTCCTGCGACATTGGCTTCACACAAAAATTGCAAAAAAACAGTGAAAAATCGTACTACTTAAAATAAAAACTAGAATAACTTCCTCATTTTTTTATCCGATTTTCTTCAATTCTTTCGAAAAAATTTGCCATCCTGCAAGAAATAATAAATTTAGTCCTGCTTGCTTTCATGTGTATAATGAAAAATCACGAAAAACTGTTCAAAAAGTCAGTTTTTCGGCTTTCCAACTTTGCCGAGCAAATTATATATGAAACACGTATTGTTTTGCCTGAATGTTTGCTTTAGATAATTTCAGTTAAGTGGATAAAATCAGAGACAAACTGAGTCTAAAATTGGCTTTTGCCATTTAACCAATAGTTTCTTCAAATGATTCCATTCGAACATCTTTTCATGCAAAAATTGAGAACGATTATTGAGGAGTTAAAAGGAAATATTCCCAAATAAGCTCTTATTAACCCCAGCATCACAGTAAACGTGCAATGAAAGAGAGGGCGTTCATGTGTTTGTGTTTGCAGTTGCATCAGGTTTGATGCTTCATCCCGGTTTTTGTTTGATTATTTGATTGGTGAACAATGACATAATATTTGAAAATTATTACGGACATAGGAAATAATGAATATCTAAAACATTGAAACAATTTAAACCCGAGCTACGACCACACAAGGTTTTGTCTATGGAATTCCTTTATTAAGAAAAATGAAAAACTTGCAAATGACACAATGTAAAAAGATGAGGTGGGGAAGTAGTTCAGTATACAAAATTATATATATATATATATATATATACATTCATGCCCACATTCATACATTAGATTGATATTAGTTGAAAATACACGTATATTGCATAAAAACAATAATCAGCAAAAACTGAAAATCATTGAAGCCCTTTATATCTGAGAATTAAAGCACAAAATAAATGTCAACTATGAGTATAGCAACAAGGTCCTTAAATACTTATATAATCTTACTTATTATAAAACGCAGATTGTGTGTGTGTGTGTGTGTGTGTGTGTGTTTGTGTGTGTGTTTATATATGGGATCGGATTTGCTACATTTTTCAACCGATTTCAACAAAACTTCACAGGACTGCGTAAAATTTGCTTGCGGTGGTTCTGACAGCGCCAACAATTGGAAAAACACAATTATTTTTCCACGAAATCAATTTGAAAACACGATAAAACACGATTCTGTCGCCAGAATGAAAGGGGGACAACTCATATCGAGTTATACTTATTATAAAAACCAGGTTGTGTGTGTGTGTGTGTGTGTTTGTGTGTGTGTGTGTGTGTATGTGTGTGTGTGTTCGTTTATATATGGGATCGAATTTCCTACATTTTTCAACCGATTTCAACAAAACCTCACTTATTTTTTTTGGCCGGTAGTGTTTCTTATTGTCTTGCACACTTTTTTCTTTATTTTTACATTCAGAATGCTTTAAAAATTCCATTTACAAGACAATTGTTTATAACAAAATTCTATTCAATCGGTAGACTCATAACGATTGAAAACAATGTTTTTGTTTGACTTTGGTTATGAACAATTCGTAAAAAAAAAAAAAAAAAAAAAAAAATAATTAAGACATGCGTGTCCGTCAACCTTAAACAATAATCTTTGTCAATTTTATTTTTCAGTCTTTATGATGGTCGATACTTGATCTATCTCGTACTGTTACATCCCCCGGCAACGTCGGGCTCTTCTGTTAGTATTATATATTTATGAGCAAAAATGGAAAAGTTACTTCCCTTATACTGAAAAAAACATGCGGACTTTGAACTTTGAAATCTAGAATGCTACCTGCGTAGTAAATACGAAGAGTTTAAATGATTTAAAAATATAAAAAGACATATACACACTCACAAACAACTTAATGAAGATTGTCTCAGATGAGATTTAATGTACTTGGGGAAAATAAAAACTATTCGAAAGAAAATGTTGATATTTTTCTTAATCAATTTTCAAAGGCTACCATGAAATTATTCCGCGATCTTGAAAGGATCATAACAAAAACTAATCGGCATATGTCTAAATTATTTAACCAAACCTGTTTGAATATATATATATATATATATATATATATATATATATATGTGTGTGTGTGTGTGTGTGTGTGTGTGTGTGTTGTGTGTGTGTGTGTGAAAAATATATAGAAAATAGGAAAGAACTCGTTAGGTAATATAATCCAAAGTTCTTTAGTATTTTTGTTATTTTTAAAAAATAGTGCTCGATACAAAAGTAGAGCATAAATATAATTATTTATTTAAAATATGATTCCAACACGCTACATAAGAGTTATCATGTTTCAAAACAAGAGCCGAAAACTTCAATATAATTATTTGAATTAAATTGAATTAAAGTAAGCTCTGTTCCATCCTCAAGCGAATTTTTTTTTTTGGAATAACTTATTTTTGAAATTTATGTGTTTTAATAGCATAATCATTATTGAAATCAAAATTTCTATGGTAACGGCTAGAGCAATTGTATAAATAAAAAGGGGTGTAAGGTGTTAATAATTTGTATCAGTATAGAGTTACATTCATAGATGTCAAGTCAGGGTAAGGTTGGGGTGTCTAAATATAAAACGGAAGATGATTTCGCCTATATATATATGAAAAACAACAAAAAATTCATGGATTTACCACATTACTATATTCAAACTAAATATTCTCACTTGAAATATTTAAACTACAACTCTAACGTTGCATCACCACAAGTTTCAAAATTATAGAACTGTTAATAAACACATTCTTAAAAAACAATCTGAAATACATTTATTTCATCATGGAATTTACCTGAAATGAAAAAAACTACAGCCTGATGATGAAAATATGAAATTTTCGAAAGTACTAGCAACGGAATATCAAATCCATCTTACAATTATAAACATAAAGATCGCGCCATTCAATGAATGATTAGTAGGTTAATGCTCTATTAAGTTTGTTAGCGAAGAGATTTCGCCATTAATTACATTAACTTTACTGATTGATTCTTTGTATGATTACCTCTTTATAATATAATATATATATATACATATATACATGTATATATATATGCATATACATATATGTAAATATATATATATATATATATATATATAGATAGATAGATAGATAGATAGATAGATAGATAGATAGATGCATATATACGTTTATATATGTTTAATATATATATATATGTGAGTGTGTCTGTGTGTGTGCATATGTATTCATGCATGTATATGTGTATGTATATGTAAAATAGTAATGAGAGATTTTCTACAGTGAACTAACAAATATGGAACAAATTCTTATTAATAATTATAATTATTATATTATGGTGAACAGATAAGATGCTGTATTAGAAATTTTAATACAAAGCTAATAGAATATAATAATTCTTCAATTAACCCTAAGCATATTAATCTTTTATATGTCTTAAAATAATGTCTTAAAATATAATAAATACTAATATATCCGACACAGATTTTAGTAAAAAAAATAAAATTAATTATATACTAAACTAAATAAAATATACACAATTTAATTCTTAATAACTCTTTCATATCAACTAACGTGTTTCAAAAAAGCAACATTGTATATGAATTTTAATGTCCATGGTATATTGTATCTCCAACAGAAAAAATAATATATGCGTTGGTCATACAACTATTACGTTGTCGCGAGTGTTAACTTTTCCTTTAAATGATGCATTTAACATCTTTCAGCATTAACAATAGCATAGCTCTCCACATTCATAATTTCATGAAAATAATCTATATAAACTAAAAATACTTAAAGTAATCTATATTAAAAAATTAAAACCAAATCTTAATAAAATTAATTATGAATACTACACAAATGCTTTAGTAGATTTTAAAGTATCAAGGTTTTAACTAATAGTTTTTTTGTTTCGTTGGTTTTGTTGTTTTTGTAAACATATGTAAATAATAAAGACTTAACTAAACAATTCAATGGGGCATGTTTATATATGTATATATGTATATTTATATACATATATGTACATATATAGAGATTCA
>OZ010584.1:80308903-80396403 GCA_963932145.1 Acanthosepion lycidas | reverse complement strand
AAACCCCGAACCTGTTTATGAATGAAAAGATCCTGTTTTATAAATTTCAGTTGCATTAGGTCTTTTTATTTTACTAGCTTTCGTCTGTTCCTACAGACATCCTCAGGTATGAAATAGATTGTGTTCTTGTTTTTACTCTCAGTAATAATTGGACAACGAAAACAGGGATATTAAGATGGATTTCTCGCCATTTAAATCATTAACCTTTGTATTTGTTTTATGTATGAATAATTCATGAATTTGTAAATTAATTGCACCTTTATTGAAATTAAAATAACTGATCCAAGTGCAACTTTCGGATAATAAGTGCGACATTACTGTAATTATTGAACAATATAGTTCATGCCACTTTGACGGAAAATCTACCAGTACAAAATAATTCTCTCACTACATTTGTACATAAACGCAGAACATTAAAATTGAAAATTCAAACTCAGCGTTGCGACCGCACGTTCCAAAACAATAACACATTTCTCAGCATTTTTCGCATTACAACCCTGTTTTGCTTAATCTGTTAGCGAAGTGATTTCGCCATTAATTACATGAACTTTATCCTTTTATTCTTTGTATGACTACTTCATTACAATATTAACTAAACTGCTCTATTTAATATATATGTGTGTGTGTGTGTATGCGTGTGTGTGAATAGAATACAAAATGGTGCACATTCAGTAAAATAGTGCTCGATGTAATATAACAGAGCTATTAACAATATAAACTGTGTATCACTCTTTATTGCAGGTCACATTTTTTGTTGATATTTTGAATATTAAACATTGTACAAAAATTAGCATAGCGTTGTATGGAGCTTATCAATATGATAATGTTCACTGCATACTTACCTAATTAGAATCTTGGTAATACCAAGTTTCATCTTTGTACAGTGTTTAATATTCAAAATATCAACAAAAAGGTGGCATGCAATAAATCCTGATGAATAAATATATCTTCTTTTTCTTTTACGTAACGGTCAGTCTCACCAGTGCACCTGAAGATTGCGTTGTGAATGAGACACTAAGTCGTGCTACAGGTGAGTATATATATATATATATATATATATATGGGTATAGAGTTACGAAAAATATTTGTAACTTAGCATATATATATTAGGTTGGTGAAAAAATAATGACGTAATAATGTCGTTTTTTTGACGTTAAACATACGTCAAAAAACGACATTATTACGTCATTATTTTTGCACCAACCTAATATATATATATATATATAGATATATATATATATATATGTGTGTGTGTGTGTGTGTGTGTAGGAGGCACAGTAGTGTAGTGGATATCGGCTCGATTCGAGCCGAGTTCGAATTCCTGTCGAATCCATTGCATTCACTTTGGGAAAGGTATTAATCCTCTTTTTGTCCCTCCAGCTATGGGTAAATAGCCGGGCAGACTGTGTCCTTGTATAGCAACTGTTCTAGGAGAAGGACAACTCTGAATCCAAAACCTGTGGAGGGTTGCTTGCGGAACTTGTGGCACGCAGTTCACCAGATCTCTGCATTCGGCCCTTCAAAAAGTGCAGTTGGTTCTGCACAAACGCTTAATCAATAATAATCAAATCACATGTACTGGTGTTTGGGCTGTCGTTCCTAGGAACTGAGCTGCTTGACCCTAATACGACGGGAGAGTCCACGATATATATATATATATATATATATATATGTATATATATATATATATATATATAATAAAAGTGAACATTGAAGTCAACATTGAAGTTTTCTGCTGGACGCAATAGTCAGACGGCGTGAAATATTTACATACGCTCTATCTCTGATATTGGGCAATTTATCCCATAAATATATTATACCATGACACTATATTTCTTCATATATATATATATATATATATATATATATATATATATATATATATATATATATATATATATATATTCGGGACAAAAAAGAAAAACAAAATATTTAGATTGTCAAAATAATTTGTATATCCATATTGAAGGCGGAGCGGTAGTCTTGCCTTTTCCTCGGCATTCGGAAATGACTCTAATAAAAGTCATTTTTAATTTATAAATCACGCGATATGAAACATC
This sequence comes from Acanthosepion lycidas, assembly GCA_963932145.1. Taxonomy (NCBI): domain Eukaryota; kingdom Metazoa; phylum Mollusca; class Cephalopoda; order Sepiida; family Sepiidae; genus Acanthosepion; species Acanthosepion lycidas. Next base: position 80,394,343 of record OZ010584.1, on the reverse strand, counting down.
TACTAGCAGTTATTATTACATATTGATTTAGATTAAAGTCAGCGTAGAATTTTGAATGATACTCTAGGAAAATCACAATAGAAAAATACATGCATATGTGCATACATACGAGGTTTCACTGGTCTTGCTAGAAAAACTGCCACTGAGTAGGGATTTCGATCCTCACTGTCTTAGAAAATCCCCATGCGAGAGTTATCTGCAAAGTTTATAGCTTATATGACTAAGAAATAAATGTAATTAGAAACACAAGTTGGTACATCAAAAGACATACAAGGGTACCATGACGCAACAACTTGGCGACCTGCTCTTTTGGCGCAGTCGCATGTTTTTTGAGTCTACCAACTGTTTTGGTTTATGGTTAATTTCGTTGTTGTAAGAAATCAGTTTTTAGATTAGTTTTTAGATCACAGCTAGTTAGCTAGCTAGCTAGCTAACTAGATAGATAGATAGATAGATAGATAGATAGATAGATAGATAGATAGATAGATAGATAGATAGATTAATGAAAATGAGATAGATAGAGATAGATAAAGATAGATTAATGAAAATTGGGATAGATAGATAGATAGATAGAAAAAGTGAGATAGATTAATGAAAATTAGATAGATAGATAGATAGATAGATAGATAGATAGATAGATTAACGAAAATGAGATAGATAGATAGATAGATAGATAGATAGATAGATAGATAGATAGATAGATAGATTAATGAAAATGAGATAGATAGAGATAGATAAAGATAGATTAATGAAAATTGGGATAGATAGATAGATAGATAGATAGAAAAAGTGAGATAGATTAATGAAAATTAGATAGATAGATAGATAGATAGATTAACGAAAATGAGATAGATAGATAGATAGATAGATAGATAGATTAATGAAAATGAGATAGATAGAGATAGACAAAGATAGATTAACGAAAATGAGATAGATAGATATATAGATAGATAGAGAGATAGAAAAAGTGAGATAGATTAATGAAAATTAGATAGATAGATAGATAGATAGATAGACAGATAGATAGATAGATAGATAGATAGATAGATAGATAGATAGATTAATGAAAATAAGATAGATAGAGATAGACAAAGATAGATTAATGAAAATTGGGATAGATAGATAGATAGATAGATTAACGAAAATGAGATAGATAGATAGATATATAGATAGATAGAGAGATAGAAAAAGTGAGATAGATTAATGAAAATTAGATAGATAGATAGATAGATTAATGAAAATGTGATAGATAGAGATAGATAAAGATAGATTAATGAAAATTGGGATAGATAGATAGATAGATAGATAGATAGATAGATAGATAGATAGATAGATAGATAGATAAATAGATAGATAGATAGATAGATAGATAAATAGATAGATAGATAGATAGATAGATAGATAGATTAATGAAAATGAGATAGATAGAGATAGATAAAGATAGATTAATGAAAATTGGGATAGATAGATAGATAGATAGATAGATATATAGATAGATAGATAGATAAATAAATAGATAGATAGATAGATAGATAGATAGATAGATAGATAGATAGATAAATAGATAGATAGATAGATAGATGAGATAAATGTATAAATTGAGAAAGATAAATAAGCTGAAATAGATATATACAGGGTGTCCGAAAATAATGTATACACTCTTTAAATCTTAATAGTTACCGTGATGTTAGAACTTATATGGATGAAAATATGCAGATGGTTTGAAAGAAAAGGGACAGTTGGATACGCACCTAGATCACCAGATTTGACACCCTTGGATTTCTTTTTATGGGGGTTTCTAAAAGAGAAAGTTTACAGCAGGAAACCTGAAACAATGACTGAAATGATAGTAGCAATTGAAGAAGAATGTGCTCAAATACCAGAGGAAATAAAACTGGGCATTTGTAGGTCTATTTCTTCAAGATATGAAAAGTGTATTGAACAGAACGGCAACTAGTTTGAGCACTTGATATGAACTCATCATTATATGAACATTCTGTCATTACCCCAAGTAGCTTTTATCTTATTAAAGTTGATTTTCTATGTTTTTTTGTATATTTTACTCTCAAATTCTTTAAATGTATTCTTTCTATTTTACTAATCTTATTTACAAGTCAAAATACATAAACTGAATACGCTACAACGATTCAATGAGGGTATACATTATTTTGGGACACACTGCATATATTTAGATAGATTCTTCTTTTCTAACGACTGGAAGATGCCAAACTAACACAAGTAGGTGAAACATGCTGTCATTAAAATATCTTTTCAACTTTGTCTCGGTATATTTTCATATAATTTGATAATTATCTACAAATATTCATAGTTTAATTTGAGGCATCAACGTTGTTTATAATTCATGTTGATGCTTAAAGTTAAGCCATATCAGTATTTTCGGATTACTTTATTATTTTTTACGTCACATCAAATTCAAAGTGTTATTTAATGACGACAAGATGTTTAGGATAGGTTCGTATGAATAGAATATGTATTCTCTGTAAGAAATAAGTTTTTAGATCATGTTTCATAGACGTAATTTTGTAAAGATTGTTTTGTTGACAGTCAAATTGCTGGTAATATGTTTTCCTTCAAACATGTATTGCTGGCAATACCTTTATACTTTCTGTTGTAGCTTAGGAAGGTTTAGTAAATGAGGAATAACCAAAACAGAGGTTGGAAATGGTAATCTTTATAACATCAACAAAATACAATACTCGCCAGCGGGGTGAAGTAGGTAAACAACTGCTAATGGGGGACTACTTAGACAGCATATTACGATATTTACCTCCTCGAGGTAAGATGCGGCACAACGCCAAATTTAATGTGGGGAAATCCGAGCCCGTGGGCTCGGGCAAAAATTGCCCATCGATCCTGCATAAGCAGGATCGCGTATCTGTCTACCTTCCCGGGAGAGAGTCTGCCCTTCATCGTAGCCTCGTCTGGGTTGTTCTCTGCCCGAAGGCAGAGAGTTCGACAAGCCAAGAGCTTGCCACGCTGAAAGCTCACGCGGCCAATTTAGGGAGCATATTGCCCCCACTTACAACAGTGTCCAACATATTTATGAGGATTGGGACATACGCGTTAGTGTTCATAAGTGCGGTATATAGCAGTTTCATAGTGTTTTGAGTCCAGTAACTATTTTGCCAATAGCTAGGATCCTAACAGGTGCTACCACTCTGACTCTACCGACTGGTATATATTTTGGTCAGCCTATGAACTTTTCAGCCGACTCTTGTGTACGTGTACGTGTGTGCATGTGTGTGTGTGTGTGTGTGTGTGTGTGATCAGTAGCAGTCGAAATACCCGTGGGAAAACGATGAAACATTTCGATCAGTATTTTCTGTTATAACGTTCATGGGGTTGGGTTTTGGTACTTTCTTTCAATTATCTTTCCTTTTGCGCATTAGGCTTGTAAAGCGTGCAGACATTCTTCCGGCGTAGCTGTTTCTCCACTTCCTGTTCTTAAAACGGTCAGCGTAACAAATAAAAGAGACTGCTGAAAGAATTTCAGAACATCGTGAAAACTATGTTATTCATTCTGGCAATATTTTCTTTCTTTCTAACTCTCTTATTTTTCTAATCGTTCTTTCTTTCTTTCTTTATGCTACCCACATAATTTGACCACGGGACATACAAAGCACACAGACGCCTTGATCGATGATATTAATTTTCAACATAAAACTTTGCTTTTAAAACGGAGTTATCTAGCTTTACGTATTTGTGTGCGTCTATATAGGATTAGCAGATCTACATAGATAGATAGATAGAGAGAGAGAGAGAGAGAGAGAGAGAGAGAGAACAAACTGACTTATGGAAAGAGATTTTGAAAGAGAAACAAACTGTCCAATGTACGAACAGATTTAATCAACAGGAAATACTTAGGTCTTTTCAATCTTTCGTCTCTCGCAATTCATCCTCAGAGGTGTGTAATTATTGCCTTATATGACAAACGGTAATTGTCGTAATGAACACATTTAGTGCTGCATTATATTTGATATTAATAAAAGTCTAAAAATTCAGGAAGACCCTTTCACCATACGTTACAACAGTGGGCGTAGAACTTGCATGATGACGTATCTTTTTAATAAAATTGCGAATGCTAAGTTGGAGACAATAATTGCCTTTATTAATGCGTGTTTGCTCCTGTCTTGTTTATAAGGAGCTGTCTAATGTTACTATGGTCCTTATGATGCTTATTTATGCGATGTTCGATAGTACTTTGTTCTGATGAATGTCATATTTTGTGTAGCCTATATAAGATATATTGTTTATTTTTTACAGCGGTACAATCACCTAATAAACTAATAAATTAAAACACACACACACATATAAATAAAGCCAGCCTATAAGAAAAACAACTCAGTCAGTCCATGAGTCAGCAATAGGGAAACATTTGCTGGACAATAATATATATATATATATAATGGGTGTTGTGTGGATAAATATTTTTTTTAAATTAAATTGCTAGTTTTAATATATTTTATAATATATGTTAATTTTTCAATAGGTATTTTTCTACAGGTTTAATGTATCTATATATTATACTTTTTATAATTTTTTTTATTCTTTTGTAATTGTGGTATATTTTATTTATGTAGTATATGTTAATGGTATTATTATTAGACGTATCTTGATAGCTACGGTTTATATTATATTTATTATTGTGTAAGAAAATAGCAAAGTGACAAATAGCAAATGTTAGATGGCCATCCCCTTCCAGACATCCCTCCTCTCACTGAGCACATTCTCAGTAATATATTTATAACATCCCAGCGATTGTGCTTAAAAATATTATCCCGGAAGTATCTCTGATATAAGGGAAATTATTTAACAGCTAATTGAAATATAAATATATTGTAGCATACCTATGGACGATAATGGGTATGTCCCCATTCACATAAATACAGTAGTAAATACTATATGTTGGTCTGCAGTTGGAGATTCGTCTCCAGCTGTGCTGGTCAAATTTTCTGCCTTCGGACAGAGAGAATCCCCAGACGAGCCTATGTTGAAGGTAAGAGTTTCGTTTCGGGAAACAGCTACCCGACCCCGTCTTATACTGGGTCTACGGGGAATTTTTGGCCGGGCATACGGGCTCGGAAACTCCACATTAAATCCGGCCTTGTGCAACATCTGATCACGTGGGGCGGTTGGTAGATATCTGGCAGTTGGAGATTCATTGTGGAAATCATTTGACTCACTTCCAGCAGTTGACTACTACGTCTACGAGCCGCTGGCGAATCTTATATATGTTATTATTGTCCTAAGTATTATCGTTTATTACCAACCTTCGTGTGATTATTCTGTTCAGTAACCTTGCCTAGGTTACAACAAAATCCTTCTCTGTGGAATGTATCAAGTGTATGCTTTATTTTCAAGAATGAGGGTGAGCGCTCATCCCCATCAGCCACCTCAGTGTCATTAGTAAACGTTTTGAAACTATAAACAACAAGAAGGTTTTTGATCCCCTCAACAAGGACAACGTCTTCACCGACAAACACTGCAGGTTTCAATCAGCTCAGTTCACTGGTGATATCGTAACTGTCCTTGCAGAGTCAATGTGGCTCTAGACAAAAATGCATCTCAAGGACGATCGCATTGCATATTTTAAATGCGTTGTATAAAGGGTTACTGCACACGCTATCTAGCTATGGCATTACTGGAAGACTATTTTGAATTATAAAGTCCTTCCTAATGGCGTAGGTCCCTGAAGATAGTTGTTAACGTCTAGTGATCGAAGGCGCGAGCGATCAATGATGGTGTCCTCTAAGATTTGCTTCTCGACCAACCCTTCTTTCTACGTTGCATTAATTATCAAACAAAGAGTGTATTCCAATTATTTGTGAATATCTACGCTAATAATACAGGGATATATAGGTGCACCTCCAAAACTCTAGATGACAAGAGTTTGGCAACTGGTCAACTCCTCAGATCGAACTCTAACATCTCAGTAGGGGAAAACTGTATGGTCTATTCAATTCCTCAAAGATGAAACGAATGACGACCATACTCACCACTGAATAGACTCAGAACTTTTTCCAATCGCAATGAAGCAGACCCCAAATGGAACTCGTGCATACGATCCATCGCTTAAGATAAATGAAAAAAGATCTGTTCCTTGTATCGCTCCGGTAAGTACCTGACCCCACCTACTATTCTCTTCCTTTACAAGGGCCAGGTCAGGAACATTTCAACCGTATATGGACAGAAGCTTTACAGACTTCATTTTCCGGCGTCTAAAAGCGTCCCATCGGATGATGAATTATTTTCCACCCGATAACCTCTTTCTCACAGACAAAATGTCGCAAAATTCGAAATGCCGCGCATATTGTAGTGATTCTCCGATTTCCTTCGTATTCCATTGATGAGATGTAATTTCCACTCAAGCTAGTTCTTCCGACGAACAGTTGCTTTTTATAACCGACTCCCAAGAGGATGATTACCCGATCACTACAATCTTAACCACTTTAAGTCTAGGATCAACCGTTATCCTCCCCACATATCCCCATAAACATTGCTTCGTACGCTGTAATTCTCTACCTCGAGTGACTCTTTGGCCTTATACAAGGGGAACAAAATAGGTAAAATATATATTATATATGCAGGGTGTGGCAAAATTCGGCCACGATAGGGATAATTTATTAAAAGAATAATTACACATGAAAGTTTTATTTACAAGTTATCTAATTGTTATATGCGCTGTTCAAAATGTCTTCCATCTTTTTCAAAACACATTTCAATTCTGTGCCTGCATGATATATAAACACGTCGGAAAGTTTCCGCTGTCATTTTAATGCATTCATATTTAATTCTTTCTTTGAGTTCCTCGGTATTTCCTGGGCGCGTCTGATAAACAACCGATTTAAAAAGACCCTACGGAAAAAATAAAATCCATGGGTGTGGTGTCTGGTGATGGCCACTCGAAAGGACATCTTCGAACTATCTATTAATTTATGGTGTGTGACTTTTGGCTTATCCTGTATGTTACTATGTGTCAGTCTATTTATATCGATTTAGTTAATTATTTATTCATAAATACCTATGTATCTTGGATAACGTAGATAATACGTAGATTTATATGCATAGCACGGATATCATGTTGGTGCAAAAATAATGTCGTTTTCTCACATAGTAACATATGTGAGAAAACGACATTATTTTTGCACCAACCTAATACATTCCCCTAAGTATATATGTGTGTGTGATAACTGTTCGAGTGCATGTCGCATCTTAATTAACATCAATGAATTGCTAACCTTTTCAAATGTGATTAGAACATCACTAACAAATTAATGTTAGTAATTTTTATTGTCTTTGATGTCGATAATGGAAATTGATATTAGCATTTTAATTAGAAAATCCAATCTGATTACCAACTGATAGAGAATTTAGCGGCTATCTTCTTTTTTTTTTTTTTTTTTCTATCAACTTGCCAATTGTAGTTTAGTTGAAAATAAAAAAATAAAAAAAGATATGTTTTCACTTAGGTTCACAAGGTTAGATATGCAGGTTGCGATGGATAAATTGTCGTCTAAGCTACGCAAAAAAAAAAATAAAAATAAAAAAATAACATTGGCATTTCTAACAGATATATTTACGAAAATTACGCAAACATATCTTGAAATACTAAAGATTAAATTTATTCAATAAAATCGCCATTGGCTTAAACCAGGGCCTCCAGACTTTGAAATATCCAAGAAGTCTTCAGGATGGTCTCCTTATTTAAGCTGGTGAATGCTGCCATAGTCCTTGCCTTCAGTTCATCTTTGGTGTTACAAAGAATTTTGTTGGTCTCTGGCTCAACTGCGCCCTACACTTAATAATCAAGGGGGTTGAAATCTGGGGAGTTAAGTGGTCAGATATAAGGGGTGATGTAGTCACAGAAATTGTCTGACAGCCATGACTGTGTCCTCCGGCTTGTGCGGCATGGTGCAGAGTCCTGTTTCCAGACATAGGGTCTCCCAGCAGTCACTCTCTTGACCCAAGGCAGTACTATCCCCTCAATACACTTGATGTAGGCTTCCGTGTTGTGTCAGTGGCCCTGTGGTAAGATGAATGAAAGCCTAACGTCGCCATTATTAGTGATCACTCCAAACACATTCGTAATCACCAATTCCGAATCCTCTGCACTGTCACCTAAACAATCATATTGAAGATACTGGCGCGAATGCCAAGCAGTACAACATACCTCATGGTGTTTTTTTTTTGTTTTTTTTTTTGTTGTTTTTGTTTTTTCTCACAAACGGTGTCCAACTGATCCTACTATACAGTCGACAAAATCAAAAACAGGCAAACACATGCGCGAAATTAAAAATATAAAATGGCGACAATTTACCCATCACACACCGTGCGTGTACATATATATGTCTGTGTGTGTGTGTATATATATATATATATATATATATATATATATATATATATATATATATACACATAGATATATGTGTGTCTGTGTGTGTATGTGTGTCTGTGTGTGTAGACATACCAGGTTATTTACTTCGCTTTGAAATTCATTATTATTCCCATTGTCTCTAATGCTGAACAATTGGTCGATAATGCCAGAGGTTAACATTAAGAAAACATGGAACGAGTTGTTTTGTTCTGGAATTACATTTGTCTTCGAATTGATCAATCATCATCTATTTTGATTTCTTTTTATAGACTCTATTTTCATCTGAATTCATAAACTCAAGTTAATTTGTAAATATACGGAGACTATGAATGTATATGCATGTGGGTTTCTTTCTGTTTTTAAGCAGACACAGTGGAGTGCGTTAAGCGAAAATGAAGGTTTTCTTTACAGTCAGATTGCGAGATGGACTGAGATTTGTTCTCTATTTTACTAAATTCTTATAATTTTTTCACATATTCAAAAGCATCGATAGGTGATTAAATATAGGTTCTGATTCGGGATTAAAGGCATATATATATATATATATATATATATATATATAGATAGATAGATAGATAGATAGATAGATAGATAACAAAAAATATATATTAAATGGGTGATAGATAAATAGATACATGAAATATATTAAATGGCTTATAGATAGATAGATAGATAGATAGATAGATAGATAGATAGATAGATAGATAGATAGATAGATTAAATCGCTGATAGATTTGAGATAACCCTTTTTACCTTCCATCAGTATGGCTGAGGCTTCACCTTCTCGGATTAATTTTTTTCTTTCTGCTGGTATTAAATGGAATGATATATAGAATCAATTGCTATGTCTGCAGCTAGTTAAGTTGGTTTATTGTATCGAGTAGACATTTTTTTCTCGTCAGAATTTATCTTACATATTTATAAGCCTATCATTCGTCCATACTTTGAATATTGCTGCCACATCTGGTTTGATGCTCTTGCTCTCTATATAGAGGTTCTTGATAACATCTGCATTGTTATTAGTCATGACCTAGCATCACGTCTTCAGGAATTTTCTAAACACCGTAATGTACTTTCCCTTTCTTTCTTTTTTTTATGTGCCACGCCCTTCCTCTATGCCCTGCAGCTCTCCTTCCCTCTTCTTCCTCCCCAGACCACTTTCTGTCATCCACTTGCTTAAGACCGCCCCGTATGTCATGCGTTGTTTTCCTCTGCCTCTCTTTCCCTCTATTCGACCCGCGAGTATCAGATTCTCCAGGCCCTCCTTCTTCATTATGAGTCCCAGAAATGTCAGCTGTCTCTCCCTGGCGTTCAGTACAAGCCTTCTCAGTGTTTGCAACCTCTCTAAGACCTTATCGTTGCTCACACGCTCGGTCCATGATATCCTTAGCATCCCTCTGTAGAACCTCATCTCTATCGCCTCGAGTCTCTTCATCTTTGAGAAAATCGTCCAACATTCGCTGCCGTAAAGAAGGACATATGTTACATAACAGCTCAGTATTCTTTTCTGTTACCAAAGAAATCCTCCTGTCTCGCAACTCTCTACCCAGCTTTTGCAATCTTTACTTGCCATTGCAATACGTCTACGGATCTCAATGTCGCACTTACCGTCCTCTGTCAAGACGCTTCCCAGATATTTAAACTTCCGCATCTGCTTGATTCTAGTGTTCCCATTTGCCTTTCCTATAAATATTTTCATGGTAATTGTTCTGCTACTCTTTCCTCTATGGTAGCTAGACTTTATGAATTTAAGCGCAGTACTAGATTGGCAGCAAGGTCTCATCACCTTACAGTTGAAATGGCTAGATGTGACCTTAAGTACTATACTAACAGTTTCTTCCTTCGCACTGCTCGCCTGTGGAACTCTCTTCTAGTTTCTTGCTTCCCAGTCAACTTTGATCTTCAAAATGTTAAATGCAGAGTCAATCGTTGTCTTCTGACTTTTTTAATTGTTGTTCTTTTGTTTTTGACCTCTCTCCTCAATGGTATATTTTTCTCATATTCTCTAACACCCAGTAACCTCTTGTGACTTGGTGGCTTTATTGACTTACTTGGAGTGAACTGATTAAAAAACTTTTCGAAGATTATTATGGCATTAATTTAACTAGATTAACTTAAATAGTAGTAATCCTTTTGAACCTGCTAGAATTTACTGAGATCATTTCGTTTTTTCTTTAAGACGATATCTATGTATATTATAGATCTTCAAAATGATATTATTTATCAAATCATTAAAATAACCTTCCGATTTGATCGGGAATGTCTTTTTTTCTCGAGTCACATTATTATTTTTATTGATATCACCCCAGGCAAGGCAGTAATGTTACTAAGACACGAGGGGTTACAGGCTGTGGAAGAATTGAAAAAAGAAACAATAATAATGAGCAGAAAAAGAAGAGAGCAATCAGAAGAATGGTAGATAGCAATTGACATTGGATTTAAATTGTTGCAAATTAAAATTGACTGCAAAGCGTGGAACCGGGAGGGAGTTCCATAAGCGAGAAGTGCGAGAAAAGAAAGTTTTATCATAGAAATAACGGCTACATATAGCAAGCTCAACTGTAAATTGATGAGATCTCGACCCCAGTCTAGTACTTCACTTAAATTGATAAAGTCCCAGGTATCATTGTGAAGAGGTCATCCAAACAATTACCATGAACGTATATATAAAAAGGACACACAGAGGCAACCTTATGGCTGTATGAAAGTGACTGAAACCGGACCGCCATATCAGGGCCAATAATACTGCTGATTCTAAGTTTGACCTTATCAAGGAGCTCAAGGTAAATAGAAGAGTTACCAGACCATATATAGCAGCAATATTCTAAGCTTGGACGAATGGTAGACTTATAGATATGCAAGATTCTAGATAGAAAAATTGTCTCCCCCGATATAGTGAACCGATTTTCTTAGCAGCTGATTTATTATCTTCGTCGACTTTATCTCGTATCCAAGAATTTAATTTCTACTTTTCTGATCACTTCAAGATCGAACGAATCTTTTGATGGTGAAAATATTCTAATTTTGGGATATCGCGACGATGTAGATTCCAGGTTTTGCAACTCTATAACCAACTTGAAATCACACATAACTTTTACTGTTAAGATCAGATCTTTATTGTTGAAGACGCGTTTTATTACGTTTCAAAATGGCCCGTGTGGAGCTCGAAATATGTGTGCCACATCCTTTTCTTGAGTGCTTTATGATGATAGCGATGATGATTAAGTAGACCAATTCTTACCTGAAAGAGACGATGTTATTTAATGCATAGTACTGTTGAAGGACAATAAGGTTGATTTTGTAAATCCTTTCTCTCTTGTCCTTTTACTTCTTACTTTTCTCTTCTGGTGGCTTCGAAGTGTTTAGTTCCGATGGTGATGGAACACCGCCAGTTGTTAATACGGTCTTGTGCTTGTGTTTCAAACAATTTAGGCTTAAGGCTATTGGCTTGTTTTAAGTTGGTTCTGGTATCGTCGAAGAGAGCCACCCTGTCGTCTTTTCCCCTTAATTGATCAATCTGAATAAAAATTGAGTCGAAACCATGACGATTCCATTCTTGTTAATGATCAGTGATACGATGCTTGGACTGTTGCCACCTTCCAGGATTCTGGTGTTACTTCCATATTAATTCCATTTAATGTTCAATATCCATTTGATGTTCAATATCGAATTAATCTTTTGATGATGAAAGGGTTCTAAATTTTTTGATATCGCGACAATGTAGATTCCACGTTTTGCAACCATATAACCAAGTTGAAATCACACCAGTATTATAGGCCATAATTTTTGCTGTTAAGTTCAGATCTGTTGAAGACACGTTTTATTAGGTATCAAAATGCCACGTGTGCAGCTCAAATAGTGCCACATCCTTTTCTGGGGTGCACTTGCTTGATAAAAGGCTGTCTAGATATGAAAAAATGCTCTACTTATTCGAGATGTGTATCACAGATGGTAATATCAAAATCTGGTAAGATTTGATTCATTATATTAAGTTATTAATTATTATTAATTATTATTAAACATATTTATAAAGTTTTTTATTGATTTATTCTTTTAACCTGAAATTCAGCATTTATCTGTGATTATGCATACAGGTCTGATAATTAAAAAAAATACATTTACAGACAGACATAATGAAAAATAAGTTTCTGAAATCAAGTTATATACTAAGTGATTGAAAAATTATATTGCAAACGAGGAAATGCATTCCAGACTTCTATATAAATTTTGTCCAACTCCGTAAGAGAGTGAACGCTAAACAATTTTGTCATAAATTCATTGAACTTTCGAATAAACGAATATATCGTTGTTCCAACGATCTTGTAAAAATTATTGACAGATAATGAGAAATATAAAATTTTAAATAGAATATAAACTACAAATAATCGGCTGATAACAATTTCGAAGTAATAATCAGGGGGACTGTTAGGGTACGGTTCCTTGTACGACGGTGATGGCCCAAGGTAGAACAAATAAAGAAGAACTCGAAGGCGGATATGGAATAACACAGATATATTACAAACAGGAATATATACAGAGAAGTAGAAAGTGTTAGTACGAACAATCCGGTTTAGTAGCACTTTCTGAACGCGACTCTGTTTCGGTCTGCCTCTGACTCGACTGACTGATTCGCTCGCTCTGACAGACTCCTGACGGACCTCACTCCAGACTTCAGACTGAACTCCAGACTTCAGACTAAACTCCAGACTCCAGACGAAACTATGACTACAGACGGAACAGTATTTAGTCACTCCACCCCCACGAGGGCATCATGTAGCACAAGGCCGGTTTAACGTGGGATATACGAGCCCTTGGGCTCGGTCAAAAATATGCTATTTGAACCCGTATAAACGGGTTCAGGGTCGGTTTACCTCCCCGAAAGAGACTCCGCCCTTCGGCGTAGCCTCGTTCCGGTTCCTCCCCGCCCGAAGGCAGAGAGTTCAACCGATCAATCAATCAGCCGGTCGCCAGACTTCGGACTAAACTCTCTGCTTCCTCTTTAGGCGCAGTATTTATTACGTATGGCATAGTCCATTATGTTATAATGGGTAAGGTCCCCTAACAGGGACACATGATGAGGAAAGATCACTTGGAGAATTTGAAACTCACAAGAAACATATAGGTTGGAGATTTTCAGCCCGACATTCTAAACATGTTAGATCTTAAAATCGTTTACGTAGACTTATGAGTGGAAAACTCAATCTCCATTACGTAAGCGCTTTCCCACATTCGGAATGTCGCAAGTTTATCGATACTCTATTTCCATGAAAATTGTTCAGATGAACTCTCTATTCTTAATTTCAGCCGTTTTAAGACATGCCATGCTATTTTCCACGCAGTCGAATCAACATAATTTCCTCCACATTCCAAGTGTCATTAGAACGTTCCTTTCAGGCAGCTGTATACCAAGAGTTTCCGGTTTGTTGAAGAAATTCTTGCGGAGACGTTTCCCCTAACACAACACTCTTAAAGTTTTCAAGTCAATGAACAATCATTATCTATCTTCCTTATCCTTAAAATCTTAAATTTCTACCCTCACCTCTACCTTTCATATCGCACATCTCATTTATCATAACGAATTTAACTGAGTAGAGATACAGGGTAACGCTGCGAGTAAACTACTTTTCAAATTAGAACAAATAGATGGAGAATCAACGACCAAAAAGATAAGCCTTGTTGTCACTGTAACCTTCTAGGGAATTTTATGTAAAGACAGCTGACAAATAAATGGTTTAATATTCACATTTAAAACAAACTATAGAATGAAAATTTAAATATTTCAAAATAAGCAAAACGTTATCTATTTTCACTCATGAGTAGTTAAACATATTGATTTAAGATAAGCCTTGTTGTCACTGTAGCCTTGTAGGGACTATTATGTAAAGACAGCTGACAAATAAATGGTTTAATATTCGCGTTTAGAAAACAGAAAGAATGGAAGTTGAATCCTTCTAAATTAAGTAAAAACTTATGAAACCCATTTTTGGTTCTATTTACTTATTCTACAACTGTGTTCTGGCAAATATAAGCTTTTCTTGTCTTTCTGTGTGCATGGCTGAGTGTAGGTGGATGTTACACAGATAAGAATTCAATGCTTTTTTTATGGCTTCTTTTAATTTTATATTGACTGGCAACCTTTTAGCGTGAATCCTTATCTCTACCTTTTCCGGCAGTCACTTATGACTGACTGCTATCAGAAAAAGAAAAGAAGATATTCTACTTGCCTTCTGGTATGAATTATCGACAAATCTTATCTTACTTTGACTTTTCAAACCAAGCAATCTGAAACGAAAAATAAGTTAGATTCAAATTATGTGCCTGTGTTTTTCATTAAACTAATAAACACAAAATGAAGATTAATACGACACCAGAACTGATACCATGGTGACATTCAAGAATTAATTTCACGATTTTTCTTGAAATTTCGCATTTGTTCTATTGAATTGTTCATTTTTTTTTTCCTTTGTGTTCTGATACCTTTTTTTTTAAATAACGGGATTATCTTCTCCTGATAAACAGTTGACGTGCCTCTATTAACCAGTTTTTTTTATAATAATCATTGGTTTATTTAAAATGATTTATTATAAATAAAGTTCAGCTAAACCACCGAAGTCCACGCGCAATTGGTTCTAGAACCATGTTTAGTCGTCATCGGCTTTTTACTGAAATATTAGAACGTAATAACAATTCAATAACCCACCTTTACTTTAACAATTATCTATCTATCGTATCTCTACAGCATCAACAACTGTCACAAACTTATATTAAAATATTATCAAATACAACGCCAGATGTAGCCGCCCGGAGAAATACTCTTGCAATTTCCTGAAATTCAAATACATGCTGGCAATTTTGCCCTGATTAAAATTATTACAGGGCAGTCGATATATATATATATATATATATATATATATATATAGTAATAAGTAGCTTCAGATATTGGAGGCTATCTACATTAAAACCAAACAACCCACACTCAACAAAATTGCATTTCAAACTAGTCGCAACACATTATATTGCATCTAGACATATGATTCAGTTGTTAATATTTTGGCCTCTCGCGTGGTATGACGTCATAGAACCGCATCATGAAATTAAAACCAGTGTCTTCCATTCCGCAACTGTTAACGACGTCAAAATATCATCTTTGACGGTGGATATCTGTATAAGCATTCTGAGGATGGCTCATATATATGTTTTTTTTTAATTTTTATGTCTGATATATATATTTGAATTTGTAGGTCTGATGATTAGGATGTATTCCAATGTAATAAATTATAATCATGGAATATTAGAGTTTGAGCCTTTTGTATTATATATATATATATATATATATATATATATATATATATATATATATATATATATATATATATGTAAATTCAGTAATATATATATATGTGTGTGTGTGTGTGTGCGTTTACACGTAAACATTCATATGTAAATACAAATGTATATGTTCAAAAAGTATATGAATAAAGACAAAAGGAAAATCTTTCTGTATCATTTAGTCCTTTGATGAATTTTATCAAGGCAAATCTAAGGATTTTATCTTGCAACAATTATTTGTACACGCAAGTAAAAACAACGTTAATTTTTCAAAAGAAAATAATTTAAAAAATTCATAAATATTCTAATGTATCGGTGAAAGGTCAAGGTAAACTATGAAGGAAGTTAAATGATGTAATCTACAGCCAAAGAAACGAAAGTCAGTAAATGTTATTGTTGTTATTGAAGTTTTATTTCTTATTTTTTCATAAATATTTATTTACTATTTTAAAAAGAAAAACTTGTTGCGAAATAAAATCCTTACATTGCTTCATAAAGTCTATGAGAGGACGAAACGCGTTGATAAAAATAATTTTGTCTTTTTTCATCTTTCAGATATACATATAGATAGAGAGAGAGAGAGCGAAAGAACACGGGTAATATATATATATATATATATATATATATATATATATATATATATATATATATATATATATATATAATAAATTCATTTATTTAAAATATGTTTTTTTTCGCTACACCGGATTATATATCTTATATATCTTACTGTTCTTTCTTTTTATTTATATATATATATATAATAAATTCATTTACTTAAAATATGTTTTTTTTCGCTACACCGGATTATATATCTTATATATCTTACTGTTCTTTCTTTTTATTTATATATATATATATATATATATATATATATATATATATATATATATTTCGCGAGAAAAACTGCAGCTGCTCCTGCTTTTAATGCATCGCTCTACAGTTGAGTACTGAGCGTTATTGGCTTCTGATGTTTCTATACATTGCGTATATAATACGTTAAAAAAATCCCTTTCTCTGCCGTGCGCTGATAGCTCAGGGGTAGTATTTCTGACTGATGACGAATCAATCGAGTTTCGATCCCGGCTTGAAGCAATCGAATATCTAGTCACATTGATGAGCCGTGATACAGGGAAACAGTCTTGTATTTAGATTACCACACACACACACACACACATATATAGTGTTTTAATAAGCGTAGCTCAGATGTGGCACGAGGCCGAAATTATGGGGCACCCAGTGAAGATCGAACTCACTACGCAGTCATAATTGTGCTAGCAAGACAAGCTTGATAATCATTACACCTCAAGCCACCCACATATATATATATATATATATATATATATATTCATAATCTTTACCTTCTACGACTTCCACATATCATACCTCACTCATTATATATATGCAGAAGTGGTAGAAAGTAAAGATTATGAAGATAAAGAGGACAGTAACTCTCGAAGATTGACTTGAATTGTTTAAGGTAACAGTGTTCTGGGAAGCATCCAAGCGGGAGTTTATTCCATAAAGTAGCAGACCACGGGAAAAATAATATCTGAGTGGAAATTTTTTCTAAGATTTGAAACGCGGGGGAAATGAGGGTGATTCGTCTCTGTACATATCCTAGCAGAAAACATCAGAACGAATAGAACTGAAAAATAGAGCTCATCTGAATAGTGATAGAGTAGCGATAAGCTTACGAGTTTGCGCCTGTCGGAAAAGAGGCTGCCTAATGGGGAATAAATCATCCAGACCCGCAAAGCCGACTAAGCCAGTTTGCACTCTATCAAAGATATAAAGCAAGGGATAGGTATCTCCTTCCATATATACCAGTAATATTCTATTCCTGGTTTAAACTGGCGCTTGTAAAGCGGTCAGACACTTCACGCAGCGATAAAAATGGAGCCGACCATTTTTTCCACTTTACGTCAAGGTGAAATTGCAAACCAAAAGACATTTTAATCATAGAGAATCATTGGAAGCACAACAGTTCATCAAGATCAGAAAACTCGGGGAGCTAATGACTGATGATAAAACTATATTTGTTTGCTTTTTGAAGTATTGAAAGTTGCAAGTCAGTTTACGCGCCATTGAGCTGTTATTCCTAGTTAAGGTGAAGGATTCCGATCATCTTGCTGTGTCCATAAACTGTGGTGTCATATGCATAGATCTCAGAATGTTCTTAGGCAGTCCGCTAATAAAAAGTAGAATCAGGTTTGGAGGAAGCATGTAGCTTTGAGGAAGGCCTGAATTGATAAGATAAGCCTCAGAAGAATGGCCATTCTCAAAAGCATTCATGAACATTTCTGCGAGGAAGGACTTGATAATTCAAATCGTTTCGAGTAATTTATTATATTGCCATCATTAACAAAGCAAAAATAAATATAAGAGCCCTATTCTATCTGTAATGCCAGCATCATTTCATGGATTTTTCATAATATTCTGTGAATGCCCGAGTATAATTCAGTTGTGTTATAGATTTCCTCTTGTATTCACAACTTTCAAGTCAAGGTTCATGAGGCAGCTTGTCATATTGCAAAAATGAAACGTTAATCTAATGATATAAGAATTGCATTAACTGACGAGATGACAACGTGTGCAATGATTGCGAATTGCGGCGCCGGAAAGTCAAAATTACCTTCTCCATTAGTTTTATCCACACTCAGAAGTGTCAAAACGTGTGTCAGCACAATATATATATATATATATATATATATATATATATATATATATATATATATATATATATATATATATATATGACTCTGTGTGTATGTATGTGTGTGCTTGGTAAGCAAATTAAATATTCAAACATATCTTCCAAACTCAGAATTTCGCAGAAATGAATGCATACCGTTCAATGCTTCACTTAAAAGAAGAGATATCTTCCAGAAATACTCCACTGGACCGTCTTTCCCTTATATATATATATATATTAGGTTGGTGCAAAAATAATGTCGTTTTCTCACATATGTTACTATGTGAGAAAACGACATTATTTTAGCACCAATCTAATATATATATATATATATAAGTGAACATAGAAGTCAACACTTTGAAGCGACAGTCTATTTCATTCTAGATGCAATCGTCAGGCCTGACGATTGCATTTAGCTTGAAACAGACTGTTTCGTGAATAACTCTATATAGTCATCTCTTTAGATCGAATTTTTTTTAATCTAAAGCGATGACTATATAGAGATATTCACGAAATAAATTATAACCGAAATGTATCTTTCGGGTTTTCTCCTTCATTGTATAAAAGTT
The DNA here is from genome assembly GCA_963932145.1 of Acanthosepion lycidas. Classification (NCBI taxonomy): domain Eukaryota; kingdom Metazoa; phylum Mollusca; class Cephalopoda; order Sepiida; family Sepiidae; genus Acanthosepion; species Acanthosepion lycidas. The sequence continues at coordinate 80,375,355 of OZ010584.1, read as the reverse complement.
TACAATCTCGCATCCATACAACTAAGTATTTTTTTAAGCGTTTCACCCCAAGCAAGGCGGGAAGCCACTAGGACGCAAGGGGTTACAGAAGATTTGGAGCAAGATCAGATAGGAGTGATAGAGGAAAGGATGAGGAGAAGGATAGTGGATAGATCAAGGCAACTGGAGATGTCGATTGACATTACATTTGAATAGTTGGAGAATTATAGCTCTCAGTGAAAATGGAATAGGGAAGGGAGTTCCACAGGCGAGAGGTGCGAGACATGAAGCTATTGGAGTAGAAGAGACGGCTACATTTAGTAGTTTCGACAGTGAAAGGATGAAAGTGGGATGCCAGCCTCGTAGGGCGCTTGAATTCATGAAGTTTGGGAACCAGCGAAAGCAGCTCATCGGAGCAATTACCATGAAAGTATTTGTAAAAAAGAAAGAAAGAGGTAACAGCGAGTCAGTGAGAGAGCGACTGTAAATGAGATGCCAGAACAGGGCCAATTATATTGCATATCCGCGTCTGGAGCTTATCAAAACCTCGATGCAAACAGAAGGGGCTCCAGACCATATATGGCAGCAATACTCCATGCAAGGGCGAATTGTTGATTTGTAGATCTGAAGGATCGATTCCGGGGAGAAAAATTTCCTGGCGCGGCACAGGGACCCTTCTTTCCTTGCGGTGGACGAAGCAATTGACTCAATGTATTTGTTCCATCTCAGGTCGGCAGTCAACGTGAGACCGAGCAGCCGCAGAGAGGTGCTCTCGAGAAGTTGAGCGTCAAACGTTCTAATGGAGAGCAGGGAAGGATCTCTGTGGTGATTAATAGAGAGCAGTTTTGCTTTTGAAGCATTAAAGCGACATCAGATTTGTTTTTGAGGCAGGATTAAATTGTGGTGTCATCCGCGTACATGCCAACTTTGGAATTTATGGCGTCAGGAAGGTCATTTATGTAGATAAGAAATAGAGTGTGGCGCCGGATGGGGCCTTGAGGAATATTTGTGTTCGTGAGATAGAAACTGGAGGAGAATCTGTTGAGAACGACCTTCAATTCACGGTCTGACAGGAATGATTGTATTAGGTCAAACAATCGACCCGTAATGCCATAACCCTGAAGCTTGCGAAGAAGGCCGGCATGCCAAACCCTATCAAACGCTTTGGAGATGTCTAGGGCCACGGCACGAGCTTCCCCGTTATTTTGAAGAGATTGGTAGACAGTTTCAGTGATGGCCGTAAGCACATCAGCTGTAGAGCGGGCAAAGCGGAAGCCATATTGCTTGTCTGAGAGCAGGTCATGGGATGTAAGGTGGTTAACAACTTCGGTATTGATTAGGGCTTCGAAGACTTTGCCGAAGAGGGGTAAGAGACTGATAAAACGGTAATTAGAAGGGTCAGAGCGGTCGCCAGAGTTCTTGAAGACAGGAACAATCGAAGAGGACTTCCAGCAGTCAGGAAAACAAGATTCCTTGAGGCAGTAGTTATATAGTTTAGAGAGGATGGGCGCCAGTTCAGGCGCGCATTTCTTCAAGACAATGACTGGTATCCCCATCATTAGCCTTGTTGGGGTCTAAAGTGGAGATAATGCCCAATACCGAAGACGAGGTTATGTGTAAGCCACTCAATAGGGCCTCAGTTCTAAGAGGGAAGTCGGCTATGGGTACACCGGAAGAGTCGAGCGTTGAGTTGAATGAAAATGTCCGAGCAAAGCATTCAGCCTTGTCGGCAGAGGAGGTCGGGACTTCGAACTGGTTGAACAAAGGAGGTATAGAGGGTTTGCAATTGTTCAATACGCTTTTCTGCAGAGACGCCAACAATCTTTGGAGCCAAATTTGCGAGATACAATACGCTCCTTTATCCGAGTAGCAAATCGTGACTTAGCATCGTTGAGGACAGGCTTACACTCGTTACGGGCGGAGGCAAAGAGACGTCTATTGCAGTCCGACATGTCGCTACGAAATAGCTGAAAGAAGTGGTTCCTATGGGCAATGGCGGCTGAGAAAGCATCGGAAAACCAAAGAGAAGAGCGCGACCCTATATTTCCTTGAGGGCATGAAACCGTTGATTCCAGCTTTAACCTAGGATGAGACCTCAGAAGCACATTCTTGGACGGGGAGCGTAAAGACAACATCCCAGAGGACATCGCGGAGAAAATCATGGAACGGGTGTCAGTCAGCTCGTTGATAATAGAACGAAGTTCTAGTGGTAGGTGGTTCCTTGCAGGGGGTGGAGTTGAAGGAGATGTTAACAGATACTACAGTATGATCGGAGTTACCAAGAGGGCAGAGTTGCGTGGCGCTACAAGACTCGGGGATGGAAGTAAAACACAGATCGAGGAGAGAGGCCTTACCTTCCCGGTTGAAGGCAAAACGAGTGGGGAAGTTAACTATCTGCGTGAGGGATTGAGAAACTGAAAAATTCAGTGTTTGAATGCCTGCGTGGTCAGTAGTAGCATTCTTAAGCCACTTGGTATGACGGGCGTTAAAGTCGCAAAACACAAATATGTGAGCAAACGGGTGCAGGGAGAGAGCCTTGTCTATGCTGTCAGAAATGCTATCGAGTATCCCACAGTTTTGAGAGGATCGAGAGCGGTAAAGGAAGAAGAGATAGCTTACCGCATTGAGAAGAGATAGTCGGAGACACATGTACGACTGGTCTGGCGATTCGAGAGACAACTCTCTGGCTAGAGGGAGATGGTCCTTGACGTAGAAACCAAGGCTGTGCATGTAGGTTAGAGAGTCTTTTCTGAGGAGAGGAGGGTAGCCTGGGATCGAGAGGAGGGGATAGACGAGACAAGGTTGCTCTCACAGAGAGCCAGTATATCCGGGCAGTTTGCAGTGAGGAAATATTCCATACTGCAGAAGTTTGTTCTCATGCCACGGATGTTGGAGAACAAAATGTTGAGGGGTTTAGGTGATTTTTGAGGGGCTGGTTTAGGATTACTTTTTCGGTCTTTGTAAGTCATCATGTGAAACTATGGTCGGGAGATGAGAGGGCCTGGAGTAAAAAAAGCAGACAGTTATCGACCGTGACGTGGGCAGAGAGTAATTGGCACAGCCTGCATCATAATGTAGCCTCAGGGTTGCCCACCGGAGGTCACTTCAGGAACACCTTTCCATGCGCGACATGGCACTACAAACACACCGGTATTATACAACTGTTGATCAGAGCGGCCGCTCAAGACGCTACGCAAGAGTTAGGGCTCCTAACTACCAGTCGGAAACAGCAACCAGAGAGCTGTCAACCGTGTACCCTCAGAATGAAGAGGCAATTCCACAGACTGCACACATCACGGGAGAAACAGAGCTGCGCTAGTACAGAGGCCAGAGTGTACCGGGAACCCCTTCCTAAAAGTGAGCCTCTACTCGTGTCCAAGAGAAGTGGGTAGTGTTGACTGGGCGGTAGGAAAGCCTACCTACTCCTATTTACACATAACACATACAAGAACGACAAAAACAAAGAGAAGGATAAAAGGGCGAGAAAGTTGGCAAAGTATCCAGGCTGACACTTGGATTTTACCCTTTCACAACACTAGGTTTTAACTTAGTATAAGTCCCATTGTCCTATTCTTAAAAAAAAAAAGAAAAGAAATTGAATAAAATGAGGTTATCCGGCTTTGTTGATATGTCATAATAAATGCCACATCATACATGGCAGTGAGTGTTTGTCCGTTTTCTTTCTCATGATAACAAGAGAGTGTACGGCTTACCTTAAGTCCAAGAATAGGGTTTCAATGAAACGCATAGCTGGTAGGGGGATCAACGGCCAATCCTCCGCCCCTACCAACAGTGGGCTTGGGAGACATTCTTTCAATAAAAGAACAACAGGAGAAAGAAACGGCGAAAACAATTCCATGTTCGGACATTTTATCTAGCAAGAAAATTCGGCCAACTAGATCATGAGAATACTGACGAGACACTTTCGCATCTAGCCAAAGATATTCAATTTTCCTTTTTTTGATTTTTCTTTCGAACCGGGATTTCTAACTAAACGATTAAATAGAATTATAAGTTAGGTTAGAATCATTAGGACAAAAATAAATGTGTTACGATAGTCAGATTGACGAGTGGGAGAAGAAAAAAAAATGTTAGCTTTATCACTGATATTGAGCCCCTTCCAATAAGTACCCCATATATATAATATATAAATAATATATATGTATAAATCACACACACACACACAAATATATATATATATATATATATATATATATATATATATATATTGTACATATAGATACGTATATGTGTGTGTGTATTCTTATTATAAAACGTTATTTCAGTGGATACAGTGTGTATATACAGACATATATATATATATATATATATATATATATATATATATATATATATATGTAAGTGTGTATGTGTATGTGTGTCTGTGTACTTGCTAACGTAAGCTCTACTGAGAAGTTCTCAACCCCACCAAGAAGGGATTAAAATATTCTTATATTTGTTACTTTCAGAATTTATTTGAGCCGAGAACTTTTCAGCCTAACTCCGCCTAGATTTCCTCGTATACCATTCCCTGTAATGAATACGCCATTTTGTTTACGTGGTTAAATGAAGGAATAATATTTATGGAAAATAGAATTATTCAAAATTCTTCCAAAGTTCGTCTCGCTCATTCATTTAACAAAAGGCATGAATCGCTTTTCACCCTGTGCCACAAACAGAAAACTTAGCAAATCAGAGAAAAAAGTGGGTAACCAAGTTTATTATTAAACATTTCGTCATGGCTATTTTTCTACCTATATATTTGCTGTAAAAAGCTGCTACCTCCATTGCCAACCTTGACACGATCCGGTTCATCCTGATTTTCTGGGGGGTTTTTTATCTCGTATTTTTCTTGATTCGTGCTTCCTTTTATATAAACTGTAAAATGTAGTTTAAATTTGTAACGCATACGAGAAAAAGACCAAACGATGAAAGAGTTTCACCTCTAATTCAATATCTGATCGCTGATTTTTCAATGGGAATGTCTACTTATTAAATCTCGAAACACTGAATTTGTGATTAAATCTCAGATTTCCAAAGATTCTTATTTGCAAAGAAAAAATCTTAAATCACGAAAGCAGTATTTTCTTTGCAAATTATTTCCCACGGGAAAATTCAAGACATTTTTAAAACAGATATTGTATTTACCTCCTCCATCATACATAAGGCAAACATATTAAGGGACTGAGGAAAAAGCGAATTTATTTTCCAAACAATTCTCGCTGAAATATCCCTTGCTAGGTGGAAGGCGTACATATTTACAAAGCTTTAGTATGAAATAAGTCCATGCACATGAACGCCTTTAAAAATCAACACATCAAACGAGCAATCGTTTATATGACCATCGTGTTAAGCATCACCCCAAAGCAGCCACGTTTAAGTGTTTATTTAGATCACTCTACATTGAGTACTATAGTGTACTATGTTCAGCCAGTGTAGTTTTGGGGTAGAGAGATTCTTAGATTGAAGTCGACGCCCACGGCGGAGGGTTCCTCTGACGAAAGCAATGGCCACGCGTCTATGAATAAACCTTCAAGTTAGACGATATCAGCTATAATTTGGCCTGGTGAAGGATGGGGTTCGCCAGATTTGCTTACCAGTGACACGCTACGCATTAATCAATGCCTCTTCGGCTTACACCGCAACTGTGTGCAGAGAACTGGTCACGTGCTCAGCTGAGTACGCGTCTGTAACCACAGACTATTGATGATGATGCTGCTGATGATGATCATCATCACCATGGGTATATAGCTTAGAGACTATCTTAGAAATTCTCATAACTAGGACTTGATCCAAAGAGTTGTGAGTTCAACATCTGGCTACTGAAGTAGTGAACAGAAACTTGCAAAGTTGTGTTAAAGGGAGATAACTGAGACACCCGGAAGAGGCATGACACGTGGAAGTAGAACAATCTAAATAAAGATTCCAATCACCTGAAGGAGGCTTGAGTATACAACGTCAGGAAATGTCGTAAATATGGCAATAAAGATGCGTATAACAGTCCAAACAATGTAAATCATACTTATTATAAAACCCAGGTTGTGTGTGTGTGTGTGTGTGTGTGTGTGTGTGTGTGTGTGTGTGTGTGTGTGTGTGTGTGTGCCTGTTCGTTTATATATTAGATCGGATTTCCTACATTTTTCAACCGATTTCAACAAAACTTCACAAGACTACGTAAAATTACCTCGGGGTGGTTCTGAATTGGAAAAACCCAATTGTTTTTGCACAAAATCAATTTGAAAACACGATTAAGAGGCATCACTTTCGCGAGAATGAAAGAGGGACAACTCATATCGAGTTATACGTATTATAAAACCCAGGTTGTTTGTGTTTGTGTGTGTGTGTGTGTGTGTGTGTGTGTTCGTTTATATATGGGATCGGATTTCCTACATTTTTCAACCGATTTCAACAAGACTTCACATTTTTTTGGCAGGTAGTGTTTCTTATTGTCTTGCACACTTTTTTCTTTATTTCTACATTCAGAATGCTTTAAAAATTCCATTTACAAGACAATTGTTTATAATAAAATTATATTCAATCGGTAGACTCATAACGATTGAAAACAATGTTTTTGTTTGAGTTTGAACAATTTGTAAACAAAAAACTAATTAAGACATGCGTGTCCGTCAACCTTAAAGAATAATCTTTGTCAATTTTATTTTTCAGTCTTTATGATGGTCGATACTTGATCTATCTCTTACTGTTACATCCCCGGGCAACGCCGGGCTCTACTGCTAGTTGTATATATAATCATTGGTGTCGTTCTCAGTTTACTCGTAGAACCGTTTTTCTTCGTTTCCTAGTATGTCAAATGTTTCAGTATTTTCGTTGTGGTGGGGCCCGACAACCATGGAGGAATCTCCTCGTCCACCGCCGGAACAGGTGGTACAAACTGCACACTCTAAAACGGCTTGGGACGAAAACAGGCCCCCAAAAGATGCTCTGTCACATGTTTATATTTTATCATTACCATTAGGGTCACTTGAGGGAAGCAGTGTAATACTGGATAAACACGAAACTCCTAATGATCCCAAGGCTACATCGCCGCTCTTCATACAGATTTATATCTAATCTATACGACTATATATATATATATATATATATATATATATATATATATATATATATATATATATATATATATATATATTTCAATAAAGGTGCAATTAATTTATAAATTCATGAATCATTCATACAAAAATAATACAGAGGTTAATGATTTAATTGACGAGAATCCATCGTCGCAAACAATTAAAAAAGATACATAAACCCCGAACCTGTACATGAATAATATGATCCTTGTTTACAAATTAAATTATTAACCTCTGTATTTGTTTGATATTGTTTTGATATTGAGCATTTCGACGCATAAATACCTTAAAATTTTCGGCGTGAATTGAAGACTTGGAGTGCCGAGTTCGAATTCCAGTCGAAACCATTACATTCACTTACGTGCTAATACACTTGGGAAAGGTAATAATCATCATCTTCTATGGGTATATAGCAAGACAGACTGGGTTCTATAGTCTTGGTTGGCAACTGGTCTAGGAGAAGGATAACTCTGAATTCAAAACCTGTGGAGAGTCGTTTGGGGATTTTGTGGTATAATGAGAGAAATAACAGATGGAGTAAAAATCCACTGTTCGTAGTATTGACTTTTTAAAAAGTGCTCAATACAAAGTAGAGCAATGCACTATTGCATTTTTATTATAAGAGATTATAACAAAAAAAAATTGATTTCACTACACAAAAGCTAAACTATTGAAACATGAAAGCATTTGTGTAGTGATTTCAAAATGATTTTATAATAATCTATTATAATAAAATATTATATATATATATGTATATATATATATATATATATATATATATATATATATATATATATATATATATATGTATGTATGTATATATTTATTATTATTATTATTATTATTATTATTATTATATATTCAAAACCTACAGAACCATTCTGTGTTTTTGTTTCTGCAACTATATTGTGCAGATCTTAGGTACAGTTTCGGTGAGAAAGTGTACATCGTACTAAGCCAAACTTTGCTTTTGTAAAAATCATTAACAATGATTGGGTCCAGCTGTGCTATGTTTTTTTTTTTTTTTGTTTTTGTTTTTTTTTTTTCAGGCAGATTTGTGCGTTGAAATGATATCCCCAGTCCGATATTATGAAGACGTCAATCGATAATTCTCCCCTCGTGAGATTCGTATCTTGAGATCCATGGTCGGGATACTAATATTTGGACCACTCGGTCACATGCGCACTTCCCTAAATAAGCATTTCAAAGTCAAATCATCATTTTTATTTCAATCGTTAAAGAAAAGCCTCGAAATAATAGGATTGAAACCTATCGGGAATATCTGCAATAGCACATACAATCTACGGTTCTAATTCATTCTTCTAAATTAGATTGATAACTTTTCAGCCCACCACCATATATATATATATATATATATATATATATATATATATATATATATATATATATATATATATATATATATATATATATATATATATAAAATGAAATGGACCAAGTCCGACAATTATTTTAATATATTTTCTGTGTTTGCGTTATTTTCATACATAGAAAAATTAAAGAAAATGCTTTCTTTATAATAAACAGTATTAACAACATTTACAGTTTTGAATGTCCGAGAAATTTCATAGAAAACATGTGTCCTCCGGCAGGAATCGAACCTGTATCCTACATGAAACCGTCATGTAGCCTGACGTGCTATACCATTTAGCTGAAGAAGAAGAATCTTGTCAACAAAGTCAAATTACTATTTTTAAACAACAAATTTCCCATCATTTCGCTGGAACAATCATATCTGCTCGAAATGTATTTTAACGTAAGCAAATGACATCATATTATGAAATGGACTAAGTCCGACAATTATTTTAATAATTTTTTTGTTTATACGTTATTTTATAACTATATTTAAGTAAATGCTCTGTTTATAATAAACAGTATTAACAACATTTACTAGAGCTAAATGGTATAGCACGGTTGCATGACGGTTCCGTGTAGGCTACAGTTTCGATTCGTGTTTCTATGAAATTTCTCAGACATTTAGATATGTGAATGTTGTTAATACTGTTTATTATAAACAGAGCATTTACTTAAATATTTGTGTCTATAAAAATAACTTATAAGCAGAAAGTATATCAATAGATAGATATATAGAGAGATATATAGAGATATATAATAGATAGATAGACGGATTATATATATCGAAGCATGCAAACATTCAGAGCTTTTATTGCAAAAGTGAACTCGCACGGAATACAAATTTTCAAAAGTCAATTTGCATAAATTTCGGCATGAATCGTGCCACAAATGTTGATTTTTCTCTTTGGCTGTCGTGACACATAAACCAGTTAAAATGAATATTCAAATATGAACATTGATGTCTATCCACGCTGAAAAGAAAAAATTATGAAAAAAAAACAAACAATTCTTTACTATATATGGATTCAATGTTTATGTAACAAGTGATATTCAACGTAAGATTTTTTTAAGAATATGTTCGCGCTCCCATTCAATGCATTGTTAATGATTTTACAACAGAAATATATAGCAAAGCATTTTACAAGAGGAACTCTTCACTAGAAATATGTTCGAGATTGTCAGTTTGTATAACATTTAAATAGAAGCATAGACGGGCAACATATATTGTCTGGCGTAACATTCACATATAGACGTAAATAAATAAATCAAATAGGAATTACAAATGTGGAGGGGGTATTTTACTCTTAGATATGTAATCACTGAAGTTTACAGCAGTCACGTAATATATATACAGTGTAATCCGGATATAAGAGAGTTTATATACATTAACACAGGTTCTAATTTGGGACCAGAGAAAATCTCTCTTATATCCGAGTTTATCTTATATCCGGGTATCATATATCCGGGTTACACTGTATATTGCGAATTCAAAAACTCTCTTATTCTCTGAACACCACACGACAAACGTTGCAATGAAAGCATTAAGCTGGAAATTAATTTTAGAGACTTGATTTCTTCCAACATTTCTCTGGTGAGTAATTGGCCATGGTTAAGTGCATCTAGTAAAAATGCTTAAACAAACGGAATTAACAATTTTCTCAATAAACAATAAGAAAAGACAGAAAAAGAAAAGGGCTAAATAGCATTAAGGAAACAATGTATATGCAAGACAAAAATAGATAAGCAACAGCAATAAGGTTAAAGTTCGCAAATTAAGGATTGCGTTTAATCAAATCAAAACATGTTATATTAATAAACTTTTCCCATTTGTTCTCTACATTATCATATATATATATATATATATATATATATATATATATATATATATATATATATATATATATATATATATATTACAATAAATCATTCATACAAAAAGTAGATTAGTAAAATTAATGATATAAAATGGTGAAATCCGTTCGCAAACAAAATTTTAAAGGTGCATTAACCTAGAAATAACTCGATGAATGCTATGATCCTTTTTTAAATTATAAGCTCTATAAGGTCTGTGTTAATACGCAAGTATTTTCAATTGTATATTCAGTAGTCTTCAGTCATTGTAATATAAATTGAACTACACCGCATCTTTGATATATATATATATATATATATATATATATATATATATATACACTGCGTGCCAAATTATTATCGAGAGAACTTTTTTTCTAATATTTCAAAAAACGTCGAATCAATTCTCACAAAATTTTCACACAATGTTGGCAACACTGGCCTGCGCAATCGCTGAAGTTTTCGTACTGATCTGCAGAATGTAAACAAACTGGCGCCATATTTGTTATCAGCACAGTGATTTGAGCGTGTCAAATTATTAGAAAAGTGTATGAATTTAGTGAAAAGATGGGCCGTAAAAGCAGTTTAAGTGATGCTGAAAAGAAAACTATTACCTCAGAACTCTCAAATGGTAAATCTACCCTAGAAATTTATAAAATGATAGGGAGGTGTCATCAAACAGTGAAAAAGTTCACCGCCGACCCTACACAAGTACTCAAAAGGGCATATAAAGGCAAGCCAAGGCTTATTTCACGTCGTCTCATGTCACGACTTAAACGAGAGGCCACGAAGAAACCTGGACTTACCAGTCAAGAGCTTTTCAGTCGTATTGGGGATCCTACTGTGTCTAAAAGTACTCGGTGTCGGTATCTGAGGGAAATAGCAACAACAGTCCAACCTGTATCGAAGCCTCCGTTCACATTCAAAATCGATTGAAATGTTGCTTCTTTTTGAAAGTCACTTTTACTTTGATGGGAAAGAAATCTCAAGCAAAAATGAGGAATACTTGTTAAATTTCAGTTACTCGAATAGCTTCTCCATCCTAAACACAAGGCTTTACCAGCCCATGAAACATCGGATCACGAACGCTATCACGCTATTCGCTCCACCAGAAATTTGAAAACGGCATGCGGTACTGCTTAGCATTCGCACTAGATGTCTCAATATGAACATTTAGGTGTTTGGGTGTCAATCTGAAGGCAGTGCACAGGATATGGAAATATTTGAATGTGACTGATAGTGATTACGAAGGGGTATGAAGTGATCACTTGTGATGGCGAGATTAAAAATCCATTCATTGTCCCACCGTTCTGCAGACTCAACACGGATGCCTGCATCAAGTGCTTTGAATGGTTAGTGCTGTCCTGGGTTAAGAGGGTGGCAGCTAGAAGAACCTTAGTCTGGCATCAGGATTCTAAACCATGACTCGTAAGCAGTGATAGCTATAAGATAATTTCTGCGACCACATCACCCTTTATATACGACCATCTAACTCCGGAAACTGCAACTCCCTTAATTATTGTGTGTGGGGTGCATTTGAACGATATGCCAAAAATACTTCTTGTAACATCAAAGATGAACTGAAGGTAAGAATTATGGCGACATTCAGCAACTTAAACAACGAGACCTTCCAGAAGAGTTGAAGAAGATTTAGAAGTCGTCTGGCAGCCATTTTGGAAAAAATGGCAATTTTATTGAGTAAATTTACTCTTTAGTATTTCAAGATATTTTTGTTTAATTTTCGTAGATATACCTGTTAAAATAAGATGTCAGTGTTATTTTCATTTTTACGCAATTTAGCCGATAATTTGTCCATCGCACCCTTTATTATATAGTTTGATTTTTATTCCGACTGGAGAGGGATGATTTTTGTAAGAAATCTTTACCAGTGTATTCGTCGCTGAATTTGCTCTCTTTCAATGAAAATATTTCTCTTCAAAATGCTAAAATTATTTTCATTTTCATTTTTTTTTTTTTTTCATAGAAACACTGTTGTTTTGCAATCATTTTCGGGTGAAAACAAACTAAAATAAATAAAATGAAGCAAATTAAGAAAGGAAAATATTTTCTATGCATTTCACCAATGGTGTTTATTCGGAATTTCAAGTTCCCGTGTTTAGTTTTATTTTGTTTGATTCAATTTCACTCCTCCGTAAATTCGCGATTAACGTTCTCTTTTGTTTCTTTCTCGTTCTTGATGCAAAATGCATTTCACATTTGTAACATGTTTAAAAAAAGACGAAGAAAAATTTACGAATTTATTTTATACCTTTTTGGCTTCTATTCGTATTATCTCGTTTGCACATAGGACTTTATATAAATTAATTACATTTTGAAATACCTTCAGAATTTTTTTAATATTTTAATCAGGCAGAGTAATATTTCCTACTGCGATTTAATGTTATGAAACTGCTGTTTTCAAGCAAAATACGATTAGGCACGTTACATACCAAGGAAAAAAATGAGGAAATAGTTTTTACATATGGAAAATAAAGGGTAATTGTTGACCGTCATATTTCCCAATATACTTATAAAGAAAAGAGTAATTTCTACATCCCCATTATCTTATTCAAGTGGGACAAACGTTTCTAGCGTTTTCGAAAAGGTCGCGTTTGAATACGCGATTTCGTTTCACACGTGCCTGAAATTAATAACATGCATGCACTACATAAAAAAGTTCATATTTTTATATTTTGGAACTGTCAGGTAACATTGACATATTGAGAACAAACTATCTACATTCGGATAGAAAATGTATTCAGTACATATACAGAAATCGAAAGGGGGGTAAGACAAAGATATGCCTTCTCACCGGATTTATTCAACCAACACAGTGAGACGATTTCTAAGAAAATTAGAAGTCCTGACAGAAATCACTGTAGGCAGTCACAATATTAAAAACGTAAGATATGCAGACGACACGGTATTGAAAGCAGACTCAGAAAGAAAACCACAGAAACTTTGAAGGAAAGTAAGAAGAAAGAACTAAACATCAATTACAAGATGTCAGAATGCATGGTTGTAAGCAAAAGAGACAGCCCAACATTCAAATTACAAATTAGGGGTAACTAAATGAAACAAGTGCAAAAATTTAAATATCTAATATGTGGAAAATGCGACAGCGAAATCCGAAGGTCTATCTTTAGATGTCTTCCAAAAGTTAAGGAACATATTAAGAAACAGAAAAATTTCATTGGAAATAAGGTAAAGAGTACTGAACTGTTATGTAATATCGGTCATCTGGTATTGCAGATGTAGAACAGAATTCAGGCAAGAGAAACGTGGTTCCAGTGAAAGATTCTGAGAATACCATGGACGGAATTTGCGAGCAAAATGTTAGAGAAAATAAAAACAAAAATAATATTTATACCTAACAACAGAAAAAAGAACCGGCTGAAATTTCAAGGGGACATAATGAGGAATGAGGGTTCGAAAAATTTGATACTCACAAGACATAATGTAGGCAAGAAGAACAGAGGAAAGCAGCGCATAACCTACCTACAGCGTTTGTGTAAATGGATGTCACAATAGCGTTTAGGAGAGATAACAGAAAGACAAAATTTACTAACAGCTACAACAGACAGGAAATTGTGGGGAGCCATGATCGTCCACGTCCTGAAGGAACACTGCACTTAAAAGAAAAACATTATATGACTGAAATAAGGTAAAATCGGTTTAAGAATTATATTTAGAAATGTAAACATGTATTTATTTTGTAACTATAGGTGCCACACAAAAAATAGTGAATTTTTGATGAAAAATGTAGTAACAAAAAATTATCTATATATTTTACTATTTGAATGAAGTAAAAAATTTAAAAACATATAAGAAAAATACCTTATCTTTTTCTATTTGGATCAAGTAAAAATTTAAAAACATATTAAAAAATACCTATATCTTTTATTATTTGAATGAAGTAAAAAATTTAAAAACGTATAAAAAATACCTATCTATTTTACTATATGAATGAAAAAAAAAATAGAACAACATAGACATTTTAAACCATTTGCCGTTCCTGGAAGCCGCAATTACCAAATTTCCAAAGCGAGCTCATTGTTCTCTTTAAGAAAGAACATCCAACTTGGGGACTGAAAAAATGCCAAGAATTTTTGCCAGATTTCTTTAGTTTGAACAACACATCTAACATTTATGTATTTGTTCTGTTTTAAGCTAGTAAATTTCTATTCTTTGCTTGTGTTTCAAATAACTGTAAAAAAAATTCCAACAATAAAATAAACTTAAATTTCCCGTTGTCTTTTGTGGGGCCCTCTGTAGTTGGAAAAGATAATTCTTCTAATTTACAATGCTCCTACGTGTTGTTAGAAATAAATCATATTTTTGAAAGATGCTATTTTAATATTTGACACCCTGGTGTTCAGAAGAGTCCCTAACGTGCGGAAATCCTCAATAGAAACATAAACAAATAAAGAATTTAAACTAATTGTCTCGGGTATGAGAATGAAACAGGTTTGATTGATTTAATAGGGTCAGGAGAAGGTTAAATTTACGTACCATATTAAAATAAGGTTGTAAGTCCTGATTTGGAGATTGTCATCCGCCATCGCAAATAAAAACGAAAAATAAGAAAATGGATTCGTTTATCAAAGTAGATTTAGAGGGTTTCAATGTCCTTCTATTCGGTCGTGAATTTATCAATTAGGGAGAAATGGAGTTCAGCATTTTCATGACAGTTCAGACGAGCTACGTATCTCATTTCCACCAGTCCCCACCTTTACAGCTGGAACCTAATTCTAATTCCGTTCGTATTCCATTTGCAAAGAAGAAGTTCCACTCAAACTACTTTTTCCCGGAACTGTTACTTTCGGAAAACGGCTCTCCACGGTATGTTTCCCCAATCACAATGATTTTAACCCATTCACGTCTAGGGTCAGTCGTCCTCTATCCCTTATTATTTACGTCTTCCTTTTACGCAATAACTTCATCTTATAACGTTATAAATTGAGAGGCTCTCGGGCCTTGTAAATTATTGAAAAAATATACAATTATCATGAACATCGTGTCGACAAGCGTAATGAAGAAACTGACTTCCGAACAACGACAAAATCCTTTCCTGCAAATGGTGATGATTATCAGTCGTACAAAAAAGTTGGTGGTAGTACCACGGACTTGCAACCATCTTCCGACATTATAAGGTATCTTAACATGTACAGATACACAGCTAAAAAGATCAAAAGGTCATGACTACTGATACCGTAACAAATGAAACAAAACCGATGTTGTACAGTTTGCGGGAATGATTTTCAAGAGGTTGGCCTTTACGTAAATGGTTGAGAAACTGAATATACAAACTTTAAATAACGGTTCACAATACTGACCTGAAGTGGAGACCCTCTTAAAGCATTTACTACTTTCGCATCTGTCTATATGGCACAGTGGATAAAGGCGTTAGTTAGATCCAGTGACAGGACCCAAACAGTGTGAGTTCAATACGCTGTTAAGGCAGTGGAGAATTTTCGGATGGGAATTAACAGGCAATAACTGATAACTGACATCGATTAAACGTGCAACTAGAACAGTCTACCCAGGGTTCAGTTCGACATTCCAACCAGAAGAAGGCCGGAACGTAAACCGGCCGAAACGTTTTAATAAATATGGCGATAAAGATGAGGACAATAGTCCGAATAATGTAAATAGTGTACCTCGAGTAGTGCTCCTCCGATCACCGTAATTAAGCAACGTCGAGACTGGTCAGTAACTAAGCTTGGATATACCGTGTGCCTGGGTAGGCGGGTGGTGTAATTGACAGCGGCCCGGAATGGCCAATCAGAGAGAGCCGACTTTGAATTCCAGACGGGCTGGGTAGATTCACTGACGTGAAAATACCGTTACCGAACGCGACAAGGAAAGAAACAAGTTCGCCCAAGCGTGTGACATCCGCCCCTAGCAAAACGCATCGATTCAGCGCGGTAGGGTAATGACCCATTCCTCACCATGGATCAGAGGAAGCCCTACGTTCAACAAATGCCCTTCGTAGGCTGTGAAGAAATAGATTAAATGTAGTCTGAAAATCAAACCAAGCAGACGATCTCTAAATGCGGCTTCATTGTTGAATGGCCACGGACTCTAAGATCTTTGAAATTGAAACTGAATGGGACATACACACGCATGCGCAAAGCTGTAGCTGAACAACTCGTGGAAAGAGAATCTCACGCAGATCAAATTATAGAGGGAACTACTAAACATATCAGAAATAATTTGCCAACACCGAAAGCGCTTTGCTGGACACAACTGGCGGCCCAAACACGAGCTAAATACAGACTTGTTGCTTTGGACACCTAGGGACTGTCACATCCGGATGGGCCGACTAACACTAGCATATGTCAATCAGTTACACTCAGATTCTGGTTGCCAACCGTATGGCGTCCCGAATTTGATGCAGGAACGTGATGGGTGGTGAGCACAACACATAGATGCCAGATAATGAGGATGATGTTTCTTTGCTATCGACAAAAAGTTTATGTTTGGATGAAAAGTTATATATATGACTACATATATATATATATATATATATATATATATATATATATATGTGTGTGTGTGTGTGTGTGTGTGTGTGTGTGTGTGTGTGTGTTTGTGTGTGTATGTGTACATGTGGGTGCGTGTGAGTTTTTCTCTGTGTGTGTGTAAAATTTCAGATATAAATAATAATGTATCTGTAAAATGACAATATGAATAAAGACAAAAGGAAAACTATTCTTTACCAACGCGTTTCGTCCTCTGATGGACTTTATCAAAACAAATGTCAGTTATGTCCATCAGTGGACGAAACGCGTTGGTAAAGAATAGTTTTCCTTTTGTCTTTATTCACACACACACACACACACACACACGTGTGTGTGTGTGTGTGTATTCGACGTATAAGGGCCAAACAGCTCAGTTAGTAGGAACCGACAACCAGACACTAGCAGGAATGATTTGATTATAGTGGTGAAGGCTTTGTGCAGAATCAACCACACTTTTTGAAGGACCAAATACAGAGACCTGGTGCACTACGTGCCCCTGTGTCCCCAAGCGACCCTGCGAAGGTTTTGAATTCAGACTTATCCTTCTCCTAAACCAATAGCTATCGGAGCTATAGAAACCAGTCTGCCCTGCTATTTACCAATAACTGGAGAGAGAAGAAGAGGATTAATGCTTTTCCAAAGGTTATAAATGAATGTAATGGATTCGACTGGAATTTGAACTCGTCTCTCTCTCTCTCTCTCTCTCTCTCTCTCTCTATATATATATATATATATATATATATATATATATATATATATATATATATATATATATACATATATATGTGTGTGTGTGTGTATTCGTTTGTGAAGATCTTATGTATTTAAGAATTATTCAGTACCATAAGCAAGAGAAGGTGGTATGGTTTATGTTTGTTTCAGATGTAATAACAATCCACTTATATGGCAGGGAATGCTGGAAAATGTTCTCTTAGCTGAAAAGGAGACTTGAGGCTAGAGATATGATTCTACAGAAAAATGATCAAAATACCATGGATGAAGAATTTGAGCAACAAAGAAGTTTAATGAAAATAGAAAAAATAACCTAAAAATATAATAAGTTTGAAATTTCTCTGGACATATGGAAAAACAGGACTTGGAGTATTTGACACTTATATGACATACTGAAGGCATGAAAATAAGAAACAGCGAATAACTTACCTAATGAGTTTATGGTAACAGGTGGGAAAATAGGTAGGGGGATGGATGAGTAAGGAGACTAATTTTGATTGTTGTGGGGGCCATGATCGTCCACGTACTAAATGGATACGACACATAAAAGAACTTACCTCCTGTATCAAATTAGACAATCTTTCAGTGTCACAAAAGAACAATGTCGTATACATTTGCTATGTACAGTTTTAGTCATTTTTTTCAATTTAACAGTCAGAAGATGATGTTGATTACGTTTGGATTTCGTAATACGCTTCGCTATGAATAGTTTCACATAACCGTGGAAATTGCTACAAAACTGAAGCATTAATGTAAAGCCCTATCTCAGATAAATGATTAAAATGGTCTCCAAGCGAATAGAAACTGTATGTCTCAACAAGGAATATCCTTCTTTGAACATTGTGTAATGTCGCTACTGATTCACAAACAAAGAACTGTACCAAATAACAGAAACTACTTGAGTACACCAAAGAAAAATCTGCAAAATTTATCATCTTTTACTATCTATCAAAAACAAAAAGGTAAAAAATGCTTTGATATTAAAATATTGGAAAAAATCGATGATATGTCTAATTTCAAAAAATCTTATTCATCTGGATTCCTTGCCACGGAGGAGTTAAAGGCAATTATTATGAAGACCAAAGAAACGGGCATTAAGACTAATTCCTGATAACTACCAAATCACATTTACTGACCTAAAACCATTTAATAAGAAACCCATGCAATATCAATGGTATGGATAATGGCGGTGAAAAATTTTAAATACACTAAAAGCAATCTTACCAACCCTCAGAAAAAAAATCTTCCATTAAGGAAAATTCCTAAGGGAAAGGTTTACTATAACACGACTACGAATAGGTCACACTAGAATTACACATTTATTCTGACTGAAACAAGAACAACCATGATGTCCTGCAAGCCAACCCCAATATACGGTAAAAAAAACCTTTATTATTAAATTCAGTGATATTGATTCCAAAAGAACTATTAGAAAATATTAAATTCCTGAAAATCTGAAATCAGTCGGAGTATATCTGAAAAAAAAAAAAAATTGTCCATTTCCCCTGAATATGAACCGAAATAAAATAAAGTAAAATAAATTATTTTGGTATAAAATAACTCAAAAGAGTTGTTATGCCAATAAAAATCCACTTAAAATCTTGAGTACTTTCAACAAAAGAAACAACATTATATGTAATTCGATGAAAAAATAATGAAATAATCCAGATGCTGATATTCCGTGCCATTGATGGTTAAGAAAGAAACTCCCATCAATACTAGAACGATCGATAAAAGTTAGTTGACTTGAAAAACCAATTTTCTTGAAAAACTGTTTTAATAGATAATCTCGCAAATAGCTACAAAACCAAAACATTAAACTAAAACCTCAAATCATGTCCTTAAATCATTCCGGTCATGTTCGAGATTTTTATATGGATGTCATTTTTATATCATTTTATAAATTGCAATGATGTCGTACACGTGTGATTTGGGAAAATTGTATCATATATGGTTTTAGACAATTATTCATTTATAATATGTGTATCGAGAGTCACGCATATCATTTGGGTTGATAGTGTGGTAGTTTCCCTTTGCATTCTCCACGGTGACTTTATTGAGGCACCACCTCTAGTTAGCTAGCCATTGACTCGTCAAGAGTTCTTTCGCCATTTTATACATCTTATTTTCTATCCTACTGGGTTGCTAACCACCCGCCTCACTCATAATAAATTGCAGTGGTGTGCCGGTTTAATCAAATATATAAGTTTCAGTTTAAGTTTAATTTCTAAGTATTTAAAATTCAAATTAATTTCTTACCTTTCTCGAGTTAAGGAGAGAAGGGAAAATATATCCTCACATTACAGATTCGAAGAGTTAATAAATTTCATGGTTAAAATTAGAAACATGATTTTAAAAGCAAATTTATAATATAAAGGTAGGTGGCAGTATACTTCCCAGAAACGCTTCTTGTTGGCTTACCATTATAAGGGAAATATGTCTGGGAGGTATATGTGGGAGGTATATTTCTATTGTACCTTGTATAATATTTTTTTTTGTTTTTTACTTCCTCGTGGGTTGGCTGGCGTAGGGGTGAAGTGACGTCCACTAATATAAATTTCAAACAAAATATTACTGTAACTAGTCACTACCAAAGAAAATGAAATAAAATTCAAAACAATTTTTGTTTTCAAATTCAGAATTGTTGAGAGTCATGATCGTCTGGTTTTTGAATGGAGACGAAACATAGAAGATGAAGAATGTCTGCGTTACACCAGTTCCTCCCGGAATAGATTTTATACTCAACTTGACACCAGACAATCAAGAAAGCCAGCTGCTGGTTTTGACCTGAGCTGACTCTAAATGGGGTGGGAATATGTGATTTAATACGTTGTCATTGTTGAAACGTAGAAGAAACCGTTGGACGGATGGATATATAAACAATTGTCATTGGTCCGTTTCTCAGACATATTCAAGAAATGTAAGTCCTACGTTTGTCCCAGGACCACACCAGAGAATGGCTGAGAGCAACTGACTAAGCATTGGAGTAAAATAAGATACACAGTATAATACAAACGATGTAAGTGCTGTGTTATTCATTTAATCAGTAGAACCACTTCATTATGCAACGTCAGAAAAAAAGGTTTATAGCATTCATCTTTGGCTTCGGAAGATAGCCCCATGGTCTCGATTTGGACAATTGTTCAATGTCTTCTTATAAGAGTAGACATTTTCCTTTTACTGTATATTTACCGCTGTATAGACATTCTTAATCTGATCCCTCTATCCCCACTCTCCCTCTCCCTTTCTCTCTCTCCCTCTTCATATATATATATATATATTTATATATATATATATATATATATATATATATATATATATATATATAAACCGAAAGAGGTTTATTTTTAATAAAGGTTTATATTAGGTTTGCTCTACTTCGTGTATTGAGCACTTTACGTAGTTGATTTTACTCGTTTTGGAGGGTTTTTTTTCTTTGGACTCTGAACTTGAACTCCGGACGATTATTTTCGCCTCAATATCATGTTCTTAGTTTTCTTTTTTATTCCTCATTTTTCCTTGTGTACTGGTTTGTTCTATTACAAGCCAACATACCCAAGGTTTTTCCAAGCGTGTATCACCATTTACACACACACACACACACACACACACACACACACACACATACATATATATATATATATATATATATATATATGTATGTATCTATGTATGTGTATATTAAATTCCGTATATTTTGGCAGCATTTTCTTTATTTAATTTAAACATGTATTTTTAGATATGTTGGGTTTACACATTTTCAATAAAATTATTTTGAAATCACTTATAATCTTTCGTGTTTCATGAGTAAAAACAGCATGAAAGGTACTCGGGTTATATTTATTCATTTTTATTTTTCTCAAGCACTTTCAATATTTTCCAAGGGTTTTTATGACTGTGTATATATGTATAAATATATAGGGAGCCCGCCAAAAATGTAAACCCCCTTCAGAAAACGAAAAACTTGTATAGATATTGTAATACTAAATTTATTTAGACATTAATTCAGATTAAAATAATCATATGTGTGTGTGTGTGTGTAAATGTATAGAAAAATAGGAAAGAACACGTTAGGCAAATAATCCGAACTAATTTTGTTTTTATTTTTAAAAAACAGTGCTCAATACAAAAGTAGAGCCTAAATTATAATTATAAAAAATATATAATATATAAAATATGATTCCTTCGCTACATAAGAGTTTTCATGTTTGAAAAACAAGAGCCAAAAGCTCTGTTTCATCATCAAGCGAAATTTTTTGAGTAATAAAGTTGAAGTTTACGCATCTTTATAAAACATATTTATTTATAAAATTAATTACTATGTTTAATTACTAATTACATTTGGCTCTTGTTTTTGAAACATTAGAACTTTTATGTAACGAAGGAACCATATTTTTTTTAAATTATACTTATATACATACACACACACACACACATATATATATATATATATATATATATATATATATATGGAGGAGATTAAATTTAAACCAACGAGACAAAGGTGTATATTTTAAACAACAAAAGCTCTATAATGTGTATTTTTTTTATTTATTTAATTTTTTTTTTTTAATTTATATTATAATTTATTTTCATTTTTGGGTTTTTTTTTTTGCAAAAATATGTAAAGATTCACGAATGTACGTGTCACCCTTGTCATATATTGTGTAAAATTTACGATATTTATAGTAGATGGGTACTCAATATCAGAGGTAGAGCCCTTATAGATATCGACAGAATAGAAATTCACGCCACAATGTGATCTTCAGACCAAGTATCGGTATTTCTTTAGCGGACTGTATATACAAACCAATGGAAACTTAATGGGAGTAGAGGAAAGAGGAAACTACCCCTGACTAATTTATCTTGTTCACTGCAAAATCTTTGGTTCATTCATACGTCCTGAATTCTAAATTTCTTACGTATGCTGGTTGGGTGGTTGGAGAAAATCTGTATGTAAATAAATCTGGATAATTTACTGTCATATCCACTCGTCTGTTATGCGCCATGCTTTATACACGATTAGGCGATCATGTATCTTTCGATACATGACTGACGAAACAGATTTTTGTCCCGCAGTAAGTTGCCATTTGCTTCTGCGGTAGACCAGTTGCCATCCAAGGCTATAGAATCCGGTCTGCCCTGCTATTTACTCATAGCTGGGGGAGAGGAAGAAGATTCATACCTTTCTCAAGGGTATTAGCACGTAAGTAAATGTAATGCATTTGACCGGAATTCGAACTCGGCTCTCCGATTCCTCAGTCCGAGCCGCTATCCGTACTAGATTGCTTATTTATTTATTTAATATTATCTCTCTGATTTATTTGATTTTATTTATTATATGAAAATACGAAGAAATAATTTTAAAATATCCAACTTCCTTCAACACCAATGCATGTCCAGCATCTAAACTTTCTTGTTCAGAATGTTGACATTAACGACCCTTTTTGACCCACATGCCAAACTTGTACGTTTCTGACTATTCGTTAGATGAAGTTAAACTTAGTAAATAAACGTTCTTCCTTTTCTATTATTATCACTTCGATACAGATGAAACTAATTTATCAAATTTAATTCCATCTTTAATAATAATCTTAATCTAATTGTTTATTGTTCGTTCATGCAGCGCTGGCCAATTAAGAATTGGTCCAGGGATATATCCAAAAATCCGAGAAGGGTATTGCAAGACAGAAGGATTTCTTTAGTAACGAAGAAAGGAATATCGAGCTGTTACGTTACATCTGTCCTTCTTTATGGCAGCGAATGTTAGACGATTTCCTCAAAGATGAAAAAGAGACTTGATGCGACAGAGATGTGGTTCTACAGAAGGATGCTAAGGATATCATGGACCGAGCGTGTGAGCAACGATGAGAGGATGCAAACAGAGGAAGAGGCTTATACTTAACATCAGGAAGAGAAGATGAAGTTTCTGGGACACATAATGAGGAAGGAGGGACCGGAGAATATGATACTCACGGGTCGAATAGAAGGAAAGAGAGAGACAAGGGAAAACAACCCTTGACATACCTGGCGTGCTTAAGCAAATGGATATTACGACGTGGTCTGGGGAAGGAAGCAGAGGAAAGGAACTTGTTGAGAAATGCAAGGGATAGGGGGAGGTGGAGAGCTGTGATCGCCTACTTCCTGAAAGGACATGGTACATAAAAAGAAAGAAAGATAGACCACAAGAAGTCAGGACAACACGGAATGCAACACCCGGATAGAGATGAAATTAAACTCCATAATCTCACAGTGTACTCTATCATTATATACTCTGTAATTCTATTAGACAATGCATGGGGTAGCTTAAAATGGCAAACCCTACCATACAGGGAAGAACTGTGCCCTTGTGGTTTGAACCCTATAGGTGTGGACTTATGACAACAATTGATTGTATTTCTTTATGTTTTATTATTAAACCGAAGAACGAGCGAAAACAGTTTGGACTATGACAGTAACATAAGCGTGAACACGCCTCTTCACCACCACCCCAGGTAACTTAGTGAGGCAGTCAAGCACGAGGTGATGTATAGTTGGCCAACATGTTGACAACGTCCTATCTCCCTCTACCTCACGCTTCCACAAAGAAACAAGACTACTACTCTAATAAAGTGAGTAAAAGTAATCTATAGAAAATTCAATTCCGTTTGTGATGCAGCGTTGGGGCTCGATGTATTGCCGATGGACCACAAGAAACTGCAGAGCTTCCGAAACCCAACACTTCGACAGAGATGAAATTAAAATCAATAAACAGGCTCACTATGTCCTCTATTATTATGGGTGCGGTCAGAACCAGATAGAATTAATAAAATCACCGGAAACTATCTTATGAATAGTAAATTAACCCGGGGTGTAATTTTATCTCGCTCCTTGGACATTTTAAGACTCCAGTGACGGCTAAGTGGGTTGCAAACTAGCCTCACTAGATCAATTTTCTAGTTTCAAAAGTTCCATCGCCACAGAGCTCCACCCTTTTTAATCACTGTTCCGGTTGGAGAACATTTTCTCAGAGACATTTTACAAGAGACAGATCAAACAGAAAATAAAGTACTGGAGCTGCCCAGTCTTCACGTTCCAGACTTCATGGAGTTCAAAAGCGTCTACACGGCCTTGTGGGGGATGAACTGTTTCCTATCCAACAATTCCTTTCCCACAGACGAAGCGTTGTTTGAGTTGATTTTCTATACCATGGAAAATGATTCGACCGCCAATATTCATTGGTTTCACCCGTTCTAACCTTCACAGCTAAGACGCTCCACACCATGTACACAGAGTCAAACCATCCTCATTCTCTTCATTCTCCTTGAAGAAGGGTGTTCTACTGGAACCGCTTCTTCTCACAAACTGCTTCTATGTGGAATAGACTCCCAAGAGGATGCTTTCTCGACCACATTAATCTTAACCGCTTCAAATTTAAGCTTAACCGTTATCGTTCACACATATCCTCATAAACTGCACTTCTTACTTACCGATCATATAAACTGCTTCAGTAACCCTCTAGCTTGAGTGGCTCTTGTGTTCTGCATACGGTGAAGATTAGTAAAACCAAAAAAATAATTACTGCGGAACTAAAATATTTTTTGTCAGTCCAAGAAGAATTTTAAAAGAAACGCTAGTTTATTGTCCAAGGCTGCACAAACAAAAGGGACATTAAATCAACATTGATCAAGTAAAACCGGGTTTTCATCTCAGACTGAAATATATAAAGAACTACAAGATCATCAGAAATGCCAGATATATTGTCTGTTTTAACCAAATTATAATAATGGAACTTTGAACTTTAAAATCACATATATATATGAAAAATCGAACCCCAAAATCCTCCCCTCTTCCTATTCTAGATTTAAAGAATGAAGAAAAGTGGATTAGGCAATGACTCGGATGCTGGTAAGAAAAACGTATGGAAACCAATTAGCATAATCCTATCATATGAAGAAAGAAACTTTGACTTGAAAAGTCCTTTAATCCGGTAAGGCATTAATGAAAAGCTAATCCTTCCATCGGAAGAAAGATGACCACATGATTGACCGAACGTTGCGTTGTTCTTATTGTTCTGACAGAGAAACGAGACGCGTTTGCCGAAATGATTAGGAATGGACAGGTCACAGGGCGGTGCTAATGTAAATCTACCATCTCTCACATTGACTTGACATTTTCATCTTTCAAATTGATAATACTTAAATGAGGAAAGACGTCCGGTGGCTTGCTGCCAAAAGTTCGATCATATCGGCCAAAGTTAGAATAGATTTGTCTGATGTCTTCAAATTTTGTCTGCATATCGATTGCTTCAAAATTCAATTCTATGTTTTGCGAACAATGAAAATGATTATTCAGACGTTTGGTTTGGTTTGGTTTGGTTTGATTTGGTTTACGGCATATCAACCTCAATGGGTTATTTAATGCCGACAAAATTTCATTGCTGGTAATAATTTGTTTTGCCAAAAATCTATTTCTGGTAATATTTTTTTCCTTCAAAAATGTATCACTGGCAATATTATTTTTCAAAAATGTATTGCTGGCAATATTTTTTTCTCCTCAAAAATGTACAGCTGGTAATCTTCTTTTTCAAAAGAGGATTGCTGGTAATATTTTTGTTTCTTCAAAAATTTATTGCTGATAACAATTTTCTGGTATTCAAACCTATTTATTATACACTTTCGTAGTGTTTTTACTCCAATTTTGGGTCAACTATTTGCCCATAGCTGGGACCCTAAAAGGTGCTACCACCCCGGGTCAGGGTAGACCTGGGAACACCAGCAATTAAGAGGTGGTTCCACGCTCCTCAAAATCTCCTGATCAGAGGCCATGCTGTTGGACGTAGTTTATCGTCTTACCCAGGACGTGGATGTAGTTTATCGTCTTACCCAGGACGCGGATGTAGTTTATCGTCATATCCAGGACGTTATTCAGACGTAATGCGATGGGTAATGGATTGTGGTGCACATGGCAAAAAATTCTTAGAAAAATAGTTGCAGATATATAAATATACACTGACGGGAAATGAAACTGAAATACATCGATAGATGGTGACTGTTTTAATCTAGGTACACTACACTGGAATTAGCAAGGAGAAAAATCCTACCGAGGCCTTGATGCTCTTCTGGGAATATGTAACACTTCCTCTCTTCTTCCCACAATTTAATGTCCTGGGGATGACAATAAACTACATTCGATAATAAGGTCTCTGATTGGGTGATTGGAAATTTTCAGGAGGGTAGAACCACGTCTTAATTGCTGCTGTTCCCAAGTCCTCCCTAACCGGGGTTGATAGCACCCGTTATGGTCCCAGCTACAGGCAAATAGTGAACCCCCAAATGAAACACTATAAAAGTATAAAAATACATTTTTTATAGGAAAATACCAGAAATACATTTTTATATGAATAAAAACACCAACAGTATACCGGGTGGAACAGGAACATTCTCCAACTCGTATTACAGCATAATTGGCCACCCCACAAAATGTTTAATATCTTTCTTTTTTCCAGGTATACAGATAAAACTTTTATCTATCATATCATTTATCGTACGAATCACTGAAAAACCCTTTGAGTTACTCAGCTAGAAAGAGAGCAGTTTAAAATCGTTTTGATCCAGCCCCACTGTCTTCTCAACTGAGAGAAAAAATATTCAGTCCTTCAGAAATTGTACCAATATTCATACATCTGTCTTCCATCTTCAAAGTCCATTCAACAACCATCAACAGAACGGAGAATAAGTTTAAAAAGAAGGAACAGTAGAATGGGAAAAGTTATCAGGAGGTCACAACAGGAAGAAGGATCATCACTTCAACTTAGAGCTAAAGAGATCAATTAGAAAAGATCCAACTCATTCCATAAGAAATGTGGCACATGAGGGAGGAGTTTCACCTATGACAGTCAAAAGAGCAGTGAAAATAGACTTGAAAATAAAATCGTACGTGAAATCTGTGAGGCACCGTTTTACTCCAGGACAGAAAGTTAGAAGGCTAAAAAGGGCTAAGATCATCTTGAATAAGTTGGGAAATTATTCTAGAATAATATATATATTTATATATATCTGCACTTTATTTCAATTTTTTATGATCTTCCGGTACTTAGCTATGATTAATTAATGATGAAGATGATATTTTCGTTTATGATCCATTTCAGCACGATTCTTCAGTTAAGCTTGGAGAGTCATTATACATTCTTATTGTTCAAAGTTGAGTCGATAGTGCTATAAAAACCTCGGATAATTCCAGTAATATATATTTAATCATTTCTATGATACTGCAGTTCAAAGCCTAATCTAACAATTGTACAATTTTGCTGTTACATGATTTGGATAATTTTGCTGTTACACCCGGAATATAGTAAAATGACCAACAATACATTTTATCTGTAATTGAACGTATACAATTGCGTTCACAATAGATTTAGTTGAAGCTATAAAATTATGTTCAAAATATTTAGATTTCGACATTAAATAACCAATAGAGGTTGATATGCAGCTAAACAAAAACAGCCAACAACCCACAAATTATGGTTTTAAATAAGCCAGTCTAATAATCTCTCTAGCTAGGTTTCGTAAACCAGTCTGAAAGAATGACAACTCTGTATTCGAAACCAGTTGAGCGTGAATCAATCAAGTCCATTCCGTAAGCAGCTAATTGCTTATAATGAAGAATACGAAAGTAGTATTTGCACGCGAGGAGATAAAAGATATTACCTTTTCGGTTTTCCGTCGTCTTGTATCGTAATCTCACGCCTAGTTTATCTACTTGAGCCTTAGACAGTGACGTGTGATGCGCTAAAATTCGCTTAAGTGGCTGAGCTAAAACGGCTCACGCCATGGAAATGCACACCTGGGAATTTTATTAAATTGAAGCCGTTTAATAGGAGTCAAATTATAACTGACCGAGTGATTGATATGTTTTTCTCGGATTGTGAAACCATTTTTGCGTTAATTAAAGGCGAAACATTTATTATTGTTAAGATAATAATTATATTTTTTCCATTAACATTTGTCGAAAAAATCTTTTTTTAACGTACAAGTCCTACTATTTAATCCATACATGGTGGGAAGAGCTGGATTTACACATTTTCCTAAGGATGCGCGTTTGCAAGCTTAACGAACACGATCTATCGAGTTTTCGGCCCACCAATTTCTCAGTGCACCGATTTCTCGGCCCACCGAGTTCTCAGTCCACCAAATTATCGGCCCACCGAGTTCTCAGTCCACCGATTTCTCGGCCCACCGATTTCTCGGCCCACCGAGTTCTCAGTTCACCGAGATCTCGGTCCACCAATTTCTCGGCCCACCGAGATCTCGGTCCACCAATTTCTCGGCCCACCGATTTCTCGGCCCACCGAGTTCTCAGTCCACCGATTTCTCGGCCCACCGATTTCTCGGCCCACCGAGTTCTCAGTCCACCGAGATCTCGGTCCACCAATTTCTCAGTCCACCGATTTCTCGGCCCACCGAGTTCTCAGTCCACCGATTTCTCGGCCCACCAATTTCTCGGCCCACCGATTTCTCGGCCTACCGAGTTCTCAGTCCACCGATTTCTCAGTCCACCGAGTTCTCAGCCCACCGATTTCTCAGTCCACCGAGTTCTCAGCCCACCGATTTCTCGGCCTACCGAGTTCTCAGTCCACCGATTTCTCGGCCCACCGAGTTCTCAGTCAACCGAGATCTCGATCCACCTATTTCTCGGCCCATCGATTTCTCGGCCTACCGAGTTCTCAGTCCACCGATTTCTCGGCCCACCGAGTTCTCAGTCTACCCAGTTCTCGGCCTACCGAGTTCTCAGTCCACCGAGATCTCGGCCCACCAATTTCTCGGCCCACCGAGTTCTCAGTCCACCGATTTCTCGGCCCACCGAGTTCTCAGTCCACCGAGTTCTCGACTCACCGAGTTCTCAGTCCACCGAGATCTCGGCCCACCGAGTCTCAGCCCACCGAGATGTCGGCCCACCAATTTCTCGGCCTACCGAGTTCTCAGTCCACCGATTTCTCGGCCCACCGAGTTGTCAGTCCACTGAGTTCTCGGCCCACCGAGTTCTCAGTCCACCGAGTTCCCGGCCCACCGATTTCTCAGTCCGCCGAGTTCTCAGTCCACCGAGATTTCTCCTCCCTAAAATTAGCCCACGAAAGATAGCCCGATTGAGAAAGGAACTGGCAAAAGATTTTTTAAGATCACTAACTAAATATTACAACCACCATCACCAATGCTAAAGAGATCAAGGAGAAACAAAAAAAGTTTCTAAAGTTTAATAATGGTTATTATAAACAATACAAAAAGGATCTATATAATTATAGAAACGTTAAGAAATAATCAAACTATAATCATAAAATTCTAGATCATTTACATAAATAAGTCCAAGTTATCCACCAACTCCAGCAATAAGGAAATATTTAATTAACCTGAAATTAAATTCTTTAAAACCTTTAGAACTCAGCAATGATAAAGTAAATTTAGAGTATTTAAAAATAAACAAAGAAGATAAAAATAACCAGAACCAACGTAAAGGCAATATTATGTTTTAATCACCCTTTAAATGTAATGTCAAAATTAATATTTTTTCTAAATTTAATTCATAAACACTTTATCCATTCACCCTTTTTCTGTAACTAATTTCATATAATTGTTTTGGTGAGGTTTTCTTATCGGTATCATTACAAATTTAAGCGCAGTACCAAATTGATAGCAATGTGTCATGACTTTACATTTGCAACAGCTTAATTTAACTGTAATTTCTAGGTTAACAGTTTCTTCTCTCGCACTTCTCGCTTGTGGACTGCTTTTCCGGTTTCTTGCTTTGCAGTTAACTTTTTCTTCAAAAATTTTAATGGAATATCGATTATTATCTTCTGTTCTTTTATTATCCTTAATAATGTTTTCTTTCTATCATATTCTGTCATACACAGTAACGCCTTGCATCTTAGTTGCTTTATTGTCTTAATTGGGGTAAAATGATTAAAAATAAATTTTAGAACCTTTTTTGACAAAACATAATTTGACTTCTTTTCTTTACAAGATGCTTAATTATTAGGGATCTTTCTCCCAAGCAGCACCAATCCATTGCACTAAAAGTTAGTTATGTAGTCAGTGGACCTATCTTGATTGATCTCATCCTTTTACAGTTGAAATGGTTAAATGTAACCGTAAGTTCTATGTTGATAGTTTCTTCTCTGGCACTTTTTACTTGTAGAACTCTCTTCTGGCCTCTTTTTTCCTAGTCAACTTTGATTTTCAAAACTTTACATGCAATGTCAATTCTTATCTGCTGTTTACTTAAATCCTATTCTTTTATTGTTCTCTCTCCTTAATATTGTTTTTTCCTCATATCCTTTAACACTTACTAACCCATTGAGTCTTAGTAACTTTATTGCCTTGCTTGGGGTGAAATGATTAAAAGCAAATAAAAAAATAAAACTGGTGTTGTCTCGAATTTAGAGAGGGCATCTGAGTAGGTAATATTTTGCATAATCAGGGTTTTCTTCACTTTATGTGATGTCTGCCCTCAGGACTTGGGTTAAAATGGCTCTCCACAACTTCCTACCTTTTTCAGCTGTATGTAGTATTTGTTCAACTTACTGTATGATGTATTAGGGGCGTCGATATCAAGCTGCTGCAGAAATTATTACTATTTGTGCTGTGCTGTGCAGTCACACACGACGGAAAATATGTTAGAAATGTGATGGTGCTTTGGGATAGTGAATGATGCTTTCAGGAAATTAGTCAAAGTATTAAAACATAAAAAATGTCCCCATAAAGAAAGAAAAGAATACTTGCATGCAATGTAATATCTAATTTCTAATATGGTAATGAATGTTGAAGAATATCTGCACGGATGAAGAAGAGACCTAAAGCAACAGAATGATTCTGAGAATAACATGGCGAAAAGATTTGAGTAAAGAATAAGTTTTAAGAAACACAAAAACTACAAGAAAACGTATACTCACAATCAAAAAGAGAAAGTTGGAATATCTAGAACATATCGTGAGGAAAGAAAGCATGGAGAGTTTAAAACTAACAGAACGAGGGCTAGAGACTAACCTACTTAACGAGATTGTGTGAATAGACAGTAAACAAGGATTGGTAAGAAGTCAAATTTACTTAGAAAAACAACAGACAGAAAGTTGTAGAGATCTGTGAACAATCACGTCTATATGTTTATTTTGTAGAGGTTATATTTTGTTTCGATAATGAGGAATAAATCACTGTAAATAAGTATGAAGTCTATTGGCTTGAATTTTGCAATTAGACTTTAGTTGCGTTAAATTGTAAAGCTTTTACCAAGCATTATCCCATAATTATTTAAGAGTTTTAAATTGTGATTAAATTTTTGGACTATTGCATATTTAATTATACTTTGTTGTAAAAGTCCTTCAATTAATTAATTTAGCTTTCTTTAAAATGCTGAAATGTTCACATTTTATTGCAATTAATTATTCAATTACTCCTTGCTCCTCCTCGTAGGGTAAGGGTTAGTGAACTTGTCTACGTAACCATTATTATGACTTTGGTACCAAATAAAAGTGCCAGCATGATTAAATTATTTCCTTGATTTTCCATCTCCATCTGGTACTATTCTCATTTGGTACGGCACGTATATGGTTTTTCGAAACATTTCCTATCACAGTCCACTTTAAACCAATCCAGAATATATAGTTTTCCCTCCACTATAATAACCCCTGGAGCTATTCTCTTTCATACTTTGGGCTATTAAATAGCCTAGCTTACTATATATACCCCAGATAAGGCACATTACACTCCCTTTTACAATTAATAAAATAAATGCAAGTAGGTGAAAGAGGTAGGTCTCAACAAAAAAATGTGAAGAAATAAAAAGAACGAGTATCACAAATAAATGAGAATATGTATAAGAAATTAAGACAAATGACAGAACAAAAGACCGGCTCGCCAACAGGATGCATGATATCCAAGGACGCCAACATGATATTAGAGATAAAAAAAATGTCAAAGATTAAACGAATATATCGAAGAGCTCTTCCGCGATAAAAGAGACAATAGGCAATACACATAAATATCGACGGACTGGAGATATTGAAATCTATTCTGGCCAATAGGAATAGAAACAAAGCGACAGGGATGCTGGAGGCCTTAGACTATTTGGGTATAAACAAGGTTACTTTCGTTTTGTTTTCTTTTTTATATATATTAAGTACAAAACCCTGAAGCCACTCGATGTAGACGATTACGTTAGGAGGCAATCTGTGCGGATATGAGTGGAAGATAATTGTTATCTTTTTCATATCTCTCAGCGTAGTAGTAGTCGTAGTACAGTTCACCGTGTCCTGAATAGCAGCCCAGCTTGCTAGGCATGGCCACCCTATGTTCACCAGTTCTTCTTTATTTATACTTGTCTATCTAATTTGCATATGATACTACAATAATGTTTCACTCTAGCCCTGAACAGGTTAAGATTCTTGTGATCGGAGAAAATCCTCTTGGGAGTCGGTTCCACAGAGCAGTGATTCGCGAGAAGAAGCTGTTCGAGTGGAACTTATCTCTCACCGATGGATTACGAAGGGAACTAGTTTTAGTTTGCTACTAAAGTTTGAACTGACCAGAATATAGTACGTCCGATTACTTTCCGTGGAAATAACAATAGAGCAGTGAGAGGCTTGTCGCATCCAGCCTGTGAGAGAAGGGTTGGAGTGTGGAAAATAATTCGTCACCCACAAGGGCTCGGGGTTGGACTGCTCCCATCCAAATATGACAACAGTACTCCATTTTTGGCCTGATCTGGCTTACAGACATTATAAATGAAATCTACTACAGTGGCGATATACCGGAATACCTAAGTAGATCTACTCGCATAGCACTGCCTAAGAAGCCAGGTGCGAATGATTTGGAAATCCATCGGACAAACAGCCTAATGAGCTCTACAGTAAAGCTTATCATCCGAATTATGATGATTTTAGCGCAGGAGAATCAAAATAGATATACAAGAACAGTGCTGGTTTGTTAAAGACAATGTATTTAAGAGCGCCATATTTATGCCCAGAATAATATCAGAAAGGCCGATACAAATGCAGGAGGATGAATTCCTTTGTTTTATAGATTATGCAAAGACGCTAAGGTACATCACAAAGAACCGTTGGAATTGCTATATAACCTTGACATATGTGGGGAGATATTACAATAATCAAGAACCTATACTGGCATTAAACCGACTGCATACGGATGGAAAATTAGTTCAGTAGATATAAAAATATAGAATTAAGTGTAAGACAAGAATATATCTTCTCATCTAACAAAAAAGCAAAGCAGAGTATTAAGAAACTGAAAGTTTCGGTAGAAACAAAGAAAACACTACTGAACTGTTACGTGATATCTGTCCTCCTATATGAATATCGGACAATCTCTTCAAAGATGAAGAAGAGATTTGAAGAAGCAACAATGTGGTTCTACAGAAGGATGCTTAGGATACTATAGACCGAACATGTGAACAACGACGAAGTTTTAGAGAAAATAAGAACAGAAAGGAAAACGTATACTTAACATCAAAAACGGCACATAACGAGGAAAGAGGGCTTGAAAAATTTGATACTAAACAGGATAGATTGAAAGCAAGAGGGGCAGAGTAAGACAACGCGGAAATTTCTTAGCCAGCTTGAGTAAATGGATGGCGGAACAAGGCTGAGGATCGATAACAAAAAGTCAAAATTTATTAAGAGCTAAAAAAAAGACAGGGAATTCTGGAGAGCGTACATTCCGAAGAAGATGATCAACAACAGTTTTTTTTCTTAACTAGTATGTTATATAATTGCACCAATCTACTAACCGGTAATAATGGCTGATACGAACTCATTCAAAAGTAGTCAGACATCCGTATTTCTGAAAGTTTGCCCAATACAGATTTTGGGTCAAAGTAGGCAACATCTTATTCTAAACAAACTTGTTCATTTAAATGACCCATACGGAGTTGATATGCCGGAAAACAAACCAAACCTAACCAAAATCTTATTCATGGTAAAAGATTATGTTCGTTGAATTGCTCTATTTTCATATTTTAATCAGACATGACCACACAAATTAGGGTCTAAAGCTAGGATGAAATTCCTATATAAACGCCCACATCATAGTTGGTAACAACAAAAATTACTATTTTTGAGGATTTGGGATTTGCTTTTCTTTGTTTAAACCTACGGTTTGAGCCGACCAATTAATTATCATCTGTGGATAAAATACTAAGTATTTAATCCTACGAATTGCAAAAAAGTGTAGCATCAGTAGTACGCAGTTATCAATGACGTAAACACTTCTGTCTATATTTCTGAGATGAGGTATTGTAACTATTTACAATATTTACACTATCCGGACTGTTGACCTCATTCTTATTGTCATACTCACAACGTTTCGGTCGTAGTACGCCCTAGGCTTCTTCAGATGATATATATTAGAAATTTTGAACTGAAACCTTTATTTTGTCCACTTGGGTAGATTGTTCTAGTTCCACGTGCCATGCCATTTCTGCATCTCCCAGTTTCTTATTTCCCTTTAAGAACTCAACTCCCCAAGTTTTTGTTCACCTCTGAAGACACACGGCACAGTGGCTAAATGTAATCCAGTGACTTGACCCGAAACCGTCGTGAGTTCAATACCTGGTCGCAGCAGAGGCGAATAAAAACTTGGACAGTTGAATCACTAAAGGGAAATAACTGAAACTGATATAGCCAGAGGGGGCATGACACGGGGAACTAGAACAATCTACTCCAATGGATGAAATAAAGGGTCCGGTTTGAAATTCCAACGTATATCACCTGAAGAAGGGCGGAGCGTACAACGATCGGAACGTCGTGAACATGACAATAAAATTAGAACAACAGTCAGGACAATGTAAATAGTGTAAATAGATGTAAACACAGTTCAAAGCTTGAGTTTTATAAATAATAATAATAATAATAATAATAATAATAATAATAATAATAATAAAGTACAGATAACTCTTTCTGAAGTCAAATATTGATTTGAATCCCTATTTAGATTACAACCAGAATCACCCCCTTCTAAAATGACAAAAACCAATATTTCTCGATTCTGACACATGCCATAGTTTGAGAAAAGTCTAATGAATATCCGCAAAGAATGTTCCACACTAAAATGTTTTTCTATCTTTTACGAACGGGTCAGTCAGTTTAAGTAGTGGCAAATTATCTGCCCTGAATAACTGGTTTATTAGGTAAGTAGTTTTAACCCGTGAAATATCTCTTTGAAAATTCTCATGAATCTTAATTCTTCAGTTAATGATTGAATAAGCTCATGGCGATTTCTACGACAATTAATATATTTTCAGAATTTCCTCTCGCGCATTGTTACATATTTTAGCTTAACTTTAACTAAATATTACAATAACTATCATAATTATGAATGCTGGTCGTTATTTTAGGAAGTAAGGGGGTACAAATAAAAAGATTTGGAATTAACAACTTTTTTCCGTTTCGCTGAAAGAGATATTAAATACTTCTATCTTCCTTTTATTTTCTCACTGAAACCAAGTAGCCTATTTGATATGCATTTTGTCTTCTCAAGCAACCAAAACGGAATAGTCCATTATTTATGAGGTATTAGCAGGAGATGTTAAACACTTCTACATTTATTTATTTAATCATTTTTTCACTGAAACCAAGTAGCTTCTATTTTGTCTTTCCACGCGATGAAACCCGATTAGTCCATTGTTGTTGCGGTATTGGCAGGACGTAACTGTCGTGCTAGCTAAGGAACTATCGAAGAGGGGGACAAGCGCAATTATTATACGATTATTAAATCACTTTGATATGATACAAGGCCACTGGTCCTGAACAACCTTTCAAATGCGATGCTCAATTAGAGTATTTTACATAGAGACGTCAAAGGTGTTATCAAACACAGATCAAACAATTTCAAGTGTTGTAATGAAAAAGTAGACTGTAGCGAATAGCTCGTCCGATCAATAATAAGCATACATGAGAAAGCAACACTGGATTATTTTTCGATTTCCAGTAAGAAAATACAACTAGATCAAAGGTCAGTGGTGCTTCAGGTCAGTTACAGTCTGAGTTGAGAATCACTTAAATTCACCATTCAATTTGAGTCGATGTCACTTCCATTATCCGTCAATTGGCGTCTCTGGTTTTCCTGGCCAGAAACGAGTTTGGCAATACTATCATCCACTACTGATTATGTCCGCTTAATAAGTTGGTTGTGAAAGGGTTTGCAGCGCTAACTTGATTTTGTTTCACTTTTATTTCCGCAATACAAGGCCCAAGTGCCATTCAAGGCAGAGGTACATTGAATGAAGTTGTCGTGTGGACGTAAAAAGGGAAAGTAAGTGAAGATTATGAGGATGTCCATGGTAGATAACAGTCGACCCTAGACTTGAAGGAATCAAGATTGCATTGTTCGGGGAAGAATCCTTTCGTGTGTATATTCCATAAAATAGCGCTTCTTGGAAAGAAGCTGTCCGAATAGAACTTCCCTTACTACCAATGGAATAACTAGGAAATGTGGATGACTCGATCTACTGCCATAACCGGTTTGGGGATGATGATGATGATGATGATGATGATGATGATGGTGGTGGTGGTGGTGTCGATGATGATGATGATGATGATGAACTAATGGCGAAAAATGAATCCATTACGAAATATTCAGGAAAATGTGTTCAACATGCAATTAAAAAAATGAAATCTCAGTGAATTTTTAAATATTATTTTTTGAGTTTGTTCTGTTGAAATTGCTAGTTGTAAAAATACGTTCTATGCTGAGCTTCATCTCTTGAACGTCTCCATTGTAGAACTCTAATCCAGCTCTCCTGTCAACTACGATCATCGAAAATGTAAAAGCAATGTCAATCGTCATCTCCTGTCTCCATGAAACCTGTTCTCTTATTGTCCTCTCTGTATCTTTCATTCTCAGTAATCCCTTGTATCTTAGTCGATTTATTACCTTGATTGGAAGGAAATGATTTTTTTTTTAAATTTAGTGGATCAGCCTTTTTTTAAGCATTCTGGTTAAATGCCATTGATGTGCCAGCATACGTGAAATCTTTATTCTTAAAAAAGTTTAAAAAAAAAACATAAAAAATAGAGTAAAAAGCAATATTTTAGTAATCTGACTTCTCTAATTACCGTAATTCTCCATGTATAACACGCCTTCATCCATAATAAGCACACCTAAAATTGTGCTGAAAGTGTGGGAATATGCTTCTACCCACGCATAATACGCACCCCTTTTTCTACTCTTATTTAAAAATGGATTTATTCTAATTTAGTTTTATAATAATTCTTGCTTTATTTTACGGTAATTTTTTAAAGGTTTTTTTGTAGCTGTGCATAATACGTACCCCTGATTTTGCTTATGATATTTTAGAAAAAAATGCGTATTATACATGGGGGATTATGGTCGTAATTATACTGTTATGGTAACATGAAGCTTGCTCGCAAATAAAGTCATATTGATCATTTCATATAATTAACACCGCATCCAGGCATGAACGGGATGTTTAGATATACTTGAGAGGATCTTTTAGTACCCACTTGCGTATTTCTCTCCAGCAGCATTGGCCGATATTCAAGCCCCGATATAATGGCCAATATTTTGAACGTTACCCTTGAAAAGAAGTAAAATGCTCTTCTTTGAAAGAGTAAGGAAAAGCCTTTTAAGTTCATTTACATGTATTTTGATTTTTCACCAGTATAAAAGGCCAATGAATCAGAAAGCTTACGCACATAATGCTGAAACCATTTTTGTCCGGAACAAGGCAAGGGCAATGTTATTGGTCCTGATCTGGCAACTCGGATTAAGTCAGTTTCCCGCCACCGTAACGTAGCTTCCATATAACTTGGTTGTAAATATGTTCATGGTAGCTGTTCTGATGAGTTTTCCTGTATGGTGCTAGAATTTATGCTATTGTTTTCTCCTCTCGCACTTCTCGCTTGTGACACTCTCTTTCGACTTCTTGTTTTCCAGTCAACTTTGATCTTCAAAAATTCAAATGCAATATCAATCGTTATCTTCTGCTTTCTTAATTCTTGTTCTTTTATTGTCCTTTTTAATAATGTTTTCTTTTTCTCATATTCTCACACACACTGTAACCATATGGGTCTTAGTCGATAGTGAAATTGAGCCAGATGGTCGAATGCTGATTTACAAGACTGGCAAGGAAGTGCAGACACGTAGAAGACTGGTTTAGTGTGTTCGTCTTACCTCTACACGAATTTATTTTCATTTGACCTTATAAAAGACAAAGCAAATCTTTATATCTATTGTTATAAGAGATTGTTTGACGAGGTAGACATTCAGGCTCTTCCCGCCGGCATCCATGACTGGTGTTGCATTACGGATAAAATACAGGTTTAAGAATATTGATTATGAAAACAACTTCTCTACGAGGAAATCTAGCACCAAACACTTTTCTTCTCTGCATCTAATGAAAATTGTTCGGAAGCTCAACTCTCTTCTTTGCAGTGATTTGAGAACATCCATATGGTAAAGATTCTTTTCATAGTTACACAGAATACAGAGCCATCTCTAATATTTAGGTTCCCAAGGAAATGATATGCATGATTTATATTCATATATATAAAAGCTATATAAAGGAAAGTTTGATGAATTGGTATGTGATATCAAACCTTTTCTATGCTCGAGACTGATAGACAATCTCTCCACGGATGAGGAGAAAGATGGACGAAAAAAAAAATAACAAAAAAAAAACACTTAAACTCAGAATCAAGAAGCGACGGCGGAAATTCCTTGAATGGCCAATTAGGAAGGTAGGTTTCGAAAACTTAATCCTAACAAGGTATATTTAGGTAAGATAGAGGGATGTAGTGAGCTACATAATAGACGGCTTTGTGTTAAGTAGTTAGCATAATGGGGGCCAGAACCTTAGCAAAGAGAGAAAAGGTACTAAGGTCGATAGTGAAGGGATGTTTTGAACAGCCATGATCGACCATGTTCTTGAGGTACGTGGCACCTAGAAAATATGTATATATATATATATATATATGTGTGTGTGTTTGTGCTTGTGATATATATATATATATGTATATATATATATATATATATATATATATATATATATTAGCAGCATGGCCCAGCGTTGCCCGTGCTTGATTCAAAAAGCGTACGACTCATACAGCAATCGCTATCACTTGACTTAAAATATTTTTGCCCTTCCTTGCCTTTAAAGGAGTGCCTTTTGCCGTGCTGATGTTGCTACATGCCTTACTTCTTGCCTATCTCACACTGCGAATTTTTTTCTAAACTCTATACTAAACATTAAATCTGTTACGAAAAAAGAACTAAACAAAATGAACACAAAACGATCAGCTTTAAAAAAAGGACTCGTAACTTGAAAAACCGAATGAAAAAAGAATGTTAACAACAAATACTTTTTCGCACCCAACTCAGTTCTGCGGAATCAGGATCAACGTTGGGTTTAAGCAAGCGAATGAACCAATTAAAGTAAAGTGCCATGCAGATGTAAATTTTTCCTACTTGTGACGAATGCAGATATCGATTTTTTTGCATGCTAGCGTGCTAGGTAACATTCGTGTCAGTCAGCTGTTGGCTCTCACGCTGGCCAATAGAATCTTCCTGCCTATTCGTGGCAGCCAGCTATAGGTTCTAACTCTGGCCAATAGAAAATGGTCTCAAACTACATGAAAACTGCCGTAGAAGCATGAAAAACTCGATTATTTCCACTATCGATGGGAGTTGGGAAATGCAAGGTCGGTCTTGGGCTTCCCACTAACTTGGAACATGTGCATGTAAAGTTTGGTGCAAATCCGTCGAAAATTGCGGCTGTGCATTCGTTACACACACAGACATCCTGCCTTTTATAGATAGAGATTATTTCTGAGATCAGGTATTGTAATTATTTCCACTTTTTACATTGACACATGACCCAGAGGTTAGAAGCGTTGGTTGGATCCAGCGAGTTGACCGAAAGAGTTGTGCGTTCAATACCCAGCTACTGCAGTGGAGAATAAAATGTTGGAGAGTTGAGTTAAGGCGAGATTACTGAGAGTTCATGAAGAGGCATGTTACGTGGAACTAGAATAATCAATTCAACTGGACAAAATAAAAGGTTCATTTCGAAATTCAAAACATCTGAAGAAGGCCGGAGCGTTTATGGCAAAAAAGATGGTGGACAACCGTCTGAATAGTATATATATATATATATATATATATATATATATATATATATATATATATATATATATATGATAGAATAATACTTTGCATGAAGCAATCGTCAGGTACTGATTGAAAATCTGACACTTGCATCATACATGAAACTCAAAGTTATTCTACTGGTGAGGAACAAACAAAATGTATATTTATTAGTAATATAAATTTTGGCTCAGTTATTATACATCGAGTACTCTTTTATTATCACGAGCACTCAATATGCAATACTTCATATATATATATCTTATGTTGGTGCAAAAAAATGACGTAATAATGTCGTTTATTGACATATTTTTTAACGTCAAAAGACGACATTATTACGTCATTGTTTTTGCGCCAACCTACTATATATATATATATATATATATATATATATATATATATATATATAGAGAGAGAGAGAGAGAGAGAGAGAGTTTATGCAAAACTAGGTAATCCGCATGGGTAGACGCAAGGAGGATGATATCCATAGAGCTCAATGTAAAATTCAGAGCGGATATGTTTGAATAAAAACAGACCACTTTAAGGTTCCATGTAATAAGTTATTTCACCACAACCCCTTTAACAGGGCTATGGATCATCAGACTTTACTTCCAAAGGTTGAAATGAAAAATGAAAAGAAATTCACACATTTTTGATGGACCTCATTAACCTGAAGATCTTCTCTCCCACCTTACTTCCTCACTTCGTTAATTTTACATATGCTTGATGAGGTCCATCAAAAACTTTTGAATTTCTTTTCATTTTTCATTTCAAACTTTGGAAGTAAAGTCTGATGATCCAGAGCCCTGTTAAAGGGGTTGTGGTGAAATATTATTACATGGAACCTTAAAGTGGCCTGCTTTTATTCAAACAAATATATATATATATATATATATATATATATATATATATATATATGTAACTGATATGCATGAAATTTATTTTGATGATTTAATATAAATATCCCTTCATATACACATATATGTATATGCGTGTGTGTTTATGTTTGTGTGTTTGTCTGTAGACTGATGTTTGTGTTCAAGCCTGAAAGAAACTGTTGCAGGTTGGTGTTGGCTTCATTTTTATACTCACATATGATCTATCCCTGATATTGAGCATTTCAACGCATAAATACCTTCGAATTAGCGGCGGGAATTGAAGACTCAGAGACCCGAGTTCGAATTCCAGTCGAAACCATTACATTCACTTACGTGCTAATACACGTGTGAAAGGTATTAATCCTCTTCTTCTGTGGGTAAATAGCAAGACAGACTGGGTTCTATAGCCTCGGCTGGCAACTGGTCTAGAAGAAGGATAACTCTGAATTCAAAACCTGTGGGGGTTCGTTTGGAGATCTTCTGGTATGTAGTGCACCAGGTCTCTGTATTCGGCCCTTCAAATAGTGTGCACGAAGCCTTCAACACTAAAATCAAATGATATGTGCTGGTGTCAGTTCCTGCTGAACAATCATACGTCAGGAGAATCCACAAACCGTTTATATATATATATATATATATATATATATATATATATATATATATATATATATATATATATATATGATAGAAATTAGGAGGATTTGAGATAATTATAATTAATTCATCGAGTCTATAAGAAACCTCAACAGAATGCAGAAAGCACTGGACGACCGTTTCGTCTTATATTTGGGACTCATGAACAGTGTGCATCCACTACCAAGAATTGAAACCCGGACAGTTACGTGATCAGGCAAACGTCATGCCAACTGTTCGAACGGGCCTCGGGGACGAAGATCAGATTCAATATACCGCCGCTCTTTTACCACCACTTCCCGAGACACGACTACTATCACCAAGCGCTCCATCCAGAGCATTAGAAGCCGGTTCAAGCAAGGATATATATATATATATATATATATATAGATATGATAAAAAAATATACATATACGCTCATATACTTGCACGTACTTATATATATTTCTTTATCAAGTATTATATATATATATATATATATGTGTGTATGTGTGTGTGTGTGTGTGTTATATTTATATGTTATATACATATATATATATGACAGGATACCCAAGATTCTAATGTACAGCCAGTTAGATTAGGGCTACAGGAATGTAGGACGACTATGGCTAAGATACAAAGACAAGCTGAAAAGCAAATTGTCAGCAGTCAATATACCACATAACACCCTTAAGCGTTTAGCTTTGGAGCGGGTAGAATGGAGATCAACGTGTTGTAGTGGACTCAGCAGTTTTCAATCTGCTTGTCTGAATCATTTTTCAAGAAGCGAGAGCAAGATCTAAAAAGTCAGCCAATCTAACAGTGATCTCATCTCACAATCCTCACACTTGCTTCATATGTGGCCTCGATTGTAAATCACTAGCGGGTCTTAAATGCCACTTAGGATTATCGCACAAAATTGCATAACTGAATCAATAAGCTGTCAGATCCTCATACGTCGAAAGCGACGGGAGAGTCCATTTATATATATATATATATATATATATATATATATATATATATATATATATATAATTTTACTTAAATATTGTGACCCTCACTTTCTAGGCGATTACCAAACTGGATTAGACTAAATTTATTTCGATTATTTGCCGTTAGGTTAGAAAACTTACCGACCAAGCGTTATTTTTGTCGTGAATTCGATCCTCACTGGGTGTCCACTACTAGTGGTCTTGTGCCCAACAAAGCCAACCTTATTTACGAAGGAAAAGACACTCTCGTAACTGAAAAGGTTGCAACTTTTCCTACACTCCTAAGAGTCGACGTTCGTGCCCCAGCTTGAATTTCTGGCCCATCCCACATGGAAGATATACACAAGGCAAAATGCATACACTCATTTCCTAGAGACTACATCATCAGCAAACACAGCGAAGTTCTATCTGAATGTATCAGAGATTTTAATGGATACACCTAATGCAATTACTTATTTATTTGTATTTACATAATCTTTACGTGTTTTGTGAGTAATAACTTCCGACTCCGGGCGTGCATTTAGCTCAGCATTGATATAATGCCAACCCTGACAAGAAAAGAAGAAACAAACAAAAAAATGAACTGTTGATATATTGACATTTTTCTTCTCTCTATCTCAGAGCGTTTTTTTTTTTCTGTAAAATTATTTGTCGGTCTGTCGAGTGTTTTGTCATTCTCATGTGTGTTCGTCTATCAGATGCTTGATAAACGTTATGTACACACGCACAGCCAAAAAGCGCTTTCATTTTGTAGATACACATAGGTTCATATGCTAGACTTCAGCTGAGTTCAAATGTTCCCATAATTCTTAGGAAATTTTCTTAAATATATTCCCCCATGCGTGTTCATGTTTCTCTCTTGACAATGATATTTAGACATGACATGTTGTTCTAGAGATTTCTACCATAAATATGACTTCTTTTACATTGATTCAAAATTATTGTTATATTGTATTATATATATATATATATATATATATATATATATAAATCATATATTATAAAAGGCAGTAAAAGCAGTATATATAAAAATAAGGCACTATATATATATATATATATATATATATATATATATATAATAATCCATATCTTATAAAAGGCAGTAAATGCAGTATATATATTAAGGCAATGTATATATATATACATATATATATCTATATATATATATATATATATATATATATATATATATATATATAATGCATATCTTATAAAAGGCAGTAAAAGCAGTATACATAATAAGG
This sequence comes from Acanthosepion lycidas, assembly GCA_963932145.1. Lineage (NCBI taxonomy): Eukaryota > Metazoa > Mollusca > Cephalopoda > Sepiida > Sepiidae > Acanthosepion > Acanthosepion lycidas. Next base: position 80,330,925 of record OZ010584.1, on the reverse strand, counting down.
CAATATATATATATATATATATATATATATATATATATGTGTGTGTATGTATGTATGTATGTATTATACAGTTGCAGACAGAATTATTCGCCCCTACTGAATATTTGCATATTGTCTAAGGGAATGCGAATATTTGCAAGTACTTACTGAATTTACCATAAATACCTGATTGTGGATTTCCTTTTGAATAATTCCTGAAATTTTTAGAAGTTTCGATCTATTATATTCATAGTTATAAAAACAGTTTCTAAAAATTGGTGCACTCCAATATTATTCGCCTATGGAAATCATGAAATAATATTACCCTATGGTAATTGCAGTGTTTGTTCTTAATTTTACACTTAATACAATCATCTTTTGAAAATGAAATAGCATCGCCCTGATGCTATAATCTTCTAAAAGTTAACGTAGAAGACACGATGTGTGTGCAACGTACTACGATAATGCATTCGTTCTGTAACCAATGAACTTAACAAGAAACTTCAAATGAAAACAGTTTATGCATACAAACAAGGTGATGGATATACAACACTTTGTAAGCATTTAAATGTTCCTAGATCGAAAATTCGTTTCATATCAAGAGGTACAACGGGACTCAATGTTTTGAGAATAAATTAAGGACTGGCAGAAAACGACTAATTTCTGAAAGAATGAAAAGGAAAATTCTTAGAGATGTCTCGAAGAATCCTCACTTAACGACAAAGGACATTATCAATCGGGTACAGACATCAGGACTGAATGTATCGACAGTCATCAGATGTTTTCATCAAGCAGGACTTCGAGCTTATCGACCTAGGAAAACTCCACTGCTTAAGGCTAAATAATTAAAATGCAGACTAGCTTATGCTAGAAGCCATCTAGGAAATATTGGAACTCTGTTTTATGGTCAGATGAAACAAAAGTAGAATTATTTGGTCATATGAACTCCCTTTATGTATGGAGGAAAGTGAATGATGCTCACAAAGAAAAAAAATACCCACTCTATAAATAAGCACTGTGGTGGGGCCCTCTGCTCTGGGGATGTTTTGCTGCTTCTGGAACAGAATTAGTGGGAGTACAGGGTATCATGGTTAAAGAGAAATGTTTGTCTATTCTTAAAAATAATATAAAACAAAGTGCACGAAATCTGTCTTTGGGACGTCACTGGACGTCCCATCTTGAAAATGACTCGAAACACACGTTACGGATTGTTGCACAATACATAGATGACAGTAAAATTAAGGAATTAGCATCCCATACAAAGACTTGACTTAAGCCACATTAAAAGTCTATGAGCTTTTTTGAAAAAATAAGCGAAAAGTCCTTTAAATTTGGAGGAACTAGAGGTGTTACCAAGAAAGGATGCATAAAATTATCTTTTGTGGTGTCCTCCCTCTGAGGAGTCTATGTTGGACTCTTCCGCCTACTATAAGATTAGTAGGAGAGAAGGCTTTGAGGAACAGTCGCAGAGATTGTTCAGCTGTCGAACTCTCTGCCTCGGCAGAGAGGAACTCGGACGAAGCTTTGCCACAGGGCAAAGTTTCGTCCGGGGAGGTAGACAGTCCCTGAACCCGTCTAGGCGGGTTCAAAGGGAATATTTTTGGCCGAGCCTACGGGCTCGGAGAAACCCACGTTAAACTAGGCCTTGTGCCACATACATTCCTTGTGGGGGGACTGTTGAATATAACAGTCGAATAGGTTGTTCATTACTGTCGAACTCTCTGCCTTGAGCAGAGAGGAACCCGGACGAGGCTTTGCCGAAGAGCAAAGTTTCGTTCGGGGAGGTAGACAGACCTTGAACATTTTTGGCCAAGCCTACGGGCTCGGAGAACCCATGGTAAACTCGGCCTTGTGCCACATACATCGATTGTGCGGAGTGGGGACTGTTAAATATTAACAGCCGAATAAATTGTGGGAACAGTCGACCAGATTGTTCAACTGTCGAACTTTCTGCCTAGAGCAGAGGAACCTGGGCGAGGCTTTCCCGAAGGGCAAAATTTCGTCCGGGGAGGTAGACAGGCCCTAATCTCGTTTATATGTGTTCTCAGGGAATATTTTTGGACGAGCCTACGAGCACGAAGATCTCACGGTAGACTTAGCCTTGTGCCACATATATCCCTCGTTGGGGATGGGGGTTAAATATAACAATTGTTCATCTGTCAAACTCTCTACCTTAATCTGAGAGAAGCCCGGACGAGGCTTTGCCGAAAGGCAAAGTTTCGTCCGGGGATTTAGAGAGAGACTGAATCCGTTTATGCGGGTTCTACGGCAATATCTTTGGCCGAGACTACGGGCACGGAGAACCCACAGTAAACTCGGCCTTGTGCCACATAAATCCCTCGTGGGGTTGGGGGCTGTTGAATATTAACAGTCCAATAGATTGAACGCTGGGTCATCCGACACACACTCACTAGTCGTGTATTACTCTTCTGTTGTATTTACTGTTTAATATATGATATATCTGCAACACTTGCTTTATTATTTCTTTAACCATTTACTTGGTCACAACGGTATCTATCAGCGTGTGTAGTGATCTTTTAAGGAACTAACAGAAATCGATTAAAGGCAATAATCAAAAGGAAAGTTGACACACACACACACACACACACACAGAGACACAGACACACACATATATATATATATATATATATATATATATATATATATAATTTTTATTTTTTATTATATGGGATTATAATAAAAACATGTTGGAATCCCTACACAAAAGCTTTCAACTTTCAATACTATGATTATACTGATTTAGCCAATGGCAAGTAAGTAACTTTTTTTAAAATTTGCTGTTCCACGGTTTCGATAATTATGTTATTACACCATATATATATATATATATATATATATATATAAGTAATTCATCGAGTCTGAACGAAACCTCAGCAGAATGCAGAAAGCACTTGACGCCCATTTCGCCATATATTTGGGACTCATCAGTAGTGCGCATCCACTACCGAGAATCGAAACGCTGACAGTTAGGTTACCAAGCAAACATCATACCAACTGTTCCGACGGACGAAGAGATTACTAATCAGACTCAATATAGCGCCGCTCACTTACATATTCCGTGGTGGAACTCTGCTGAGTTTCTCTCTAACCCCAGGAGCCCTGACTGCTGTCTCCAGTTGGAACAGTTGGTATGATGTTTGCTTGGGTTTCAATTCTCGGTAGTGGATGCGCACTGCTGATGAACGAAACGGCCGTCAAGTGCTTTCTGCATTCTGTTGAGCTTTCTTTCAGACTCGATGAATTAATTAAATATAATTATCAAATCGTCCTAATAAGTTCTATCATATATATATATATATATATATTACAATGGATTTTTTAGTAATCCGACAGATTTTTATCACTTTAAACGTTATTTTCAGTGTATACTCGAATATGTTACGGCGGTGAGAAAGTGATTGAAGCCGAGATGCCAGGTTAGGACCAGTATCATTGCATTTGATGAGTTTCAATTGTAAAATGATGACACCGGGCTTCAAATCTTGTACCTGGGTTAAAATTGTAAATTCGAGATACAAAACAAGAAAGTTCACCAGAACAGTTACTCGTAACCTAAGTTATAGAAAAAGCAAAGGGAAGCTATGTTACGGCCGTGGGAAAGTGACTTTCATCGTGATGTTATGCATGGGCATCAAACACGTTCTGCAATGTCTAAATTCTCGTCTGTAGGCACTCATTTTATCAGATCAGTTATTAAAAATGAATCCTTTACATTTCAAATAAGACAATACCTCATCAGGCACTATGGTCAGACGCTAGAAATTCACCAAGACTTTTTATTAAATAATAGAAAACATATCTTTTGAACACTTCTAGCGTCAACCAAAAAGGACTGACACATGTAACTAGAAAACAAAATAATATAATAAAGATATTACTAAATTACTATATTACTATATTACTATAAAGATATTACTATATTACTATAAAGATATTACTACTATAAACAAAATAATTGTAGAAGTCATAATATCTGAACTTCATTTCGCAGACGTGGAAGAGTTCTGATATAAAGTGCCATGTATAATATAATTATGAATTAACAATACGTAAGAACTTATTGCAATATATGAAAAAGTAAGTGTTTCACGAAAGTACATATTAATTTGTAATATTTACTGTTCAATAGGCTTTATTTTCAATTGTCTTTCTTATTTCTTTTCCTATTTCGCTTACTTTTCACTGCTCTAAGGTTTTTTAACCCTAGAACACTAACCATCAATGAAAGTTACACCATTGCTAACTGTGGCTATGTAATATCCGATTTTGAAAATATCAAAACAAATATTAAATATAAATCTTTATTTGAAATATTTTACATGCAGGCACTTCAAACTTTGTACTTTGAGTTAACATTAATAGGAACTGAAAAACATATTTATGTAAGACAATCAGGTACTGAAAATTGTAATTAAAAATAGGAAAATTTGCGCTGGGTACTATATACCCATGGTTAGTGTTCTAGGGTTAAAATAAGGTATTTCTGTAAATTAAATGCACTTGTACATTTTGTACTACTGAACAGAGATTTTTTCTCCATGTATTTGATGACCTGATCAATAGCTTTCTCTACTGAGTACCAATCTTCTTCATCATCTTTCATATTTTCACCATTATAAGAAAAATTTGATTCTTCCTCTATTTCTTGACAAACCAAATCATTTTGAAGCGATTCTACCCTTAAATTCTTTAGCGTTTTCAATTAACCATTCTTTTGAGTTATCCGAAATGGAAATATTCTGTGGATCATCTTCAAGCGCAAGTTTTAGTGTTTTGTCCAGATTCTGTAATCCTTGTTCGTTAATTTGCAAATTCAACAAATTCGGAGCTTCTTCTAGTTTTTCAATAATCCTTAATTTCTGAGGTAACGTGAAAGAATGTCTTTTCCCTTTTTTTCCAGTTGAACTTTCTTTTGTGAGTGACATTATGGGTTGAGAAATTTCAAGTTACTGACAATTATCTGCAAAGAAAAGAAAAATATCAGTGTAGCATATTCCTACAACGTCGAAATGGTAACACCGAGAATTTCGGATATAAGACGTTTGGGTACGACTATTTCTACTGCAATTGGAAGAAAGCTACCAAAATTACTAGAAAAAGCAATAACGGCTAGTGGATTTGAGAAGATTATTTTTATGCAAAGCTCTTTTAAGAACAAGATTCCATACAACTAAAACCTTCAGTACCACTAACTGTTCGGTCAATGAAGGTCAAATTTTTTTCTGTATCGGAACGGCTATTTTTAACATTGTCATTACATCTTCGCACTATGAGATCTTTGACGAAAGTCAAAACAATAAAAAAAAAAAAATAGAAATAAAAAATCTCGCAAGTTACTATTAGACATTTTATTACAATATATAGCAACATCTTTTAGACAATATCTGTTTGCTCTTGTTTCTTAGTTTTAGCTTCTTTCTAAAGGTTGATTTTACTCTCAATGGGAATCTCGCTATCGATCAGGTATCGTGCGACGCGGCCAAAAAGGCGAAATTACTTAAATATATATTTAACGAACTAACTTTTTAAAGTAACCAATATGTCCGCCGTTCACCTAGCACATAAGATGAAGTATAGACTGGAGAATTCTCTTTCAACTAAAAGTAACAACAATTAAGTTCACTCTAATTTAGTCTGTATTTCTGTCTTTATGACAGAAAAAAAAAACATTCCAAATAGCATGAACTAGAGTTTAATAATATCATTATTGCTAATGCACTTATTGACTCTCATAATTACTTGTGGTTTTCAGAGGGGTCAAGTGACAGCAAGTCTTATCGATAGGCCGACAGTTTAGTTAATATTCTAAACGAGCTCGATAGGCTGTATCGGGAAGGTTTCGATTCATTTCCTTTTACAAAATCCGCCAATCTTTTAGAATTTTTTTTTTTTTTTACCAGTACTTCATTAATATGGATATGTCTGTTACTTTCATTTTTCTGATTTTTTTTTTTTTGTTTTTTTTTTGTTTTGTTTTTGCAGATAATTATCCAGCTTATTATTTTTTTAAAATTTTACTTTTACTCTGTGATTTGCCAGGAGAGTGATATAATTACACTGGCCCACGTAAGTCAGATAATTTTTTTCAGATTTTCCGAAGAAGAAACTTGAAGCAACAGATATATATATATATATATATATATATATATATATATATATATATATATATATATATATATATACGCACACAAATCATACACAATAATTATAATCTAAATGTACTATTTACTACTATTAGTTCCGTTATTGCTAAGTATAAAAAGTTGAGATCTAGTGCAACGATACTTTATTCCTATATAACAATTTTGTTCTCTAGGAAAAATTTCCTTTGTAATTTCAAATTGCAGTCAGTTGCAAAATTCCCAATAAAACGCCTTTCCCATCCATTCATATATATGTTAACATCATTTCGAAAACAACTTTTGCTGAATTCCATTTGTATAACATTTAGTGCCTCATCTCTCCAGTTGCATAATAATAACATATTATTATTATTATTATTATTATTATTATTGATCAAAAAAGCAACACGACAGTAAGTCGATTCTGGGGTGCAAATATACGCAGCCCAATATATCCACCAGGATACCAAGCTGATAAGCGTTTACTAAGCGCATGCATCATATCCAGATACGCACAATACGGTGACATATTTTGATCAAAGCAACTCATAACCTTGCAGGTGGGGACTAGTTTGAAATACGTTCATGGCGTCTAACCGAGTCCGCTCAAGAGAGTATGGAGATGTTATTCTAACGTGGCCTTGGCTGCCTCATCCTTAAAACATAAAAAACAACATTCTTGAAACACGATCATCATAGTGCCCCGCTACGCCTGCTCATGAACAGATATACACAGTGTTTCAATTCCAAGTTGGTGGGTGGCATGCCTGCTTAATTAAACTAAGACAGCTAACAGAGAATTCCGTTTTACTGAACAGGATATTTACTGTAGCTCATCTTACTTCACCAAGAAAAAAGCCATACATGTTAACATATCAAATCAATTCAGTCCAGATTATTATTATTATTATTATTATTATTTGTATTTTTCTGTTCATACTAGGTTATCCCCGGGTGGTTTGTAATATTGTATTGTTTGTAATATTTGTATATTGATTAACAATAAATTTACGCAAATCTCCAATACTGTTCACAGTGTCGTCGCAGATTTCAGAACCGCCGTCGTCTGATTCATTTGATCTCGATTCCAGTGTTTTTGACTAGGCTCCAAGTACCCTTACTATTATTGGTACGACCAAAAGCTTCTTGTTTTACTGTGTTACTTTTTAAGACATTCACTTTTTTTGTATTCAACTTTTGGTCAACTGGTGCAACCACATCATCCACTCGGAAACACTTTTTTTTTCTCCGGGGTATTACTATCATTAAATCTCAATTCTCCCACTCTCTTCAAAGTATTATTGCTGTTTTCAATAATGCAATCTTCTGGAGAGTCCCGATTCTTCCTCGGATTTCCAGTTTTTCCTTCAATTTTCCAAGGACATTCAGGCCGTGCGTAGTATTCCAGTAACTTCTGGAACTACTGTTATTATAATTCTTATTCCATTTTTACTGTGATAATGCCTAGTAGATCATGCAAAAGCAAGTGTCTCCTATACGCCAAGTCCCTTTCTCGATATTCTAACTGATTTTATTAAACTGATGGTCGGGATGAATCTAATTACCTACTTATTTAAATTTCCTCCACCATTTTTACCAAACTGCTCTAACTTCCAGCAATACTCGGAACAATCTCAACCTCTTCAAGTCTAGGGTTAACCATTAACTTTACGAGAGACCCTCATTAACTGGGCCTTTTACTCTTACCGCTCATACAACAACCACTATCAGCAATCTTCTATCTTGAGTGGCTCTTGGGCCTTGTATAGGGTAAACATTAGTATAAACTATGTTGTAACCCATGGAAGGTTACTGAATAGAAAAATCAAAGGAAGGTTGATAAGAAACGATAATACTTAGGATAAGAACAACACATATAAGATTCGCCACCGGCGCGTAAAAGAAGTCAACTGCTAGAAGTGTCAAGATGTGGCACAAGACCGAATTTAATGTGGGATATTCGAGCACGTAAACTCGGCCAAAAATTCGCCGTAGACCCCCGTATAAAACGGGGTCGTGTAGGTGTTTCCCGAGGCAAAACTCTGCCCTTCGAAATAGCTTCGTCTGGGAATCCTCTCTGTCCGGAAGCAGAGAGTTTGATTAGCACAGCAGGAGACAAATCACCAACTGCAGGATATCTACCAACTGCCCCACGTGGTCAGATGTGGCACAAGACTGAATTTGATGTGTGGTATCCGAGCCCGTAGGCTCTGTCAAAAATTCCCCGTAAACCCCCGTATAAAACGGGCTCGTGTAGGTGTTTACTGAGACGAGACTCAGCCCTTAGGCATAGCACCGTCTGAGGATTCTCTCTTCCCGGAAGCAGAGAGTTTAACTAGCACAGCTGGAGACAAATCACCAACTGCAGGATATCTACCAACTGCCCCACGCGGTCAGATGTGGCACAAGACTGAATTTGATGTGTGGTATCCGAGTTCGTAGGCTCTGTCAAAAATTCCCCGTAGACTCCCGAATAAAACGGGGTCGTGTAGGTGTTTCCTGAGACGAGACTTAACTCTTAGGCATAGCACCGTATGAGGACCCTCTCTTCCCGGAGGCAGAGAGTTTAACCAGCAAAGCTGGAGATGAATCACCTGCTGCAGGATATCTACTACGCGGTCTCCAACTGCAGACCAACATACTGTATTTACTACTGTATTCATGTAAATGGAGACATAACCCATTATCGTCCATAGGTATGCTACAGCAATATATAATTCATGTTCATCAATTTTTTAATCTATTCGGAATGTAGACGCATTTTCCAGATTAGTATGTTTTATTATTATTAGCATTATTATTATTATTAACAATAGAAATGTCTGAATATCTAATTGCTGTGACAAAGGTTCAAGCAATTATTAGCATTATTAACACAGGGATGTGCAGTGTAGTGTATTGGATAACGGCTCAGCCTGAGAAATCTGAGATCCGAGTTCCCATTCCAGTCGGGTTTACATTATGTTACCCGCAAATACCCTTGGGAAAGGTATAAACCTATCATTTTTCTCCCCCAGATATGGGTTAAATACCAGGGCAGACTGTGTCCTATATAGGCTTGGTTGGCAACCATTTTGCCACAATAAGAAACGGCAGTCTTCCAAGGGAAAATCTTCCGCCTAGTCAGTCATAAATCGAAAGAGACAAGCGTGTATCAGTTATGGAAATTAACCGACATAGTATTCAACCTAGATGATTTCATCAAACCTCTAGCTTGACGATCTCTCTGCCTTCGGGCGGAGAGGAACTCAGACAAGTCTATGCCTACGGGCAGAGACTCGTCTGGAGAGGTAGATAGCCACTGGACCCCGTGTAATTTTTTGCCCGAGTGTTAAACAGGCCTTGTGTCGCATCCCGCTCTGTGGAGATCTCGGGTAAATACCGTATATTCATCTAGTGATAGAATAACAGGAAGTATTTCCTACTCTCTTTTACCTTCGTTGGTATTCGTACTGACGTTCATGGCTCTCCACAATTTCCTGTGTTTTGTAGCTATGAAATAGTTATTATATATATATATAATCATTTACACATCCGTTAAGCAAGTTATTAGCTGCTTTCCCCTGAACCTCATGCCTTCAATATGTCCTGTGTGTACCAGATTCTCCTTACACTCTTTCCTCAATATCAGACGTAGCAACTCCAGCTCTCTCCTTTGATTCTTTGTATGAGTGTCCATTTTTTTTGTTTCCATTTTCCTTTAAAATGCGTCCTTGCTCATTTGTTCAGTTCACGCTATTCACAGCATCCTTCTGTAGAACCACATTTCTGTTGCACCATGTCTCTTCTTCATCTGTGAAGAGATTTTCAGGCTTTTACTGCCATATCGGAAATGCCTAACGAAATTTTCCTGTTTTTTAATGGTTTGCTTCGCTTTTAGAAGGCATCTTTCGTTATTGCAAAGCGCCTTCGAATTCCGACTTCATATTTACCTTCCCATGTTAAGACAACACCAAGAGATTCAAATTTTTATATTGATTCTGATGTCTGCAGTGTGTAATTTGCATGTTGGGGTGCCAAATTTTGTTAACGAAAATGCATTTTTCAATACCGAAATTTTTATTATTACTGTTTTTTTGTTTTATTTTCTTTTTGCGGTCTCGTTGTTTTCTTGTTCATAAAATTGAGAGGTAATTTCCGGGATTAAATAATCATTTAATCCACATCATTACCATCATAATCTTAAGCAGCCTTTACAGCAGCCATTTCTAATCCATTGCAGGAGAAAGATCTTAACCAGATCTTTACATGGCAATCTTGCATGTCTTATCAGCCAACCTATTTCATTTCTCCATGTTCTACCTTCCCTTGTGTATCAATCAACCACCATTTTACACCAGCTGTTGTTTTTTTTATCCTCCCTACGTATCTCAAGGCATCCATTTTTTTTTTTACTTTAATCTCTTATATAATGTCACTTAGTCGATGCTTTGATCTATGTTGACCTCTGTCTATCGCTTACAGTTTTCGTTAGCATTACACTTTACATTGATTTTTACACACATCTGAAATTTACATCTCTAAGATTTATCACCATCACAACGCTTTTCAGTGATCTTTGTATATTTATACGCTTGTTTCCAAAGCATTTTTAATGTCCATGTCTCAGACACATACCTTAGACCTGACACTTATACATATATTACATATATTATACACTTTACATTTAAAACATCGTGTCAAGTTATTTTTTGTGTTATCTTTGTTCTTCTTAAATGATTTCCAGCCTATATGTTGTTTTGATTTCAGTCCCATCGTCATTTTTAATATTATTAGCTGCCCTATATATATATATATATATATATATATATATATATATATATATATATATATATATAGAAAGAAAGAACAGTAAGATATATAATCCGGTGTTCTTATAAATATTTTTATTTTTACAAAATAGTGCTCAATGTAAATTTACAGAGCATTAATATTATAAATTAATTGATTTAAAATATGTTTTTTCGCTACACAGTTCTAACCATGTTTAAAAAATGGAAGCAAAAAACTCCGAATTTAATTTTGTAATTTTGTAATTTCATCCTCAAGCGAATTTTGGAGTAACTTTTAAAATTACTGGGTTTTAAAGACACAGCTAAAATCATAATTCACGTTTCCAAGGTTACAGATAAATCCACTTCCACTAGACAGGGGTGTCTGCGTGTTCATTATGTCTGTATTTTGGTGTATCAGTTATTAGTTACGTTTTGGTAGTGGGTAGGGATGTATTTTTCAATGAAATCTAACATCCGTTAACTGCATTTCGTCTGGATTTTTTCAAATTTTATTGTTAACGGCAAAAATTCTTACTCATTTTTTTTCCTATTTGTATATTTAAAGATTTTTGAGGGGTGTTTAGGTTAGAATACGTTTTATATTAAATTATATTAAATTATTATATTATATAAAATTACGCATAGACATCTATGATAAACTAAGCCTATCAGACGATATGAAAGGAATTTGCATAAAATAAATAGACAAAACTTGTTTATATTATTTAATGAAACATGCATCAATATATATATATATATATATATATATATATATATATATATATATATATATATATATATATATATATATATATATATATATAAGTAAGGATTTATTTTGTTGCACGTGTTTATATACAAAATAATGATGTCATTATTTTATCAAGGATTTTAAATTTAAGATCGTTCATGAAAATTCATTATGCGTTTGAACGGTCAGTCAAAATATCTGGAAGCCACAATGTGACATAATTCAAAGTTTGTTAGTGCAAAACTGACCGAGTAATATTCAAGAAATATATATTTTTTCCCCTTGCCTCGTTTTTCTCTTGTCTTTTTATTCATATATATCTTTTTATTTTATTAAATCTTTTTAATCATTTTCCCCACCAAGCAAGGGAGTAAATCCACTAAGACACAAGGATGTGGCAGAATTAATAACAGCAACATTAATAATGAGCGGGAAGAAGAAAGAATAATCAGGAGAGCAGGGGATAACGATTGACATTGCATTTCAAATTTTGCTGATTAAAACTGACTACCACAAATGAGAAGTGCGAGAAATGATACTGTTATAATTTACGGTTACAATTTACGAGTGCATCTAGCCAACTCGACAGTAAATTGATGAGATCTCGACGCCAGTCTAATACTGCGCTTAAATTCAAAAAGTCTATGTACTATTAGGTTGGTGCAAAAATAATGACGTAATAATGTCGTTTTTTGACGTATTTTTAACGTCAAAAAACGACATTGTTACGTCATTATTTTTGCACCAACCTAATATAACGAAGAGTTCACCCGAGCAATTATATATATATATATATATATATACAAATACAAATTGGAGAAAAAAAAACAGATGGAGTAAAAATCCACTGTTCGTAGCATTTACTTTTTAAAAAGTGCTCAATACAAGGTAGAGAAATATGTTATTATTATATTTTTATTATAAGGGATTATAATAAAAACATTTTGAAATAACTACACAAAATCCTTCATCTTCCAATTCTGTGATTGCATTTCTTCAAGCGATGGAATGTAACGGGCAATTAAAATCAACCTTTACTTACCATCTTTTGTGTAGCGATTTCAAAATGTTTTTATTATAATCTCTTATATATATATATATATATATATATATATATATATATATATATATATATATATATATATATATATATCAAACAAAAAACCTATTACTTTCTTTACGTTTGGATACGAAACTGAGCAGATATGAAAAGTTTCGGGAGATCTATTATGAGAGAAGTTTCGCTTATAGGTACAATTCAACATTACCTGATTAAGTGGTCTTTGTAACTCAGTTTGTCTATTATAAACTACTAGCAGCATGGCCCGGCGTTGCCCGTACGTGATTCAAAAATCGTACGACTCATGCAGCAATCGCTATCACTTGACTTAAAATATTTTTACCCTTCCTTCCCTTTAAAGGAGTGCCCTTTGCCGTGTTGATGTTGCTACATGGCCTAATTCTTGCCTATCTCACACTGCGAATTTTTTCTAAGCTCTATACTAAACATTAAATCTTTTACGAAAATAGAACTAAACAAAATGAACACAAAACGATCTGCTTTAAAAAAAAGGACTCGTAACTGGAAAAACCGAATGAAAAAAGAATGTTAACAACAAATACTTTTTCACACCTAACCCAGTTCTGCGGAATCAGGATCAACGTTGAGTTTAAGCAAGTGAATTAGCCAATTGGAGTGAAATGCCATGCAGATTTAAATTTTTCCCACTTGTGACGAATGCAGCTATCGATTTTTTGCATGCTAGCATGCTAGTTAACAATCGTGTCAGTCAGCTGTTAGCCCTCACGCTGGTCAATAGAATCTTCCTGCATATTCATGGCAGCCAGCTATTGGCTCTCACTCTGACCAGTAGAAAATGGTCGCAAACTACATGAAAACTGCCGTAGAAGCATGAAAAAAATCGATTATTTCCACTATCGATGGGAGTTGGGAAATGCAAAGACGATCTTGGCCTTCCCGCTATCTTGGAGCATGTACATGTAAATTTTAGTGCAAATCCGTCGAAAATTGCGGCCGTGCATTCGTTACACACACACACACACACACACACACACACACACGAACACATCCTGCCTGTTATAGATAGAGATTATCATCTCAAAAAAATTTCTGATAATCTAAAAATATTTTATGGCTTTAAATAACCTGCGATGGGTTGGTAAGCCGTAGAAAACGAAACAAACAAACAAAATGTCTTTTATCACGTCTTATTTCCTGCTTATTCTTTTAATTTTACACTATCTATATAGTTTATCGCTCTCATGATTTATAACTCTGTTCATATATATTCATTATTTCCTCTTTTTATATTTCCGACAGTTTTTTTTTTTCCGTTTTCTCAGTCACTTCCTTAATTATAACAGTCAATTTGTTATTCCTACCTTCGATGTTATTTCCGTCGTTCCACAAAATCTTGAATCTGTTTTTGATTTCTACCTGAAATTCGGTTACGTCGTTCCGGATCTAATTAGAACATGTTTTCTTTATAGCAACGATGCGCTTACAGTTAAAAATCCCGCTGAAAATACATCTCTTCTCATTATCACCACGCACTTAAGTAGTGTTGATACTGATATCATTGCACTTAAGCAGTGCCGAAATTAAATGGGACACTGATGAAAAACACCTGATGATGGAAGCAACAGAAATATATGGCTCAGCTTTAAATGGCATACAAAAATTGATAAGACGTATAAGTAAAAAAAGAGAAAAAATGGTAATTATTTCGTTTCTTTAGATTTTAAATTAGATTTGAGATTGCAAGCTATTATCTTCTATTAAAGCTGATTATAAGCGCTTATGACGGTTGGTTGGTTGATTTTGTTTAGCGCCATATCGTTTCTGTGGCTTATTTAATGCCGAAATCTAAATATTTCAAACAAAATTGTACGCCTTCAACAAAATATGTATTGTTCACCATTCTATTATAAATAGGTATTGTTTGTCATTCTGTTATTGCAAAAAAGTATTGTTGGTCATTCTACTATAAATAAACACTGTTGGTCATTCTCTAAAATAAATAGTCATTCTTAGTAATTCTACTATAAATATGAATTGTTTTTCATTCTACTATAAATAGACATTGTTGGTCATTCTACTATAAATATTGCTGGTTATTCTATTATAAATATGTATTATTGGTCATTCTATTATAAATATACATTGTTGGTCATTCTATTATAAATAGGTAATATTAATCATTCTACTATAAAAATGAATTGTTGATCATTCTTCTATAAATAGACATTGTTAGTCATTCTACTATATTGTTGTTTAGTCTATTATAAATGTGTATTATTGGTCTTTCTACTATAAATAAACGCTGTTGTCATTCTATTATAAATATATATTGTTGACCATTCTGTTATAAATAAACATTGTTGGTCATTCTGTTATAAATAGTGATTGTTTGTCATTATTGGTCATTCTTCTAGAAATAGACATTGTGGTCCATTCAATTATAAATATGTATTGTCGCTAATTCTAATATAATTAGGTGTTATTTGTCATTCTTTTGAAAATAGGGTTTGTTGGTCATTTTACTATAAATAGGTATTGTTGGTCATTCTATTATAAATATGTATTATTAGTCATTCTACTATAAATAAACATTATTGTCATTCTATTATGAATATACATTGTTAGTCATTCTGTATTATATAGGTATTGTTGGTCATTCTGCTATAAATTCTTATTACTGGTGATTCTAAAATATAAATATACGTTGTTGGTCATTCTACTATAAATAGACATTGTTGGTCATTCTACTATAAATAGACATTGTTGGTCATTCTGTTATAAATAGACATTGATAGTTATTCTGCTATAAATAGATATTGTTGGTGATTCTGTTATAAATAGGGATTATTGGTCATTCTAATATAAATAAGTATTGTTGTTAATTTATTTAATATAAAATGTATTGCTAGTATTTTTACTATAAAAATATATTAAGCAACGTGTTTAGCAACGTGCATAATGCTTAGTTTTTGTTTGAGAGTTCACTATTTTGCCCATAGTTGGGGCTCAAACAGATGCTATCGCCCCAGGTCAGGGAGGACTTGTGGACAACAGCAATTAAGAGGCGGTTACACGCTCCTCAAAACCTGCAATCTTCCGATCAGAGGCCTTATTGCTGGATGTACTTTGTAACGGTTACATCATTAACGACATTGGTGCTGTCAATCGCTTTTAGGATTTTTCCCCCGATTGGGACTTTTCAGTTCATTTACATCTTGATTACGTTTGATAATATGTATTTGTAATTGTCCATTTTCTACCTCTCAGAGAATTTAACTACCATTTTTTCTCTTCTCACGTCTCTCTCTCATTTTCGAAATAGTTCTATGCTAAAATCTTTCTTCTCTCTACATTTGCATTTGTTGGCTTACGGCAATATCACGTTGAAACACAGGTCCTCATCAAATCAAAGAAGTTAAGCAACGTTTAACACGTTCAGTACCTAAAAAATCTTGTTTTTCTTGCGTCAGCGAATGGGCCAAAGTTTAGCATAGTGATTTTTATCGTCTTTTGTGGCGTTAAAAACACATTGTTTTGGAAATTCTTGCAAAAATTAATAATTGTTGTATTTTGAATTAAAATTTTTCGTACTATTAATTAATTTTAAACATATTTTTAGAAAAAAAAATTTTTTGGATTCGTTATCTCCATTTTGTTAATTTTCTGAAATTTCGTGAAATTTAAGCCACTTCATATTTATATTAGTTAAAAGCAAGACTCCTTGAATAATTTAAATTACCAATGTATTTTTTTTTCAAACAGAAACACCATTTAACGAAAATTTGCTCTGAGTCATAAAATAAAAAATGCAATAAAATTATGATATTATTTAATTAGAATTTCTTTTTAAAAATAAGATATATTAAAAGCACTGTTGTCTAAAGAAGAATTTTTCTATGATGAATAATGAATTTTTACTAGAACTTTTTCATTTTTTTTAAATTTTAATTCGAAAAATGTATTAAGTTTTAAATCTTTTAAAATTCTATATCAAATTCAGCCTTTTATATATTATTAAATGAAAACTATATTTACTAATCACAAATGGAAAAACAGACTACAAATCATCAAATATCAGAACTTTGAATTATTTTGTCTGTGTATAAATATGCCCATTTTGTAAGTTCAAGCGACCATACACAACATTATCAGAAAATAAGAGCGATAACTCTAGTAAATTTAAATCAACATTTGTAAAATTTAACAAAGTATTCCTAAACTTTTAAGTTTACCGAGTATTTAAATATTGTATAAAAAAA
Source organism: Acanthosepion lycidas (assembly GCA_963932145.1). Lineage (NCBI taxonomy): Eukaryota > Metazoa > Mollusca > Cephalopoda > Sepiida > Sepiidae > Acanthosepion > Acanthosepion lycidas. Next base: position 80,313,976 of record OZ010584.1, on the reverse strand, counting down.
GGCGTTCATGTCATTTTCTTAAATTATGTTTTACAGATAATGTCTCGATAGAACAACATTATACTTGTCATCAGGCTGTGAACATGTCAAAACAGCTACTGCCGGGTTAAAAAATGCATTTCTGCTATATTTTTAAATTAAAGTAAATAATATTTGTTTCAAATCAGATTAATTATATTTTAAATAAGCTAATATTCTTCAAATAAAGCTTCGTAAAATTATATCTTATTTTTGGAAATAAATGCGATGATTGACGACTGAAAATAACGCTAATCAACAATTTTAGTAAAGAAAAGCAAATATCCTTTCAGTCAATTTAAATTAGTTTTTGAAATGCTGCAAAGTACTTTGATTATTGGAAATATTAAATTTAATCAATAATTTGAAATTAAAAGTAAAATAAAAGCTTCAAGAAAGAGTTTTCATCTTTAAAAAATTTCATTTTAAACCTTAGGTATCGCTTTTTTTATGTAAAGGCTTCGAATTAAAATCAATGCCAATTATAAATAAAAGAAAGATAATAGTATACTATTTTCCATTCTGTTGTTGCTCAGAAAATGTTGATTCTTTTTCTCAGTTCTTTTATGTGATCATGACACTCTACAACTTCCCATAATTTGAAGCTCTTAGCAAACTCTTTTCTATTTATTTTACTGTCCTTTCTACATCTTGTTCTGCAATCACATTACAAAAGCTTGTAAAATCATGTCTTCGTACATGAGGAACATTTTTTTTCTTTTTATATGCCACGTCCTTTCAAGACATAGGCGATCATGGTTCTCCACCTCCCTTTATCCCTTGCAGCTCTCAAAATGTTCCTTCCATCTGCTACAACCCCCAGGCGACGTTCTGTGATCTTGCTTAAGCCCGCTGGGTATGTCATGCGTTGTTATCTTTTGTCTTTCTTTTACTCTATTTTCCCTGTGAGTATCAGATTCTCCAGGCTCTCTTTTCTCAGTATCTGTCTCAGAAACTTGAGCTGCTTCTTACTGATGTTAAGTATAAGCCACCTCCTTGTTTGCATCCTCTCTAAGACCTCATCGTTGCTCACACGCTCGCTTCATGATATCCTTAGCATCCTTTTGTAGAACCACATCTCCGTCGCCTCGAGTCTCTTCGTCTTTGGGGAAATCATCCAACATTCGCTGCCGTAAAGAAGGACAGATGTCACGCGACACAGGGGGGAACACTTGCAGTAAAAACAACAAACACTAATACCAAAAACCAAAATTCCCATCACATAAAGAAACATTAAAATCGGCTGCTCGGTTTCACGTTGTCTACTGACCGGAGATGGAACAAATACATTGAGTCAATTGCTTCGTCCACTGCAAGGAAAGTTGGCTCCTTGTGCCGCCCCAGGAAATTTTTCTCCCGGGTATCGATCCTTCAAATCTAAAAATCAACCATTCGCCCTTGCATGGAGTATTGCTTCCATATATGATCTGGAGTCCCTTCTGTTTGCGTCGGGGTTCTTGATAAGATCCAGAAACGAATATGCAATATAATTGGCCCTGTTCTGGCATCTCGTCTACAGTCGCTCTCTCACAGACATGCCGTCGCCTCTCTCTGTCTTTTTTACAAATACTTTCATGGTAATTGCTCCAATGAGCTGCTTTCGCTGGTTCCCAGACTTCGCGAATTCAAGCGTCCTACGAGGCTGGCATCCCGCTCTCACCCTTTCACTGTTGAAACTGTTAAATGTAGTCGCCTTTTCTACTCCAATAGCTTCATATCTCTCACCTTTCGCCTGTGGAACACCCTTCCCTATTCCTGTTTCCCTGATAGCTATAATCTCCAACTATTCAAATGTAATGTCAATCGATATCTCCAGTTGCCTTGATCTATCCACTATCCTTCTCCTCACCCTTTCCTCTATCACTCCTATCTGCTCTCGCTCCAAATCCTCTATAACCCCTTGCGTACTAGTGGCTTCCTGCCTTGCTAGGAGGGAAATGCTTAAAAAAAAGGTAGGAAATTTAACTAGAAAGAGTATATGATACAATCAACGTAGAAAGTCTCTCCACTAACGAAGACAGCATGTTTGAAAGCAAACTTGCATCAGTAGAAAATGCAATCAGACTTAGTGATCCTGAAAAGTCGAATTTCTTGAAAAGTGCTTTAAGAAATAAAATTAGACAAGTTCAGCCGATAGTAATAATGTTTAGTCAATGGATGCTGAATATTTCCTGTGGAGAAAGAGACTAATTTCACCATTACCATCGCAATAACCTATTGAAAGTTTAACAATTTAAATGATGAAAGGTGTTGCTAAATGTTTCATAAGATGTCCTTTGCGTACTTCCGAATTAAGATGATGTGCACATCGGTAAATCATTTATACAAAGACAAGTACTTTAACTTTCAAATTAGCATGTTGTCTTTGAAGGTGAAATGAACTTTGAAGTACTGATTTTTTTCACAGGTTAATTACTAATTAACCCCAGCTTTCTTCCACGTTGTATTTCAGCAAGAGTTAAAATCAAACCTAATTTCGGCACCCCCCTGAAATGAAAGCAAACACACACACATATATACATATATGCACATATGAAAATAAAATCTTTATTTTTCGATTACTTTTTCAAATTAAAAAAAATGATAGATACATAGATAATGAACAGAGATAGATATGAACAAAACGTGACAGATAGATAGATAGATAATGTACAGATAGAGATAGACATGAAAAAACGTGAGAGATAGATAGATAGATAGATAGATAGATAGATAGATAGATAGATAATGTACAGATAGAGATATGCATTAAAAAACGTGATAGATAGATAGATAGATAGATAGATAGATAGATAGATAATGTGCAGATAGAGATAGATATGAAAAAAACGTGACAGATAGATAGATAGATAGATAGATAGATAGATAGATAATGTACAGATACAGATAGATATGAACAAAAAGTGACAGATAGATAGATAGATAGATAGATAGATAGATAGATAGATAGATAGATAGATAATGTACAGATACAGATAGATATGAACAAAAAGTGACAGATTGATAGATAGATAGATGGATAGATAATGTACAGATACAGATAGATATGAACAAAAAGTGACAGACAGATAGATAGATAGATAGATAGATAGATAGATAGATAGATAGATAGATAGATAGATGTTTTTGTCTGTTTTTCAGTAGAAAATATTTATACAGGTAGATAATCATAAACGAGGCAAACATTCATTACTGACGGATATTTAATTATTTTACCCCAAGCAAGGCGATAAAGACACTACAACGCACGAGTTACACAGAATGAAAGAGAATAAGAAGACATTAGTGAGAAGTGAGGAGAAACTGAAAAAATAGGGTTCCATTTAAATTTTTCAAGATTATGGCAGGGAATCCAGAATATGGCAGGGAAACAAGAAATCTAAAGGGAATTGCACAGGCGAGAAAAGAAACTGTTAGATTTGAAGTGGCATTTGCATGGAACTAGTTCAACAGTGAAAAGGTGAGACCTAGTTGCCAATCTAGCCTCATTCTTAAATTCATCCAGTCGAGGCACCATGAAAAAACGCTCAACAGATCGATTACCATGAAAATATTTATAGAAGGAAGCCAGGTCACGTTGGTGAGAATGTGACCGAATTGGAGATGCCGGGTCAGGATTGATTAGATTACAGACCCTTCTTTGAATTTTGGCAAGAATCTTGAGATATATAGTAGGAACACCAGACCAGATACGGCAGCAATATTCAATACACAGATGAATGGTAGATTTATAAATGCGCAAGAAGGATTCTGACAAGAAAAATTGTCTGAAACGACACAGTGAACCAACTTTCCTAGCAGTAGAACTAACATTTTTTTCTTAAATTCAATGAGGATAATATATTTAAATTAATAGATAAACGTAATAATATTTAGTAATATTAATTAATATTTAAATTATTAATTAATATTTAAATTAATACACATCTTAATTAAACGTCCGTGTGATGGATAGCGGCTCGGATTGAGGAATCGGAGAGCTGAGTTTGATTCCACTCGAATCCATTACATTCACTTACATGCTAATACCCTTGGGAAAGGTGTGAATCCTCTTCTTTTCCGCCAGATATGGGTAAATAGCAGGACGTAGCAACTGCAGAAAGAAATGGAGTAAAAATCTGCCTCGTCAGACTGTTGATAACGCTCTATCTCTCAGAAAATTTAATTAAGGTTCATTCACCATAGTTGCCGGATAAACAAGTGGGCTCTGGTTGAAAAAAACACTAATGTTCCTGAGAAGGTGTCTACAATAAGGACTGGCCAGTCGCCATGGCAGACGGGCATACTTGGATAAGAGTGGCCTGTCATTATACCTGTATGTACAGTACAGCTTAAAAGTCTGAAGCGACAATCAGAATTAGCATGAGATGAACTTGGCTGGGAGAATGAAAAAAGATGAAAGAAAAACTTTTAGGGTCAATGAAAATTAAATGGAATCAATTATTCACACTCATACTTTGAGAAACTTTTGCAACGAAATCCCAAAAAATTATCTGCAGTAATCAAGGCCAAAGGAGAATATTTTGACGAAAGTAAAATTTAATCATAAAATTTTTTTTTTTTTGTTTTTGTCATAATAAAATTTCTAATCAAAAATCATGTCTCACATTTTTTAACAATATTTAATAAATTTAAAGTACAAATCAATTTGGGTCCAATTTTAAAATTTACCAAGGTTGAAATCAAACATTTATACTGTAGTGTATGTGGACACGCCCATACAAACAGACACAAATGCTCATATGCCTATATACACACACACCTACATTAATGTACACCTATTATTGCATTAGTAATTAATATACAATTCTATATACTATACATTTGTATATGGGTGTGTCTATATGCCTACCGACTCTAGGCGTTGTTTGATTTCATATTTCGTACCAGTATGCAATTATGTTATTGTGTGTACCAAGCATATCGCTCAAAGAAGTATGTGCTGAAAAGTGTTTATACGAAAAATGTAAGCAACTTCCTAAAAAAATTGTCAAATGTTATTGTCATAAAACTGATTTATTTGTCCTTGTATAAGCGCATGTTGATCTGAGTGAC
>OZ010584.1:80293903-80303903 GCA_963932145.1 Acanthosepion lycidas | reverse complement strand
CATTATTCGGAGTATTGTCCTCATCTTTATCGTCATATTTATTACAACATTTCGGCCGTTGTACGCTCCGGCCTTCTTCAGGTGGTTGGAATGTCGAACTGAACCCTTTACTTCGCTCACTGGTGTAGACTGTTCTTGTTCCACGTGCCATGTTTTTTGTTTTTTTGTTTTTTTTAATGGATGTCAGTTATCAGCTATCTCCTGTTAATTCCCCTCTCCAAGTTCTCCACTGCCTTAACCGGGTATTGAACTCGCACTGTTTGGATCTTGTCACTGGATCTAACCAACGACTTTATCCACTGTGCCATGTGTCCTTGATATATATTATTTAAATCTGAGCACTTTCGGCATAGCACAATGTCATCATCAGGGTGTTGTTTATTTCAAGATAAATATTACAGTGTTCATCCTTTTCAAAGACAAAATTGCTGTGTTCATCTGAAAAATGTTTATTTGTGAAGTGAAGAATGCTCAGTAAGTATTGTGTGTCGAGACATTTTAAGAAATAAGTTTTAGAATTATTAGTGCAAACGCTGATATTTTAAACTCTCTATTGTACACATTTTAAAACATTTGTGCAGTATACATAATTAGTTTTATTAAGGTTTTGGTTTCAGTTTTTAATATAGATAGCTTCGAGAAGTTTTAGTTGAAACGGACATTAAACACGTCTTTCACTTCCTTACTTCATTTTCTGATTGAAACCAAGTAGCGTCTTTGATATGTCTTTTGTCTTCTCACGCGATCAAGACGAAATAGTCAACTTTTTACCAGACGTTAAGCACTTCTAGCTTTCTTTCCTTTCTTTCACTGGAACTAAGTAATGTCTCCGATATGGACTTTATCTTTCCACGCGGTCAAAACGATATATCCCATTATTTATTAGGTATTGGCAGGGTGTAAAGGTCGGTTAAACTAAGGAAATAACGAAGAGAGGATAAAAGCACAATTATTATATGATTTATTTACAATATGATAAGCAATCTCTTCGTTGCATAATAAACACTCTTGAAACTATATATATATATATATATATATATATATATAGGGTGGCCCAAAAAAATGGGAATTTTTGAAGTGCGTATTGCCAGACATGTCCAAGTGGCAAGACTGAAATGAAATTCACAGTATCCCAGCTGAGATGTTGCAGCAGTCAACGAGGAATCTCAACAGCAGATTTCAAGAATGCATTCGTACAGGAGGACGCCATCTACAGGACGTAATTTTTAAAAAATGAAAATTCAATTATTGTTTCTTAAATGGCCTCTTTTAAGGTTTCAATTACTATGAATAAAATATTTTCCTTCCATCACTCTAGGTTTTATTGGATTGTTAAAAAGTTCTTTTTGGGTCACCCTATATATATATATATATATATATATATATATATATATATATATATATATATATATATATATATAACATTGTAGCCTCTGTTTGTTATCGCACACCTCCTATGATAACCATATATATTCTGAAACTATATTAGCCAGGGTACTTGGATAAGTATATTTCATTTTGATCTAAAGGGGGTCACAAGGCCCCACTGAAAATTTTTTACACTTTTATATAAATTATATTTAAATTTGAACAAGGGAATGAATCCTATCTAAAATATAGAAGGAGAAAGCCAGAAGATCGAGGTCACATTGGTAAGATCATTGAGTAATGTTGAAATGTATCATTTTTCTCCACAAATTATAACAATGATTTAAAATCAATCGTCATTTTCTTAAAAAATATGTGACCTGCAGCAAGGTGCGGGTAATTCGTCTAGTTTCTAATAAAAACGTATTATAATAAGAATTTATGTTATATTTATCATATGAATCTATCCTAAAATTGTACAAATATTAGTTGGTTGATACTAATATTATTGTGAAACATAACCCCTGATAATATCATCAAAAAATTGTCAATAATGGTTATGCTTTCTCATAAAAGATTCCAACTTTTTTTTTCAAAGTTTTCTGACAATCCAAAATTCAGTGAATATTCATGTTAATTACGCCTCTTGATATAATTATTTTTGTTGCCTGGCACCACAATTAGCAGACGACACAATTCATTATATCTTTTTTTACTTCTATTTTAATGAAATGAATTACTGGGTTTTAATGCAATCGAGTTTTTTGATAGTAAAATATCAGTATCGCCTTTAAAATGACTTTCTTTTTAATTCCAATAGTTTATATCGACATTATTTGAACAAAACATAGATTTATACATTAGGCATTTTAAAGTTTGTAGTCACTCAAGAAAGAGTAGAAAAATTATATTTCTCCATCTTAAATCAATCACAAATGCCCTGGAAATTTTTCGACCGACTTTAATGAATTCTAAATATTATAGGCAAATAAATGGTTGTATGTTATTGCTATGGCCGTGAGGACACGTTTTATTCAACACTGAATTAATTCACTTTTATTGGATTAAATGTGAAAAATCTTATGGGGAAAAATATAGTAAATATTCTCATAAATAGAAATTGTCATCAATGATCTTCGTCTCATATTCACATATTCTGCATTCTTAATCTTTTATTAATATTATTATTTTTATCATTATTTTTATTTTTTTTATTTTTATTACTATTATTATTATTGCTATTATTATTATTATTTTTATTTTCATTATTATTATTTTTATTATTATTTTTATTTTTATTATTATCACTTAAAAGTGATTATTATTAGTAGTAATTTCATTATTATTATTTCTGTACATGTGAGTTTATTTTTTCGTTTGTTTGGTATTTTAACTTCTCATATATACAGTGAGGGGAAATAAATATTCGTACACATGAAAAATTGTATTTTTATAAATGTAAAAGCCTTAACTAAAACAAATTTTGATACATTTTATTTATAAAGATACATTTTATTAAAAAATTCTTATTCTAACAGAAATTAATGGATTTTCTTCATTTTAACTGATGAAAAAAGTATTCGTACAAAACAAAAAAAACATATTAACTGAATTTAATACTTTGTGGAATATCCTTTATTGAGTTCAACAGCTACCAGTCTATTCCTGTACGTCTCAACTAATGATTTGCACACATTGAGTGGTATTTTGTCTCATTCTTCTTGGCATATTGTCTTCAAATTCTTGATATTTGTTGGTGCTCTTTTCTGTAGAATAACAAGACAATAAACAGCACTTACCGGTGTAAGAGTCCCAGCTAGCGTCCAGCTGGCAGACAAAAATAAAGCAGGTTGTAACTTAATACAAACCCTGCAAACTAACTGATGAATCAAGCTGGTATTTATATAGAAATACCTCCACTCAGGTACCAGCAGCCAATCACAGCCCAAGCAATGGACTATCCCACTTTAGCACAATGAGATGCACCATAAATATCTCTCTTCCTCAAGCTTGGATTACTTTTATTTTACCTCAGCTTGCTCCACAACTGAGTGTTTATCTTGACCACGTGATTGTTCGACATTTTCCCAATTTGAATTTTCAAATATCGCCATAATTTCTCGATTGGGTTCAAGTCTGGGGACTGACTTGGCCATTGCAAGACATCAACGTTACTTTCAGCTAACCATTTCCTTGTAGATCTAGCTGTATGCTTAGGATCATTTCCAGTTGGAAAACCCAATCAGGAGGTAGCCGAAGTCTCTCAACAGAATGCATTAAATTGTCTTGCAGGATTTTCTGGTAGCTTTTGGCATTCATTTTGTCATCTATTATTGATATTCTGCCAACACCTTTTGCAGAAAAACAGCCCCAGATCATGATACTGCCACCACCAAACTTTACAGTTGGCAACGTGTTCTTTGGTAAGTAGGCTTCACCGTCCTTCCTACACACATATGATTTCGATAATTATGATCAAACAACTCTTTTAGATTCATATGTCCATAGTACTTTTTCCCAAAACGAATATTCTTTATCCTTATGCTCTCTAACGAATTTTAGCCTAGCATCTCTGTGTCGTTTCAAGAGGAGTGGAGTCTTCCTTGGGATGCGTGATTTTAGACTGTTTTTGTGTAGTTCATTACCTATTGTACGCTTGGTTACTTTAATCCCTAATGCACGCAGATGTTCCTGCAGCTCTTCTCGGGTAACCTGTGAATTTTGTTGGATCTGGCGTCCTAATATCCTTGCTAATCTTAGAGAAATCTTCCTCGGAGCACCTGTTCGTCTTTGGTTTTCGACGCTGTTACGAGTTTTAAACCTTGCAATGAACGAAGCAATTGTAGTAAAATGAATATTCAGGTTGTTAGAAATCGTTCTGTAACTGTTCCCATCTTTCCAAAGAGACAAAATGTGTTGTTTTTTGTGAAATAGTCAATTCTTTACCTTTAGGCATTATTAGAACCTTCTCGTAAGACTAGAAATTGCAGAATGCTCTGATAATTGCTAATAGCGTTAACTATAATTACTGATAACATTACTGGAACATTCTAGAATATACTTTTTTCATAATTAATTGATTATTTTATTCTAATAATTGATTTGTACGAATACTTTTTTCACCAGTTAGAATTTTAAAAAATGCATTAATTTCTGTTAGAATAAGAATTAATAAAGTTTATTATTTTTTTTAATAGTATGTGTCTTTATACATAAAATGTGCCGGCATTTGTTTTATTTAAGGGTTTTACATTTATAAAATTACATTTTTTCAAGTGTACGAATATTTATTTCTGACCATGAGACCCGGGTTCGAATCTCCCCATGGTCGATTTGTCAACAAGGAGACGTCCTAATGTTATCGGACTGGAAGGATCAATCCCAGTGTGAGGAACCTTTGGAAGGTGCCTGAAAACCATACCACGGGTTGACCCAAGGCTTGTGAATGAAATTCGGTAGACGGAACCCTTGGGTGCCGTCGCTAGCTTTGCTAGCACGAAGCCACAAGTCATGCTGGCCTTGTTCAAATTGTTGAACACGCAAGAGAACACGCTCTTTCCTAGAAACTGTAACTATAGTTGCAGTATAAACCACAGGTGGGCTCTGTGTGTTGAATAAACAGAAATGTGCCTGAGCAAGCGTCTGCAATAGGGATTGGCTAGCCGCCCTCATAGACAGGTATCCTTTAATACGAGTGACCAACTATACTTGCTTACATACATATCATACTTTAAATCAATATTTTCAATATATATATATATATATATATATATATATATATATATATATATATATATACAATAAAGAAGGTAAAACACTGTATCCTACCGGACTACCTTAGTTTTGATCGTGAGGTGGCGAGACCTAACTACCTTTCATTGATTTATTGAAAGCAATCTTATTAAAATCTTTGTTTTCGCTATGATTCTGCTGAAAGTCCCTGGGTTACGACAGTCCCGACCTACGACGATTCCTGATTACGCCGCAATCTCAATTAATCTTGTTTCGACTAAAGTCGTTTGCCTCGTACGTACGACGCAAACGACGCGGCTAAAGAATACGTTAACTCTAAATTGGTAAATTCCTTATCTAAAAAAAAAAGAAACAAAAGAAATTCACGTTTGTTTTCCTTTCTTCCCCCAGATTTGCTGCTGTTTCCGAGTACTGCAAGAGACAAGATCTTACCCTTCCTCATCTCATCTAACAAGAGCCAATATCACCGTCAATAAATAGAACAGGCAGCATAAAACAATCTCATTATATTTATATTCTCCATGTCTCTCTTTAGTTCTAATTATGTTAACATATGTCATAGAATGGTATTGTTATATCTTACATTATTACTTTACTATTGTGTTACCATAGCTAAGTGACGTTAGTATATATTCACGGAAAATCGCCTTACGACGCATCATAGGAACGGAACTCTGTCGTAAGTTGATGACCCTGTATTTTTTTTTCTAAATAAGTAACCATTAAATAATCTTCATAAGTCCTTGCAATCTGATTTTTAACATATTTAATAATAACGAGTTTATCAAAACTAATCTTTAGATTCAATGGATTGTTTTAGAACGGGACTTAATTTTCTTGTAGTTTAAAGAAATGTCCTATAAGTATTAAACAACAAGCAACTGGCATTATTGAAAGCAATTAGCAACTGCTATTATTGACAGTGTCTGCGTGTAGCGATACGGTTATCGATACGGACAATTGAATTAGTGAGCCAAGTTCAAATACATCGTCTCGTCTACTGCACTTACTTTCACACAAATAATCTATCTATAATCTTCAACTATTGAAATGCAATGTCAATCGATATCTCCAGATGCATTGATTTATTTCCCGTCCTTCTCTTCATCCTTTCTTCTTTCACGCCTTTTTTACTCTTGTTCCCACTCTCGCTTTGCTTGGGGTGAAAAGCTTAAAATATATACTCTTGAGTATGGTATGATCTATCTCTAATCCTCACTCCCAGTTGAGGGTTAAATATCTAGGCGGAATAGTTTTGAACCTTTCCTGTCAGCCACTGCATGAGAAAAACAGCGATGAATACAAACCTTGAAAAAAATTGTAACGCGAAATCACTCCACTAATTTTTACATGGATATTCACAGATATTAACAGGAAAAAAGATCTGTGAGGAGACATTATCACCTGCATTCTGTAGCGACATGGCATTTTTTAAAAAATATTAGCAGATATTATATTGGGATTTATATATGAAGCTCAATAGGTTTGAGGTTATATTGGTTTCTTCAATCTTTTATTTAATAATATAAGTTACGTTTATAACTTTATCTGCAATTCTTCATTATTTCTTATTTTTAATGGGGGATTTATGTCCAGTCACTTTGCGAGCGGTTATTGTATCATATAACCTAGCACTAACTGCGATATGGTTGGGTCATCAGTGACTAGACCAGTTCCCCCATCAAGTATTTCTGGAGAGTGGCTATACTGGCAGCAGGGTTAAAATCAAGACAGGTCAAATGTCAGATGAGCAATTCTTCTGGGTTTAACAGAGTACACTAACCTGCGCAGGTATAAATGTGGCCAGTATTTTAATGATACGGCACAACTGTGAGGAGGGTTTCCTAGCCTGAAATCAATGGCCAGAGCGGAGTTTCTGGAGAATGTGATCTGAGTCCCCATGTCTCTGACCAAGGTCAGCCTGTTTCAAAACCCTTTTTCTTCTGCGGGTGCTTGATATCACCACGATTCCAGATATTGTGCATTTTCAAAAAGGAGTCTCCGCTAGATACTTTTGAAGTCTTTTTTGAACAGTCAGATGTCTGTTTACATGGAAAGAAACAATGCACTTATTAATAAGACCAGTTGAAATTAATGCAGGCAAGATTTCACAGCACTGGCATCACTTCTTCATCGTCAGACCATAAACTTTTCAGTCAACATCGGGTGTGTGTGTGCATATACATACGTATTTGGATAAATCAAACGACCAGATATAAGCAACCGTATACGTGCATGTTGGCGTGCATAGAAAGGTAAGCAAATAAATAATCATCGAATTTATTCATGAGGTGTAAACATAACAGTGGTCGATGGGGTTAGACAGAGAAAAGATATATAATAAATATACATATACAAATATCTACGTTTAGATGTGCGGCTTAATATATATATATATATATATATGTGTGTGTGTGTGTGTGTGTGTGTGTATATATATATATTATGAAAAATGTATGTTATATATATATATACATAGATATAACGTATATATAGGAAAGATATTTGCTTTACATGTCTGAAAAATATATAGATGAAAGATATTTCATACATGTGTCTGAAAAAGATTTGATATCTTAAAATACATAATATATATGTTTGAAAAGTCTTGTATATATATATATATATATATATATATATATATTATGGAAAATGTATGTTTACGGAATATTTAATATGCAATGTATCTATTTAGAGAATATATATATATATATATATATATATATATATATATATATATATATATATATTATGGAAAATGTGTTTACGGAATATTTAATATGCAATGTATCTATTTAGAGAATATATATATATATATATATATATATATATATATATATATATATATATATATATATGTGTGTGTGTGTGTGTGTATATATATATATATATATATATATATATATGCCTCTAATATTTCTTTTTTTTTCAGCTACATTTTCATCTGGGTATTGTAGTTCTTTTCAAGAATTTCTTTTTCACTGAGGAAAAAACAATTTTTCAAAGAACCAAGTCAAGCAAAAAAAATCATTCCTGTCTAGCGATTACTTTCCAAATAAGTGATTGTTCGTGCATGTCGGTGACATTGATTATTTTTTGCTATCCATGAGACAGGTCTTCAACGCAGATATGTTTCATTATTCCGTGCAGTTTTGTTTTGTTTTTTTTCTTTACTAATATTCTCATTTTTTTTTTCTTGTATTTATTGCAATTTTTTTAAATTCCTTTTTCAATATAGTAAAGGCGTTACTACATGACCAAGCAAACGCTCTCATATTCGACACAGCTTTTCTTTTTCTTTCTGGATGTTCTTAGACGATAAGTTTTAATCATTGTATACCACAAGCCAAAAGTTTGAGGCGACTCTCTAGATTTTGAAGAAACGCCGAAGATTGTGTGATTTTTTTTTTTTTTTTCAAAATTAATTTATTGGCACACTTCAGGCCAAAGGGAATTTCTATTTCTGAAGGGTTTTATTATAAATACTCTAATCAATGTTGAATTGATTTGCCTTTCCTATAAAAATTCTTTCCTGCTAACTGTTCCGATGAGGTCTTGACTATAGTGCCTGGAGTCTTTGTATTTAAGCGCAGTACTAGACTGATGACTAGGTCTCACCAATTTACAGTTCAGCTGGCTAGATGTAACCGTAAATTTTATGCTAATTTTTTTTCTCGCTTGTCGAACTCTCTTCCAGCTCTATGATATCCGGCCAAATTTAATCTTTAAAAATTTAAATGCATATTTTCCATTCAATGTATCTTATACAAAAGATATCAATTGTATTTGAATTTATTAATGAAATAGTAAAATTTTGAGTCAGTTTGTAAGCAAAAACCTGAGGAAATTAACTATTTCTGTACATATTTCAGTCGATCTAAATGCTCAGAAATTTGTAAAAATTATGAATTTAATTTTTGGTGTCAGTACTTATTACATCAAAGTTTCTCAGGAAGTAAAACATAAACCTGTCTTAATATTCGTCCCCATAATACCCGGTACTTCATTCCGTCTAATATCGGGATTTTTTCCTCCTGATATCCCCGAGAAATTCATCAGTAACCAAGAACACAATCTTCTTTCTTTTATGTGCCGTGACCCTTGATAACGTAGGCGGTCATGGCTCTCCACTTCTCCTTATCCCTTGTAGTTCGCAATATGTTTTTACTTTTGCTACTTCTCCGAAACCCTGTTCTGTCATCCAGTTGCTTAAACCCGCTAAGTATGTCACGTGTTGCTTTCCCTTGTCCCTCTTGCCGTCAGTCCACCCAGTAAGTATCAGATTTTCCAAGTCCTTCTTTCTCATTACGTGTCCTAGAAATTTCATCTGCCTCATCCTGATGTTAAGTATAAGCTTCATCCTTCCTTGCATCCTCTCCAAAATCTCATTGTTGCTCACATGTTCTGTCCAAGATATCCTCAGCATCCTTGTGTAGAACCATACCTCCGTTGTGTCGAGTCTCTTTATCTTTGAGGACACCGACCAACATTAGCTGCCGTAAAGGAGGAGAGATATCACGTTGCAGTTCGGTACTCTTTTCTTTGTTACCAAAGAAATCCTCCTGTCTCGCCCAGCTTTTGAAATCCATCTGTGGCCATCCCAATACGTCTTCGGATCTCAATGTGGCACTTAACGTCCTCCGTCAAAACACTGCCCAGATATTTAAACTTCCGCAACGGCTTTATTTTAGTGTCCCCGACATGCAAATCGCATTTCGAGCTCATCCTTTTACTGATGGGCATGCATTCTGTCTTCTTGTAAGTTATGGTTAGTCATTTCTTCTCGCTCTCCCTCGCTACCATCTGTAGGAGGTTTTGTAGCTTTTCTGTGTCTGCTATCAGTACTGTGTCATCTGCGTATCTTATGTTCGTAAGATTT
>OZ010584.1:80266403-80286403 GCA_963932145.1 Acanthosepion lycidas | reverse complement strand
AAATAATAGCGGTGTCATAGGAAAAATATCCTTTTGACATACAGTTTTTTTAGCGAGTAAGAAGGTCCATGTTTTCCGATATGTCTTATACACGAAAAGATTTGGCACCTCCAGGCGGTGTTATGGTTAGCAAGCTTGTCTTTCTCTAGAACTATTACGAACTTACGTAGTGAGTTCGATCCTTACTGGGTGCCTAATACAGGATAGTTTCACATTCAGTATTCTTTTTACAGTTTTTTTTTTTTTTACTACTTTGACTTGGATATTTCTTCAAACTGTTTTTATTACTCCCTACAGATCTTCTTTTGAATATTAAAATATATTTTCCTATTCTGATCTACTTCTATTTCAAAAGTTCACCACAGATTTATATTGGATTACTATCTGGAGAAGCTGGGGGTTATTCGTTTTGTTTTTGAAACGGTTTTTGACACTGTGGATAACATTCATCTTTGGAAAATATAAAGAATATGAGCTGTTTCGCATAAACGTATATTTTAGCTACAAGCTTCTTAGCTCTGACTGGGACAGCTCAAAAAAATGTTGTAAAATATTTCTTAATATTAATCTTCAGGCCATCATGAATTGTTGGTAGGACATAATATTGCTGTCCACAGTACTTTGTCCCCCTATTTCTTGTCTAAGTCATGCTATTTAACTGTTTAAAAAAAAAGGATCAAGCTTTAGCCCAGTCAATCCAATGTAGCTCTACATTCAACAGTTTACTCTTGACAAATCAGTTTACATGTATTTCTTTTCTGTACGTTTATCTTCGTGGTATTTACTTAAATCTATTACTTTGGTCACTGTCGTATCTTTAGCCAATTTTTTTAGTATGCTGTATCTTCTTTCACCGTGAGCGATAAGCCGTAAAATAAAAAACAAATCAATAGAAAATCTTTTCTCTAGGCTTGCCTTCATGGCTTCAGATTCAATAACTATTTTCTTCATCGTCTTTACATATTTTTGCTTATTACCTTTTTTTGATTTTTAATGTCTAGTTGCGATATAAATAAAAGAAGTATTTTCTTATCTTGTCAATGTCATCAATGTCTTTTTCTATTGTTCTCTCTGTTTTCTGTTTACCCAATTTAGGATATTAGGCTCCCACCACTCAGTATCTTTGAAATATATTCTTTCTTCTTGAAAAATAACAATAGATTATCTATCATAATAAATGCCAATTTTATTGTAAAAACACATAACAAAAACAGACATATTCTACATGCAGCATACATCAATAAAAATATTTAAGCACTGATATATATATATATATATATATATATATATATATATATATATATATTGGTGTAAACACATTTAGCTGAATATTACTTGGCATAATTAAAAACAAAAAAAACGTTTGTTTCGTCTTTCGTCTTTATTATATATATATATATATATATATATATATATATATATATATATATATATATATACACACACACATAAATATATATATATATATATATGTATATATATATATATATATATATATATATATAAAGAAATAAAGTCTTAAGGTGTGCTATATTTATCGAATAAAGTTCTCAGTATCAGAGATAGAGCGTGTGTAAATATAAAAGTGAACATAGAAGTCAACACTTAGAGGCGACAGTCTGTTTCATGCTATATGCAATCGTCAGGCCACCCTGACGATTGCATATAGCATGAAACAGACTGTCGCCTCTAAGTGTTGACTTCTATGTTCACTTTATATATATATATATATATATATATATATATATATATATATATATATATATATATAACTATGCAAACTAATAATCAATTAAATGTCTTTACAGCAATACTCAAGTTTTGTACCTCTAGGAATGTATTTAAATATATAATAGCTGACGTTTACTAAGGCGGATAGCCAATCCCTATTGCAGACGCTCGCTCAAGCACATTTCTGTTTGTTCAATTATGTATACTGCAACTCTGCTGAGAAGACCTTATTTACAGTTCCTGGAAGAGAGCGTGTTGTCTAGAATTCTAACCGGCGTCTCATGGTCAGAAAACGAACGTTCTAACCACTCGGCCATATATGAAGTATTAAAGTAACACGTAATAGATCAAGAATAAAAACAACAGGATTTTCCCAACCAAGTAACAACAAAAGGAGCCTACCTTGTAACCACATTAAACACACGAATTTGTTCATTAGCTCAGTCATTAACACTACTTTCAAAATGAACACCCGGCCAGAAACAATATTAGGGAATATCTGAATGGTTCTTTCATTACAGAATTAATAATTAACGGAATCAGATTAAATCGGCTTCCCACAAAAGATTATTACCTTTAGAACAACATTTTCGCTTAGAAAATTATGATTTTTATAGCCATACAAAATTCACTATCATTGAAAAAATAGAAATAGACACAAAAACAAACTTAGGAAGATACTAGAAGAACATGAAGACAAATGGATTTTGCACCTCAAAACAATTTGTACGGATGGACTTAAAAACAAACTAAACAGAACAGCTAGAATTAATATATAATCGCATAGATCAACCCACACCGATCTTTCACGACCATACTAGATAGACATGCTTACAGAGGTACTGAGGTTTCCCACTCACACAAATATTTGCACATACACTCATCACACCACCCCATCCACATAAAAAATAAAAGTTAACTTACACATAACACACGCATCCCCTTCCTAGCAACCAAACTGTCAGAATGATTAATGAGCTAAATCTAAGAATTATGAGTCTCCCAATCTCTCCTTAAAAGAACTTGAATGAAGCCTTTTGTCCAATACAAGGACTGACCAAAAATTAGCAATAAAAAATGAATGAAAACTACAGGCAAAGTTCACTTTCGTCAAAGATAGTCATTTACCACTGTAGTTCACTGCTACTAACAGGGAGACATTTTTTCTCCTGGCCGAGACTCGTCGAAGAATGTAATTTAAATAATAAAACTAATATTAATATACAACCCAATGTGTATGAAATTTTAATATTTTAAAAAAAAATTTATTGTTCAAGATATATATATATATATATATTTTAAACAACATCTAAAATATTATTACAGTTAGATTTACGTTAGGAATATTCGAACACAGTGGCGTTCCATACCACGTGACGTCCGCATCTCGGGACTGACGCTACTTGTAAACAAACAGTTATTTCTGAAGAAAGATTGAGGTTAATGTGAAATATCAAATATATATATATATATATATTTGCAAATTAAAAAAATAATAATGTTTTTTATGAAAGTATTTATATATATATATATATATATATATATATATATATATATATATATAAATACTTTCATAAAAAACATTATTATTTTTTTAATTTGCAAATTTCTCTCTCTCTCTCTCTCTCTATATATATATATATATATATATATAGAGAGAGAGAGAGAGAGAGACTAATATAGATATGAACAGTCTTAGATAAAAATGAATAAACTAGTTTTTAAATATTTCCACCCCCCCAAGCAAGGCAATAAAGCCAATAATACGCAAAGGATCATGGTCACTGGGTGGGAGAAAATATTAGGTTGGTGCAAAAATAATGTCGTTTTTTTACATATTAACATATGTGAGAAAACGACATTATTTTTGCACCAACCTAATATTAGAAAAAAAACAAAGAAAATATTATTAATGAGACAGAAGAATAAAAGTATAGGAATTAATAAAACAGTAAACAACGTCTGATATTGCATTTAAATTTTTGAAGGTCAAAGTTCACTGGAAAGCCATAAGCCGGAAGACAGTTGCACGAGCGAGAAGGGTGAAAGAGGAAACTGTCAGCAAAGAACTTACGGTTACATCTAGACATTCCTTCCTAAACTTTTGCTTGAAGGCGTGTGGAATATCAACATTTTGATGTTGTGATTTATTTTCTCTTCAAGCACAGTTGCTATCCATTTAAGTTGTTGATACTTGTGAATCTAGTCGCGTCATGAGGTTTCTGTTATTTGGCACAGTTCTTTGTTCGTGATTCTGTAGCGCCAGTCCACGAGGTTGGAAGAAGGTTGGTCCTCGCTAAGACCTACTGGCTTCATTTATACGAAGTCATTTTTAACCAATGACCTGAGAAAGGGGTTGTATACAGGTGATAGTTTATGCAGCTCTGAACGAGTTTGGCGCCACGCCTGACATCCATATGAAAGTTTCAATCTCAGACTGCGTTTTTTTAAGAACATGGCTCAATTTATTCTGTTAGCGTTTTGGTTTTGTGATAATTTGTTATGTTGTGTAAAACTACGCCTAACAAAGCCTATACTATTTTCAATGCCTACACACATCGTCGTATCGAAATATTTAATTTATTCTTTGCTGATCGCTTCCTTTATGATGATGGCGTGAATGACTAAGTTCGCCGCCAACGTGCAGGTTCAGGACTAAAACCTTCCAGTTTCACCAAAATCTGGCCACTCGTCCATTCTTTATCGTTGTTTGTATTTTCAAGAATTGGTCGGAGGTGAAAGAACAGCAAGGTACAAGAAAGTCGTGTGGAACATTAATTTTTTTTTTGTGTGTGTGTTTATTTTCTCTTCGGGTTACACGTGATAATGTTATTGTTGTGGCCTTTTTAGGGGCCAGAAAGAAAGACACCGAAGACGAAGATAAGTTGAACAAGTGTATTGAAATAACAGATATATACAAAGCAATAGTGTTAGTAATAAGCAGATAGAAGTGTACGTCTGAACGGTTGGTTAACATTACGTCTCCGCTTCCCAATCGACTGCCCTAGCAAGTCTCGCGGTTAGTATTCCATTCTACTGCAGGGGGGGGGGGGTTACCACAACAGTTATTGCTACTGTTAAAGGGCCTCATGTGATTTTATTTCGTACATTTCTTTAAGTAAATAGTACAAAACTTCTTCCCGTCATCCATTCGTGAATTGGTTTAAGGTGGACCTCAACTTTCCAAGAAATTATCCTGATTTTATGACCTTCCTCTACGGCAAATATGCAATGCTGAATCAAGTTATGAAACTGCGATGAACTGCCGCTGGATGTCATTATTTCGAGTGGCGCTTTCCATAATGTCCGTCATGAGTATCACTCTTCGTCCGCGTGGAGATCTGTTCTCATCATAATCCGCTTGTTCCACCGTTGTGGTCATTGGGGTTGATTGGGGCTAATCTGTGTCCTCGTCTTCGATGTTGCCGCCAAGAGTGGCCCTACAAAGAGTTTAGCACTCCCGATGGCATTACTCTCAGTGCCAATGGACTGCGCAAACCTTTCCAACACGACAATTGTTATAAATGCTCAATACCTATTCATTGAAGGTTTTAGCATTTACTAATTGCTCATACTGAATTTTTCATGATGGTTTCAGTGTATGCTTCATTACATTCATTTTAATTCCAGATCATAGTTTCTAATTTAGAAAGGTCGATCTTGAGTCCTATTTCTTGGAGTACATAGTAGGTATTAAGAAAACATTACCAAAGATGATAATTCGCCAACCACGGTTAAGCATTTATATGGCTAATTTAAATTAGACTTATCACTCCACCACACGCTTTGTATTTTGTGACCCCTTCCCTAACAATAATATAAAAAGGTTGCAGTTCAAAGTGATCAAGTAAAAAGACCTTTTACTATAAACAAGTGTATATACGCTAGAGCATTCTGTTTAATTTTACCCAACAGCTGTATTAACTGAGCAACATAATATATTTTTTTTTATAAACATTGATACCTGATTATATATTTGTCAGTATTACCAGTTTGTAGACTGAAATGATCACATAACTGTCTTACAAAAAGCAGTTATCGATACATATCGAATTGGCCTCACCGTGTTTAATTTAGATTAGACTATTTATACCCCACTGTATGAGGTAGACTCTCCCAATTATACCGCGGAGATTTTTATGGACTAGGCTAAACTGTAACCAAATGTAATATGGAAGGGGTTTAGTCTGGGATTCTTCACTAAGAAATTTTGGGAAAAGAATTACATGTGTCGTGTGGAATAAGCACCGTCCCGAAGGTCGCGGAAAGGAAATTGAAGTCGATAATTTAATCATACTGGCACATGTATTGAGTACATAACGGTTGTAATCACAGTCGATCAGAACAGCTCACTAACCATTGTGCCACTAGAAGGAGCCTGGTTCGAAGCAATTATGCTTGAAGAATTAGTAGCAATAAACAGGACGATTTCAGCATTTTAAGCAAAGAGTAATTGAATAATTAATTGCCGAAAACGTAATGATGATTTCAGCATTTTAAATAAAGATAAATTAATTATTTTTAACAAATCTCATGACGATCTCAGCATTTTTAAGAAAATATAATTAAATATTTAACAAGCAACAATTTAATCACAATTTTAAAATCATAAATAAACAATTATGGAATAATTTACAATAAAAGGCGTTGTCAGATGTTAACTCCTGAAAAAAGTCTAATTGAAAAATTCCTTCCAATAGACGTCGCAACAAATTTCGGAGAGGCTCGGATTGAAGAATCGGTGAACCGAGTTCGAATTCCAGTCGAATCCATTGTATAGGTGAATAAGAAGATGGGTTCATGCCTTTCCCAAGGATATTTACTCGCAAGTAAATGTTTCTGCGGCAGTGCTGGCTGAGTGTTTAAAGTTCGGAAACACGTCTCTCCGGGTATATTTATCCTGCAACAGATTTGTTTGTTTGGTTGGTTGGGTTTTATGGCATATCAACCACTGTGGGTTATTTAATGACAAATCCAGTTTATATGAATTTTAAATGCCTATTTTGTATGGAATAAAAATGTATAGCTGGCAACATTATTGTTTCAAAAAAAAAACAAAAAAAAACGTATAGCTGGCAACATTATTCCTTTACAAAAAAACGTATAGCTGGCAAAATTACTTTTTACAAAAAAAAACGCATAGCTGGTAACATTACTTTTTACAAAAAAAACGTATAGCTGGCAACATTACTTTTTTACAAAAAAACGTATAGCTGGCAACATTACTCTTTTACAAAAAACGCATAGCTGGCAGCATTACTTTTTTACAAAAAAAAACGCATAGCTGGCAACATTATTGTTTCAAAAACTTAGAGCTGGCAACATTATTTTTCTGAAAACATTATCTGAGACCTTGCTGTTGGATGCTATTTATCGCCGTACCCAGGACGTGGATGTAGTTTATCATCATACCCAGGACGCGGATGTAGTTTACCGTCATACCCAGAACGTCCTGCAACAGAAATGGCGGAGTCGAAAGTAATAAAATGAGTGTAACAACAAAAGTATATATATATATATATATATATATATATATATATATATATATATATATATATATATATATATATATATATGCAAACAAACGATAAGTATGTATTGATAAAACAAGGGTATACAGAGACAATAGAATATTGTTGCGTTTTACAAAACAATGAGCATGCAACCTACGTCTTATCGTCCCTGGCTAAAATAAGAAAGAGAGGATGATACAGAGTGATACTCTGTATTTATAAGCTTAAGTAGTGTCCCTAGCGACAGTCCTTTTAGGAAAGTGAAGATAGCGGCTTGGATTGAGTAATCGGAGAGCCGAGTTCGAATTCCAGTCGAATCCATTACATTCACCTACGTTTTAATACCCTTGGTAAAAGTATGAATCCTCTTCTTCTCCCTCCAACTATGGGTAAATAGCATAACAAACCGGGTTCTATAGCCTTGGAAAGAAATGGCAACCTACTCCGAGAAAAAATCTGCCTCATCATTCATGTATCGAAGGATGTTTAATCCCCCTAAGCGTGTATCATGCATGGCACATAACTCATTTCGAGTGTTCTGTTTTACACTGGCCTCTTTCGTGTTTACCGTTCATCAAAATCATGTATGGATCTTACACAATAATTATCTGAAGTTTGTCAATTTCTTAATGTAAATAATAAATCATTGCAAAGTTTCCTGACTTATTAGAAAATTAAAAACCAAATTTTAAAATACTCGCAAAAAACTATTTCTAACAACTGTCTCCTATCGTTCTACGGGATTGTTGATGTCATTTTCGTAGATGTCATATTTTTCTTGGAGAAACATTGTAAGGTAGATTTCGATTTACTGTTCATTCAAATCTTTCGTCATTTTAATTGTTATGTAGTGAGCGAAATAAATAAAAATGCGAAGGATTCAAGACAGGCGAATACGGCGAGTGGTGCTGAAGGGTTTCTCATGTCAACTCTTCTTGCTTCTGCAACGTCTGATGTCATGGTTGAAAATGACACTTCGTCAAATGCCGAAAGGCAGTCGATTTTCAAACTCTTAGCAATCTCTTCCGTCGAAATCTTCGGTTTATTCTCCACTATGTCAAGCAGAGCGTCTTCCTTGGCATCGAAAGGTTGCCCGGAGTGTGGTTTATCGTTTAGCTGAAAATAACCCTAGTGATATATACCAAATTACTTTTTTGATCGTCAAAGAGCGGGAGTCCGAACCAAATAACTCTTCTGAATGTTTTTTCATCGCAGTTCCGATGCTGACACTTTTTAGAAATCCATTGAGCATAATATTATGAAAGTGCAACTTTCATTCTTTCATCTTTAAAGCATTCATTCGTGGATAAAACGTTAATATTCAACAAAGTCCGGTTAGCAACTGAAGGATGGAAGGCTTCAGTCTAGAACACACCAGAAATTGGCACCAAAACAAACGCCAGTGTTAAGTTGCTTTCATTTTATATTATCAATGAAAATTGGACACGGCTTTTGCAATAATCTGATACAAATGACGTTGTGATTCTTATATTCCTTAAAACTTTCCTTGTTGCTCACATGATATCCTTGGTATTTGTCAGTGAAATGACATCTTCATCACCGGACGTTCACGGCCAGATAAGAGATGAGATGTAACATAGCAGTCCAACAATATTTTCTCTTTTTTCTTTGGACATTTTCCAATGTCTTATTACATTACTTAGTTTCGGCAAAGCAACTTTTGTCTCTTTCTCTGTGCTTTCGGATTTCTGTGTCGCATTAGTTACATTTCAGTATATGCTTGATTATGACGTGTCCAGCATGTCGCCCTCCATCTTGGGCTGTTCCTTTTGCTAATGACCATACCTTCTGTTTTCTTACAATTACGACTAACCCTTTCTCTCTGCTTTGCTTAACTACTCTTCCTGATGTCTTGCAGTCTTCTGTGTCTGCCATCAAAATGGTGTCATCTGCCTTATTATGTAGTCAACATTGCGTACACCGATAATAAATCCTGTGTGTACATTATGTCATATATTGTATACAATAACGCCCGCGAAAGCGTCATACTTACTTCAATGTAGTTATGGTAGTTCATTTACGGCGAAAATGTTGAGACTCGGACAGTTATTCAAATCAAATGAACAGTCATGCAACACAGACTGGATGGTGTCCAATAAAAATATCCGTAATTTTCAGCCAGAATTTACGGTATAAATTAAGCTTTTTTTTTAATTATTTTTAGATTATTTTATTCATATTTTTCTCAGTTTCAACTATACACAGATCTTGGGGAATATTTTTACGTTCATGATTTAGTTGTGCGTTAGGTGGGTTACAGGTTTTCACCGAAGTACTGACTTTAGGAGGCACGGTGGAGGAATCGGAGAGCCGAGTTCGACTTCTAGTCAAGTCCGTTACATTCACTTACAAGCTAATACTCTTGGGAAAGGTATGAATCCTATTCTTCTCTCTATTTACCCAATCTTGCTAGATATGTTTCATCAGTTCCTCATGCTTTCATCACTCCTGTGAGTACCAAATTTTCCAAGCCCTCTTTTCTCATTATGTTCACTAGAAATTTCAAATGACTCCTTCTGATATTCATGATAAATGTCCTATTTGTTTTCATTTTATCTAAAACTTCAACGTTGCTTAACATATTCGGTCCATGTTCTAAGCATCCTTCTGTAAAATAACATTTCTGTTCCGTCAAGTCTCTTCTCCAACTTTGAGGAGATTGTCCAACATTCACTGCCATATAGGAGGACAGATATTAAGAGTAAGAGTTCAGTATTCTTTTCTTCGTTTCTAACGAAATTTTCCTGTTTCTTAATATTTTGCTTCGCTTTTGCAAAGCTAATTTCTCTACTGCAATGCGCCTTCGGGTTTCAATGTTGTACTCCAGGTCCTCTGTTAAAATATTTACCAGATATTTAAATTGTTGTACTTGTTTGATTTTGGTATCTCCAATGTGTAATTTACATGTTGGGCCGTTTATTTGTGCTTACAACCATGTATCTACATGAGTGAAGAGATATTTTAGATCTTTTTAAAACCTATAACCTTTAATATTTTAAACCTGGCGACATTCTTCCAGATATCTGTCATAATGATAACCTTCAACCTTCTTATGACACGAATTTATCGTTCTACTTGCTGTCTGCAGTGAATTTTCTAGGGCAGTTCAAAATTCCTAACTCTGAAGTTATCCATATGATGCCAATCTACCTCGAATTTCAGTTACATCATCAGCGTTATCACCATCATCATCATCATCATTATCATCATCAACATCGTCATCATCATTATCATCATCATTATCATCATCATCATCAACATCATTATCGTCATCATCTTCATCGTTATCGTCATCATCTTCATCGTCATTATCATCATCGTCATCATCATCATCATTATCATCATCATCTTCATCGTTATGGTCATCATCATCGTCGTCATTATCATCATCATCATCATTATCACCATCAACATCATTATCATCATCTTCATCGTTATCGTCATCATCATCGTCGTCATTATCATCATCGTCATCATCATTATCATCATCAACATCATTATCGTCATCATCTTCATCGTTATCATCATCATCGTCGTCATCATCATCATCATCATCACCATTATCATCATCGTCATCATTGTCATCATTATTGCCATCATCATCATCATCATAATCATCGTCATCATCAGGGCATGCCGAATGCACGGATTCTCACGGGACATTCCCTCCAGTCTTCAAGAGTATCCGTCGCATCTGCTCGGCTTTAGTCACTTTCCCATCTCCGTAAGGTTGCCTCTCTTTTTCTTTTCTATAAATGCTTTCATGCCAGTTGACGGGTGAGCTCCTCGCTATGGCACAAATACTTCAAGAACAGTACCTGACTGGCGTCGAGAACTCACCAATTCACAGTTGAGACGCAGCCGTAATTTATATGTTAATAGTTTCTTTTCTCGCACTTATCGCTTGTGAAACTCACTTCTGGTTCCATGCTTTCCAGCCAACTTTAATCTTCAAAAATTTAAATGCAATTTCAATATCGCTATCTACTGTCCTCCCGATAACTCTTTCCACTTCCCGTTCATTATTAATGTTTCTGTTCCTGGTGGAGTAATGGATAGCGGCTCGGATTGAGGAATCGGAGTTCCGAGTTCGAATTCCAGACGAATCTATTTCATTCACTTACGTGCTATGGGTAAATAGCAGAACAGACCAGGTTCTATAGTCTTGGATGACAACTGGTCTACCACAGAAAGAAATGGAAACCTGCTCCGGGAAAAAATCTGCCTCGTCTATCATGTATTGAAAGATACATGATCTTCAAAGCGTGTATCACATAAAGTACATTATTGACTAACAGTTCCTTGTTCATACACACCCTGTAAACCCTTCTGTTTTAATGGCTTTACTGCCTTGCATGGGGTGACTTGAGGTTGTCAACCTTTATTTGCAATATATATTTAGGTGTATGTTATGAACGGGGGACCATTTTCAAGTTTATCCGTATTTTGGTGTCTACAACAGAGTATCATGACACTGCAGTGAAATAGATGCAAAATGCGGCCGATGAATCCAAAAGCCAATATCAACGACGTATTTCATCATATGCTGAGCGGAAGATCCATATTGGACAACGGTCAGGGTCGCAAAGTAAAGTCAGAGAACTACAGCAACTCATCTGTAGGGATGGCTCCCACGAATGAATTCTCATAGCTAGTGAAAGATAATAATGACTCGAGTTCGTGCACCGGATTTGATCAATAAGCCGGTGGTCATGCAAAATTATTACCTTAATTTGTATCGGAAATTATCCTGCATAATATTCGATCTATGTGATTTACGCAGCGTTAGTATTTAACTCCCATAAAACATTTTTCTTTAATATTTAGCAAGTGGCAAGACAAACATTTATGATTAGCCAAGTAGCTTTTTAAATACCTCAACCAAGAAACTTTCAAGTTTCTCATTTTAGGCATAAAATATGTGTGAATATTTTTGTTATAATAAAGAGTTTTCCTATAACTTGGACCGATTTTAAATATGAATTAAGTTTAAGTGTCTAATGATTTTTTCTTTTTCTTTCAAATTTGGCTGACATTTGGGTGATATTAACATAGATAATGATAGAGAAATAAATAAATTTTCATCAGTAACATTGATTCATTTACTGCTGACTTTGATCCGTCTTATATGTAATATATCTTCTATATAATCCGTCTTAATGAAAAACCCTTATATATAATCCTTCTTAATGAAACACCTTTTATATGTGTGAATTACAAACTTTTTTAATCGTTTACTGAGAGTAAAGACCATTTTTGCGTATTTGAATTTTTGAAACGTAAATTTCATTTTTTAATATTGTCATTTTCATTCGATTTTTAAAAATAAAAGTTTATTTTTATTTATCGTATAAAAATAAAAAAAGCACTCAAGACAATATAAAACAATAAAATTCAGAACTAAAGGGTATACCTATAATCTATATATAAAATTCTATGATTTCCGTTACTGCGCCCCTCCGTCACACCTTCTAAAATAGACATACATTGACCAATCGAAACCAAGTTAAATCATATTGTTTAATATGATGTCCTATAAAATTAAATAAAATTGAAGAAATAATTAAACTGAAAATTAGGGTTTTTGTCAAAGTATTTTTCCAAGCAAATTAGCTTATTCAAATGTCATCGATTGGTTTTGAAATTGAAAGAAACATGGAGTTTGTAAATCTCGACAATAAATATTAGCGATAACTTCAACAATACTAAATACTGTGAGGATTTCAACACGCCTCGGACTACTGCAAAAAATCCTAGTATTTTAAATTGGGTGTTTAAAAAATTCGACGGTAGAAGTACTGTGACAGGCTCCCAACTATTAACGGAAAATTAATGGAGAAATGGTATGCATTGATAACAATTGTTTTTTTACGACTTATCAACATTTTGTGTATTATTTAAATCCGAAACAAATTTGGGATTGTAATTTTTTTTTCTGCAAGTAGATATTGCATTAAATTGTTTTTGCGAATGACAACGACTTTTTGGCGCTAAAATTCCGTAAAGATCTTTACCAAAAAAACAAAACTGAATTAATTGAATACGCCCAACGGCATCAACATTAAAAATGTGTAGCAGAGGAGAAAAATATTAGATGGACACTCCTACCAATATTCGAAAGAGATATAACATTTAGTTGATTTGAGAAGGCCAGTTTCCTGAAAATTGTTTTAATAAAAAGTAAAAATATAAAAATTTCAGACTACAATAATAATAACCATTCGGGCATTGAATGACAGACTTTCCTACATAGAAACGCTTAATTTTACTACTGAAAAAAATAATAACTGTTACAAATAACGTCTTCATTTTTGTGATGTGTTCCTTTAGGACGGGCGCGATCATGGCTCTCCACAACTTCCTGCTTCTTGTTCTAAACAATGTTTGACTCTTTACTATACCTCCTTAATCTCTCTATAACATGTTTTCACACAAACACAAAGTAGCTCAAACGCTGCCTTAATCTCTCCCTGTTAGTTTTATTATGTCCTGTCAATAATATAAACAAAATTTAACGCCACTAACTGCACATGTGACGTTCTTAGTTCTCGGTATGACGATAAACTACATCCGGCAACAGGGCCTTTGATAGAGAGATTGATTTTCTTTGATTTCGTTATCTCCAGTGTGTAATTTACATGTTGGGTTGTTCCTTTATATCATAGACATTATACAATATTACATTGTTTGGATTGTTGTCCACACATTCGCGACATTTCGGATGTTTCTCTTCTTTCCAAGGATTGAACTCACAACTCTTTGGGTCAAGTCACTTATTTTGATCTATCATCCAACTTGGCGATGTTTCCTTGGTGACACTATTGAGTGAATTTTTCTCAACTTATAAACCAACGATCCAGATAGGTCTCCATTGCAACGTGAGTAAGACAGTATATATCACAACCTCCCCTGAACCATCCGAGTTGAAGTCACTGAATAATACATCCGTCAAAAGAGTTGAGGACTTCAAATATCTTGGAACTCACATCATAGATTCCCAAAAAGACTTCGACATTCGCAAATCTCTTGCATGAAATGCGTGTAACAAACTTCACAAGATTTGGCGCTTGAACCTTCCATCTTCCTTAAAAGTCCAAACCTTTCGAATATTGATTGAATCAGTCCTAGTATTTGGATAAGAAATTTGGACATTATCTGTTCGTCTGGAAAAACGACTGGATAGAACACATACAAATCTGCTTAGAAAAATCCAGAACATCAGTTGGAAACCCCATGCAGTGCTTAACAGAATCTACGGAGAACTGAGACCAATTTCTCTTAAGCTCAAACCAAAACGATTATAGTTTGCCGGCCACTGCCACCGAGCGGACAGAGATATCATGTCATCCTTTCTCCTATTAAATCCTTCTGCAAGTGTCTTCTCACGAAAATTGACTTTCCCAGACACTATAGCTCGGGACTCAGTGTTGGACATTGGGGATCTGGGCGCAGCAACACAGGACCTAACAGCGTGGAAAGGGATTGTCAATGAAATTCCACCCAATTATAGGGAGGTC
Source organism: Acanthosepion lycidas (assembly GCA_963932145.1). Taxonomy (NCBI): domain Eukaryota; kingdom Metazoa; phylum Mollusca; class Cephalopoda; order Sepiida; family Sepiidae; genus Acanthosepion; species Acanthosepion lycidas. The sequence goes on along the minus strand of OZ010584.1, from coordinate 80,271,621 downwards.
GAAGGTTGATGATAAATGCCTATAATACTTTTTTTTTACCAGAACTCATATTACAATTTTTTATTAATTGCTGTCGTACCCAGATGCACCCTGACCCGTAGTAGTAACACCTGTTAGGATCCAACTAGAGACAAATAATGAACCCACAAACAAGAACAAACCTTAAGAAACTATAATAATAAATATATATAGTAAAAATACCAGTAATAAATTTTTATAGTAGAAATATAATTAATACATTTTTATATTAAAAAATTACCAACAATACCTATTTATAGTAGAATTAATTACAATACCTCTTTATCATAAAATTAGCAACACAATTTATTTATACTAGAGTTAGCAACAATATATTTTATCTACAATTGCGTTCAAAATATTTAGATTTCACTATTAAATAGTCCATGAAGGTTGATATGCCACGAATTAAAATCAACCAACTCAAACGTAATTAAAAGAAATGTATTTGCTTAAGGCGTACACTGATGCAATTTTATCTCTGTAAATTATTTTGGCATACTAGTAACGAGACATTTTGTGAAGGCAACTAGCGATAGATAAACCACAATTTAAGGTGAATTCAAGCTTTTACAAGTTATTTTCCCTCATACGACCACTTTTTTCTCATGCACAAAACGTCACAAGACTTCCACTTTTCTATCGCTCTTTCTATGGAAAGTGTTCAGACGAAATGCATTCTTTAGTTCCACCAGTTCTAACCTTCAAGGCAAAGACCAGCCATGCTTGGCACATTGTAGCGAACATCCCTCATTTCCTTGGTATTCCATTGGTGAGATGTAAATACGACACGAGTAGCTTCTTCCCACGAATCACTGTTTTGTGAAATCGACTCCCTAAAAGATACTTCCTGAATCATTAAAATTTTAACCTTTTCAATCCTAGGGTTAATCATTATCTGTATTTCCTTCCGGATCCTGTAGAATTCCTGTGCAGTATAGAGCCACAGCCTCACTACTCTAGGCGCAGCTGTGGTTTTAGTAGGAAGTAGATTTTAAAGAAGGGGGAGTTTTTATCGTCGTATTTAATCGGTTCGAATTTGGAACTGTGTTTCTCATAGTCTGTTGACAACCAAGGCTAGTAATAGTGTACACTTTATCACTATAGTAGTAACCTATTCATGTTCAAAGTTAATCGTTATCTTCCCAATATATCCGCATAAACTGTGCCTCTTATTCTATAAACCTCTACCCCAAATGTCTCTCGGGCCTTCTACAGGCTAAACATCATTGTAAAAAAAATATTTCAAATTGAATTTTAACTCAAGATGTTTATATTCTCTTTGCTGATAACCGATATGTGATTCAGAGCATATCTTTCTCGTGAGTGTAGTGTGACTCGTCATCTCTTGTGACCTTTATTCCTATGGAGTAGGAAGCCACAGCGTCACTACGCTAGGTTTAGCTGTAGTTTTAGTAGGAAGTAGATTTTAAAGAAGGTGGAGTTATTATCCTCATGTTTAATCAGTTTGATTCCAGAGTTGTCCTTCTCATATTCTGTTTACGAACCAAGACTAGTAAAATGTATGCTTTATCACTATAATGTTAATCTATTCCTGTTCAAGGTTAATAGTTATCTTGACAAAATATCCGCATAAACTGTGCCTATTATTCTATAAACCTCTACCTCGAGTGTCTCTCGGGCTTTCTACAAGGTAAACATCATTGTAAAAAATATATTGTAAATTGAATTCGAACTCAACATATTTATATTCTCTTTGCTGATAACCGATATGTGATCCAGCGCCTTTCTCGGGAATCTAGTGAAAGTATTACAACCCGTATTCTCTTGTGGCCTTTATTCGCTTATTCACGTCACACACAGAGACCTTCCTCTCCTTTTTAATGTTACTTTTCATCTCTGCTCTCCTATTTCTTTTCATATTATTCGCCATCGCTGAAGCCCGTATGTTCAAGCTACGACGTACACCATGAACTCTTATTTATTCGACGTCACGGAAAATGTCAGGATTTTTAACGATCATCTCAAACTGTTAATATTATACCAAATGGTCAGAACGTGCAGCGAATGGAATCCATCGCAAAAATTCACGTAGGTGTTTTCTGGTTTCCATTTCTTTGTCACTAACCCAACTCTATTATCTTTGAAAATTGTTACACTTGATATATGAAATCTGATCCGAAAGAGTTACATGATTTAAATTGTATTAAAGGTTTGTCACTTGTTCCATATTTAGAATTGGGTTTCCAGCTTCCTTCTAGTGTCCTGGGTATGACGATAAACTACATCTGCGTCCTGGGTAAGACGATAGACAACGTCCAACAGCAAGGCCTCTGATCAGTAGGTTTTGAGGAGCGTAGAACCACCTCTTAATTGCTGGTGTTCTCAGGTCCACCCTCACCAAGGGTGGTGGCACCTGTTGGGGTCTCAGCTATGGGCAAATAGTTAACTATTACTAGCAATACAATTTTGAAGGAAAACTATTACCAGAAACAGTTTTTTGGCAAAACAAAATATGACCACCAATAAAAAATTTTTTGTCGATATTAAATAACCCATTGTAGTTGATATGCCATAAAACAAAAGAAACCAAACCAAACCAGCTCCATTCTAAAGCCTTTTCCGTCTCTTTAACCTCCTGGAGCCCCTTGCCTCTTAATGGTGTTATCGCCTTGCTTGGATTGAATTTATTAAAAAATACATATACAGAATCCATCAAAAAAAATACATATACAGAATCCACCAAAAAAATACATATACAGAATCTGCCAAAAAAATGTATACGCACTTCAGTAAAAAAAAAAAAAAAAAAAACAAAAAAAAACACGACTTTCGTAATTTTATCAAATTTCGATAACACTGTTTCCTGTAGTATTAGGTTCCTGCAAAATTAATGAGGTAATAATGCCGTTTTTTGACGTATTTTCTAACGTCAAAAAACGACATTATCACGTCATTATTTTTACACCAAACTAATACAATATTTTCGTAATAGATGGCATTACATTGGCGGGTCTTAGACAAGAAACGGAAAATGCATATGCAGCAATCCCACTGGAAACTTTGGTCAACGTTGTCAAAGCAGTACTAACATAGTGTTCAAGCATAAAACAGACTGTCACCAATTAATGTTGACCTCAGTGTCGTCCAGTTGTATATTTACATTCTCTGATACTGAGAACTTTTGCCCATAAATATAGCATATCTCAAAACTATATTTTAATCATAGATTACACGTATATATTTATTATGTAATTATATATAATGTATTTATACGTATGTATATATAACTTATCTAAATTATGTTTATATATTTATGTATATGTATATATATATACATATATATATATATATACATATGCACACACACACATACATATATATATATATATATATATATATATATATATATATATATATATATATATATATATATATATTTCTTATTATTTAATTGATATACATACCTTTGATTTTTTAAAGTGTAAATTTAAGCCTAGCGTCATGTGGATTAGAGATGCTTCCCAATCAGGTGTATCCACAAAATATACAAAATAGAAAATATAACGTTTAAAGTAATAAAAAATAATATCTGGTTATAAATTAAAAATAAACATTAATTCAGTAGTAATAAGTTATCTATCTAAGTCTGTTATCGAAGCCTGTTATCTATCTATCTGTCTATCTATCAATCTAAGTCTGTTATCTAAGTCTCTTATCTAAGTCTGTTATCTATCTATCTGTCTATCTATCTATCTATCTAAGTCTGTTATCTAAGCCTGTTATCTATCTATCTGTCTATCTATCTAAGTATGTTATTTAACCCTGTTATTTATGTCTATGTATCTATCTATCTATCTATCTAAGTCTGTTATCTAACCCTGTTATCTATCTATCTATCTATCTATCTATCTATCTATCTATCTATCTATCTATCTATCTAAGTCTGTTATCTATCTAACAATTTCCAAAAAAGTAAGAAATACATTTATATTTCTCATATAAAGTTCTCGTGTTCCTCATACTTTTTAATGAGAATATTTTTCTTTTTTAATGCAGTCATAAATCTTTACTCAAACGTTTTCACAGACAGATCAATTTTAGTCGTTATCCGAATTCACCATGAAAAATGCATATTTCTACGGGCTGCTATCTATTTTGAAAATGCCGCAGTCGTCCTAACTGTTGATTTTGTATTCATTTTAACAGGGATATGGAGAAAAATACACACTGAATGTATAAATTGTCTTTGAATTATCATAAATCCAATATATCAAGTAATTAACCAAGTTATTTAAAAAATAATAATAGTCTAACGCATAGTAAATGTCTCTTCTAGAAATATGTAGATGAATACATTAACGCAAATTGCTTGTTGATTGTCTTTCAAAATTGATCCGGCTAACTCTTGGACATAATACTAACGCTACTCAATAATGTATGACATTGGGTATATTCTTCAAATACGAATCACACTTCTCGTCTATGACATTGGGGGCATGTGTCTTTTGCTAGAAACAAATAAAAAATGTGCGGATTGCTATGTTATCCATCATCTTATATGACAGTGAATGCTGGACAATGCCTCCTACACGGATGGGGTTAGAAATCGAGGTAGCAGAAATGGGGTTCTACACAAGGATACTGTAAATTCCATGGATGGGGCAAGTAACCGACATGCAAGTTTTAAAGAAAATAGAAACAGAAAGAACGCTTATACTCAGAATCAGGAAGAGACAGCTGAAACTCCTAAAAAACATAATAATGTAGGAGGGCTTGAAAAAGCTTAATTCTCACAGGGTAGATCGAGATTGGAGGAGAACTACCTGAGCAGTTTGTGTGAATAGATAGCAGGGCGGTTGGTGGGAGCCTTGGGGAAGGGAGAAAAACTGCTCCGGTACACGAGTGAAAAGAAGTCGTGGAGAGCATTGATCGCCTATGTCCTAAAGAAACGCGGCAAAGCGAAGAAATAGAGCCCTCCGGTTAGATTATGGTAATTTTCTGTACGTGGCTTAGATGTGGCACAAATTCGAAAGGATGGAACACCAGTCGCAATTTTTCCTTCTAGCCATTACACGACGTAGCTAGAGGATGAGTAGAAACCATCATCAGAATTTGGGGTGGTTTTGAAGTTTTCCCGAATTTGTGAAATGAAATGACTAACAGAGAGAACAGACTCATCATTACTAAATACAATAATTGGTATATTTTTTACTAAGAGCCTCGGTGTGTTTGGCAC
>OZ010584.1:80173903-80261403 GCA_963932145.1 Acanthosepion lycidas | reverse complement strand
CCTAATTGGCCACATAACAAAACCCATCACACACATTCTGATAAACAGAGCAGAATTAGACCAGAAACAGGACAAGAACAAAGACGCTGAAATAATGAAAGCCATATTTATGCGCGAAATAATATCAGAATAAATGACCCGACTGCAAAATGACGTGTATCTAGATTTTTATCAGGCGAGTACCAAAAATTTAAATTTTCTAGGAAGTGTTTTAACAGGGAAGGGAAAATGAGACACCGAAGCATTGGAATACCAAAAGAGGCCTTCCAAAAGCTAAGCAAAGTATTAAGAAACAGGAAAAGTTCATTAGAAACAAAGACAAGAATATTAGACTGCTAATTAATATTGATCCTTCTGTATGACAGTAAACGCTGGACAATCGCCTCACAGATGAATACAAGACTTGAGTCAAAAAAATGTGGATCTACAGAAGAATGCCGACGATAGCATGGACTGGACATGTCAGCAAAATACGAAGTTTTAGAGAAAATGGAAACAAACCTTGATCTTTCTTGGACACAAAATGAGGAAAGCGGGCTTAGAAACTTTGATGCTCACAGGACATATTAAAAGCATGACCTACCTTAACGGACATGTGTAAACAGTTGGCAGAACAGGGATTAGGGCAGATAGCGAAAAGACAAAGTTTATTAAGAGTTGCAAAGGACAAAAAAATGCGGAGAGTTATGATTTCTCACGTCCTGCAGGGACACAGCATATAGAGATAGAACAATTATATAGTGGAGGAGTTCTTAGTCAGAACTGAAGTCAATACACGAGCATACTATATAAGGTGTATACTTTTTTAACAGTTGCTCTAAGATAGAAGAATTTTAAGTCATTTTTTTATGTTTATACATTCTTTTTATAGATACAAATATTTAAGTAAATGCTCTGTTTATAATAAACAGTATTAACGACATTTACCGGCCTGAATGTCCGAGAAACTGTCATAGAAAATATGCGTCCTCCAACAGGAATCGAACCTGCATCTTATACGGAACCATCATATAGCCTGACGTGCTTTACCGATTGAGACACAGAAGAGCGTTTCCGTTAGCAAGGTCGATTTTACTGTTTTTAAACTACAATTTTCCATGATTTTCTTTCGTACATTCATATCTGCTCGATGCGTATCCAAATGTAAACAAATGACGTCACGCATTATCGACAAAGTCCGACAATTATTTTAAGACATTTTTTAAGTTTATGTTTATGACGGTTCAGTATGGGATACAGGTTCGATTCCTGTTGAAGGACGCATATTTTCTATGAAAATTTCTCGGACATTCAGGCCGGTAACTGTCGTTAATATTGTTTATTATAAACAGAGCATTTACTTAAATATTTTATCCTTAAAAAGAACGTATAAACATAAAAAAATATCTTAAAATAATTGTCGGACTTTGTCCATTTCATAATGTGTGACATCATAGAAGAATTCATATACAGCTATTTGCTAATTTTCAATAGTCTAGCAGAGAAAAACATTTATTGGAAACTTTTTTCAAAAATTGGAAAATTGTGCTCTGCCTAAATGAGAATCCCTTTGCTCTCTTTGGAATCAGTAATTCCCTTCCGATATTTTAATTAGGCTCAGACACAGGTTTATAGATCCAGTGCAAAATCCAGGACTATCACATCCAGATTACAGGACTTTGATACTTGTTATTCATAGCGACGACTGGCTGCACTTATCGATAGAAAATTGTGATATGACAGTCGTCCAAGTGGAACAGAACACGAGTCAGGTCTAGACACTCATAGGGATCACATGTATGGCGTCCAACTCGTTCTGAAATGTCTAAGCTATAAGCTATATGCAAACGTTTCCACGTGTCAGGGAAGAAATGGTTTAAGCAAATGAAACCTCTGTCTTAAATAAGACTATCCTTCATCAGATCTTATAGACTGGAGCTACATTATTGCTAAGTACTTTACCAACAACAGAAAATCAAATTACCTGAAAACTTCCAACAACAGCAACATCTAAAATGAACAGCACACGTAATTAGAAAATATATTAATTACAAAAACAAGTTGTTGACTTTCCTTACTCCCTTAAAGAAAATGTTAGCAAGGGAACCACTATCAAGATTAGAAAGGGGGTGGGGTAAAATTTAGCCATCTTGAGAATCCTAATTTTCGGAAAACCTATATTCAAAGAAACATTTTATGCATTTCAACCAGCAGTAGTACGAACGGATTGGTCAATAAATGCTGAATGTTTCCTGATATGTACCAGAAAGGGATATATTTGAACGAAGTAGCTAAGTGGTTTTGGCTACTATAACCAAGTAGAATACGGTAGAAGTAATCGACTGGTACGCGTCGTAGTCGCAGGTAAGAAGTGTAGATCAATGGCGTAGTCCAATGGGCGTCGTTATAGACTTAGCTCTCAGACTAAGGCTCTTCTGACTCTGTCGTACCTACATGTCCATCTGTATTTATGACGGACACCAGCCAATCATATTCCAGTGAGGGGAAACACAGGTATATGCATATTCCATTATATCATTTCCTTATAAGGAAATGGGTGAATTTCACCATTACTGTTGCTGCTCCTTCTTTGAAACTTTGACTTTCACCTCGACCAAAGACACAATTTCCTCTCTGCTATGTCGGCGGGGTAAGAATACGTTGACCGCATCTCTTGCAACGAAAATAAAACTTCCCACATAGGCGGCACCTTTCGGGTAATGCATACAGAATCGAGTATAACCAGCCAGAATATTTAAAGTTTGACTCAAGCATAAAACGGTATAGTTTACCTTTTGGATTTCGTATAGCGATTTTCCAAAGGTAGCTTAAATGTGGCACAAGGCCAAAAGCAAGGGGCGTCCAGTGAAGAATCTGATTTCTTTTTATTATGCATCTATCAAAAGTTACATATTGGAAGATTTAACAGAGAAGACAAAAGATAAACACTGGAATGGTTCATACTTGAGACAAACGGTAAACATTGTATACGAGAGTCAAAAGATAAACAGTGAAGTGGTTTATACTTTAGTCAAAAGGAAATCATAGATAAGAGTGTAAATAGTGTGTGCCACATCTAAGCTAAGCTTAGAAAATCTTTTGGATCTCGTATAAATTGGTCTAATATTTTCCTTTTGTCTCTGGTATCGCATGTTTTATTTTATTTTAATTCCATTGTTTATCATTTCCACAGAATATGCCATATTTTCCTTTTGACACGCTTATCTATGGTTTCCTTTTGGCTAAAATATAAACCACTTCACTGATTTTCTTTTGACTCTCGTATACAATGTTTGCCGTTTGTCTCAAGTATGAACCACTCCAGTGTTTATCTTTTGTCTTCTCTGTTAAATTTTCCAATATGTAACTTTTGACACATGCATAATAAAAAGAAATCAGATTTTGACTTTAAATAACACAACAGGTGCTTATATGTTATTAAATCAACCAAGCCAGCTAAAAACTTCTGCCACGTAGGAGACCCCGCCTTTAATTTTATTTATACTTTCCAAATTTTATTTAATTTTCATCTGTTGTTTTATTTTCTCACACGTTTCCTCAGACAGGGTAGAAGGGGGTGTATTTCTTTGTTTTCTGAATATATTTATTTTCGTTTTTTTTGTTTGTTTTTTTTTAAATCTTTCCTTGATGACGTTACTCGAACTTTCTGTTTTCTTCTTTCCTTCCTCATTTTGTTGGTTTCTTCATACCAACACTAACAAGAAACCAACAAATTGTTTTCCCAATACAATATATATATATATATATATATATATATATATATATATATATATATATATATATGTATATATATATATATGCATATATATATATATATATATATATAGATATATATATATATGTATGTATGTATATAAACAGTCGTCAACAAACATAATGCAAATATACACAGAAAAATAAAAATACGTATTTATATTGATTCACACACACTTCAGAGACACACACACAAATAGATAAATAAACAGGTATATAAGTAGATACATATATACAGATTGAGATAGATATATACAGATTGAGATAGATAGATAGATAGAGATTGATAGAGACAGATATGTGCAGACTGACATATATAGATAGATAGATAGATAGATAGATAATGTACAGATTGATATAGACAGATATCTACAGACTGTGATAGATAGATAGATAGATAGATAGATAGATAGATAGATAATGTACAGATTGATATAGACAGATATGTACGGACTGTGATAGATAGATAGATAGATAGATAGATAGATAGATAGATAGATAGATAGATAGATAGATAATGTACAGATTGATATAGACAGATATCTACAGACTGTGATAGATAGATAGATAGATAATGTACAGATTGATATAGACAGATATGTACGGACTGTGATAGATAGATAGATAGATAGATAGATAGATAGATAGATAGATAGATAGATAGATAGATAATGTACAGATTGATATAAACAGATATGTACAGACTGTGATAGATAGATAGATAGATAGATAGATAGATAGATAGATAGATAGATAGATAGATAGATAGATAATGTACAGATTGATATAGACAGATATCTACAGACTGTGATAGATAGATAGATAGATAGATAGATAGATAGATAGATAGATAGATAGATATGAACAGACTAAGATAGATAGAAAGATAGATAGATTGAAACCTTAATGCAATGCTCGAAAGATAAAGTTCTCATTACTATGTGTATCAGTCTATATCTATAAACGCTCCCTCTTCTATATTAAATACCCCTTATAAGTATAGAAAATTTTAAACTACATCATCATCAGGCCACAAAGATGCAAGGGGTTACTGAGACCAAAAGAAACCGAAAAAAGTTACTGAGTGAAAGAGACAACAGCAAAGAACTCAAAAGCAGTAAAATCTGCGAATCTATTAGTACACTTAAATACATAGGAAAGGTCATCTGAACAATCAGCACGAAAATACTTATCAAAAAAGCAGAAAGAAGCTACGATAAGGCGGTGGGAAAGTGATTGAAGCCGAGATGCCAAGTCAAGACCGATAACATCGCAGGCGCTTCTTTGATACAACGGTTCAATGCTTAATCTAACAAATGGACAATTTTGCTGTTACATCTGGAATATAGTTTTCCTCTCTATTTTTCCCTCTTTTTTGAACTTGATGGTTCTCGTATAGACATTGAAGATGGAAGCCAGAGTATGAATGTTGGTACCATTAGTTGTGGACTGAATGATATCTCAACATTGCTCAGTTGGGAAGACACTTCGTCTGACACAAAACGATTTTTACCTGTTCGCTTTCTACGATTTAAGTGATTCTTACAACAAGGAAACTTTGTGGCTTTTAGATATTGTAAATATTGAGGGATGGACAATTACCCCCCTGCTCAATTTGGACGATTTTGCTGTTACAGCAGCCGGTATATATATATATATATATATATATATATATATATATATATATATATATATATATATATATGTAGTTAAGTTATGAAGAACTTGATAATCCGTATGGGTAATTCCAAGGAGGATGAAATCCTGAGAGCTCAATGTAAATCCAGAGCTAATATTTAAAAGAAAAACAGACCACTTTAAGGTAACATTATAACAATTTATTTCACCAGAGTCCTTTTAAAAGGTTTTTCGTTTCATTTCGTTGTTGGAAGTACTATCTGATGATCCGGCGTCTTTTTAAAAGGACTCTGGTGAAATAAATTATTGTAATGGTACCTTAAAGTGGTCTGTTTTTCTTTTAAATATATATATATATATATATATATATATATATATATATATTTATATATATATATATATAAAGAAATATAGTCTTAAGGTGTGCTATATTTATGGAATAAAGTGCTCAATATCAGAGATAGAGCGTGTGTAAATATAAAAGTGAACATAGAAGTCAACACTTAGAGGCGACAGTCTGTTTCATGCTATATGCAATCGTCAGGCCTGACGATCTTGGACTGACAATTGCATATAGCATGAAACAGAATGTCGCCTCTAAGTGTTGACTTCTATGTTCACTTTTATATATATATATATATATATATATATATATTGGATAGTTCGGCCTACATTAGAACAATTCGGTACCCAAGGAAAAATGAGGAATAAAAAAGAAAGAACCAAGAACATTAACCCAAGACGAAAACAATCATAAACACCAGATCATATATGGCAGTAATATTCAACGCACGAACTAATTGTAGAAGTATAAATGTAAAAAATCGATTTGGGTAGAAAAATTGTCTTGCATGAAAATCTAAGATAAAATCTTCTTTATTAATTTCCCGCTCTGGGTTTTTTCCTTTATCATTGCTATTTGTTACAAACTTCCAGTTAATGATGTCAGGATAATAAAGTAAGAATTAAGAATTAGTTTCCTATGAGGCATGAACTCGCATTCCATGGCATATCTTCTTATTCTATGTACCGCGACTCTTCAAGACATGGGTGATCGTAACTGTGCAAAAACTTCCAATCATTTGTGTCGCTTAATATTAATATCCCTTTGCTAAGGCCTCCGTCTCTCTTTCTGCCATCCATTCACACAAGCTCGCTCCACTTCCTTATCTGTCTTGCTCTGAATATGCCCTGTGAGTGTTAAGTTTTCCAAGCCGCCCTTCCTCATTATGTTTCCAAAGTATGTCAGCTGCCTCACCGTCACTCAGAGAATAAATGTTCTTTCAGACTTTCTCGTTGCTTACTCTCTCTGTCCATTTAATTATCTTTCTATGGAATCACATTTCTATTGCTTCCAGATTTCTCCTCATCCCTGGGGAGATTATCCCCCAATCCAAACCATATAAGCGGATGAATATAACATCGCAATCCAACACTCTTATTTGTTTCTAACGAAATTTATCTGTTTCCCATCACTTTGCTTAGCATTTGGAAGGCATCTTCCGCTCGTCCAATGCATGTTCGTATTTCGGTTCCGCCTTTTCCATCCTCTGTTAAAACACTTCTCAACAACAGGAGTAGATAGATTTGCCTATCGTCCGGTTCATACTCCTTCCCTGTTTTTAAACAAGTGTAGATGTTTATATCTTGTTTTCTGTTTAGGATTAGGTTTCCGATTCCTTCTAAAATCTTTATCATTCTCATTCACTCCTCGTAGGCCCTCGCATCTTAGGAGCTTTATCGCCTTGCTTGGGGAGAATTGATTAAAAGAAAATATTTAAACTTTTTTTACTTGCTCTTCAATTTGTAACTCGCATCTTTGGCTTTTCCTCTTGCAGAAAGCCATACTGTCTTCTTGCAGTTGATGATTAGTCCTTTAATCTTGCTTGCTTTCTTTTTAGTAAAATTACCATTAATATTCCTCTTCTATGTGCCATATCCTTTCAGAAGGTTGGTGATCATGGCTCTCCACATTTTCCTTTCCTTTGTAACTTTTAGTAATTTTTGTCTTTTTGTTATCCCTATTAATTCTTGTTCTATCACCCATTTACATAAGCACGTTAGGTATATAAGAGGACGAATATCACATCGCAATCCAACACTCTTTTCCTTGCTTCTAACGATTTCTGTCTGTTTCTCAGCACTTTGCTTAGCTTTTGGAAGGCATCTTCCTCTCGTCCAATGTGTGTTCAGATTTCGGTGTCGCATATTTCATCTTCTGTTAAATCACCACCCACCCGCCAGATATTTAAAATTCTGTTCTTGTTTGGTTTGACATCCCCAATTTTTAAAACGCTCTATTTTCTACAGTATTTACATTATTCGGACTATTGTCCTCATCTTTGTCGCCATATTTATCACAACGTTTCGGCTGTTGTACGCTCCGGCCTTCTTCAGGTGGTTGGAATTTCGAACTGAACCCTTTATTTCGATCACTGGGGTAGACTGTTCTAGTTCCACGTGCCATGTTTGATGGATGTCAGTTATCAGTTATCTCCTGCTAATTTTCCCTCTGAAAGTTCTCCACTGCCTTAACCGGGTATTGAACTCACACTCTTTGGGTCTGTCACTAGTTCTAACCTACGCCTTTATCCACTGTGCCATGTGTCTTTGAGGACCACCTGAAGAAGGCCGGAGCGTACAACGGCCGACACGTTGTGATAAATATGGCGACAAAGATGAGGACAATAGTTCGAATAATGTAAATACTGTACATAATACCTCATCTCAGAAATATAGACAGGCACTATTTTCTGTTGCCGATAACCATAGTTTCCATCTTCTTGCATTTGTCTTTTTTCTCGCTTTCTTTTTATTACACTGTCTATGAGGGGGTAGTTTGTTTTTTACGTATCAGCCATCAACACTGCCATTTGCGTATATTATATTGTTACGATTTCGTTTGCAGGTAGGGTCACCTGCTTGTTTGTATAGCCCTGCTATATAGGTTGAATAAGTCTGGGGAGAAGACACATCCTTGTCTTACGTTCCTTTCCTTTTTGTTTTTGTGTGGCTAATCAATGAATTTTTCATCTGTTTGCAGGCGGTTTGCACCCAGTATAAGTCCAAGATTATTAAAACATTCTTTACATTTGATCAAGATATCCTTTTCGTAACAGACCCTCGTGGAGTAACTTGTCAAAAGTACGCCAGGAAGAATGCACGAACCAATTCGGTCACGGATACCTATGGCTAGACGAGGCACAAATCAGCACACACAGTTCCATTCCAACCTGTGCTGATCTTCCTGCTATGAATTTTTGTTTTCCTACCCAATTATAGCGATGAATTATTTTGAGACCAATGTGTGTATTTCTGATTATTTTTTTTCTTCCTCATTATTGTTTTCGACAATTTAATTCATAACTGTCAGATTTCAGACATTACTTTGAGGCTAACTTCATATAACTTTGATATAAATATACTTTAATTATCTGAAACTATTATTGTCACTATAGCCGTTATTATAGACGCAACGTTTCGACAAAGTACCTTCTGGCCATCACCAGGTGAGCATTGTTTTGCTGTTATGAGGTATCTACCAATTATTATGCTATTTTTGTCATGCCAGACAGTGTTCGTTCCTGGCGAAACAATATACCAGTAACTGATCTAGGAATTAAACATGTGGAAGGTAATCGAGCAAATCAAAGTGAAAAAAACACCTGCTGGATCACTCTGTCGATTTTGCTCCGTATCATACATCAACACTGCCATTTGCGTATATTATATTGTTACGGTTTCGCTTGCCGGTAGGGTCACCAGCTTGTTTTTATAGCCCCGCTATATAGGTTGAATAAGTCTGGAGAGAAGACTTGACTCCCATATCCATCACCTTATTGGGGATGCTGGTAATGATCCTGAGGCCATGAGTCGTTCACTGATCGCGACCCCCAAAATCACAACAGCCGATGGTATGTGTATCACAGTAAGTATATTTCTGGGATGAGCCCGAATCTACGTGCTGTGTTTCCAAGCTAGTGCTAAGAGTAATGTTTGCTGCTATATCTCTTGTATCAGACTACAGCCTACTATGTTAATGCACTTGATAAATCTGAAAGAAAAAGAAGAACTTTAAATTTTTTATGCATACTATGTAACATTACGTTAGTTCGTCTTCCCTTGATGCCCTGGGAGATGCGTGTTCACAAATACCTGGCTCAACCTGGATATACAATGGACTTGGAATCATATTCAGATGCATTCAGAGATTCATGCGTAAAGATAAACATATTTACAAAGCTTCATTCACATAGAAAGCGCTTACAAGTAGACATGCTTATGTTAACATTTGTTGAGTGGCTGTTGTCTGTGTCCTATCGTGACCTTCTTTCGGGAGAGACACTGACTCCAGAAAGCAAATCTCGCATCCTGCTTTAACAGTAAAAAGATATAATGCCTGGCCTGATAATATGATACCTTTATACCAACGCTGAAGCTCACAAAGTGATATTAACTTCCGGCGACCAAGATGAAAACTAAGTTCGATTCTCCGCAGGCATCTCTGTTAATATGGTTAACTTGTATATTCATACTTGTACAGAGAACGAAAATACACTATCACGGAAATATAGAATCGGATTTATATCGTTTTCTGTATATAGATGTGCTGGCTAGAAAAAACTATTGGTCTTTGGTGCAAGTCTAGATAAGAATCTATTAGATTGAATCATAAGTAATATCTGTTCTTCGGAAACCAATTACAGTAACGAATGTATATTGATTGATTTCGTTTTTACGGTTTAAGATACAGGTTATTTAAAACTAGAAAATACTTTTAGATTATACGAAGTTTGAAGATAATGATTTACTAATACAATTCCTACTAATTAACCCATAGCTGGAGGAAGAAGAGGTGGATGAATTTATATGTTTCCCAAGGGTACTTGCGCGTTATTGAATATAATGAACACATTTGGAAATTAAACTGGAAATTCTGATTTCGAATTCTGAGCCGTTATAAATTACAACACACTCGCATCCAAGCTTATAGCACCTGGTAATCCTAAGAGGTCACCCATCCAGGTACTGACCAGATTCGATGTTTCATAACGTGATATGACCGTATAATCTAACGTACTAATAATAAATTTAGATTAATTTAACATACGACAATGTTCAACAAGCAAGGATACATCTCAACAAATGCCTCGGGGTATTATTCATTTAGATATTTTAAGATGCGGTGAAACACTAAATGCACATTTATTCGTCCAGCAGAGGCAACATGTCCATAAAGATTTGGCCACAAAAATGCTCAGCCAGAGGAAATGTATTGTTTTTCTCCATGACAACACAGGTCCATTTACAGCAAGAACAGCACAGTAAAACACATTTTGGAACTCGTTTTTTCTGCTCCATCTCACATGCCATATTCGCCTATTTTTTACTTTTTAAAACTGATTGCCACCCAATACTAGAGTGCACAATCTACTCTTTCAATTAACACATAGACGGCGGATTGATTGTAGTTTTCTACTTCTTCTACATAGCCTGTTTTTCAAGGATAATGACTCTCCACAACTTCCTGCCCTTTGTAGCCTGTAATAGGATTTGTTGGTTTTTTTTCTAACTCTCTGTACTGCCAACCATTTATATAAGCTCATTATATAGGTTATTCGTTGTTTCCCTCGATCCCATTTGCATTTAATATGTCCTGTGAGTGTCAAATTCTCCGAGCTCTCTTTCCTTATTATCTGCCCTAAATATTTCAACCCCTCTTTATGATTCTATGTATACGTGTCATTTGCGCTAAAGCTTCGTGGTTGCTCACATGTTCAGTCCATGGTATCTTCGGCATCCTTCTGTAAAACTACATTTCTATTGCCTCAAGTCACTCCTTCATATATGCTGAGATTTCCCATGATTCACTGCTTTTATAGGAAGAGCGATATTACATCACAGTCCAGTAGACATTTACTGACTAACAGGTTTTTAAATTTTTTCGATTGCAGAAAATTGCTTTGATGGAGAAAAACTTACTCTAATGAGAACTAGATTAAAGAGTTGGATGAAATCTTTTTGGGATCAAAACCTGAAGAATTTTGCTCATGCGGTATCAAAGAGCCGTCTGGTAACTTTACAAGAAGTCATTGCAAATAAGGGTGAATATTTCTTCTAAATAAATAAACGGGAAATTCTGTGTGTCCGTCCGTGTGTCTGAAACCGCTCTGCCTTGGTCCTTCCTTGCTCTATATAGACATATTATACCTTTTGGGAATCAGGATAATCTGGTGATTGAACATCCAGCGTTGGGATGTGCGTCTGGATAAGGAGGGGATATTTAAAAATTCAAATTTTAGCGTAAATGAAAAAAAAATTAGTGATTTTAAAAGTTTTTAATCTATATTGATTTTAAAGTAACACAAAATCTTTGTGAATTTAAAGTTTTGTTTTAAATTCAGTTTAAACTATTTCCAAAGCTTTGTAAACTGTGGAAATCAATTTTATTTCTTCAAAATGACAAGGAATCAGAGTTTAAGTGGGAAGTTCCGTGACGTGAGGTTTTGAAGTTCCGAGGAGTTTGTGATTTGAAGAATTCAATTTTCCACCTGAATTGGAATTACGACCCAAAATAGGATTTTCAGTCTAAATAGTACTTTCGGCTCAAATCAGTTTTTTCGCTGGAATTGGCCTGACTCAAATTTAAAAAGAACCTTTGAAGTTCCATGGAGTGAATTGAAGGATTCAATGTTATTTCTTCAAAATTATCATTGCTGTTTTCTAAGCTGGACCAGAGGTCCCTTTAGTTTTGGGGCCGGAGGGGCAATTATCCCTCCGCAGGGGCTAGTTTAAAACGCTGCACGGAGTGCGGCCTTTAAGCTAGTTATTGAATAAAATGTAGTTGTACTTTATTTTTTTAAGAATGCATTATATAAAGAAAAGCAGAAGTTATTTATAGCTCAACCTAATAAGTTGACGACGAGATATCTTGATATTTGTCTCCAAGAAGGATTATAAAGTCAGTCGATTAAATTTTAGCGAATTACTAAATTCTTCTATCACATAAAATCAATCTTAAATTGAATGATGAGATTTAGTATTTTCATTATTCATTTAGGATAATGTTTTCATCATCGTAATGCATTATCTGATAACTATTAAATTATTCTTCATTCTGAGGGGAAGCTTTTTTTTCTTTTTATTTCCTCAGTCACGAATTTCTTTGTTGTTTTTGTCGCACCTTTCTGCGTTTAATAGCTTCCAATCGTTAAAGCAAGCAGTGGGAAGTAGGAAGGAATGAGTTGCTTCCAATCAGACATAAACTCGCCCTCCGCAGACGACAAGTTAACCAATTCTGGAGATTATGTTTCCGAAATGTGCCAAAAGGAAATATATGACCAACTCTCTTCGCCATGTGCACGAACGCATCTCATCGTGAATTTTTAGCGAGATTCTTGTGCGTGATAATTATTCGTGACTTCGATCCCTAAGAGTAGTCGTCGGGTCAAATCAACCACCATTGGTCCTTAAGATACATTTTCTGTCTAATAAACAAATCCGTGGGCGTTAATTATCTTGAACCTTTCATTTTTTTGCTGTTTTTTTGTTTTTTTTTACTATATAGGCTTGCGGCCACATCACGATGAAACATCAGCTCCCGTACAATCACTGAATTTAAGCAACATCAAGCCTGGTCAGATGTGTGACCACTTGGGAATACTAGTAATGTCCAGCCACTGGTTGAACGGTGGGTAAACCCATGTAACTATTTTTATATCTACCGTGAAACTCGACATAATAATTATTTGCGAATTTGACTCAGGAATTCAGGAAGAAGATTTAAAAAATTTCAAGAACGCATGGCTCAAAGGATTAATGTTGCATTCTTTAACGTTTTTATGCTAAAACCACTCAGTGCAAGGCTCGAGAACCAATCAAAGTACGGTCAAAATGTTAATGATAAATGAGGTTTGTTATACGATTGGATGTGAAGGCTGTAGAAAATCTTTATTATGAGGCAGATTCAAATATGTAGCCGACCAATGTTTACCGATAGACTCAAGTATAACCAAACCAATGTTTACTTATAGACTAAAGTGTGAAGCTTAACAATGTTTATCTATATACTCAAGTATAAACCCAAGTAATGCTTACCTATATAGACTCAAGTATAAACCAAAGTAATGCTTACCTATATAGACTCAAGTATAAATCCAAGTAATGCTTACCTATATAGACTCAAGTATAAACCCAAGTAATGCTTACCTATATAGACTCAAGTATAATCCAGACCAATGTTTACCTATAGATTCAAGTATAGACCAAACAAATGGTTACTTATTGATATAATGGAATATGCATACACTTGTGTTCCCCCTCACTGGAATATGATTGGCTGGTGTCCGTCATAAATACCGACGGACGTGTAGATACGACAGAGTCAGAAGAGCCTTAGTCTGAGAGCTAAGTCTATAACGACGCCCAGTGGACTACGCCATTACTCTACACTTCTTACCTGCGACCACGACGCGTACCCGTCGATTACTGCTACCGTATTCTACTTGGTTATAGTAACCAAAACCACTTAGCTACTTCGTTCAAATATATCCCTTTCGGGGACATATCACTTATAGACTCACTTTTAAAGCAGACCAATGTTTACCTATATACTCAATTATAAACGAAACCACTGTTTCCCTATAGACTCAAGTATAACTCAGACCAATGTTTACTTATAGACTCAAGTATCAATCCGAACAACGTTCTCCTATAAACTCAAGTATAAACCCAAGTAATACTTACCTATATAGACTCAAGTATAAACCCAAGTAATACTTACCTATATAGACTCAAGTATAAACCCAAGTAATACTTACCTATAGAGTTAATTATAAACAAGACCAATGTTTACCAAGACACTCAGCTTCGATATTTATCTGTTTATAAAAATAAAACCGGACATTTTTTTACCTATAGACAAAATATAAATCCGACTAATGTTATCTATAAACTCGAGCATGAAACTCACCAATGTATACCTATAGAGTCAAATATAAACCCGTCCAATGTGTACCCATAAGCTGAAATATGAAGCCGACCAATGATAGATCGAAGTATAAAGCCTACAAATGTTTACCTATAGTCTCACGTATAAATTCGACCATTATTTCTTTGTAGATTCAAATATGAATCCAATCAACATTTACTTATAGTCTCAAGTATAATGAAAAATATAGTTTCCCATATTTCATGGCCCGACATGTGTTGATACGGCGCAAAACCCACATACATATATGGGTACTCTTTCAAACAGAAACAGATCATCTCCTTCCATAAAATTCCTATATACACAACGTAAGTGGACACTACATCGATATACAAAGGATGTTTACGCGACTCTATACAAACTTTTACACAGAGGAATACTGTTCATTGTTATACAAGAATTTTATTTTGCAAGTGTGTTTTGAATATTTGCAACCATTCTGAGTCAGTTTTCTTATTTCATATGATTAGATTTGATTTGTTTATTTTTATTAGTTTTTATTTGTTTATTTATTTTGCAGTCGCATTATAAAAACGTCTCTTTAATTCCAGACCTCATCTGTTTTTAATTCATGAAGTATTTACCGAATGGCACTTGCAGACAGAACATAAAGCGAGAAGGAAATAAGGTGTGGCGAGCAGACGGCGCTGAAGAACGAAATGGCTGCCGGGGGAAGAAAATAGCTACCGGCTGCTAATGGATCGCTTTGGTCCAACGCGATAGAAGTGATGTTGCTTCGGAAAGAAATGCGGACAAAATAAAATAAAGTGAAATGAAAACAAACAATGATCACCTGTTAGGAACGTTAATTCTTCGCTCTTTATTTCCTGCCGTGTGCAAAAGGACCATAAACAAAGTGTGAGGATTTGCAGTGGACGATGCACATAAAGTTTGTTTTTTGTTTTGTTTTTTAAAGAAAGAAAGAATTCCAAAACTAATTCAGTGTTAAAAAAATAAAAGAAAGGTCGGCTTATCTTTATTTGAAACTTTTTTCAATGCATTTTTTTATTTTCATTTGTAATGACTTTTTCGTTCTAACTTTTTTTCAAATGTCAACATTAAGAAAATTCTGTTAAAGTCCTTGATGCCTCGCCATTAATATTAAACAAAACACTCGTTATTTCTAATTTTTCCATCTTTTTCGTCTTATTTTTCACGCAAATATTAGTTAATGGCCTTTGGTGAAGATCAAACGAGAGCAAATACTATCTAAACTCAACTCGTTTTAATAGCAACCCCAACGATTCTAATAATATGTTCGAAACCGTTTCAATTCATTATATTTATTTATCGGAAAACGGTCTTTCGATTCGTTCCAAGTCACCCGCTAATTAAGGGCACTACGGTTTCCGTCGTATTCCGTTTATTTATTTTAACGTCAAATTTCTCGTACAGCTTTTTAATATCTTTGAAATTCATCTAGTGGCCCGCTGAAAACATCCATGATCGAAAATGCATTGAAAAAAATCCACTTGATACACTTTGGCTCGTAAGCGTTTTTGACTCAGTTCTAACCGTTCCTTGGTTTCCTTCACATGCGAGGCTGATCACTTATTCCATAAGTGATCCCGGGATAAACATCTTTCTCATGATTATCTGTCCTGCCGTCCATAAGTCATCCTGAACTAACTGGAATATGGTCCTCTTAAGATAGGTACAGTCAGTCTTCGTTATAGCTTGGCGCTGTTTAGCGCAGTTTTGATATGGCAGGATAATTTTTCTACGCCTTTTCCACCTTTTGAGGAGTTCGAACATGAAACTATGCTGTACATATATATATATATATATATATATATATATATATATATATATATATATATATAGCTTATTGTTTCTTTTTTCTTCAATTTTGACAGAGTCAATCGGTTCAATAGGTCTGATTTGTTAGGGATGTGGATAACATGATAGCCAAAGCAATTGTGAGTATTGTGAGTAAAGCAATCGTCTCAAACCGGTTTTGAGAATTAGAAGGCGGCCATCTCTTTCACAAGTGATATGGGGTTTGATAATATTTGAAAATTACACCCAAGATCATACAGCTGGAGTTTCTGGCACAACCAGAAGACCCTCCGAGTTTTCCTTTCAAACTGTGAGTATCAGGATTCAATAAAGGTAAGTTTTCTGCTCGCGTAGTACACTGTCTTCCAAATGTTGTTGTCGTTCCAGAATTATACCTACACCTTTCAGCGAGGTATCACTTGTGAATCAAGTTGGTAGAACAACATTGTACTAAGCCATGACCGGAGGTTAGATGAGCGTTGCTCAAATCCATGTTCTTTTATAACACATATCTCCTGAGCATCTTATCTCAGGGGTGTCCCAAAGTGATGCATTTTCTGTCGCAAAATGAGGCACACACATTGTCCACTCCTTGAAAAATGCTGCATTTGTGAGGTGTCTGTTGATGGAGGAGTAATACCTACAGCCTTCACATTTGTATCAAAATATGGCCCGTGCATTTTAAGAACGGTATTATCATTTTAGCTGTGTATACTTTATATTGAGGACGTTTTTGTCGTCCGACTCAAGTATGAAGTTGCAGTATTTCGCAAATCCGCTTAGGCAAGTGACAAAATTTTTGTCACACACCGCCGTGTTTGAATCTGACTCCTAGAATTGTATACGGACCTTGGGAATGGCTTCCCTCAGAACGAAAGTTTTATCAGAAAGTCGAATGGTTGTTCCATATAAAGGGTGTTTCATTAAGACGGATTATATATAAAGGTGTTTCATTAAGACGAATCAAAGTCAGCAGTAAATAAATAAGTGTTATTGGAGAAAATTTATTTATTTCTCTAAATAATATCGCCCAAATATCTGCCAAGACCTTCGGCGGCACACCTCCAGTCGATGGTCAAAATTTTTGATGACGTCTCTGCATAGTTGCTCCTCGATCTCACCAATATGCCTTATTATCTCATCCTTCAGCTGTTGAATCGTTGTTGGCTTGTTTGCATATGAACCTTACTTTTGAGATGACCCCAAAGGAAGAAATCTAAAGGCGTCAAGTCTCACGATCGTGGTGGCAAATTGACCTGGGAACTTCTCATTGCGTTTCTGTTTGAACGTCCATTTTCGTAAAGGCTTCGATAACTTTAACACGCTTGTTGATTGTTAATCTTTCAATGGTTGAAATTGCCAAAGACTTAAATTGTTAAATCTGAAAGAAAAAGAAAGAAAATATTAGACGCTTAAACTTAATTTACATTTAAAATCGGTCCAAGTTATTGGAACACCCTTTATAATCCACTGGGTTTTTTTATGCATTAACCCTTTTATTCTCCCGTGATTTTTGTCCAGTCTTCCTGGAAAGCATCCCCGACAGATTAAAATCACTGCTCTCATCTATTCGGCGTTTGTGACAATCGAAGGTGCAATAAAATTGCCATATTCATTTTCTGAAAATATTTCCCTTTTTTTTTTTTCAAACAAATAGAAAAAAAGGAAGCGACATTCCTCGAGCGGCCTGCTTACAAACAGGATTGTTCATAACCATTTTTCGTTCTCATCAGTCGAGGTGCAACTAAATGCACCGAAACAAGGTTGCATCTTTGTAGTGTGTAAATTGTTTTTGTCTATATGAAAAAGTTATAATATATATAAATAATACATATATATTAATATATATATATATATATATATATATATATAACCTTTATTGATATATATATATACATATCCTCATTTATCTCTCACTGTCACTTTCTTTCTCTCTCTCTACATATATATATATATATATATATATATATATATATATATATATATATTATATATATATATATATATATATATATATATATATATATATATATATATAGAGAGAGAGAGAGAGAGAGATTTATATATAAAGGGTAGTTCTCTGTATATGTGTGTGTCTGTCTAAAACTATAAAACTACAATAATTACAGCGATATATATATATATATATATATATATATATATATATATATATAT
This sequence comes from Acanthosepion lycidas, assembly GCA_963932145.1. NCBI lineage: Eukaryota > Metazoa > Mollusca > Cephalopoda > Sepiida > Sepiidae > Acanthosepion > Acanthosepion lycidas. Next base: position 80,243,069 of record OZ010584.1, on the reverse strand, counting down.
ATATATATAAAGAGATATAATATATTACCCTGACCCGGCATCTATGAAAATAACTCTATACTGATACAAATTATTAACACCTCTCCCCTGCCGATTCTAAACAATCCGCCCTTGATGTTACCATGGATATTTTTGATTTCAATTCTGACCATCCTATTAAAACTCGTAAATTTCAGAAATAAGTCATTCCCAAAAAAAAATTTCGCTTGAAGATGGAACAGAGCCTACTTTAACTCAAGTTAATTCAAATATTATTTTGAAGTTTTCGGCTCTTGTTTTGAAACATGAGACCTCTTATGTAGCGAGTTGGAATCATATTTTTCAATAAATAATTATATATATATACAGACTCAGTATCACGTAACCCACTAATCGTATGATTTGTATTTGCGAACATATTTTAAAATTAAAAACACGTAATAATTGCATTAGAATGCATTTTTAAGCGTTTCGAAATTCATAGAATTAAATTATTATTCGCGTTCGTTTTTACCTTTAGATTCTGCTGATTCTTTCGAAATGCAAGATATCTTTTTTAAAATTTCTATTCTCTTCAATTTATTTCCATATCTATAGTAAATAAAAGCGTAACTTTAACAACATAAATATTAAAGCAACAGAATAAATTTAAAAGAAGAAGAATATTAAATACAATTATTTAAAAAAGATATAATTAATATTTATTTATTCAAATATTCGAAACAAAAAGTGTAAAAACACAACAGAATAAATCCCTGTAGAGGAATTTTTAACTCCCTTTTGCCATTTTATTGAAATTAATATTTTTTACTACTTTAGATATAAAATTTTTAAGATGAAAGCAAAAACAAACAAATTATTCTAAATATACAGAATCGTCTTAAACATGCCGGGGTAGGAATCATAGAAATTTTGCTAAACTATTTAATTTAATTTTCTAAAAAATGTCTATGCTTTCAAAAATATTCTCTTTGTTGGATTATTTTCTATTATTTTCTATTATAAAGAAAATTTTACTAGATTAAAATTTTCCAAAAATATTCATGCTTCCAAAAATATTTATATTTTTATATAATATATTTTTATATAATATATATTTCTCTATTGTAGACAGGACATGAAAGACTCTTTACAACTTTATTTATATATATATATATATATATATATATGATCTTTATTGTTATATATATATATATATATTCATGCAATCAATCTCTGTCTTTAATTTTTTCACTTTACTGACAAAAAGCAATTTAAGCGTAAATCACCTTTGTAAAAAAGCAAATTGAAACCAAATAAATGAGTTTAATGAAGGAATTATTTTCTGATTTAAAGAAAAATAATTACTGGTGTTAATTTGGTAAAATACATAGACAATATACAGTGTAACCCTGATATAAGAGACCCTGATATAAGAGAAACCCGGATATAAGAGATATTTTCTCTGGTCCCAAATTAGAGACATACTTACCTAAACAAAATAGACCAAACCCGGATATAAAAGAAACCCGGATATAAGAGACCCCGTTCCCGACAACTCTCTTATATCCGGGTTACACTGTATTTACTTTAATAAATAGTGGAATGTTCATCCTATAATTAGTTTCTGTTTTAAAAAAAGAGATATATTTCTGAGATGAGGTATTATGATTACATTATTTACATTGTTCGGACTGTTATCCTCATCTTTATTGGCATATTCCAAACTTTTCGGCCGTTATACGCTCAGTCCTTCATCAGGTGATTGAAATTTTCGAGCCGAACCCTTTTTTTCTTTCACCGGAGTAGATTGTTCTAGTTCCACGTGCCATGCTTCTTCAGGATGTCTCAGTTATTTACCTTTAACACAACTCTCCACGATTTTTGGATCACTACTGCTATAGGCTTGTATTGAACTCATAACACTACAGGTCTAACTGCATCCGCGTCCAGGGTAAGACGATAAACTACGTCCAACATTAAGGCCACTGATCAAGAGGTTTTGAGGAGCGTGGAACCACCTCTTAATTGCTGGTGTTCCCAGGTCTACCTTGACCCGGGGTGGTAACACCTGTTAAGGTCCCAGCTATGGGCAAATAGTTAACCCCGAAATTGATGTAAAAGGCATTTTAAAGGTGTAAAAATAGGTTTTAATACTAGAAATGCATTGTAAAAATTATTACCAGAAATAAATTTTTGAAGAAAAAAATATTACCAGCAATACGTTCTTGAAAATAATATTACCAGCTATACATTTTTGAGGAAAAAATATTGACAGAAGTAGATTTTTGACAAATATTACCAGGAAAAAGAAAATGGTCGGCATTAACTAACCCATTGGGGTTGATATGCCGTAAAGGAAACCAAACCAACCGAACCTTTGGGTCTAGTAACTTGATGTAAACAACGCCTTTATCCACTGGTCTTCATGCCATGTGAAGATGCGGATAGCAGTCCGAATGATGTAAATAATGTAAAAAAAAGATTTGTACATAATTCCTTGCTATCATCTGGCATGGCACTTCACAATCTCATTTGGAAAAAGGGAGACCTCGAGTCATATTCTTCAGAAACCTAAACTTCGGAGTTTTTGCAATGTTATCAGATTGATTATCAGGATAATGAATCAACATGTTACTGAATTTCAACATAACAAACTGGCGGTTCCGTATAGGATGCAGGTTCGAATCCTATCAAAGGACGAATATTTTCTATGAAAATTTCTCGAACATTCAGGCCGGTAAATGTTATTTAATACTGTTTATTATAAACAGAGCATTTACTTAAATACTTGTATCTATAAAAAGAACGTTAAACATAAAAATGTCTTTAATAAATAAATTGTCGGACTTTGTCCATTTCTTAATGTATGACGTCATTTGTTTACATTTGATACGCCATGAGCAGTTATGAATGTACGAGATTCATGGAAGATTGAAGTTTATAAGCAGTAAATTCGACCTTGCCAACCGAACGATCCTTTGCGACCGAGCGGTTAGGCACGTCAGGTTAAATGACGGTTCCGTATAGGATGCAGGTTCGAATCCTGTCAAAGGACGAATATTTTCTATGAAAATTTCTCTGACATTCAGGCCGGTAAATATTATTTAATACTGTTTATTATAAACAGAGCATTTACTTAAATACTTGTATCTATAAAAAGAACGTTAAACATAAAAAATGTCTTTAATAAATAACAATGAAACCTAACATGAAGTTATTTCTTCCGAGCAACGCCGGGCATGTTCGCTAGTATATAAAGAGAGAGAGAGAGAGAGAGATAAAAGAAATAGGAACAAAATGATCTCTCTCTCTCTCCCTCCATCCCTCTCTCTCTCTCTCTCTTTCTCTCTTCCTCTCTAGATAGATAGATCACTGTTTAGATCTATCTTATTGTTCTATCTGACTATCTATTAGTGGGTAGAGAAAATGCGCGTCGTTTATTGAAATCCACTGGTACATGCAGTCAGTGTAGCTGAAAGAAATTCATGACATCGATATTGCAATTAGGTTTGACAGGAAAGAACAAAGCGAATGCTAAGAGCAGTCACCTCACTCCACATTCGACTCAGGCTTTTAACGATATCATCAAAAAATACAAATATACAAACTCCATAAAAACGGAGGCAATTAGTTAAAAAACATACTATACAACACATCTATTTATCTTAGCACTCTTGTAAACTTTGTTGCACACCAACTGAGAAAGCGATCGGGATACGGACTCTGTAATGAAACTTACATTGAAACTGCATACAGTTTACGTAAGTATAAACTGCTACCTAATTCAGTTCAATGAATCTACAATTATTTTAAAGGTAAAAAACGACTATACTCACATAACGTATGATTAAATTTAACGAAGGAGAAAAAATACATTCTCTACTTGTACGATCATCAAAAATCTGTTACTATAATTTTATGCAGAAGGTGATCTTTATTTGTATATATCGGACATTAGCACATTTATTCTTCTATTTGCTATAATTTTCAACTATATAATTTTCATTGGATAACTACCACCGCCATCTTTGCTGATTCTATGTAAATCTTAATGTTTTCTTTTTTTTTTTTTCTCTTTTTTCCAAGGTTATCGCATCTTCGTCCTCTTCTTTATATGCTTGTCCCTTCAGGACACGGTACATAAAGTATGACTCTCCACAACTTCCTGTCCCTTGTAGTTTTTAATTAACTTTGTCTTTCTGTTATTTCTCCTAATCCCTGTTCCACCAACCATTTAGTCAATCACACTAATTATGTTAAACGTTGTTTTCCGATGTCCGTCTTGCTCTCTATCTCTCCCGTGATTATCAGATTTTCCTAGCCCTCCTTTCTCGTTATATGCTCAAGAAACCTCATCTGTCTCTTATTGGCTTTAAATATTAGTTTCATTTTTGTTTCCATTTTCTCGTAAACTTCGTTTTCGGTCCATGGTATCCTCAGCATCCTTCTGTAGAACCACATTTCTGCTACTTCAAGTCTCATCTTCATCGCCCAACATTCAATGACATACAGGAGGACAGATATCATGTAGGAGTTCCGTACTATTTTCCTTGTTTAAATGAAATTCCTTTCGTTCTCTATAATTCTCTCTCTCTCTCTCTCTCTCTCTCTCTCTCTCATTCTTCATCAATGTTTCTCCATCTTTTCTTCTTTCTCTTCTAAAATTATCCTATCGTTAGTTTATTACTCTCTCTATATCTATCTATCTATCTATCTATCTATCTATTTATCTATCTCAGTCTGTTTCTATCTATTTATCTATCTCCGTCTGTTTCTATCTATTTATCTATCTCAGTCTGTTTCTATCTATTTATCTATCTCAGTCTGTTTCTATCTATTTATCTATCTCCGTCTGTTTCTATCTATTTATCTATCTCAGTCTGTTTCTATCTATTTATCTATCTCCGTCTGCTAATATCTTATTTTTATTGCAGTCTCTACATTCATTTATTTATTTAACTAGTTATCCAAGACTATTCATTGCTATCTATCAATCTATCCATGCAATTCTTTTTCTTTCTTTCTTTTTTTCTGGTTTTCTTTTTTTTATCTATCTATCTATCTATCTATCTATCTATCTATCTATCTATCTATCTCAGTCTTTTCATTGTCTATCTACGTATATATCGTTTAAAATCTTTTTTGTATTTATTTATCTATGCATATTATATAAATATATAAGTCACTTGATAATCTGTCTATTTTTTTTGTTTTGTTTTTGCAGTCCCTACTTTAATTTGATTTTTAACAAGTTATGCAAGACTATTCATAGTTATCTATATATCCAGTTATCTTTGGTTTCTTTCTATGTCTCTGTACTTCATCAATATTTTTGTGACTCTCCTTTCTCTCTCTCTTTCTCTCTCTCTTTCTCTCTCTCTCTCTCTCTCTCTCTCTATCTATCTATCAATGTATTTATCAGTCTGTCTATCTATTTATCTGTCCTTCTTCATTATTTTTGTGACTCTTCTTTCTCTCTCTCTTTCTCTCTCTCTTTCTCTCTCTCTCTCTCTATCTATCTATCTATCTATTTATCTGTCTGTCTATCTATCTATTTATCTGTCCTTCTTCAATATTTTGTGACTCTCCTTTCTCTCTCTCTCTCTCTCTCTCTCTCTCTATCTATCTATCTATCTATCTATTTATATGTCTATCTATTTATCTGTCTTTCTTCAGTATTTTGTCCATCTTTTACTCTTTCTTCTAAAATTATACCATCGTCCTTTTTATTACTCTCCTTTATCTTTCACTTTCTCTCTCTCTCTTTCTCTCTCTCTCTCTCTCTATCTATCTATCTATCTATCTGTCTGTCTGTCTATCTATCTATTTATCTGTCTTTCTTCAGTATTTTGTCCATCTTTTACTCTTTCTTCTAAAATTATACCATCGTCCTTTTTATTACTCTCCTTTCTCTTTCACTTTCTCTCTCTCTTTCTCTCTCTCTCTCTCTCTCTCTCTCTCTCTCTCTATCTATCTATCTATCTATCTATCTATCTGTCTGTCTGTCTATCTATCTATCTATTTATCTGTCCTTTTTCAATATTTTGTCCATCTTTTCTTCTAGAATTATACCATCAACGAAAGAGTGAAACACTGAGAGAAATTTAGAAATCCAGTTGAAAATTTGAAAGAAACATACTTGAAATATGGCGAACTTAATTTGTTAAAAACGTGCAGGGGATTGTGTAGGTGTTGATCAGGCTGCATTTGTTGAATTGTATGGAATTCAATTATTGCCATTAAAAGCAATTAACAAGTCTACTGAGGAGTGAGTGAAGGCAGATGCCACAGCCAACATGGCCACCATGAAAACGGCAATGCGATAGGTGAGCCTTTTAGACGGTAAGCGACAACAAAGTTTTTTCAAGAAAGAACGAGGTTGCAATGTCATCACACGATACAAACTTTCTTTCTAAAAATAAGCACATTATAAACATATTATAATTCTGCATTCTTAGCGAGTTAAGACATAGGTTACGCCTTGCCAATGCATAAATAATCATCTATTCCTTTTTGATCGCGTGGAAATCTAGAAAAGACAAATGAGAAACGCTGAATGGTTTCACTTAGAAAAAGAAATTCAATAAAATTATATATATATATATATATATATATATATATATATATTAAAGACATTTTTATGTTTAACGTTCTTTTTATAGATACAAGTATTTAAGTAAATGCTCTGTTTATAATAAACAGTATTAAATAACATTTACCGGCCTGAATGTCCGAGAAATTTTCATAGAAAATATTCGTCCTATGAAAATTTCTCGGACATTCAGGCCGGTAAATGTTATTTAATACTGTTTATTATAAACAGAGCATTTACTTAAATACTTGTATCTATAAAAAGAACGTTAAACATAAAAATGTCTTTAATAAATAAATTGTCGGACTTTGTCCATTTCTTAATATATATATATATATATATATATATATATATATATATATATATATATATATATATATATATGGCTTATATGTTGTATATAAGCTATATCCTGTGCCCGACGAGTTGGGTAACCAACAAATATTTAGTCGCACACCAAAGGTAGGTAGATGTGTATTTATTAAAATATATTTCTTTGCTCTGTCTAATCACATTGAGCACTACCATGTCTATACCTCCTGGATAAAATTTGGTAATTAATTATTTGCTTACCACCGTATGCATGACAGCACACGCGTATACGGTCGAAAATATCTGGTTATCTCATTTACATAACCATATATATTAAAAAAATAAAAATATTCGAACACAGTGGCGTTCCATATCACGTGACGTCCGCATCCGACGTCGATCTGAAATATCAAATATAAATAAACACTTTTATAAAAAACATTATTTTTTTTAATTTGCAACTTTTTGTATATATACATATTTAGAAAGTATACGTGGCTTCTCATTATGCTATATATATATATATATATATATATATATATATATATATATATATATATATATATATATAAATGCCTCTAAGTGTTGACTTCTATGTTCACTTTTATATTTACACACGCTCTATCTCTGATATTGAGCACTTTATTCCATAAATATAGCACACCTTAAGACTATATTTCTTTATATATATATATATATATATATATATAGCTGTAATAAACTTTCTACATAGAAAGACGACTTCTTGCTGTTTGGAATATATCTTGCTTCAAAACAAAAATGACACTTGTTCTCGATTAAATGATTATATAGGGTGTCTCTAATAGGAACTCTCTTCGTTGTTTACATTGTTCGGATTGTTGTCCTCGTCTTTATTGTTATGTTCACGACGTTTCGGCCGTTTTACGCTTCGGCCTTCTTCAGGTTATTGGAATATCGAGCGTAACCCTTTATTTCGCCATGTTAGATTGTTCTAGTTTCACATGCCATGCCTCTTCCGGGTGTCTCAGTTACCTCTCCAAGTTTTTGTTCACCACTGCCAGGAACTGAACTAGCGGTATCAAACCAACGCTTTTATGCACTGTTCCATGTATCCTTGAGTACAACTGTCCGATCAATGTAAATAATGTAAATAATTGCAATACCTCATCTCAGAAATATAGACAGTTACTGAAGAAGGCAGGAGTGTACAACGTCCGAAACGTCGTGAATATGTCAATAAACATGAGAACAACAGTCCGATCAGTGTAAATAATTACAATGCCGCGCCTCAAAAATACAGTGCTGTTCAATAAAAGTGACTCACCTGATTTTTTTTTACTTAAAATTGTTTTCCCCTATTGTTTTTAGGGTCAAACTAATTTTTAATCTTACTAATATAAAGACCCCTTCCCGACCACCTAGTAAAAAAGTTTACTCACCCGAAGGTAATATATTGATAATTATAATTTTGTATATAAATGAGATTTAGGGAGAAACTCTGTGCAAAAAAAGTGACTCACTTATTTCCTGCAACTAGCAATCAATAGAAACATAACCGAACAGCTTTAAATAAAGAATAATAGAGGTATAATTTATTTATAATAGGTAATATAGTTCAAAATATTTAATAATCTATGGGTCCTCTTTTATTTTGAATAACCTTTTCAACCCTTTTTGGCATTGACTTGATTAGGTTCTGGCAAATCTCATCTCTAAGCATTGAATTCCATTCAGATATGAAATTCACAATCAAATCCTCTTTGTTGCTCAACTGCTTTGTCGAGAGTCTGTACTTTATAATGCTCCATAAGTTTTATATGGGGTTGAGGTCAGGAGATTGGGGCGGCCATGTCATAACACTCACCTCCTTCTCGTCAAAGTATTCCTTCATCAATTTTGATTTGTAACAGGGAGCATTATCCTGCATAAAAATGAGCTTGGTGGGTCGATTTGCACCCTTTCAGCAGAAGGGAGCAGAAAAGACGCTAAAATTCTCTTGTACTGCTCGCTCCTGAGGGTCTTTTCAATAGGTTTTAAGAAAACCAGTTCTATGAAAACAAAAGCATCCCCAGAACATTATACTGAACGGATGCTTGACAGTACTTACTGCTAAATTCAAAGAGATTTCAAAGCTTCTTCTTTGGATTTTAGATCGCTTATCCTTTGAATTTAGCTCAACTTTCGTTTCATCGGAGAAGAGAACATTTAGTAAAAAAAATCAGGTGAGTCACTTTTATCGAACAGCACTGTATAGACAGAAATGTTTACATCATGTGTTTTTCACCACCAAAAGACGCTAAAATTTTCTTATTAATTTACGGTCACCCGTTGAGAGAAGATAAACAAAGGATATCATTGCAAGACTCAATTGTGACATTGTATTTCATTCTTAAAGCACAAGGTGTCACTAAAGTCTGGAAACATAGGAAATCTCATTAAGTATATTTTCTTTACCCCCATAGATTAAAATTGGTTTTATCTAAAGTAGAAAGAACTGAAATTTCCTTCTTTTTCTGGGGTCTGTTAAATAAGAAGGTGTACTCAATGAAAATCACATATGCAACACACTTGAGTAAACGCATAAAGAGTGAATGTGATAAAATTAAAAACAATGTGCAGTTATTGCATCGAGTTCGCGTGAGTCTTGCCAAGCAAATCAACGCGAATATATATATATATATATATATATCTATATATATATATATATATATATATATATATATATATATATATATATATATATGTATGTAGCAGAATTTCAAGTAAATTTGACTTTAAATCGTTTCAGAGCTTAACATGTTTTTTTCTGATTTTTGTTTTTTTAACACGGTGTTGTTTTTTTTAAGTCTGACCTGTTGCAAGTGGCAGAATACACGGACTTCATCCACTGCAGAGTAGGAAATCACCCAAAAAGCCAGCTTCTAAGTACTCACAGACAGTGGAACGTATAAACTGTTGCTAAGAAAGTTATTTCAGTAAGTCGTTCTGGACGATTTTTCTCGCTAGTTTATTTTTCTTGCACGTTAGTCCCTGCATTAAATATCTCTGCCACATCTGGTCTTGTAAATTTTTATTAGAATTTTTAATCATTTCACCCTAACCAAGGCGATAATTCCACTAGAACACAGGCAGTTACAAGGACTGAAAGAGAATGAAAGGTTTTTACTAAGAAGTGTGGAAAGGCCAATAAAAGAACAGATTTTCAGGAAGACAGATGGTGACTGATATTGCATGCATGCATATATATATATATATATATATATATATATATATATATATATATATATATATATATATATATATATATATATATATATATATATATATATATATATATATATATATATATATATATATTCGCGTTCTATTTCAACGATAATGTAGTTATTATTATAAAATAGATAGGTATGAAGCGAATGAGAGAGGGAGGGGGGTGTAATGGTTAGCAAGCTTGTCTTGCTATGTCAGTTACTACTGAAAAGTGAGTTCGATCCTCACTGGATGCCCCATCCTTTCGGTCTTGTGCCACCTCTAAGCTACGCTTGGAAAATCTTTTGGCACCTCGGCGTGGTATAATGGTTAGCAATCTTGTCTCCCTAGAACATATTACGACTGAGTAGTGACTTCTATCCTCACTGGGTGCCCCCTCCTTTCGGCCTTGTGCCACATCTAAGCAGCGCTTAGAAAATCACTAGGGCGCCTCCAGGTGGTGTAATGGTTAGCAAGCTTGTCTGGCTAGAACCATTACGACTGAGTAGTGAGTTCGATTCTCACTGGGTGCCCCATACTTTCGGCCTTGTGCCACATCTAAGCTACGCTTGGAAAATAGCTAGCTAGATAGATAAGGAAAATTTGATAGACGTAACCCATAAATTTAATAAAATTTAAGCAATATAAATATATATATATATATATATATATATATATATATATATATATATATATATAGAGAGAGAGAGAGAGAGAGAGAGAGAGAGAAGTGAAATAGCGATAGAACAAAACTTCAATAGATATATAGGACAAGACTTCAGTAGATAGATAGATAAGGAAAATCAGATAGATATTAGATTGGTGCAAAAATAATGTCGTTTTCTCACATATGTTACTATGTGAGAAAACGACATTATTTTTGCACCAACATAATAGATAGATAGACAGACAGATAAAGAAACAGATCGACAGAAAGACAGTCAGTGAGCTGTGTTGAGCTTGATTGACATTAACGTTGAATTAATTGAATTTGTTCAAATGCTTAATTATACACACAGATGCGTCTTTTTTTTTCTCAACGTCCAGGCCGTTACACTCTACGGCCTTTTATAACGGAAAAGGAAAAAGAGAAGTTCTTTCGGGTACCAAATATGCATCCACTCCGACTTTTGTTAAATTTCTTTATTTTTTTAACCCATCTCACTCAAGCAGATTACTCTAAATATTTTTTTTTTTTTAAAATGTACTATGATCGGATGGAAAAAGTAGCTGACACGAGAAGATAGAACTAGGATAATTGTGCAAGCGCTTAAAAGCAGAGTTGGAAGAACTGGATTTATTTCCAAAAGCATTTTACTTACATACATTGATGGACACCTATTTTTAGACATATTTCTTCAAATTCTTTAGAGATTTATTTTTACTCATGTCCCAACCATATTTATTGCTCCCCACCGGTTCCAGATTATAAGACTTTCTCACTTTTACACCCTTTTTTTTTTTTTAAATTCTGATTTTTCAGCACCCTCTCTTTATATCGACCACAAATTTCCTTTCATTCTCAGGAGTAACCACCTGCAAGATTTGATCTTGCCCTCCACATCATCGGAACTCGTAAGACATGGATATTTTAATGATTTAACTCTGGGAATTTTTACCGAATAGTCTTTAGGAATTTTTTCTCCTGTTCATATATGCGAAGGTAGGCTAGAACGATAGGACAGAAATGCGGGGGTGGATATAAATATTTTGCCGGGTCGAATTTTAAATAAGACAAGACGTGCAAGACTTGAAAATCTGGTACCAGTGCCAAATATACAACTATTTGGCTCCGTGATTGGCACAAACAGTTTATTTTTTGGACAAGTCTACTCTGGTTGGGAACATAATGGGGATTTGCAAACGACGCCGTTTCTTTAAAAAGAAATGGTCATAAAATTAAACGACCTGAACGTTGTCATAAAACGCTACAATAAGATGGATTTTAGCTTAGCCGGGCACAAAGACGCTTGATGATTTGCTGTGACAAACTTTCTTTTAAGGTAAGTGCCCTGCTTTGAAAGAGAGAATTGGACTGATTGATTTGCTTGCGTAACGACATACCAACCTCTTATGGGTCATTTTTAGCTGAAATTTAATTTTCTTGGGAGCTTTGAAGTAACAAAAAATATGTCGTATGTTATTCTGCTTTCACAAATGAATACATGGTAGATAATACTCAGCTTTTGTACATATACATGATTGTTGGTTGGTTGGTTGGTTGGTTAATTTTGTTTAGCGGCATATCAACCTATATGCGTTATTTAATGCTGAAATCTAAATATTTTATACATAATTTCATACTAAGGTATGTCTTTTTTAAATGTATAGTTTGTAGGACATGACAGATATTGTTATTTTTTTTTTTTTTATAAAAGATGAATTGCTGGTAAATTTACCATAAAATGTATTGGTCATTTTTCCATAAAACTTTATTGTTGGTCATTTTATAATAAAAATGTATTGTTGATCTTTCTTTGGGGTTCACTATTTACCCCTAACAGCGACCCTAACAGGGTTTACCACTTCGGGTTATGGTGAACGTGGAAACAATAGCAGAGGTTCTTAAAACATTCAACCTCGCGTTAAGAAGCATTGCTGCAGGATGTGATTTATCGTCATACCCAGGACGAAAGAATTTCATTTCAAATTCTGGCCTCTAAAAACGGCTTTTCTTTATGTACCATGCCACTTCAGGATTCGGAAGATCATGGCTCTGCACAGTTTCCTTTTCTGTATTATCTGTAAAATTTGAATTGAGATTAAGAAAGATTATCGTAGATCTCTGTTGCTTTTTCCCAAATTCTGAATTGACTGCCCTTCTATTTTTGCCACAGATGAAAGAAAAAGCGTTGGATTTCTCCAGGGTTTTTTCGTGCAAAGTAAATACAAACTGTCTTAGCTAGAAATTGAACTCGATTCCCAGTTTTTTTTTTCTTTTGCGCTTGCAGTTTTACAAGCAAATAAGCTCTAGCGTAGCGTACTAAAAATGTTCCATAAAAAATAGGCATTTAAAATTCATATATTTGGCATATATATATATATATATATATATATATATATATATATATATATATATATATGAACTGGATTTGGCATTAAATAACCCACAGTGGTTGATATGCCATAAAACCCAAACAAGCAAACAATTCTTTCGCGCTGTTAACCTTCAGTCCTTCTACAGAGGGGAATATAGGTAACTATTAGGTTGGTGCAAATATAATGTCGTTTTCTCACATAGTAACATATGTGAGAAAACGACATTATTTTTGCACCAACCTAATATTTCATGCACCAAAATTATTAAGCGTTTTAATAACGATCGTTCTAACTCAGCTACAAGCTTAATTTAGAGATTAAAGAGAAAGAATACATGAACTATTATTATTACATAGACTTTATTATAAGGTCAGATTTAGACTAGCTTGCATAGATAGAATTTTTATTTTCCGTCTATATTTTGTATTTACCAAGCAGAGCCGGTGCCTCCAGAGAAGTGAGATTTTTTAAGTTTCACAAAATATAAATATGAATAGCGTGACTTAGGCTGATTTAAAATGCATGAGAATAGCCAATGGTTAAGTTATTTTAGATTCTATTTTGTTGTTTTAAGAGTGTTAAGAAGCTACAGATGTATGAGAAGAAATTACTTTCAATTTCTGCATATCGCTACTCCGATACGTAAATGAGCAGGAATCTGCAAAGTTAGAAAGAGCTGAACAAGATTAGTTAGATATGATCAGATAAAATGGATGCTCGTATTTGAATCAGAAGCCCCATTATTATTAATTTTTTTTTAAAGTGTGCAATATATCTGTCGACTTGCGTAATTGAGAAAACTTAATAAATATAATGTGCTCTCCGCAAGCAATCGAAATTGCTTCCCTCTTTCTAGGGGGATCTCTGTTTAATCCAGTGCGCCTTACTGTTCGGCTATGTAGAGTGTCACGGTTCAGTAAGCCCCTATTTTCACTTTTATGGAAAATAAAGCAGTAATAGATAACGGCTCGGATTAAGGGATCGGAGAGCCGAGTTCAAATTCTAGTCGAGTTCGTTACTAATTTGCAATATGAATAAATAAGGGTACTGACTTGGATCAAACGATCTAGGATGACGGAAAATTATGAATTCAAAACCTGTGTGGTTGCCGACTAAACCGGCTCCCTTAAAGGGAGCATATCAACTCCAGGCACGGTGGAGTGGTGTAATGGATAGCGGCTCGGATTGAGAAATCGGAGAGCCGAGTTCGAATTCCAGTCGAATCTATTACATTCGCTTACGTGCTAATACTCTTGCGAATGGTATGAATACTCTTCGTCTTCCCGACCCCAGCTATGGGTAAATAGCAGGACAGACCGGGTTCTATAGCGTTGGATGGCAACTGGTCTACCGCACAAAAAAATGGCAACCTACTGCGAGAAAAAAAATCTGCCTCGTCAGTCATGTATCGAAAGATACATGATCGCCACTGCGTGTATCATGCATGGCACATAACTGAATGATTGACACTTCCTCACTAAGATATTTTTCTCGAAAGCCCATGTCTGCTCAATTTAGTAAACCATACATAAACAAAGCAATTTCTAAAGAAGTAATGGATTTATTTTTAATCTGACAATTAATTCGAATGTTATCATAGGGTATACTCGTATTTCAAATAGACTCCACATTTTTTTCTTTTTTTTTTTTAACAGTGTGTATTTCGTCTATCACCTTTCGTATTCGGGAAATCTTAATGAAGAAGAATATCTGTGTCTCCCTTTTTATGTGGAATCTCTTGAGATACTTATTTTCCTTAATAAAAAATAAAAGAAAAAAGAAAACAGTTTTCAGAGAAATATTTTATAAATTTCATCTGACAGTTGCACTAGCTGTTCGGTAAATAAATGCCGTATGTTTCCTTATCAGGAAACGTCTAATATTATCATTATTATTACCAAAGATGTGAGCTTTAATTTGAAAAAATCTGATTCGAGTAGTTACAAAAATTGAATGATAGAAGAGCAGAAGACGAAAAGTGTGATATAGAAAACGGAAGTCGCATGGCGAAAACTGATTTTCAGAAGCAAACATAGTATTAAGCTATAGAAGAAACGATTGTAAGCGAGAAGTTCTTGTGGCCTTGTTAGGTCCATAAATAAATACGCAAAGAGGGGAACTGGGTTAAATAAAAATATTGATAGAAACAGTAATACAAACATATACAAACGAGAGTGTTACAGTAAGAATGTTCGGTCCGACTGTCAGAGCTGACTGCTGGAAACTTCCCCCTCTAAAAGGCAGTACCTGCTCCTATATATAACTGAGAGATCACATGCGTCCGTGGGTAAATTTACCATAACAGAAGTGAAGACTGAGAAAACCATGTCCAGGACATGGGAACAATACGGACGTTTTAAAGAAAATGAAAAATCAGAAAGAGATAGGTGACGTTTCTGGGTTCACTGATTAATTGATTTGATTTGTTTTTACGGCTTACCTTTGTGAATTATTTAAAGCGGAAACATATTTTGGATTGTAAGAATAAATTCTATTCTTGTGAGTGAATATTGCATTAACAATTTTTTGCAAGGATAATTCTTTGTTTTGTGCGGCTGAGTATTGCATGAAATATTTTTAAGAAAAATTGATGTTTTCAGATAAATGTTTTACTATATACCACATAGGTAAATAAGAAGATGGGTTCATGCCTTTCCCAATGATATTTACTGGCAAGTGAATGTTTCTGCGGCAGTGCTGGCTGAGTGTTTAAAGTTCGGAAACACGTCTCTCCGGGTATATTTATCCTGCAACAGAAATGGTGAACTCAAAAGAGAGTCCGAGTAATAAAATGAGTGTAATAACAAATATATATATATATATATATATATATATATATATATATATATATATATATATATATATAGATAGATAGATAGATATAAACAAACGATAAGTATCTATTGATAAAACAAAGGTATACATAGACAATAGAATATTGCTGCGTGTTACAAAATGAGCATAAATGTAGAAACATTTAAACTAGTAAATTGTGTGTGTGAAGCTGTGTAGAAGACCTAGAGATTAGTAATGGAAAGTAAAGAAGAAGGTGCAGGCCTGTGTGTGTGTATGCGTACCCAGGAGTGGGCTGCTTTTCTCCACGTGGCAACCTACGTCTTACCGTCCTTGACTAAAATAAGAAAGAGAGGATGATAGAGAGTGATACTCTGTATTTATAAGCTTAAGTAGTGTCCCGGTTCTTTTAGGAAAGTGAGGATAGCGGCTCGTATTGAGAAATCGGAGAGCCGAGTTCGAATTCCAATCGAATCCATTACATTCACTTACGTGCTAATACCCTTGGGAAAGGTGTGACTCCTCTTCTTCTCCCTCCAGCTATGGGTAAATAGCAGGACAGACTGGGTTCTATTGCCTTGGATTGCAACTGGTCTACAGAAGAAAGAAATGGCAACCTACTGCGGGAAAATCTGCTTCGTCAGTCATGTATCGTAAGATACATGATCGCCTACGCGTGTATGAAGCATGGGACATAACTGATTGAAATGGAGGTAACTCCACAATGTAACAAACCCGAGTGAAATTCGAACTTTGTCTCCGATTCTCTATTCCGATCGGCTCTCCATTAAACAGCTGACCTCTCAGCGACACTTGACGAGGAAAGAGTGCATGGAAAACTTAACACTCACAGGATATATTGAAAGCTGGGAGCAGAAAGAAACACCTCGTGATTTACCGAGATTTTGAAGTAAGCGTTGCTTCAAACTACAATGAAGACAGGCAGTTGTGAAAAGCCATGATCGACAACGTCCTGAAAAGAAAATAGATATAAAAGAGATTTTTATTTTCGTTCATTTGACTTTTAGTTTTCGCTTTCCAAACATTTTTTTTAAAATCCGTTTTCGCTTCTCTCCACCCCTGCCCACGTTCCAGACGACCTGTCAGCAGGGGAACATTTCACTCGACGACGCACGTGCGCACCTGGAATTCTTTTCAATATACATTCTCGACTTAGCGAATCGTCCGTGTTTGAGTATTGGCTAACGGGACGTCCGATCCTTCTCCCGCACTTCTGACAATAGTATCCGGACCGAAAGCATCCGTTGAAAAACCAGGCCGTCAACGGCAAGATTAATCCCTTCTTAGCTCAAAGGTCAGGTAGCCAGGCGCCATTCTTCTCTTTGCTCGGGCCAACCTCTTCTTTGCTATCACCGAACCGCAGAGCAGTGTGTCCATAGTCTTGCCCGTTGGCGTTAGTACCACACGGGTTTCCGCGACTTTCGTTCAGAGATGTTGAGTAAAGTTGCGTTATTGTTGTCTGGAAAACGAAACGGTAAGGAAAACGTTATGAATAAGAAATAATTCTGTTGGCCTCGAGGTGTTTAATTCAACGTGAACAATTGAAACATAAGCAAATGTATGCAGTCGTATATGAATCCAATCGAAAGTGTAACACTATCTAAACAACGCATATGAAGCCGTGTTTAAGAGAACGTAAATACGTGGTACGTAATGAGTTTACATTATTTATATGCGGACGTATTGTCCTTCTCTTTGTTGTTATTCTCAGAATTTCTCGGCCGTTCTGCCCTCCCGATATCACATGCTGCTTATCGGCGTTAATAAGATAAATAATGAGAACACATCAGCCTAGATATTCAGGAAGAAAAGTAAAATATTTTGTTTTTATTTCATATATATGTTTCGTTTGTGTGTGCCTGGTTATATGTATGTGTGGTTATTGTGCACGTGTACTGGTGCGTTTTCTCTCGTTTCGCTTTGTGTACATTCGTGTGCGGGATTATCTCTATTTCATATCCGAGCTTGTGGACCTGTTTGCGTACGTGTTTGTGATTATGCATGTGTGATTGTGGTTGTGCACGTGTGTTTTCAGTTAGTGTATGTAAGTGTCCATTTGTGTGAGCTTGCGTGCGGATGAATATATATATATATATATATATATATATATATATATATATATATATAAACAAACTGAACGTTGAAGTCAACACTCAGAGGCGACAGACTGTTTCATGCTAGACGCAATCGTCAGGCAGACGATTGCGTCTAGCATGTAACAGACTGTCGTATCTGAGTGTTGACTTCAACGTTCACTTCACATATGCTCTCTCTGATATTCAGCAATTTATCCCATAAATATAGTACACCTTAGAACTATATTTCTTCATATATATATTTATATATATATATATATATATATATATATATATATATATAGATATAGATATAGATATAGATATATATAGATATATATATATACAGAAAGATAGATTCCAATTTCATTTTTAAAATTATGATTTCATCGCAACACAGAAAATTTATGTTTCAAAACTGAAACTAAATTTATAAATTTAATTATAATTCATAGTCACGTTCCATTGTCAAGCGATGTTAGGAATAAACTTTCAAATAAATTTACTTAATTTAATTTTAATATATATATATATATATATATATATATATATATATATATATATATATGTATATTCGAACATATATTGTTAAATATAACAGACAACGAATACCTGTTATGTTTGAGGAAAATAAAGAAAAACTGTCCAATATTTGGATATTTTTATTATGCTGTTGCTCGATCTAAGCTTTCCGCTCACATAAGCCATCATCAGAATTGTTATATGGACATTACAACGGTTACAACATATTACATTGCATGTAAACACACGGTTCTGTTGACAGAATTTCTTTCTTTCACGATGTTATGTGCGACGTCATAGAACGGCATTACGAATTTACGACCTGCGTCTTCTATTCCGCGACCGTTATCTTCACATAGCAAACTTCTATGTAAACATAGCAGGATGCAATTTTTGAAGGTGAACATCTCTGTTCTAATAGCCATTCTGATGTTGGATCATATGGGCCGAAAGCTTAGATCCAGGCACAGGTATAATAAAAAAAAATATCCCAAAAGTCAGTAACCAGCGGCGACAGTCTGTTTCATGGTTATACGCAATCATCAGGATATGTCAATTTAACCCATAAACTTATCATACCTTAACATTAAATATATATATATATATATATATATATATATATATATATATATATATATAGTATACAAAATTATATTCTATCATATATATATATATATATATATATATATATATATAATAAAAATACAGTTTTAGAATATGCTCTTTTCTCGCACTTCTTGCTTGTGGAACCCTCTTCCGGTTGTGAAACTCCCTTCTGGTTCCGTGCTTTCCAGTCAACTTTAAGCTGTTAAAATTTAAATGCAATGCCAGCTACTCTCTATCGTCCTCCTGATTACTCTCATTATTAATATTTTTGTTCCTAATTCCTCTATATGTTGTAGCCCCTTGTGCTTTAGCGGCTTTACTGCTTTGAATGGAGTGATACCCATTGAAAATAATGCTATTATTATGGGTAAATATACTCGATATCAGGGAGAATCTGCATATGAATATAAATGTAAATGTGGATACTGTTTTCAACACCGAAAGGAGAGATTCTGTTTCATGCTTTTACGTAATCTTCAGCAAACATCTCTCTCTCTCTCTCTCTCTCTCTCTCTCTCTATATATATATATATATATATATATATATATATATATATATATATATATATATATGTCTATATTTCTGAGATGAGCTATTATGTACATTATTTACATTATTCGGACTATTGTCCTCATCTCCGTCGCCAATGTTTCGTACAACGGCTGAAACGTTGCGATAAATATGGCGACAATGATGAAGACAATAATCCGAATAATGTAAATAATATATATATATATATATATATATATATATATATATATGTGTGTGTGTGTGTGTGTGTGTGTGTATGTATATAGTCGGTATCACCCAATGCAAGCCTTGAAGCTACTAAGGGCAAAGGAAGGAACAGAAACATTAATAATGAGCGAGATGAAAAAAAGAGTAATCAGGAGGACAGTAGATAGTGATTGACATTGCACTTAAATGTTTGTAGATTAAAGTTTGCTCAAAGCATGGAGTCGGAAGGGAGTTCCCCAAGCGTGAAAAATCATTGTTGCCTCCAATTTTCGCTTTAGAGTGAGTTGAGCGCCAAGCACTCACTGTCATACAAGAACATCGATATCACACTGTTCAGTATTCTTTTCTTTGTTCACAATAAACTTTTCCTGTCCCTTAAAACTTGGTTTAGCTTTTGGAAGGTATCATTTATTAATCCAGTACGCTTTTCGGTACTTCGATAAGTGTATATCCAAAACGACTTTATTCGATACATTATTCAAATTAGTCTTTCTACTGCTTTTCTGATTCTATCAAATTTGGTGGGTACGTTCTTCAACGCTCCTCAAGTCTATGTTGTATACGATCATCTTCCGAATTTTTATTTTTTTCATTTTTTACTTTCACAGTTTTTCATGTTGATAGAACCAAGTGCCAAAGTCTCACATTCGCAAAATATCTTTCAGGCTATATAGAAAAATACATCTATTTTTATCAGGGTATCTTTATACAGATTACTGATAGGAGAGATCGTAACTGTAAAAATATTTCTTGTAGCTCTGATAATGGTGTTAAAATCGATTTTCATATGGAATTGTTCATCTTATTTTCTTTATATGATTTGAATACGACATGTTGAAAAGTTCTCGGTCGAGTAACGAAGCATAGGCAAAATAACTGATATTTGATCAGTTGGTTATATTTTAGAAACTAGGTGTGTCTGAGAAAATTTCAGTACATTACGCTTTCCTTTTTCTCATATATATATATATATATATATATATATATATATATTCACATATTTATATACTATAAATATAGTGGTCTGACGATTGCATATAGCATGAAACAGACTGTCGCCTCTAAGTGTTGACTTCTATGTTCACTTTTATATTTACACACGCACTATCTCTGATATTGAGCACTTTATCCCATAAATATAGCACACCATAAGACTGTATTTCTTCATATATATATATATATATATAGATAGATAGATAGATAGATAGATAGATAGAGATAGAGAGAGAGAGATCTAAATTACTATCAAACATTAAAATCTATTTTTTACATAAATTGCTAAAACTTACCATCCCTCTCCTTCATATGTAAAACCCATTTACAGCCTCTTTCTCTTTACTTCCCCCTTCTTCCTTTCATTTTTCTCTTCTCCCCTCCCATTTCAATATATCACTCCCGTTAAGTTAACCGTTTAAATAGGTCATGGTCTGGTCATTCCTCCTCCCCCAATACTAAGTATGATTGAGAGAAATATTAAATTAAACCCTCTCTAAACTCTACCATGTCTCTCTAACTATCCCTTATTACACTCTCTGTTAAATTACAAAAACTTACACCACCCATCTATTTTCATTTCATTTTTCGTTTCATTTTTTGGAAGTGCTATATGATGATCCGGCATCCTTTAAAAGGGCTCTGGTGAAATAAATGATTATAATGGAACCTTAAAGTTGTCTTTTCTTCCTTAAAATATATATATATATATATATATATATATATATATATATGGTTGACTCTTCCATGGTATTCCACGTATGAGGGTCAAGCAGCTTAGTTCCTAGAAACCGACAGCCCAGATACCAGCACATATAATTTGATTATAGTGGTGAAGGCTTTGTGCAGAAGCAACCACACTTTTTGAATGGCCGAATACAGAGACTTGGTGCACATACGTGCCACAAGGTCCCCAAAAGACTCTCTGCAAGTTTTGAATTCAGAGATATTCTTTCTCCAAGACCAATTGGTATCCAAGGCTATAAAAATTAGCCTGTCATACTATTTACCCATAGTTGGAGGGAAAAGCGGATTAATACCTTTCCCAAGGGTATTCACAAGGATATTAGCACATAAGTGAATGTAATGGATTCGATTGAAATTCGAACTCTGCTCTCCCAGCCGCTATCAACCGTCCTCCTATTATATGGACGCGTGGCCGAGTGGTTAGAACGTTCGCTTTCTGACAATGAGACACGGGTTCGAAACTCACCATAGCTGATTTTTCAGGAAGTAGACTTCCTGATGTTATCGGTCTAGAGGGGTCGATCCCAAGATGCGGCACCTTTGGAAAGTGACTTAAAACCATACCACGGGTTGACCCAAGCCTTATGAGTGAAATTGGGTAGAGAGGACTCTTTGGGGGCCGTCGATAGCTGTGCTAGCACGGACTCATAAGTCATCGTGACCGAGGGTTTGAGTGTGCTGGCCTTGTTCAGATTGTTGATCACGCTAGATAACACGCTCTCTCCCAGAAATTGTAACTAAGGTCTGCTCAGCATAGTTGCAGAAACACAAATGTACCTGAGCAAGCGTCTGCAACAGGGATTGGCTAGCCGCCCTAATAGAGGAGTATCCTCGAATACGAGTGCCCAGCTATATATATATATATATATATATATATATATATATATATATATATATATATATATATATATATATATATATATATATATTGTAGCCTCTTCCTGTCTGTTTGTTATCGAACTCCTCCTACATTAGCCAGGGTACTTAGATAAGTATATTTCATTTTGACCAAAGAAGTCCCGTGGGGCACTCCCACACACCCATGCACATTATTTTTTTTCCTTTGATATAAATTAAAATTTAAACAGTAGAATGACTCCCACTTTGATTTAAATTAAATTTAAATTTGAGCAACAACAAAAAAAAACTCCTATCCAAAATATAGAAGGAAAAAGCCAGAAGATAGAGGTCACAGAGCAAAATGAGACAATAGGGACAAGTTGAGCAAGAAATCACCAATCAGTGGGCAGTACTTTACAATACATATTTGTTGCGACAATTCAACTGTCATATAAATGTTGAAATTTGCTCAATTCATTCAATCAAGAATTGCATGAAATACATATCAAAGAGGTCAGATTAAGCTGTTTTTTCAGAAATCCCCGCGAATATTTTGACTTTTGATTTAAATTTAAATTTGAACAAGGTTATGAATCTTATCCAGAATATAGAAGGAGAAAGCCAGAAGATGAAGGTTACATCAGCAAGATCATTAATAGTGAAATGCATCATTTATCTCCACAAATTAGAGCAATGATTTAAAACCTACCATCATTTTCTTACCAAAAAATTGTGTGAAACGCAGCAAGGCGCAGGTAATTCGGCTAGTATATATATAGTATCGCTTTAAATCTTACTTTTTAGTGGATGCTCATATTTGAATACACACTCCGTTTTATGTTTTAAACAGTATATTTATTTTTGCCTATTGGATTCAGGAAATCTTATAAAGAAAAAATACGCCTTTTAGAAGGATTCGAACCTGCAATCGCCTTTGCAAGAGGAAACATCGTCAAATTCGACGTACTTTCGACCGATTCGGTCACGACGTCCGTCTTCGATCAAACTGGTCCGAATAATGAGTTAGAAGCGCAATTCTTGACAGATTTATCAAAAGCTTATATCTGCTCAGTTTTGTATCAAAGCAATTTCTAAAGAAGTAATGGATTTTTTTTTTTTTATTAATTTGACAGATTTTATCACTTTAAAGGTTATTTTAGTGGATACACATATTCGAGAAGGTTATTTGTAAACAGCATATATAATGATTAATATCATAAAATAAGAAACAAATAAAAAACTTTTATGAATTTAATACGTTTCGCTTTTATTGAAACTTTATTAGAAAATTAGATATGGATGGTAAAAAAAATTCTATCATTTTTAATTTTGAGTTGTTTGTTTTTCATTGGTTAATCACACATTACATTACGTTCATTTGTCTTGTCAAGCAGCGTTCGTGTGTATAATTCATGCGTGTATGCGTATCATAATTCCAGCTTGTCTTTGCAGAATTTGGATGACAATGTGTATTTGTTTGTGTACATGAGTGCGCCTAGTAGGCATTTTTATCCATATTTGCTCGTTGTCTGCATGTTATTTTGGAGACGTTTTGAGTAAGGGTGAAAGAATTTCGGTTACACCGATTGTGGTTGTACAGGGCGGTCCGAAATTATCGTCACCCCTACATTTTTTTTTACATTTCATATGGTTGACACGAGCTCCTATAGTTTGTGAGACAATTTGGACTTTTGGACCGCCCTGTAGATTGACATATAGATTTTATAAAAGTTGGTGATACAATAAAGTTTGTTTGAAGTATATTTATGGATGGTAAAATATTTATCCGAACTCCCTCTAAGTATTTCCTTCGTCATTATGTTCTTTTCTCATTAGGGTGGCTTTTATAAAATCGAGGTTATGGCCTGTTTTGTTTCTTTGTGTTTATAAAAAATTTAAGCTGCTTGAACGTGTATCGTCTGGCATTTTGATTTTTGCTAAAAAAAAAAAAAAAAAAAAATCTGCGTTCGTTTTTCATCCCAAACCACTAAAACGGTTTCACTCCAAATTCTGAGAAGTGTATTTGAGGTCTACCTTTAGGTTATTTCAGAGCGGGTCAGAGGCTTGGATTTAATTTTAGGAGTCGTCGAACAAGCTGTTGCAGTAACCCAGGTCACCCGATTCCAGAAAGAAAATAACACAGAAAAAATTTGACAACCACCAGACGAGAATTGAATGCAACGATAAGGTCGCTCCCACATCAAGAAAATGTCTTTGGCTTGTGTGCTTGATCTATTCTTCGCTGTTACCACGAAATTTACTTTGAAAATTGTATAAAATTATTCTTTGAAAACTATTAAGAGAAGTATTTTCTATTTTTCATCACTTTATGTAGTTTTCTTTTCTGAGGATCTTCTTTGTAGTGCTATGATTTGTATCGTAAAAAAGGCATATTTCTATTGCATTGATAATTTATATATTTGTTATTTCCTATCATTTGGCTCGCAAAGCACTTAATTTGTGTAATTTATTCATTTTTATGTGTTAACTATAAATATCAGCGTCCAGCAGAACAGAGTCTAGTGCCAGATATGTAACTATCACCCTATCAGACCCTAAGGAATCTTTCAAGCTGCCGTGTAACCCTGAATAAAAAAAACGTGATTGACTTTTTTCAATCTACACAGTAAAAATGAAGTTAAATACTCAGATCGATACAATGGTTGAGTGGAAGTAGTCCTAATGTCATCGGGTAAGGTCAGGGCAGTATACGACACCCTGAGAACTTTTGCATATAGAGTGCACCTGAAGAACTTTCTTCTGAGGAAGGACCTCCTTTTGATTCCGAAGAATACGATTCGTTCCTTAAAAATTAGGGCATAAAGAAAACGTACTTCGTCGCCTTACTATCCACAAAGCAATGGCCGGACGACAGAACTGGCCGTCAAAACGACTAAGCGTATACTCCCAGACAACACGGACAGCTGTGGTTGGCTGTGTCATGATCGTGCAGCCCGTGCTTGGCTGACCCAGCGTAACACTTTCGTCCAGGACCTTGGCATCCCTATGCTACGGGTCAAATACCAGATACATAAACAGTGGAGAAAATTGGTGAGGCAGCAATCGCTAAAAGGAACGGAACGTACAATTTTACAATTAATATTGTCGCCCACTTCGAGAATTGCAAGCCCTTAACCTCGTCAGTGGACGAAAACAGGGAGCATCGCGAAAATACTCGGTAACCGGCAGTACCCTGTGCGGGTGGATGGAAGCTATCGGGTAACTCTACGCAACCGTCGCTTCCTCCGTAAGATCCACCCAATTATTGACGTCCCACGCCACTCTCCGCAGGTATCAGGTCCCTCGATCTCATGGCACCGCAACTTACAGCCGGTTCAAGATATCAACACGGAGAATAGATTAAACACATTTAGGCCAGAACCGTATGATACATCTACAGGTTCAGAAGCTGCCCGATTAATTCTCTGTGGTGATCGACTCGGATTATAATCCCTTATCACCCAACGTATTAGTTTGGTGCAAAAATAATGACGGTTTTTTCTTAATGAGTAATGAACCAGAAGAAAAGGGAATTGACGACACCAAGGACTTATTAGGCCCAATACAAAACAATACTGGAGAAAACCAATATCGGTCGACATCAGCCGCATGTCAACGCCCATGTCGAAATACGCGAGCACCTCGAACACAATCACAACAAATTCGAGGAAAATCGAACATATTCTGGGTTAATCCTTCAATTAACTACGGTCAGATGTGGCAGTGGTCATGTAGAGTAGAAATAGAAGGACCCATTAGATAATGGGGGGGATTTTCACAGGCAGACATAAATTACCTTGTCCTGTACTATATAAACAGCTCAGTGGCCAGGGGACAAGTGTATTTTTGTATTTGTATCTCTTTGGTACGAGAATAAAGTTAGTGAGAATTGCTACTACCATTACCGTTGTAGTTATTTCACAATCTTCATACCAACTGAAAATTTATCCCCTATAATTTCACCTTAAATCATTCCACTCCCTCTCCATTCTGGGAAGGTGATTTCCAGCAGTAGCCGCCTATCTATATGTATAGCTTAGTAAGTGTATGAGAGTATATTCGTAAGAAACGACTTTTTTAAACGCTCTTCATATATTCTGTTGCGATTCCATCTTATTTTCCTTATGTATATCTTTAAAGGAAGACTGGTGATCAGTTATACCTGTTTTTCCTTTCGATTTAAAACTCGCCATTTCATACAAATGGCTACCTGATGCAACCCCTGAATATTTCATAAGTTGTAGATTCTTATAACTTCTCTTTTGACACTGGAAACACATCGGTGAGATAAAGTTCTAAGTTTGATCTTATCAGACCGCTATGGAGGTTGTTCATAATTCCCAAAGAACTTCATCACAATTCATTGGTATCTGCCGATCATTTTTGTAATTTCCAGTCGTATTTTTATGTTTAACAAGTTCTGTAGTTATGAAAAAGTTCGTTTTAATCGTTTAATCAACTTTTAAATCTTCACTATAGAAATGTGGTTATTAATTTGAGACTTTGAAATTCAGGACACTACAAACAAATGGCTACCGTTTGTTTACGCCTGCGCAGAACGAACCCGGTTTTTTCATAACTGTTCAAGTAGGCGTTGTCACAATTCAGCAAATAAAGCTTCAAATTCAATACCTATTTAGCGGCAAAATATTATGCGTCTAATAAAGTGAGACACAACGAATGATTAGATTAATTAGTCATCGTCTTACACGTATCATTATCTTTCAAATAAATTCGAAAAACCATTGCTTCTTAATCTTTATCATGGTTTGCATAATTTGTCAGAATCTTTATGGCCCATCTTCACCTTAAGGTTAAAAGATTGAATTTAAATTAAGTCAAATTAATATAAATCTAATTTAAATTAAATGTTAAAATTCAAAATTGACGAATTTAATATTAAAAATTTTCAATATTAATTTCGACAATTTTAAAATTTTGAAGTAAATAAATACTCAATTTAATCAGATGTTAAAATTTTAAAAAACTGTATGAAGTTCTAAATAATAAAACCATTTAATATCACTGACTGATGTTGCTATAACTCAAATTTAAAATGTGTTTCATGTTCCTATTTTTCTTTTAAATGGAATGAGTGGAATACTCATTAGAAGAAAAATATTCTTCTTGGAAACAGTAAAGGAAACAGTTCTATACATCAGTACTATCCCCCAAAAATGTGTTTGCTTGGCATCCGTGTCCTTCACCTCAAAATAATTCCTTAAGCATCACATGGACGTGCGTCTACCCCAGTTTAAGAGCCACAAAAACAGAGAAAGGTTATCGATATATTTACCCCGTCTATATTTTAAGCAACAGGGTAGACTGGAATCTCTAGCCTTGAGTGGAAACCAGTTTAAGAGAAATAAAATTTTGAATTCCAAACCGTGGAAAATCCAACGGTAAACCACTTCAATATATTTCCCAAGAAGGCATAGCAATTCACATATTGATGTGGGCCCAAAGTCGGGACCACGGAAGGAAAACACGGAACACAGAGGTAAGAAAGATATATTAAACAGAAAGGTTACAAAGATAGTGTAAGTGTAAGCGGAGCTTACTATGTGCTAGTGTCCAATATTGGTAGTCGTACGCGGCTGATACTACGGTATTAGAATACTCTCTCTCTCTTTCCTCCTCTTCTCCTAGAGTGTTATATCGCATACTTTATATAGTCCTGGAAGAGTCTATGTTGTAGGTTTGTTACGGTCTCACAACACATATAATAATAATAATAATAATAATAATAATAATAATAATAATAATAATAATAATAATAATCTCCTTATTGATATGGCAGTCCCTGCTGCCTGCAATGTATCTTTGAAGATATTCAAAAAGCTGTCAAAATGCAAGGACCTTGAAATAGAAATCTCGAAAATGTGGCATATGGGAACAACAACAGTCCCTGTTGTAGTTGGAGCCCTAGGACTGGTTGGAAATATTGCAGTAGACTAATTGAAGGGATTCCTGGAAGTCCATGCCTCAAGGAGATACAAAAAAATTTTCTCTGACAAGTACAGGCCACACTTTACGAAGGGCTTTATCTATGTAATATATATATATATATATATATATATATATATATATATATATTTTTGTCAGTGGAAAGTGTCATGATGCCATTTCTAACCTTTGGTCTCTAAGCGGGACCCGGAATGTAATGTGTAATAATAATAATAATAATAATAATAATAATAATAATAATAATTGAGTAGTAAAGAAAACCAACAAATACGAAAGGCAAAGTCAAGTCGGTGAATAAGTGCAAATAAACCATAATACAACTACTACTGCACGGCAAAGAATATAAAAAAATTATCAAATGCAGAAATAATGGCAAGATAAGTCTCCTCATGGTCAATAGTCTGCTCGTCCCAAACAAGCTGATGTAGACAAACCCTGTACTCCTCAGTGGTTACGTAGTGTAGGTTTCAACAACTAAAACCGATGGTTTTATTTTTGCAGCACACGACCAATACTTGCTAAATAGAAATTACTAAGCACATATACTAAAAATTGTGTTAACCCGAAAGCCATTTTCTATGATAAATATCCAGAAAGAGTTGACCATCCTGTATCAGGTGGCACGATGTTAGCGGCCACTGAATATAAAATTTGGCGTGAAAGAATGGGCTAATCTCTGCACTGGAAACTATACGGGAGGGAAACGGCATGAAACTGGTATGAACATCACCCAGACCTGGTTACAGAGATAGGACCTGTAACAATTTTATGGGATTTTACAATACAACACAGAGAACAATCAAAGCTAATCGCCCAGACATCGTTATCAAAGGCACACAAAAAAAAGAATGAGATTTCTTATTGACATGGCAGTTCCTGCTGATTGTAATGTATATTTGAAGGTCTTCAAAATAGAACCATAAAAATGCATGGATCCTGAAGAGGAAATCTCAAAAATGTGGTACATGAGAGTGTCAATAATTCCAATTGTATTTGGAGCCCTCGGATTGATTGGAAAAGGTTACGATAGACTCATTGAAGGAATTCCCGACAGCCTATGCCTGAAAGACGTACACAATTGTACAGCTCACAGATTTCGAAGAGCTTTATCTATTTAAAATGCGTGTGATCTCGTTTTCTTTTTTGTTTTGTTTTGTTTTTGTTTTTTTGTTTTTATTTAAAAAATGATCAGTGATAATGGAGCCATTACTGGCCTTAGGTCTCTGGTTGGAACTAGGAAGGAAATGTGTATGCATAATAATAATAATAATAATAATAATAATAATAATAATAAACGGTCTCTGTGGAGCACCATGATTGCTTCCAGGCTTAAGATCCATGATTGCTGCAACCTAAGGAAGGTTACTGAATAGAATAATCACGCGAAGGTTGGTAATTAACGATAATACTTAGGACAAGAACAACACATATAAGATTCGCCAACGGTGCATAGAAGAAATAGTCAACTACTAGAAGTGAGTCAAGGAAACAATGAATCAACCAACATACAGTATTTAATATTGTATTTATGTAAATGAGGCAATACCCATTATCGTCCGTAAGTATGTTACAACAATGAGCTATTTTGAATATTGATATTTATCAATGTTAGCTTAGTCAGGTAGAAGTCTACACTCGGTGACGTTCAAACTTAATACAGTAGTTATGCTCTACGGAATTATCTCATTAAGCATTACTCTACAGTGAAGCATAATGTTTACTTCACTTAATCTACAAGACTAAAAAGTGAATTAAAATCAGTACAGTAATAATGATCTGCCGAGCTTGCTTACTCATCATTTATTCGCAGCTAAGCACCCCTTATTAGTTATATAGATCTATTTTGACTTCTATGATTGTCAAAGGAAGAATATGATATACATTTCTATATATCAAAACTGTTACAGTTTTTTGTGTATATGTACATATAACTAGGGTATTTATTGTAAAAATTTACAATTGTGGCACGTGGCCGATGAAGGGGAGGGGTAAAGGCTGGTCCAAACTAACTATCCTATACCTAGCTAATCAGATTCACGACCCATTCATACATTACAATTTACCCATTCACCACAAGAACGCGTCCGTCACGAAACAATCCTCCAACCACCATAATACCACATCCTCTCAAGGGGAACCTAGCAAAACGCGCCCCACACCATAAAAATTTGATGATAATACATAAAATACATAAAATTTTAATAATGATAGAATGAGAGGGGAGGGAGATGAACCCACAAATAACTTAAAAGTAACACAAATGCAAACTAAACATAATAAATGTTAGTAGGGGACCGTCCAACCCTCAAAATAGAGAGGCCGCTGTATTCTGCCCAGGGGACAGAATCAAGAGGCAACTCTCGCTAAAGGAGTGGGAAGAAGGCTAAAATATTATGCGGGAATGGGAAAATATAAAGCTGACCCAGTCGAGATAAAAGGGGGCCGAAACAAACTGGGGAGGTTGGGAATCTCGACTTGGACCATAACCAAAGAGTAGCCGGGTTACAGGCCAGGAACAACACTTACTCACATTAACTAGGTACACTGAAGCTTGTCTAACCTAACCAAGGGGAGGGTTCCACAGGAAGCCACCCCGATGTACAATAGGTTGACCTAGAAGAGAAAATCAAGGCTAGCCCCGGTCACACGAACCAAGCTCGCCTCTTTTACCCACCTTTCGCTAAAGACTGTCGAATGCAATCGTTTTCTATCAGATCTAATCTTCATCTTGAGCTGATGCTCAAAGAATTGGATCAGATGCTGATGAGAAAGACGGTTGCCCCGCAAGACTTCCTCCTTTCGCGACGTCCAAATCACCATTCGAGCCGTGGCCAGCAGCGTCAGAAACACCATTCGTTTCACCCCGGAATACGGGGGCGACACATTGTCACACGCGTATGCGCGATCAATGGACACAAGCTGTTCGGGAGCGAGACGAGCCGTCAGCTCGCCGACATGGTCCCATAAAGGGCGGACCCGGGGGCAATGGTAGAAGGCGTGCGAAGCCGTTTCTTCTAAGCTAAGACCACACCGTTCACAGTCTGGCAAATCCGCCAAACCCCATATGAAAGCCTTGTCGTTGAGGGGCAGCCGATTCCGAGCCAATCGCCAGGTAAGCGAAAACTCAGGGTTACTGAGGTAATCCGCCGCTGGCGCCCAAGACCAGTAGGAGCGATACTCCTCCTCCGACAAGCCGAGCGTATCACGTAGGGAATCCTTCGCGGGCCCCTCCACTAATCCACGATAGAAGACCTTCCTAGGCCGTGAAAGGTCACTGGACCGGGGAATGGCCTTCAAGGCTGACCGACACTCGCGGATGAAATCCGACTCGTCCCGGGGTTTACGACGGCGCTCAACCCTCGAGATGGGGGGACTGATGGTAAGGCTAGGGAAGGCGTCCCTAACAATCCCCTCCAGAATCGGATCTCTCCCAGTCAATGCGCGGCGTAGGAAAGCCAACCTAGAGGCACGGATGTGACTCAAGAGGTGCGGCATTCCCATCCCCCCATGACACGGACGTTTAGTGCAGACTCGTCTGTCGACCCTGTTCACGCGTCCCCTCCATAAAATGGAGGATAGCGATCGCTCGAGCGCCTTCCAATGGGTCTCACAGAGAGGAAGTACAGACAATCGATAAAGAATCAGGGGGAAAATGTATGTAGCACACACCTCTGCCCTGCCCTTCACGGACAACCGCCTTCGATTCCAAGTCTTGCCGGCAGAATCGACCTTTGCAAGTACTTCAGACCAATTCTTCTCCAGCTGGAGGTCCGGTCCAAACCACACTCCAAGAATGCGGACAGGTCCATCCGTCCAACCGAAGCGGCCCGGAAGAGCGACCCCCTTCCAGGCACCTAACCGCAAGCCGGAAGACTTGTCGCGGTTTATCTTGGCCCCTGTCACCTTCTCGTACCGATCAAGCGCCTTCTGCACCGCCTCGATGTCGTCCCGGGACGACACGAAAGCAGATACGTCATCGGCGTACGCGGAAACCCTGGCTCGAGCCCCTCCAGGAACGGCGATTCCGTGTAGGGCCAGACTGCCGGTCTCGTCCTTCAGCCGGCGAAGGAGAGGCTCCAACGTCAAAGCATAAAGGAGAGGCGACAGCGGACAACCCTGACGAACCGACCTAGACAGCACGAACGCGTCCGACAACCTTCCGTTCACCTGTACCACAGCACTGGGGGAGCGATACAGGAGGCTAATCCAGCGGCAGAAGTTGGGTGCGAATCCAGCGGCCTGCAGGACAGTAGCAAGGTAGCGATGGTCGACCCTATCAAATGCCTTGGACTGATCCAAATTGATCAGCGCGGCTTGCTCGTCGTCTTTTACACCCTCTATGATCGTGCGGATCAGATGCAGGTTGCTCTGAATTGTTCGGCCCCTCACAGAACAAGTCTGCTCAGGTCCCAACAGAGACTCGGAAACTGACTGCAAACGCTCCTGCAGGATCTTGGCCATAATCTTTAACTCTGTGTTTAGCAGAGTTATGGGCCTGTAGTCATCTAGTTTCCCCCCACCACCTTTGCCCTTTTTCAACAGAGTGATCACGCCCCTGGTGATCCGATTGGGGATGGACCCCGACCGAAACCAGTTGTTGAACACTGCAGTCAAAATCGGAACAAAGATGTGCGACAGCCTCAAGTACAATTCATAGGGCAAACCATCCAGACCGGGCGACTTGCCTCTGCCGACCTTCTTCAAAACCGCGTAGACTTCGCCCTCCGTGATCTCTCCCTCGCAGCTAGCCGCTTCAGTCGGCGAAAGCCGAGGAAAGTCAGCCAAATAGCTACGAAACTCCTCCTCACGGAGACCAGGCTCCTTGGTAAACCGGCTCTCGAAATGGCGCCGAAACGCCTCGCACATGTCGTCAGTGGCCCGAAGAGTACGCCCCTCCGGGGATTCGACTTCACGAATGTAACGATCGCCACCTCGACGGACCTCTTCCCTGCGCAGATCTGCGCCCAAGTTCACCGCTTCGGAAGACTTGCTTAACTTATGTCTAATTACCTGACCCATGTACCGCTCGCTATTCGAACGATCCAGGGCCTCCTTAGCTAAGGCTATCTCTAGGGGATCCCCCCCAGCCACCGCCCGTGTGTAACTAGCTTTAAGCGTCTTCACCTTATCGGCTCTATCTAGAGCGAGCCGTTTGCTGAAATTAGTGGTGAAGGACCTAATCCTACATTTAAGGCGTTCCCACCACTTATTCCCGATAACCGCCCCCACTAGCTCCCGCTGCACTAGTCTAATTAGCTGTTCCCGAAAGTCCTCCCTGTCCAGTAAGGACAGATTGAACTTCCAGTACCCAGCCATTCTAGGCCTACAGTCTAACGCCACCCGGGCACAAACGAGTTTGTGGTCCGAGTAGCCTACCCAGTGGAACGTAGGGCAATCTAACAGATCTATGTCGGCTCTTCTAACTAACATTCTGTCAAGGTAGCTGACTACCTTGTCAAAAGGCCAATTAAGAGCCCACGTCCACATTTTCCCCCCGGGATGATCGACCCGGTATCTATCGACGAGACCATAATCGTCGATCAGATCAACCAGGCTACGATCGCCCCTTCTCCCGCTAGCTCCCCGCCCCCTGTCTAACTTGGGGTCCAGGATGGCATTCCAGTCCCACATTAAAACTAGGCGCGTTGAATCCACTAGGAACGGCCCCAACCGCCGAAAAAACGAGACCCGCTCCTCCCGGTCGTTGGGCGCATAAACCGCAACGACTCGGAACGAACCACTTTTCACGGCAATATCGGCCACGATCAACCGGCCCTCGGCATCGGTATGCACAAGGTCCACCTTCGCATCGAGAGTACGCCTGACAAGCAAAGAAACTCCTCTGGCAGAACGGTCCCCATATGCTGAATAGACGACAAAGTCATCGTCCAGCACACACGCATCGGAACTGCAAACAAAGTGGGTCTCTTCGATCGCGGCAACATCCACATCCAGGGACAGAAGGTCCCGGAGCAGGCGGGCAGCCTTACCCCGATCCCTTAAGCCCCTCACATTCAAAGTCGCTATCTTAATAGACATCTTCTAAGCCTGCAAAGAAAGAAAAGAAGAAGTGCAATAAACCTATTCACATACCGGACGGAAATCTGCGGGTGAAAGGACCCCGACGGATTGTCCCAGGCTCCCCACGCCTAACTCTGACGTTATCCGTCCTTCTGTGACAATCCCGCCGACGTCCGTGGGGTAATTTAGTTTTAGGGCCCTATATAATGATGGGTGGAGACGTACGGGGGCCCTCCCTGAACAAAACAAATGGATTTTTTTAAGATCTTGCAACCCAGTTTCCACCATCCTTATCTCTGGGAAGGCTTCTCTGGCCTCGAAGAGATGGGTCCAGACTTTCAAGTGCCTGCCGGTATCCCTGATCAGTCCGACAACTCCCGGGGCACCAGGAAAATTTCTGGGGTCCTCCACTGATTTACCATCAACAGATGACAGTTTAATTAGAGGCCCCAGTAATGCTTTCTTGCGAGAGGAGAGGTTTTTGTCTATCTCCCCTTTCTCTGCTCTACAGATTTCTTCGACCCTGCCGAAGATCCTTTTCTTCTTTTTCCCCCTATCTGGGGGTGGTGGAGTGGGAGTGGACGAAGAGGTTGGAGTAGGGAGGGGTGATTGGGGAATTGGAGGGTCTGATGCAGTAGGAGTAGGTGTGTGCGGGGGTGTGGGGGTGCTAGGCGGGAGTGGATATCGAGACAGGGAGGGAGGGAGACTCCTGTCTGCAGAAGTGTTTTTCTCTTTTTTCACTGGTGAGGAGGGGGCGGATGTAACTCTGTTTTTCTCCCTGCCCCTATCTTCACTAATATGACCAATTAGTCTGTGTATTCGATCTGCTTGTTCGACATGTTGTTCTTCTTCCTCCTCGTCTTCCTCTCGGTTCCTTTTCAAGGAGACTGCCCGTTTGGGAGGCACTTCCTTCACCTCCATGTCGCTGTTTTGTTGCTGGAGCTGTTGCTGCTGCTGCTCTTGTTTTTTCTGTTTTTTGAGCTCCTTTGAAGCTTGTCCTTCTTTTGGCCTCTTTTCGAGCTGTTTTTTAGGGGGCGTTTCCTGCGGGGCTGAAACAGTATATGTACATATAACTAGTGAGTTAGTCGAAATGCCTGGACTCACTTTATAGTCTACCAATAGAAGGTTAACCAATCAGAGGACGCAGAACATTCTATCCGTCGTGTATAAAGGCGGCCATTTTTGTTTACCCTACCCGAATGTCCAGTCCAGAGTTTGTTCGACGAGTGTCTGACTTTCTTCTGACCGGAGGCGGCGCGATTTTTTAATTCTATTTTTTATATTGCAGATTGACGATCTTGTTCTTCGGTTCACGAGGATTTTCCTTAATATTTGTTTTTGCTTAAGTTTTCCCTTTTTTCTTTCTTTCATTTCTTTTTTTTTTTTTTTCTGGGCTTCAGCACACATTTTTATTTTTTTTAGTCCGGTTTGACAAAGTCTTACCGGACGACTGCTTTTTATTTCTGTTTATTTCTTTTTAGTTTTTCGTTTTAAAACAATAAGTACCGTTTAGGAAAAAAGAAAAAGAAAGCTTTGGTTTTATTTCCTTTTTAGTTTATACCCTCCCTCGTTTTTATTTATTTAGCGACTTCGGTTGCAATCTTTTTTGGTTTGACTAGTTTGTTTTTTCTTTTGGCATTTAATTTATTTCTTTAGCAGCTTCGGCCGCAAACCTTTATTTTTAATTTGGTTTGACTAGTGTCAAACCAGATTTTTTATTTTATTTTTATTTTTCTTTCTGTATATTATATTTGAATTTATTTGACCAAAAAATAGAGGAGTTTCTTTTATTGTTTTTTCTTTTATTTTCGGCAGCCTTTCGGCGCCATTTTTATTTAAAAAGAAAAAAAAGTCTTACCTGTCTATTTATTTCCTTCAGTTGATCTAGTTTGTAGTTTGTCTTTTATTTTATTTATTGGGTTTACTTTTAGTTTTCCCAGTTTATTTATTTTTAAAGTTCATTGTTTTTGCTTTTGTAATTTTAATTTCCTGGTGTATCCAGGTTTTCCTTTATTTGTTTAACTTTGTTTGTTTTTTCCTTTTCCCAACTCCTTTCCCCATTGTTAGAAAAAATATATAGAGACCCGCAGGTGGTAGTTTCCACGCTCTTTCAATATGGCCGACGAAGCCAGTCGGTCAATTGTTAAAAAGGACCTTTTCGGGGCGGCTGCTAAGGCCGACCCGCCGGATAAAACTAAATCCGCAAAATAACGGGCAAATGCTGCCCCAAATTTAGAAGAACGTGCGAAGGATGCTAGTAGCACAAAAAAGGGAGAGACTAGGCAGGTCTCAAGCCAAAATGACGAGGTGCCGAAGGAGGCACAAGCTGACAGCCGAGGAATTGCCCTCTTGTTGGAAGTCCCCCACCAAGTTGCATAGTGAACATGGAGGATTTCTTGGAAAAGGCCAAGGGATATGCTCATCTTGTAAATAAAGATGGGCTCCTTGAAGATGTCCAAGAGCTCAATGTGTTCTCAAAGAGAATGGTGTCGGTTTTCGTGGTGGACAAGCGAACTCGCAAAATTTGGCGCTCCACGAAAGACATAGTGATTAAATCACTTTTGTCCCTGGGGATAAAACCCCAAAGAGTCATTAAAGGTGCTGGGTTCTTCATGTGGGACATTCTGCTGCCCACGCCAGAAGATTGCCTAGCAATGGCCCAAAAAGAGTTGATTACAAAGGACCTGATTCTAAGGACGGAATATGAGGGTCGGCGAAGGAACAGGGTAGCCGTTTTTGAGGTCCCTCTTCAAATTTCGGGGGAGCACCTGGCTGCATTTTTTATGCAGTTCGGTCAATTTTAGGGGCTCTCTCCGATAATTTGAACGGGGTATGGACTTTCGATATTATGTTAGATCAGACGGCCTTCAAGTCCATCCCCAGCTGTTTGGATTTAGGCGACCGGAAAATGCCGGTCATTGTGACCGGTAGGAAACCTACTTGCTGGAGGTGTGGAGAGACTGGTCACCTTTCCTCCTCCTGTCCAGAGAAGAAGGCCCCTGGAGTTCCGGTCGCAGGCGACCAAAATCCCCCTTTGGCTGAGACTATCAAATCCGCGGCGCCTTTAGTGGGCCTAACTGCGAGGTGGACCGGTGGGGAAAATCCCTCGGTTGGGTCCTTACCCACATTAACCCCAAAACCGAAGCCTACCACAAGTGTGGATAAGAAAAAGGAAGAGGGGGAATGGCGCCTCGTAGTTAGAGGCAAAGGGAAGATCCAAACAGCGGGACCTCCGTCCCATCATGACCCCAGGGATAAAAACACCTACAGCCCCATTCCCTCTACCAGCTCTGAGGGCGACGCCTCGGCGTCTTATGAAAAAAACGCTACAGAAACGCAAAAATTAAACGAACCAAGCTGGCAATAAATCTTAGACTTAAAGAAATTGAAAGAGAGACTGGAGACCAAGAGGACTAAAAATCAAATATCGCTGGGGGCACCGGGCCCCCTACCCTCTGCCCCTTCTTCCCCTTCATCATCTAAAAAGTCATTCTCCAAACCACCTCCGCCCAAATCTTTGTCAAACTCTCCGGCTAAATCATTTCATTCAACCAAACCTTCTCCGGTGAGGACGCCTCCTGGATGGACACCCTCCACAACACCCAAAGTCACACCTATTTCTACACCCTGTCATTTTCCTCAAAAAAAAAATTTAGAAGTCCAGATTCACAAACAGCTACTGACAAGAAAAAAAAGAAAATCAAGACACCTTATCTCCCAGGAGAAGACGTCTGCCGTGTATCCCGGGAACAGGCAGAATGGGTCTTCGGGCAGACGGGGAACCCGAAAAACTTAAAAGTTTTATGGAACTTTAAACTGATAAACGGTTTGGATGTCAAAAATCCCGATAATTTCCCATCTGCCAAAAGAATTTTGACAGTAATAAGAACTGGGCCGGGTACGCGGGAGATTTGGGGCATGATAGAGGAGGCCCAGTCGTCTCTAAAAATGGTGCCCCCAGCTGCCTACCTACTCGACCCAGAAATGGACGAATCAAATCAAAGTCTCAAAGGGAGGGTCCCCGTTTTTTTCACTCATCCCTTTATAGGGCTCTTAAATTAACCTATCCTTCGGACATCGGAGGCTTGTCTCAAGATGATACCGTCGAAAATGAGATGGCGTCCGGATCTGTGGGACGAGATGTCGTTGTCCTCACCCCAGCCATGTTCTATCCTGAAGGACAACCCTAATTCGATTTGACAATGGCGCTCTGGTTAGCTAGTTTGAATGTCCGGGGCCTGAGGTCCGAGTCTCGCAGGGCGAGGCTCTCTCGTGACCTTCAGCGTCTCGGGGTGAATGTATGTTGTTTGCAAGAGACCCGGTTTTCTTGTCATGACCGTGAGGACATACAGTCTAAGGAGTTCGCTCTTTATTCAGCATGTTTTGATGGTCGTTCGAGGGGTGTCTCTTGGCTAGTGAGCAGGTCTTTGAAGGCTGCATGTACCCTTGTCTTTGCGGATCCGGCGGGCAGACTTTGCGTGCTGGATGTTACCATAAGTGATAAGGTTCTACGTCTCATTGGGGTTTATGCGCCCAATATCCATGACGAGCGGCCTGCTTTGTTTCGGCAGATCGCGCCGTTCTTGACGACGTCTCGTCGGGTAGTTTTAGCGGGGGATTGGAATGCCGTCCTTGACCCTGATATAGATCGTATAGGGCAAAAACAAGGTACTAACAACCCGGACGTGAAACCATTTCGGGACTTTATCGATGAGTTTGATCTTGTCGATAAGTATCGGAATGAACACCCTCGGGAGGTAGCATGGACTTGGACAACTAGTGGCAACTCGGCTCCTGGGACGCTTGCGAGCTACCTCAACCGAGTCTTAGTTAAGAGAGTCGATGTAGGGCTCTTAGGGTGTCCAAGCTTCTATTACATAGTTTATACGGATCATAGGCTTGTCCGGGTCCGTGTAAACTTAGATAAGCCTAAGGTTAGATTGGATGGCTACTAGAAATTTAACTGTTCATTATTTAGTGAGCAGGGTTTCCGGGACCAGCTCTTACTAATGATACAAAGGGAATTGACGGGGGCGATTGTGGGAAACGTTTAGTGGGACAACTTAAAATCGAAAATTAGAACGTTTACTGCCGATTTTAGTCGTCGACTCAATCTAGATAGATTAGCGGCGCAAACGGCGTTAGAAAATAAAGTTGATCGGGCTGTGAAATCCCGTGTTAGTGGGGATATAGCTTTAGCTAAGGCAGAGTTGTCCTCCTTGCTTATCAAGACGGATCAAGCTCTGGTAGTTAGGGCTAGGTTTAAAAAAAATGACTTCTGGGGCGACTAATATGGCCGCTGAACTGCATGCAGAGGAAAATTGGAACGCCCCTAGACGACATATAGCGTGCGTCAGATTGCCGGATAGGCGGACCGTGACTACAAACGCGGGCATATGTGAGGTCTTTCGAGATTACTTTCAGGATCTTTTCACCAGGGAGCCCGATCCGAGCTCTGCTCAGTTCGACGCCTATTTAGCTGACTTTCCCTGCCTCGAGGCAGCTGAAGCGGGTAGGTGCGAGGGTCCCATTACAGAGTCGGAAATCTGGGAAGCGCTGAAGCAGGTTGGCCTGGATAAATCTCCGGGATTAGGTCTTCCCTACGAAGTGTACTTGAGGTTGTCGCACATTTTTGTTCCTTTGCTGGAACTGATTTTCAACCACTAGATGAAGCAGGGGTCTATACCTCAACGCTTCACCAGGGGTGTGATCAAGTTGCTGCATAAGGACAAGAACGGTGGGGATAGGTTAGGGAACTTTCGCCCTTTAACCATGTTAAACAATGAGTTAAAGATTTTGGCGAAGATATTAGCCAACCGTTTGCAGCTTGTCCTGTCTAGTCTGATTGGCCCTGAACAGACTCGTGCTGTGAAGGGCAGGACTATTCAGGGTAACCTTCATGTGGTATGCTTGATCTTAGAACAAGTCGACAGTGAAGCCGCGCTGATTAATTTAGATCAGTCCAAGGCCTTCGATAAGGTTGACCATCGCTTTCTGAAGGCTGTCCTTTCGGCGGCCGGTTTCAGAGCCGACTTTCGCTCCTGGATCCGACTTTTGTATGCGACCCCCGGTGCGCTGGTGGAAGTGAATGGGGTAAGATCGGAGCCTTTCGTATTGTCTCGCTCCATTCGTCAAGGTTGTCTGCTCTCGCCTTTGCTTTACGTTCTTGCGTTAGAACAATTCCTTTACAAGTTAAAGGCGAATCCGGTCCTGCACGGAATTTCCCTGCCTGGGGCTTCCACCTCAGCCAGGTATTCTGCCTATGCTGACGACGTTTCGGTTCTTGTGTCGAGCAGAGCCGAGATTGACGAAGTCAGCAAAGGGATCAGTGGCTATGAGATGGTGACAGGGGCCAAGATCAACCCCGATAAGTCTGTGGGCTTGCGGTTGGGTGCATGGAAGGGAGTTTCTCTTCCCGAACCTTTCCTCTAGACGGATGGGCCGATCAAGATACTCGGCGTCTGGTTCGGTCCTGATCTCCAGTTGGAAATGAACTGGTCGGAGGTACAAGAGAAGACCGAGATCTCGGTTAATCTGTGGTCTCGGAGGAGACTTTCCCTGAAGGGAAGGGCGGAAGTATGTGTTTCACACATCTATCTGATTCTCCTGTACCGACTCTCTGTACTTCCACTTCCGTATGCCAGACTAATTTTATTAGTACGGACCTTGTTCTCTTTCTTGTGGAGAGACAATGTCTCTATGGTATCTCGCGAGATCTGTTGCCTTCATCCCTCTGAGGGCGGTCTGGTTATGCCTAGCATTGATATTCGTCAACATATGCTTCGCATTACCTTTCTAGACCGAATGTGCCGCGGCTCGGATGAGGTGGGCACCTTTTGGAAAGAAGACGTCCGAAAACATTTCCCATCCCTGAAAATGTGCATTCGTGCGAGGGGGAGGCCGGCCGTACACCCCGAGCCGAGTGCTCCTTCTACCGCGAATGTCGTCGTGCTCTGAAACTCCTCTTACGGACGTCAGATGGACTCTCCGACCCCCAGGCGTTGTCTCTTAAGGCATTATATCGTCTGTTAGGGGGACCGTTCAAGATGACGAGCTCGGTCTTACGAAGCAGGAGGCTCGCTTGATATGGCCTTGGGCGCCTGGGTTGAAATGTCTCAATAATGATGAGGCATCACTCACCTGGCTGATCATTCGTGGGGCCCTCTGGGTCGGCAAGAGACTTTGTTCAGCAGGCTTTGAGATTTATCCAAACTGTCGTCTCTGTACTGGGGAAGACGAGACCATTGGTCACGTTTTTTTTTAGTGCAAGTCAGTAGTGCCATTGTGCGGGTTTATTGAAGGCCTCATGGTTCGCATGCTGCAGGGAAATTTTTTTGTCCTTGAAGCCAGTTCTGTTTGTAGCAATGTGGTGCCGCAATTGACGAAGGCTGAACACTATGTGTTCTGTTGCTTACTAGGGGTTATGAGAGTCGTGATTTGGACGACGCGTCAGAAGGAATTCTATGATGGCGAGAGTTCACCTCTTCCCAACTGATCTTGTTCTTTAAGCATCAGCTTAAAGTCAAGATTAGGACGGAAAGGCGGCAGTTCTCTGGTGGATGCCGGCCGCCTTTCGTTTCGTGTGTGTGATTTTTCGTATTTGTTGTTGTGTATGAATGTGTGTGTGCCTGTGTGAATGCCTTGGAGGAATGAATGTTTTTCTTATTTTTCATAGTCCCGTATCGATTTCGTCCAGTGAACTGATGTTTCTGCCACATTTAGGGA
Organism: Acanthosepion lycidas; assembly: GCA_963932145.1. Classification (NCBI taxonomy): domain Eukaryota; kingdom Metazoa; phylum Mollusca; class Cephalopoda; order Sepiida; family Sepiidae; genus Acanthosepion; species Acanthosepion lycidas. Next base: position 80,200,885 of record OZ010584.1, on the reverse strand, counting down.
TTGTGGGTTTTTTTATTACTAACCATATTTTTGTTTTGTTTTATGTAAATAATATTATATCATATTGTAAATAAACATTTGTTTTTTTTTAAATTGTTGTTTTCCCCTCCCCACACAGACTTTTAAATGTACATATGGGGACTAGTTAGGATTTCATAGAGAACTTGAGGTATTATGGTGTACGCAGTAAGAAAGGTAGGAGTGAATGTGTTGTTTTGGTGATAGGATTATTGTTGGTATGTTTGGGTCCGTGTCTGTGACTAGCTAAGTTTAGAATTAAGACAGAAGATGACCGTCCTTCCCCAACCCCCTTTTTGGCCTTGTGCCACATTTTGTACTTTTGTGCAAATAAATATTGAATGTCCAGTTCAGCTAGTCAGGCGAAGAGAACCAGAAGGATGAACTATGCTCTGCTACTTTTATCGAAATATCCACTGCTAACCTGAACAACGCTTTCCTACTGTCTTCGAAATATTCACTGCTAACTTCTGGATTCTATACTCAAAGACGACCGTCATGATGAACAACATTATAACAAAAACAATATTGGCTAATAAAGAAAATTGGTAAAATATGTAACGGCTTTCGTCCTGATTAAGTTCTTCTAAAGGAAGAAACACTCTGAAGAATATCCTTCAAATATTTCATTCTATAACGTTTTTTTTGTTTTTTTTTATTCTAAGGTTTCAGTTTAAAAAAAAATTCCTTCAATACAGATACATTCATTCAACTGTTTTTTCAGAGGAAAATGTTTTGTTTTGGACACTTTTATCTTTCTCGATGTCTTGGGTGTTTTATTTTTCTCATTGTTTGATAAGATTCGTTTTTCATTGAGCTTAAATTTTAGAATTTCATGCCTGTATTTCATTGTTCTTCGTACAATTCTTTCCTTCATCTATACTTCTTTGTAAGCGGCGCGTTAGTTATTACATATCTCTGCGGGAAATATGATTTATTGAAAACGAGGTAACATTTTACACGTGACTTTGATTTTGGCATGAAGCCATTAATTTGGGGCGTACTAATAATGATACCGGGGAAAAGCTTATTAACGACGAGGAACCGAGTCTAGTTAATTGCGTAGTTTTGATACAAGGACAAAAATAGAACATCCAGTGACTATCCTATTCATTTTAATGCTTTACGCATCAAGCTTGTTAAACTTAACACCATAAAGAACCATCTTGTTTATTTGGATTCATAGATCTTGTAAAAATCACTTATATGTGGCAACCAGTGACGAAATTACTATTAATACACTACGAACTCACAAGGACAATGTGCCCGATTTATTTAGGAAAGGCTTTTTAGTTTTGGTACCAAGACAATTATTTGTTTCTCGTGCTGAAGATCGAACTGATTATTCATGGTCTACGAATCCAACATTTGATGGTCATTACACAACTAGGCGGCTATCTACTGTGGAATTCGTGCATATTTCATTCAAAATGACATTACCATTAAGTGATTTTGCTTCAATAAAAGCGCTAACATTGTACAATACAAAACCAAATAAGGAAAATAATAGAAAGAACGTGTTGCGTCAAGTTTGCACGTTGTAAGATTCCGTTCTACTTGATAAGAATCGTCCCAAAGCCTGGATTTTAGATGAGCTCGACATCTAGATCCATTGAAAAGGAATATCTTAATTGTAAAACTGATGACTTGATCTTTACTAGATATGTATTTTCTAAATGGCATGATACCAACTCAGACGGGGGAGAAGACATAAGATTAGACCTAGCCTAAGTTGTAACGTTTGACATTATGTCTCCATTGAAAATCTGCTTTTGAAATCCTTTTACTTTTTTTATTTACTTTAAAATCTCAAAATGGTTTAATTTATTATTAAAAAATAGTAAATCCACTATTCAACTTTATCAAATACTAGCAGCATGGCCCGGCGTTGCCTGTGCTTGATTCAAAAATAGTACGACTCATACAGCAATCGCTATCACTTGACTTAAAATATTTTTGCCTTTCCTTGCCTTTAAAAGAGTGCCCTTTGCCGTGCTGATGTTGCTATATGCCTTACTTCTTGCCTATCTCAAACTGCGAAATTTTTCTAAGCTCTATACTAAACATTAAATCTGTTACGAAAAAAAAAACTAAACAAAATGAACACAAAACGATCAGCTTTAAAAAAGGACTCGTAACTGGAAAAACTGGATGAAAAAAGAATGTTAACAACAAATACTTTTTCACACCTAACCCAGTTCTGCGGAATCAGAATCAACCTTGAGTTTAAGCAAGCGAATGAGCCAATTGGAGTAAAGTGCCATGCAGATTTAAATTTTTCCCACTTGTGACGAATACAGCTATCAATTTTTTTTGCATGCTAGCATGCTAGTTAACATTCGTGTCAGTCAGCTGTTGGCTATCACGCTGGCCAATAGAATCTTCCTGCCTATTTGTGGCAGCCAGCTACTGGCTCTCACTCTGGTCAGTACAAAATGGCCGCAAACTACATGAAAACTGCCGTAGAAGCATGAAAAAATCGAATATTTCCACTATCGATGAGAGTTAGGAAATGCAAAGTTGGTCTTGGCCTTCCCACTAACTTGGAGCATGTGCATGTAAATTTTGGTGCAAATCCGTTTAAAATTGCGACCGTGCATTCGTTACACACACACACGCACACACATCTTGCCTTTTATAGATAGTGATAAAAATTAAAAATTCTATAGCGAGTTATTTTTAATAAAACTATTTAGTGTGTCGGTCGCCGTTTTTCATTCTCAACTTTAAAATGCGTTTATGTTCTTTGTTTTTAAATGGTGACTGAATGCACAATGAAAGAAGAATTTGCTTCGGCTAGACAATAAATAAAACTGCTATATACATCGGCAGTCAAAGCCCATTGCTAAAATTGTTAACTTGGGACCCTCGTCTTGCACCTCAGAAAATTCTATTACACACAATTTGGATGAGAAGAACCAAGAAAAAAAAGTGGTTATCGATAATTGCTCGCTACAGTAGTAATGGTCTTCGTGGAAATAAATAACAGTAGAAACTACAATGTCGTCTTCTTTTACAGAATTATTAATGTTCATCAGAGAATTTCTAAGAAGCAAGTTAGGAATTGTTCTCTCTGTAAAGCAAATTCCTATCAGAATTGCCCTACAAAATTTATTCCGTAAAATTGTCCTATAAAAATTATTTCGTACATTACATATGTAAACATTACATAGTGTAAAATATTAAAAAAGAATATTTACTAAGTTTAACGCATTATTTATTTTAATTATAAAATATAACCTTTTAAGATGAGCTAATGAACTTAATGAGTACTTGACTCTTGGAATCAGTCATTCGTCTTTGAAATTCGGTTCCTACGATAGGCATAATTCAAATACACAAAATAATGACACTTCCAGACGAAATACAGTACATTTGGGGAAAGACTAAAGTCAAGCAGTTCAAATAGTGTCCAGCAGTCATTAACAACTGCTTCTGATTCGCTGAAAAAGGAAATGAATAAAAAAAATTACTAATTTTTATTTTAGTTCCTAATAGTGTGATAAACATATGTTTTAGGACGTATCACAGCTGCATGGCCTATGAAAAAGATAATCATTTTGTATTCGATTCAGGAAAGCATATTGTATAAGATAAAACATTTAAACGCAAAGTCGCGGATTCGGTCTGGCCTTTTCATTTGCTTTTATCCAGTAACTTTATTGGAAACCCAACGCAGAATCATTCAAGAACGGCGTGATTTTGTCGGACAGTCCATAGCGTTAAAACCTTCTTCGTGAATATTAGAAAGGCCAAAAGCATTTACCACTGTCACATATCCTCGGAACCCATTCCATTACCTCTCAACGTCCGGACATTTCAGAGAAATTTCCTATCATCTCCATTCAAGCCAATCGTGATAGCCAATCAACTATGACTGACCGATTCGTATCAATAGTAAAGCGTAGAAAACCGCCGCCTGTTTGTAGACTTCAATTTAAGAAGCCGCTTTTATGGTCTGTTCGGCAATATGACACAGCTGAAATGCTAGCTACGTCCGATAGAAAAACAGATAGCCATATTATATTTCATCTGCGCTTCCGAAAGCAAGAGGATATCTGCGTTTGTTTTGAATGGTCTTTCTACCGAAAAGACAGTAAATTTTCTCTCTCTTACCGTAAATATGCGATATGAGGTTATCTTTTGCCTGACAGCGCATTTCTCAAACTCTGCAAAAAGATCTACATCCAGGACTCATCTGCGTACGCTAACGTTTAGTGCGCTAAACTGGTTAACCCTTATTAATGAGTAGTGATATCAATTCTCACTGGAAGACCCATACATATGTCCTTATGCCAAAACGAAACATTTTTTTAACAAATATTAAGACAGTTATTATACAACTTGTATCGGCATGGAGTAATGTTTGGGGAGATAGTATAGTTGACTATTTCTACTGAATAGTGAATTTTATCCTCATTGGGTCTCTCATACATAAGCGTTAAGCCTAAACTACGCAAGGCTTACTACAAGATCATTGGCGACAGAAAGAAAGAAAGAAAGAAAGAAAGAAAGAAAGAAAGAAAATCTTTAGAATGCCTTCTGAGTTCAAAATGACCGTTGACCCTAAAATACAATTGTAATTAACGTTTCCCCCGCCCCAGAATTCACCGTCTCGTTACAAATGTGCTCGTTATTGGGAATAAAGGTTTGTTGACTTTGGCAAGAAATGGCTGGTTAACTTTAATGCCTCAAAAACAAAACTGCCCTCTTTTACCCACCACAGAGAACTCTCCCTGCCTCCCATTAGAATGTCTGATGCTCAACTCCACGAGAGCACCTCTCTGCGACTGCTTGATCTCATACTGTCCGTACCTGAGATGGAACAAATACATTGAATCAATAGTTTTATCTACCGCAAGGTAAGTTGGTTCTCTGTGTCGCGCCAAAAATATTTCTCGCCCGTGTCCATCCTTCAAATCTATAAATCCCCCATTCGACTTTGCATGGCATACTGTTGCCATATATGGTCTGGAGCCCTCGCTGTTCGTCTTAAGGTCTTCGACAAAATCCAGAGACATATATGCAATGTGATTGGCCCTGATCTGGTATCTCGTTTATAGTCACTTTCTCACAGACGTGCCATCGCCTCCCTCTGTCTTTTCTACAAATACTTTCACGGTAACTACTTCAACGAACTACTTTCCCTAGTCGCCAAACTGCATGAATTTTAACGTGTTACTAAACTGCCCTCTCAGTCCCACCCTTTCACTGCCGAAACAGTTAAATGTAGCCGTCTCTTCTACTCCAATAGCTTCATGTCTCGCACTTCGCGTCTGTGGAACTCCCTTCTACTTACTTGCTACCCTGATAGCTATAATCTCCAATTATTCAAATGCAATGTCAATCGATATCTCCAGATGCCTTGATCTATTCCCCGTCCTTCTCGTCATCATTTCCTCTTTCACGCCTCTTTACTCTTGCTCCCACTTTCTGTAACCCCTTGTGTGCTAGTGGCATACTCGCCTTGCTTGGGGTGAAACGCTTAAAAACATTATTTGTTTCATAAATCAAACCCTACTTGTTATATTAGGAGCCACATTATTTACGAATTATATCATCATCTTTGAAATTGTGTTTTTTTGTTTTTGTTTTTGTTTTTTTGTTTTTTGTTGTTTTTTTTTTGTTTTTTGGGGTTTTTGTTTTTTGTTTTTTTGTTTTTTGATGATGCGGATATTTTGGACAAGCATCTATGTTTATCGTGTTTTGATCGTTACCTTATAAGCCGATAGATTTTCAGGGTTTTCTAGAACAGTCAAATGTTGAATTCGAGTCGATATTTACTAACCTTTACTGAGCACTTCAAAACGTTATTTAGTGATACAAGTCCTACTAATTTACTGATACAAGTCTTACTAATTAACACATAGCCTGTGTGGATAAGAAGTGGATTCATACGTTTACCAAGGGTATTTGTGGATGAGGAAATAAAACAAACTCGACTGGAATGGGAACTTCCAAATCCGATCCGTTATCTATTACACTATCTGCACATCTGAGCTTACAGCAACTGGCATTCCCAAGCGATTGCTCATCTCGGTATTGGCTAGGCTCGACGTTGATTAACTTCGCTGATCGGATCAGAACCGGTGTTTTAACGCGATATGGCCGTAAGCAAAACTAAAGAAAGAAACAAAGAAACAAAGAAAAAGAAAGCGGAGTGGAGTAAGAGAAAAATAGAAAGATAGGAAATAATTCAAAGGAAAAAAAGTGTAAAAAAAATAAATAAATAAATCAGAAAACAGTGCTAGAAAGAAAGAATGAAGACGAAAGAAAAAAGAAGTGTGTAAAAGAAAGAAAGAAAATACGTGATCTCGAAACATCTAACAAATACATTCCAATACAGCTTCGCTTTCCAATCAAAACAAGCCGAGTCATTATCATCTAGTCTATGTGTATTCTACTAACTCTGTTAGAACGTGAAATCAAACATCTAGCGCCGAAGTTTCAAATGGGCGATGTGTTTTCATCTTGAAAATCATTTTACGAATACTGAAACTCTAACACCAACTCCTGTTGCAAGTGGAAAAGACGCTGCTACTATTCCAGCCATTAATTAGAATATATGATCGTATAATTGAGTCAGTCTAAGCTGAGTTTAGTAAATTACTTGTTACTAATCTATACCCCTGCAAGGCGAAACCACGAAAGTCATAATCACGTCTATTCAAAAGGATGCGTATATTTGTTGTAGAATCAGTGCAGAATATGTAATCTATTTTGAGGATTTAATTATACGTCAGGATAATGTGTCTTTAACTATAACAACTTCAACAAAGTGAATTGGGAGTCAGAATGGGAAGGAGATTTTGCTCGTTCTCGCCTGATGTAACGTTCTATTGGGAATGGAGTGATCAGATGACTTAAAATAACGAAGTCTAGTTCCTAGTTCGATCCCTATTTTGTGCATCCCTATTTTGGCAATCACTATTTATGACATTCCTACTGGTAGAGGAAATACCACGGATTTTCCACGCATTTTTCAATATACCAAGTTGATTAAATTGCACCTTATGCCATAACTCATCATTCTATGATCAATCATATTTTTAACATTAGTATATGATATTTATCTCACATGTGATCAATCCCTCAGCCGTAGCACTGATAATCATTTGAATGAATTGTCTACGCAACCTGATGACTGTCTGTCAAAAGCTTATTTTGTCTAAATTGACCTTTTCACTAATATGAACTACGGTGGAATAATGGATATTTATTTATTTTATTATTTTATAATCTTCCTTTCTTTCTTGCACACTTTTCTTTTATCTTTCTTTCGTCTTCATTCTTTCTTTCTTTCGTCTTCATTCTTTCTTCCTTTCGTCTTCATGTTTTCTTTCTTTCCTCTGCTTTCTTTCGTCTTCATTCTTTCTTTCTTTCATCTTCATTCTTTCTTACTTTCGTCTTCATTCTTTCTTACTTTCGTCTTCTTTCGTCCTCATTTTTTCTTTCTTTCCTCTTCATTCCTTCTTTCTTTCGTCTTCATTCTTTCTTTCTTTCGTCTTCATTCTTTCTTCCTTTCGTCTTCATGTTTTCTTTCTTTCCTCTTCTTTCTTTCGTCTTCATTCTTTCTTTCTTTCGTCTTCATTCTTTCTTACTTTCGTCTTCATTCTTTCGTCTTCATGTTTTCTTTCTTTCCTCTTCATTCCTTCTTTCTTTCGTCTTCATTCTTTCTTTCTTTCGTCTTCATTCTTTCTTTCTTTCGTCTTCATTCTTTCTTTCTTTCGTCTTCATGTTTTCTTTCTTTCCTCTTCTTTCTTTCGTCTTCATGTTTTCTTTCTTTCCTCTTCATTCCTTCTTTCTTTCGTCTTCATTCTTTCTTACTTTCGTCTTCATTCTTTCTTACTTTCGTCTTCTTTCTTTCTTTCTTTCTTTCGTCCTCATTTTTTCTTTCTTTCGTCTTCATTCTTTATTACTTTCGTCTTCATTCATTCGTCATCATTCTTTCTTTCTTTCGTCTTCATTCTTTCTTTCTTTCGTCTTCATTCTTTCTTACTTTCGCCTTCATTCTTTATTACTTTCGTCTTCATTCTTACTTTCGTCTTCTTTCTTTCTTTCGTCCTCATTTTTTCTTTCTTTCGTCTTCATTCTTTATTATTTTCGTCTTCATTCTTTCTTTCGTCTTCATTCTTTCTTTCTAAGACTTTTTTTCTTATTTCTTTCTTTCTTTTTTTTTACACTTTTTCTTTCCTCGGATTGAGGAATCGGAGAGCCGAGTTCGAATTCCAGTCGAATCCATTACATATGCTGACATAAATCCTCTTTTTCTCCCCCACCCAGCTATCGGTAAATAGCAGCACAGACCGGGTTATATAGCCTTGGATGGCAAATGGGCTACCTACTGTCTAGAAAAAATCTGCCTCGTCAGTCATGTATCGAAAGATACATGATCGCCTAAGCCTGTATCACGCATGACAACTGACAATTGCCATAGTAGCATCACCTTCATAGCATACTTCAATATTCTAATGTCTCGCAGGTATTCCATTTTCCCGCTGTATATCATCAATACTCTATCAGGGCCATTTTTGCGCTACGGTGAGTTGCTAATACATAGTATTACTGTGAATAAACGTTAAAATACATTAAAAGTAACGATAGAACCGCTAAAGTCCTAATATCAACAGTGTAACTCTGTTCAGGCTAATGATAAAACAAATGTAAAGATTTCAGAAGCAAAAAATCATTTAAAATATTTTTATTTGTTAAGTACAAATATTTCTTAGCAAATCCTCTCAAAATAATTTTAAATGATTGCTCCAACCCCAATCATATGCAAATACGTAGACATATATATTCCAGTAATAAGGAATATTTTAAAATATTTTAAAATCTAAATAAAATTCCAACAAGAAAACAAACAGCTCATGTCTCTCTACTGAATAAATTAGGTTTCTTAATTAAATGTTATTTTAGCTGCGCCTGCTAAATTTTCAGATATACATGGGAATATTTTTCGATTCGCCGGCGGCCATCTTTTGAGAAAAAACAACCTTCGTTCACCTTGAATAGGAAAGCAACAAAAAAAAAAATAAAAAAACGATAGACCGGAACTTCTAAACAAATGCCGGTTTAGTGAGATTTCATCCAGACATTACATTTATATTAATACAGTAAGAGTTTATTAATATTTATCTAAGTACACGAACATGTCGGGTTAAAGAATTTTCCGTCAGCACACAAACATGATACAGTGTAACCCGGATATAAGAGAGTTGTCGGGACCGGAGAAGAAGTCTTTTTTATCCGGGTTTGGTCTATTTTGTTTAGGTAAGTATGGCTCTAATTTGGGACCAGTGAAAATCTCTCTTATATCCAGGTTTCTCTTATATCGGGTTTCTTTATATCCGGGTTACACTGTATTTAATTGCTATCATATCAAAAGCCCATGCCTGTTTAGTAAGTGTTCTTTCAATGTATTCACAATGAGGTCTTGAGACAATTTGTTCAATATATTCGCAAACCAATTTAATGTCATTACTTTTTTTTATGACCACATCATTTTGATGAAACACCGGTTCATGTACGATCACCGAAGTTAAGCAACATCAAACCTGGTCAATATCTTGATGGGTGATCACAGCTTGGAAATACCGGCTGCTGTAAGTTTGGATGTGCGTGTGGTGTAATAGATAATGTCTCAAATTGTTAATAGTAGAACCAAGTTCCAATTCCTATTAGGCCCGTCATGTTCATTTCGCTCAAATACTTTTTGGAAAGGCATACATCCTCCTCTTCTCCTACCGGCAAGTGGTTAATTATTAAGACTTGTATTAATATCTCTAAAAAAATTCTTATACTTTAAAAAGATGTTCTGGTTTTAAATAACCTGTAAAATGTTCATAAGCCGTAGATATGATCAATCATTATTTTAATATCATTTCTCTTCAGTACATAGACGATTATGACTCTCCACCTGTTTGTTTTTCATTATCTGTGAATTCCTAATTGGAAAATAAAGTAGAGTGTTTTCCGGTTCCGTTCTTAATTAACATCCGTCTTTCTCCTAGACCGGCTGCCAGTCAAGGCTGGAGATCATTGCCTAGCCATTTATTTAATCCACAGCAAAGTGGGAAAAATATATGGATACACTCCTTTACTAAGAGATTTAGTGTAAAGAGAATTCGACTCGCTGATTGCATTTTCCGCGTTGATAATCCTTACGCTACACACACATCGAGGTTTCTTTTACTACGCACACTATTCGAATTGTAGAGAACGGTGTTCCAATACTCTCTCCATGCAGATGAGTAGTTTTATGGGAAGACAAATTGTAAAGGCTTTTTTACTGTTGTTATTTAACTTCCTGAAAAATGTTACCGGCGAGTTGTATATCTTTTAAGCTGATTATCTGAAGTGAGTACAGTGTACCGGTTATCGGCGCGAAAAGTGAAGTCAACGTTCAGATTCTGGTTCATTCATTTTGCGATAATGCCTTGGAAAAGGCATGAGTCCATCTCCCTTGAGATACCGGTTAAATAACAGGGAAGATTGAAATTCAAAACAGCAACCAAAAGAGGTATGGGTTCAGTCAGGTTTGCACGAGATACGGCACTATAGCTATAACCACACTATATATGGTGTTCCTACAACGGTAATAAATTTATAGGATTCATGACCTAACTTTTTACCACAGGTTAAATAATGGTGCTGACTGATCTCTCTTGCTGTGAAGTGGTAACCAGTCTAGGAGAAAGAAAGATCGGATTACTTAACCAGCTTAAAGAGGGATGGACTTCGTCGGGTTATGGGGCCCTAGATGCGCAAATGCTGCAGTAGATGCGATACCCCAACAATCCTAATGGAGTTACGGAATTCATGACTTGATGTGATGATCATCTGAACTTCATGGGATTTTTTTTTTTAATTTTAGGTTGATGCCAAAGTTGAGATATTTAGAAGGAAGTTCTTCCTGTTTGCTGGGAGTAAATTCAACTTCGTGTCGGACAGCAGAACTGTTTTTTATATTTCATCCTCGCACTTTCGGGTCAATCTGCGAAGCTAAAACACGATAGGCTGCAAGAGGAGCTGGATAACCATTGTAGTGTTTACCTCTGTGTGTGAAAAATAAATTCACGGTGACAATTATGATTATACTGATTCATAAGTAAATTCTGTTTAGGCGGGTTCAATTTTTAATGCATCATCCGAACTAACCGTTACTTAAATATATTATAACATGTGATGCAATAGCGATCACATGCGGTAATGGTCAGCGCAAAAGGCAGGACTTACAAGGATAAATGTCGACAACCGACCCCAAAATCTTATGAAATGTAATGTTCTTCGTTTGGTGGGATTGTCGAAGTATTATTCATTTGGATTCCTTAAAATGCAATGAGACAGTAAATGCATATTTATACGTCCAGCAATTGCAACCTGTCCATAAAAGTTTAGTCGAAAAGCGCCTGGCGTTCGTCAATAGGAAAAATTATTTCAAATTTCTAATTTTGAAATACCTGAAAAAAATTAGTGATTTTAGAAGTTTTTTTTTTTTTTAATTTATATTGAGTTTAAAGTAACACAAAAAAATTTGTGAATTTAATTTTTTTTTTTTTGCTTTAAATTCAGTTTAAAATATCCCCAAAAATTTTGAATTGATGAAATTAATTTTATTTCTTCAAAATGCCAAAGAATCGGAGTTAATGGTTAGAGATTTCGTGACAAAAGGCTTTAAAGTTACCCAGAATTTGGGATTTGAAGAAGTCAACTCAACTGAAGTTCCACAGAGTTTGGACTTTGAAGAATTCAATTTTCGACGTGAATTGGAAATTCGACCCAAATCGGACTTTCAGCCCAAATCCAACTTTCGATCCAAATCGGTCGTTTGGCCAGAATTTAACTTATAACCCGAATCAGAGTAAAAATGAGGTTTTAAAGTCCCATGGAGTGAATTGATAAATTCATAGTTATTTTTTCAAAAGTATCATTGCTGTTTTCTAAGCTGAACTAAGGGTCCCTTTAGTTTTGAGCCGGGGGTACAATTAGCCCTCCGCTGGAGGTAGTTTAAAAATAATAAAAAAATAAAACAGATTCAAACTTCATCAGAACTTTTTTACATCAAAACCTGGAGAATATCACTAAAAGGAAATGACAAGTCATTGCAAATAATGGCGAACATATGATTTAATAAAATGTAATTGTCTTCCTTTAAAAAAAAGTTGATAAACAAAAACGTAAAATTATTTATGATTCAGCCTAAGATTTTTCCGCAAAAAATCTACCCGGGACATCCTTATTTAGAACCACCCCTTTTATTGAACATCCAGAAAATTTCCTTCCACCCTTACTTTAGTCTTTGAGCCTCTCGGTCAAAGCGTTTCATTTCGGTACTTAATAAAAGCGGTGATTGAACGGAGAATATCCTGCCTATATTATTCATTATTCACTAAGCAACAAATAATCTTCCCTATATGACTATTTGAAGCTCAAAAGTATTTCTTCAGTCGAGGTTTTATTTACTTCTGATACATTTTTTTCCTCTTTGCTGTTTTTATCATAACCTTTCAACTAAATTTAAGCTCAATCCCAGAGAGCTATACCCCAGACAGTACCTGAGTCGAGTGGTCATTACCCGGTGCGTGAAGCGCCCCGAAAAAGGGTAAATGCCGACGGGGCGTGAGCTATTTTTCCACCGTTAAACCCACTTTAAACCTCGACCTCGTATTGCATTCCATAGCGCCGTGAGCCCGCTGAAAAAAATCACTTACTTCCAAGAGATGCACTGGACGTCTCCTAAAAAGATATGAATATTGAGTTTTATTGCATGCAAATATACAATTATGGCACAAGGCCAAAAAGGGGAAATGGGTTGAGTCTGGTCTTCACTGATTATCTTATACCTAGCTAATCTGATTCACGACCCATTCACTCGTTACAATCTGCACATTCACCACAAGAACTCACCCGTCACCAATCAATCCTCCGTATACCATAACCACTGCTTACTCTCAGGGAACCTAAAAAACGCACCCCTTAGCATAAAAATTGATTATTAAAAATATATACATAAAATTCTGATGTTTACAATAAGAGGTAAGAGGATGAACCCAATAAAAAAAAACAACTTAATATCAAAACAGAGCAAATAAAGATAACTGTTGTTAGTAGGACACGTCCAAGACTCAAAAAAGAGAGGCCGTTGTATTCTGCACTTGGGCAAAATGAAGGGGCTCTCTCGCTAAGGGAGATGGAAAGGAGAAAATAAACACGGACAAAAGGAGCAAAGAAAGCTGACTCAGTCGGAATGAAAAAAAAAATGGGGCCAAAAGACAAACTGAGGAGGTTGGGAATCTCAACTTGGATTGGTAGGTATGAATATTTATTTCAAATCTGAATATGGAATATTATTCTTCATGATAGACCTACAGCGTAATAATAGCTAACTCGACAGATCAATAATAGGCAAATTAGCATAGGCTAGTGAGTTCGATCCTCACCGGATGTACCATTCAAAAATTTGAATAACCCACGTGCTGACCTTTTCTAAACTCAACCAACGTCACCTAACACAACACGAGATTAAAAAGAATATATTTTAATCCGATCATAGCATTTCATTTTTTTAAACCCTAAAAAGCATTGTCTTATTTGAGTAAAGCCACTAATACACAAGGGGTGACTGGACGTGGAAGAATTAGAAACAGGAATATTACTACAAAAGGAGTATTCAGGAGGACCCTTAGGTATAATAGCAATTGACAATGCATTTATTTATTTATTTAGATTAAAGTTGGCTGAAAATCATAGAACCACAAGGAAGTTCCACAAGCGAGACGTGTGAGAAAAGAAACTGTTAGCATAAAATCTATGGTTACATCTAGCCAGCTCAACTGTATACAGAGGTAACTCGACATTAGTCTTATACTGCTCTTAGATTGAAAAAGTCTAGGCACTATAGCGAAGGGTTCATTCGAACGATTAACATGAAAGTATTTGTAGAAAAGCAATGGGGAGGCAACCTTATGTTAGCATCTGTCATGCTTATGGAAGGCAATAAAGGTTCTCGATTAAAAGAATTCTTTTTATTTATTTATTTATTTTTGGTAGGGTGTAAGAAGTGTAGATTATGAGAATAGGTCAAATCTAGGATCAACTCATATGAGTTGTCATGTTCAAATCTAGGATCAACTCATATGAGTTGACCCTAGATTTGAAGATAAGAGTTTAATGATCCTCTGAGGAATTCTTCCACAAAGTAATGTCTCTTGGGAGTAAGCTCGTTGAATTGAACTTTTTTTTTAACCATAGAAATGTGTATGGTCCGGGCTTGTGTATATGGCATGGTGGATCTTAGTTGTAAATGTCTGAACTCGTGCCACAAAGAAGAGTTCGTCGGAGCATTTTTCTTCGGAAATAGGAATAAGCTTACGACGGCTGTCAGGTGGAAAATAGCATCACCCACAAGATTACGTTTAGGCTTATGAACTCAAGATATGGAAGCAATACTGCATTTTTTTGTCTGATTTGACTCTAAACGTCTTTTTTATGCGCCGTGTCATTTTAGGGGGTAGGCGATTTCAGGCCGTCTCCGTAATTTCTTGTTCTTAGCACTTAATATTTTTTGGTTATCTCTCCTAAACCTTGTTCCGCAACGCATTTACTCAATCACACTAAGTAGGTTATGCGTTGTTTTCCTTTTTCCCTTCAATCTGTCCTGTGAACATCAGATTTTCCAAGTCCTCTTTCCTCATCATGTGCCCTTTCTGATGGTTAGTATGTTTCCTTTTTGTTCCCATTTTCTCTAAAGGTTTGTCGTTGTTCACCTGTTCGGTCCATTCTCCCTGCTGATAACCCTTACGTCATCAAGAACGTCTCGAGTTTTTTTGTTTTTTTTCTTTACGTATACCGTATTGTACCAGGTAATCTACTAAAATCTAAAACTATTTGTGGGTATTTTTGTTGATAGCAGTCTCTGGTATTCGCATCATCCTCCTGTGGATCCTTGAATCGTTTTTTTTTTTTTTTTGCTTGTTTTTGTTTTGTTTTGTGTTTTTACGTATAACGTATTGTATCAGATAATCTATTAGGTCGGTGCAAAAATAATGACGTAATAATGTCGTTTTTTGACGTTAAAAAATAGGTCAAAAAACGACATTATTACGTCATTATTTTTGCACCGACCTAATACTAAAATCTTTCTCAGCCCCAAGTGAAATGTAGATATTCTGGTTGATATCAAGGTCTCTGGTTAACACGCGTCTTATCAAGATGAATGATTATTTAACACATTTAGCACATTTAACACATTTCACGCGAGAACAGAAATTCACTGTCCGCCGCTGAATCGTTTTGATTTGTGCCTAAGTGCAGCCGAGCTTTCAGTTACTGATTCTTTTCGCTCAACTGAACCACATTTCTGTCCTCTTATTATTGCATTCGTTGTGTTTTCATGCCAAGAAAAATTACCGGTCTAAACTGGAAACTATGGGAAAACAAGTATTTTTATTCCAACAGATTTCAAATGTATCGTCCTCCTCCTCGAAATCGGTCCCAACGACTGATAAACCATAATTTTTGTGTTACATAATTTCTTCCGTTCCCAGGAGAGATACAGAGACTTATCCAGCTTTCACTTTCGTTCTTGTTTTAATCTATCGTCTGCTGGGGCAGCGAAACCCACACGAAATCTTCTCCGTGGTTACAATAAATACGTCTTGCTTTCCTGGCTTGGATTGGGTTCTCCGTTTGTATCCCCCACGTCCAGCAGAATTTTCCTTTTTCATCTTCTAAAACAGATTTATTATACCATTTGTCTATTATTATTATTATTATTATTATTATTATTATTATTATTATTATTATTATTATTATTATTGTTGTGTTATTTTTGTTTTTTGTTTTGCTTTTTTGTTGTTCTTCTTTCTTCATGAATTTTCATATTCAAACGATCTGGTTGTTCTCGAAGGGAATTGACTTATTTTAATTGACTTATTTTTGAGTAAATAATTTTCTGCTCCAATATTTCCGATATTTTTTTTTCTTTTTTTCTTTTTTTTTTAACATGTTTAGACTTTTTACATCTGAGAAATCTTCTCCGTGAGTACAATAAATACGTCTTGCATTCTTGGCTTTGATTGGGTTTTCCCTTTGTATCTCCCACGTTCAGCAGAATTTTCCTTTTTTTCATCCTCTAAAACAGATTCTGTTTTGTTAATATAACATTTTTCTATTATTATTATTATTATTATTATTATTATTATTATTATTATCGTGTGTTTTTTTTGTTTGTTTGTTTGTTTTTGTTTCTTCATGAATTTTCATATTCAAACGATGTGGCTGTTCTCGAAGGGA
Source organism: Acanthosepion lycidas (assembly GCA_963932145.1). Lineage (NCBI taxonomy): Eukaryota > Metazoa > Mollusca > Cephalopoda > Sepiida > Sepiidae > Acanthosepion > Acanthosepion lycidas. Next base: position 80,184,571 of record OZ010584.1, on the reverse strand, counting down.
ATTGACATATTTTTCAGTAAATAATTTTCTGCTCAAATATTCCCGATAATTTTTTTTTTTTACATATTTAGACTTTTTACATCTAATGAATGCGATTATTATTCTGTTACTATTTGTACTCAATTAGTTTTGAAATCAGTTCCGACTGAATCTAAGAACGCAGTCGTCTGCTGCGTTTCAAATTCTTTCTTGGACTTCAAATACTTTCAAAGATTTCTTCATAAATTTTCCAAGCGTTCCGGTAATGCTTGTTACCTTCATATTTGATATATTTCTTTCAGTTCTCATGCAAGATCTAGATATTTTTCCAGATTCTATTTAATATTTTCATTATTGTTTGGTGAGAGAGCAACGGATCTAAAGTAACTCTGAAGTACAGTCAGTCAGTTATGTGCCATGCGTAATACACACTTAAGCGATCATGTATCTTTCTATACATGACTGACGAGGCTGTTTTTTTTCCGCAGATGGTTGCCATTTATTTTTGTGGTAGACTAGTTGTCATCCATAGAACCGGGTCTGTCCTGCTATTTAACCACAGCTGGATTCATACCTTTCCCAAGGGCATTAGGTTATTATAAGTGACTGTAATGGATTCGACCGGAATTCGAACTCGGCTCTCCGATTCCTCAATCCCAGCCGCTATCCATTACTCTACCGTACCTCTGTACGAAACCCAATTTAACAATCATGACGACCACTCTGATAAGGATATATCAGGAACACACACACCATTAAACAGAAAATATATTCAAATATTTGTCAGATTTAATCCATTTCTTATAATTTGTTGTCATTGTTTACGTTAGGCTACACTTTCAAAGCAGATATGACAGATCGAGAAAAATCGGCGGAGGTTTCTGTTTAAAAGCAGTCATTCTAGTTTTACTAAACCAGAATTCCTAATTGTGCTGAACGGTCATAGCACGTCAGGCTAAATGACGATTCCATATATATATATATATATATATATATATATATATATATATACAGTATAACTAAGATATAAGAGAGTTGTCGGGACGGGAGAAGAAGTCTCTTATATCCGGGTTTCTCTTATATCCAGGTTTGGTTAATTTATATACATTAACACAGGCTCTAATTTGGGAACAGAGAACATCTCTCTTATATCCGGGTCTCTTATATCCCGGTTACAATATATATATATATATATATATATATATATATATATAACCCCAGCGTCATTTTATTAGCATACTGCTCCCTTACTGAATAATAATAATAATAATAATAATAATAATAATAATAATAATAATAATAATAATAATCACGAAGTTATATACCTTTCCCAAGATAATAATAATGACAACAACAACAATAAATATAATAATAATAATGATATTCAACCCATATTAATTATTTCATATTGATCCCCTCTGGACTAAACTGGTTGTGGTCGTCTAGACGTAAAATTAGATATAAAAAAATAGACGTAAAAAATACACGTAGAAATACTTACCAACATTCGCGTCATTTTCCTTCTGATGTAATTGTCAGAATACATGAAGTGATAGTGTATCAATATATATTTCCTTTTCAATAGATTGGAATCTTCGCCTGAAGTCATGTCTTCTCGGCAAAACTCTTCGAAGATTCTAACAGCTAAAAGGTAAACGCTAAAGTATTTGAGCGACGGCCTTTTCTAATACTATTTGAATACATTTTATGTACGTTGCTTGAATCATTTTGGAAACTCAAAATGAATTAGTAATATTCAGGGAAATTCATAAAAACCTATTTACTTTCTCGATATAAATGCCTTGGTCGAATTTCTTAGATTAAACATCATCATTGTTGACTTTTAAATCGATATAAATGTATTTTTTTAACACTAAATAAAAACATCAATATTAATTTTTTACTAGAAATAAAATCATTATTATTTCTGAAAGAGAAATAAAACATTTATTATTATTTCTAAATACAAAAATAGCTATTATCAAAATTTACCTTAAAAATAAGACTATCATTGTCATTTTATCTACAGATTAAGTTATTTTCCTTAATATTAGCTATAATAAAACTGCTGCAAATACAGGGTGCGATGGGTAAAATGAAGCCATTTTATATTTTTAATTTCGCGCATGCGCTTTGTTTCTTTTTGATTTTGTCGACAGCGCAGTATAGCAGGGACAGTTGGGCACCGTCTGTGAGAATAAGAACACTATGAAGCAATTCACTCCGTCAGAAATTTGGAAACGGCATACTGTACTGCTTGGTATTCGCACCGGAAGTGGAAATACGAACATTTCAGAGTATTTTTTTATTCTGAGGACAGTGCAGAGTATTCAGAAAGAGTTGGATGAGTTTAATGGTGATTGCGAAGGTCATTGGAGTGATCACTATTGATGACGACTTTATGTCTCCATTCTCTTCACACAAGCCTCAGACTCTTCGGAGGCCTACATCAAGTGCCTTGACGAGGTAGTGCTGTCTTGAGTGAAGAATGTGGCTGGTGGAAGACCCTATTTCTGGCAGCATGATTCTACTCTATGATGCACAAGTAGAAAAACCTACTCATGATTGCAAACAATATCTGGGATCACATTACCCCTTACATCTGGCCACCTAACTCCCCAGACTGCAACCCCTTTGTTTATTATGTGTGAGGGAGGCAATTGAAGAAGAGATCAACAAAACTCGTTAAAACATCAAAGATGTACTAAAGTCAAGGGTTATGGCAGCATTCACCAACTTAAACAATGAGACCGCCCAGAAAACATGCTGTAGATTCCGAAGTCACCTGGAGGTCGCGGATGAAGACAAGGGCGACTTTATTGAATAAATTTACTCTTAAGTATTTCAAGATATTTTTGTGTAATTTTGGTAAATATGTCTGTTAAAATGTCACTGTTATTTTCATTTCTGTGTAATTTAGACGACAATTTGCACCCTGTATAATCATATTTCTTAATATTTAACTGGAAATAAATACACATCTATTATTGACAAGAGATGTAACCATCTTCATTAATATCTAACTAGAAATAAACTATCACTATTATTAACTGCAAATATAGACATTTAATTAACTTGTAAGTAAAAATAAAATCATCACCAATATTTAATTAGAAACATAATTATTATCTTTATTTTAACTGCCAATATAAATTATCCTTATTAATAGCCAACTAGGAAATAAAACTACCACTATTATTAAAACAAATTTAACTATCAATATTAATATTTAATTAGAAATAAAAGCATCATTAATTTATAAATGCAAATAAAATCCTTATTATTAATTTTTATCTAAGAAATTATTAATATTTTTTTATTAAATGTTCTGGCCTTTTTCAGGTTACTGTAATTTCGAATTTAACCATTCATTTCGACCACCGAGTTAGATTATTATAGTTCTACGTGCCACTTCACTTCCGGATGTTTCAGTATCAGTTATCCCCCTTTAACTCAATTCTCCGTTTTTGTTCACCTCTACTGTAGCCAAGACTCACAAATCTTTGCGTCAAGTCACTGGATTCAACCAACTCCATTATCCACTGTGCCCCGTGTTCTTGAGTGAACTCAAAATAAAAACTCAAATAAAAGTCATCATTGTTAATTTTGCAGAAATTTATAGTAATAGTAATCAGATATAGTAATAGTAATCAGATATAGTACTAGTAATCAGATATAACTGATGCTGTGCTGGGAATGGCCAGCATTCTCATATAGAATGATTTTAAAATAATATGAACAACATTGAAAAATTAGACGACTGAAAGAATCAGCATACATGTTATTTACGACCAACATTATTATCAGTCGCCAATATTATATTCATATGGTAACCTTTCCTTGTTAAATAAAGGCCAGTAGATTCGACATTGATCTTTTTCTTTACTTGTTGACAAACGTTCGTTCCTAAACTTTGTGAGAAGTTAACTTATTGATTATTTCTTCGAGTTTCATGTGCTATCCATTTTAGTTGTTGCCGCTATTGAAAGTTTTCAAAATATTGGGTTTCGGTTATTTGCTCAAGTTCTTTATTTCTGCTTCTGTAGCGCAAGTCTGTGAGTTCTGAAGACGTTAAGGTCTTCTTTAACACCTACAGGCTTCAATTATTTGAAGCCATTTTGATTATTGATCTGAGAAAGCATTTGTATATAGCTGTTAGTTAATAGATTTCGGAACGAGTTTGACGCCATCCATGGCATTTATATTCTGGATCTGACGAGGCCGTTTAAGAACATGACTCGTTTTTACGCAAATACTTTGTTTTTGTTGTGTTGCACAATATTATCATGAGTAGAGATTATTCTATATTTAATTTCTTTATCTCAAATGCTATAATTATTATAACTGACTTTTTGTGATTTATTAATTACACGTTCTGGAGGTTTATGACGAATTCATAAAAATATTCTATCCTCTTGTATTTTAAATTCAGAGAGAATATAATTACCTAAAGAATGTCGGAGAACACACCGGTCGAAACGTTGTAACTATAACAGGCAAAATGAAAGCATTAGTCCGAATCATCGTCGTCGCTCGTGGACGTAGATTCTGTTCAGACTATTCTTCTCGTGTGGGTAATTAGACGAGGGCGTGAATGGTTCCCTTCTCCGTGAGTCTCTTCTCTTCTATATGCTATGTTATTTCAATTTTTGGGTGATTATAACTTTCCACATCTTCCTATCTTTCAGTCAGTCGATTACGTGCCATCTTTTGGTACATGACTGACGAGGCAGAATTTTCCCGCAGTAGGTTGCCATTTCTTTCAGCGGTAGATTATTTGCCAGCCATGTTGGTGGCTGGTGGGGAGAAGAGGGTTCATGCCCTCGGTCTGATAAAGGTATACCGGACGCGTGAATTACAGCCATATGTGCGCAATATACTGGCAAGCATTGATAGGAGCAGCGCATAAACTTTCAGGTGAGACCGAGTTAGATATACCTTTATGTCGTGTATCCCATTTCGCTCATACTGTCTCATTATGTATCTAGACGCAACTCTCACCTGGACTACTTCATCATTAAAACATTAAAAAATTCCTCTTGCCACCTGGCAAATTATTCTTCCCAACTACTTCTGCTCATGAACAGAGGTGCAACATGCGCCAACCTCGAAGTGAGATGCGCAACTGGTTTTGGTCGGTCAATTGACAAGCAAATCTGTCGTACTGAACAGGATATTTACTATAGCACATCTTAATTCGTCAGGACAAAACATGTTGATGTTAACACCCCCTCCCGCAATGAATTAAGATTAGAAACAATGAGGGTCATTTCTGATGTAGCATTAGCACATACATCTGTATACTAATTTCCTTCCAGGTCCCAATCAGAGACCAAAGGTTAGAAATGGCATCACGACATTTCCCACTGAGCGTTTTTGTAAAGAAAAATAAAGACGATCAAAGATCACACATATTTTATATAAATAAAGCTCTTCTTAATGTCTGACCTGTATTTGCGAGGACATTTTTTGCCTTTTTTTAAAAAAAAAAAAAACATGGGCTATCACGGATCTGCTCAATGATTCTATCGGGACATTTTCCTATCAATGCGAGGGCTTGACTACTTCCTGAATTATTGATGTCCTCATATACCACGTTTTTAGATTTCCACTTCACGATACTTGTATTTTGTTAGTTTTTGAAAACCATAATTTCTGAACGATTTCCGGTTAATTGTTCTGTCTGAGTGTATTGTAAAGCCCCATAAAATTTTTATAGGTCCTGTCTGTAACCGGGTTTAGGTGATGTTCATACAAGCTTCTTGCAATTTCTTTCCAGTAAAATTTGCAGATATTTGTCATGTCGAGTTTATATAAAGTAGGTGCTAACAACGTGCAAACCGATACAAGATAGTCAGTTGTTTCTAGATACCATGAAATCTGAATTTCGGTTTAACACAATTTTTCAGTATACGAACTTGGTAATTTCTAGTTAGCAAGCATCGGTCCTGTGCTGAAAGAAATTAATCTATAGATGGGGCGAATAATATGGATTCATGTTTAAAATATCCAGAGATCTGAATATCTATTGAATCGAAAACATATGGCATTTTAATAAAGAGTCAGAAGAAATCTTTTAATGTCTGATCCACTGCAAGACAAGACATCCAAACAATTATTTATGGAAACAAAATACCTTTAATCAGAACATATATTTTCCTATTCTTTTTTATACTTCATGAAAGTAAGTGAGGAGCCGTTAGTATACCTATTGAGCTGGTGCAGTCTCGCTAGAAGAATTACGACTGAGCAGTGAGTTCGATCCTCACTGGGTGCGCCCTACCTTCGGTCTTGTGCCACATCTAAGCTACGCTTGGAAAAACACTATGCGGAAGGTACTGGACACCTCGAGGTGGTGTAATGGTTAGCAAGCTTTTCTCGCTAGAACCAATTACGACTAAGTAGTGAGTTCAATCCTCATTGGGTGTCCCTTACTTTTTCGGCCTTGTGCCAAATTTAAGCTACGCTTGGAAAATCGCTAATGGCTGGTGCATAATTATTAGGCGTTGTTGTAGGCGAGTTATTTGTTAATAAAAATTGCTGTTTCTAATAAAAAATATTTAATTTTCAGGTTATAAAAATGCATGTCGATAATCATACACTCCGGAATAATCATTTAAAAATGTTATTGTTGATGTGTTATGTTTCTTTTATTTTATAATAAATATTGTTTAAAAAACGCCCGATAATTATGCACCAAGCCAATGTTATACAATCATTCTTTGGATAAGAAAGAACAAGACCCCCGTAATGCTAAAGTATATTAGGTTCTTATAATCCTTTATTAATATTGGCCTGATTATACGTCGTTTCCTAACGCCTTTATTATATCATCTTCAACAGGAACGTGTTCGCTGATATCCAGCGTCGTATTTGACCTTTGTGCGCCTCGGTATGTTAAAACTAGAGCCTTAAGCTGTTAATAGGCGCGGACAACTGTAAAGCCATCAGCTAAAACTGACAAATGGTAGAAAAACTCAGTCATAAAGACCTAATCCAATGATAGACTCTTTATTGATTTGTCAGATTGGCTTTAGTAAATTAGAGCAAGTCGGGTGGAACAGTTGTACACAACATGGAAATAAGTTTTAGATCTTTCATTTAGTTTGACATAAGATGCCAGAAACATAGATACGATATTGCGTGGTCGGAGCTGGGAAAATGGTTTGAGAGTGAAAGCAATGTCAATGGGAATAAAACACAGCAGTTGAACAATTAGTAGCTTACAAGAGAAACCAGGCATTTGCTCGAAATCGTAGAGAATAGCCAGACAAATCTATTTTATTCGTTCGCTTAGCCGCCATTACAGCTTACGCCATTTTTTATACACATTTCTGAGTTCTTTCATGAGATTTTCATTCATCGTTTTATTTCTTACTTCCTTTCCGTCTATCTTTCTCTTTCTTCCAAAGGCACTTCGGCGTTGGATAACAGTTAGTGAGGCTAGTATAGGCGATTATTATTACTGACTAGTGAGTTCGATCCAAAGCTTACTTGGCGGAGGGATAATGGTCATTGAGGCTATTAAGTTTGACAATTATTACTGACAAGTGAGTTCGATCCAAAAGGTATCTCGATGGGAGATAGTGATCGGTGAGTTTAGTATGATTGACCATTATTACTAACTAGTGAGTTCGATTCAAAAGGTACCTCGACTGACGTACATCGACGTGCAAGAGGAGCTTTTTGCGTTCAGCCCCCATATTATCACATAATGCAGTGAATAGTCTCGAATTTAAAGCATTCGCTTTTACATGGTTCACAATTCTTACAATTTCGCTGAGTACATTGTTTAGATCTGTGGACTTTGGGGGGCGGTGAAAGTCTTTCTCGCTGAAGGAAGCAGTGCGTCGAATTGCCTTCTGGGGCATGCGCCTTAATCTGAGTAATCAGTCCTGAATGCCATTCTATCATTGCCACCAGAATACACGCCTACACAAAACTTGAAATCCAATCCACATTTGATAAGAATGTAGTCGCTCAGAGTGTTGAACAGTTCAGAACTAGTTGTTTTTGTTGGTAGTGAGAGCAGAGAAAAAAACTCCTCCTTCAAATCAGCTTCATGTTCAAAGCGTACATACACCTTTAGAATTACTTGATTAGCTAAGACTGTACATTCATCAAGCTACAAAGAAAAATACTTTGCTAATTTAATTTGTTCTATGAGCTGATCTTCCATGTCTTGAGTCATATCGTGAATTCGTCGAGCTATAGTATCATTTGAAAGCGGTACCTTAGCTACTTTCTTTGCCATCCACCATTTCCCTACAGACATCTTTAAAACAATCTATCACTAGTGTCTCACCGATTGTGTATGACATTTTAGCCTTGGTAACTGGAAGTATTACTTTATAAGAAGCCCGCAAAGCACAATTATTTATGTGTGCCACTTCAAATATCTGGTTCTGACGGCCTTTTAAATCAACACGCTTTCTTTCAAAGGACTCATTTGGCTTTGAACTCATGCCTTCATGTTTAGTATTTAAATGTCTCTTGAAATTTGATGGTTTCATTGTCTCGTTAGCCAACACTTCTCCACAAATTACATATTGTGGTTTTTGTATTCTCCCATCATCTGTGGCTACAAAACCGAATTTAATGCATGAGAAGTCATATTTTCGAGTGAAGCTAGTTCGAATTCTTTTTCTTTGTAATACTCCGGTTTCATTTAGATCATTCTGTTTCAAAATTAATTGTGGTTTCTGCAGCCGGATGTTTTGCTTTAGTAAATTTCTCCATTGGGCCTCGTTTCGTCATCTGTAACTTAGGGATAGAAATAATTAGGAGGTGCTCTCGAGGAGTTAAGCGTCAGACATTCTAATGGAGGGCAGGGAAAGTATCTCTGTGGTGGTGATTAATAGAGAGCAGTTTTGTTTTTAATACCTCAAAAACAAAACTGTCTTGATTTCTTGTCCTTTGTAGCTCTTATTAAATGTTTTCGTTTAGCTATCTCTTGTAAAGCCTGTTACCCAACCATTTGCACAAGCGTGTTTGTTAAGTTATGCGCTGTTTTCCTTCTCCGCATTGCCTTCAATAATATCCTGAGAGTGTCAAATTTTCCAAGCACTCTTTCCTCATTATGTGCCCTAAAAATTTCAAGTTTCCTTTTTGTTTCTATTTTCTCTAAACCTTTGTCGTATCTCACATATTCGGCCAATCTCTCTGCTAATAACCCCTATGTCATCTAGAACTTCTGAAGTTTGTTTTGTTGTTGTTGTTTTGCTTTGTGTTTTTTGTTTTTTACGTATAATGTATTGTATCAGGTAATCTACTAAAATCTAAAATTATTTGTCTATATTTTTGTTGATATCAGTCCATGTTATTCTCATCATCCTTCTGTTGATCCTTATTTATGCTTTCTCAAGTCTCTTCTTCATCTCTGTTGATATTGTCTAGCATTCACTGCCATAAAGGAGGACTGGCATTGTGTAACTGTTAAGTACTCTTTTCTTTGGTTTTAACAATATTTTCCTGTTTTTACATTGTTCTAGTGTATAAACGTTTAGATTTAAATTAGAAATTTTACAAATAGTACAACAGTGGCATTAAAACTATCTGGAATTAGTTAACTTAAATCCATTCAAAGCCAAGTAGAACTTCTCACTTAGCGACCTGCACGCTTAGGTCGTTAAGAGAGGAGTGTCTGTTCATTACTCACCATATACACTGCTCTATAAACAGGTGATTACCAAGCAAAATCAAAAAGTTGTATTGACAGTAAGCTGCATTAGTTAAGCACACAATAATTAATTAATCCTCGCTTGCCGTCTACAATTGCTCCATTCTCTTAAAATTTCCCAAAACATTCAATTACGAACACAATGAAAACTTCCTGTATTCCTTTCCTTTTCTTTCCTTCTGATTTTTTTTTTTCAAATTTTCCTATTCCATCTTTTTCTTTTCTGTCTGACTTCTCACTTTATATTCTTTTCATCTCTAAATTCATTTCTTTTTTGTTTCCTTTCTTTTTTTCTATTCTACCCCTCCAATACAAACACGCCTTTTCTTCCGACCATATCCTTTCTTACTTCTTTCTCTATGTTTTTTTTATTATTATTTTTCCTTTCCTGGTTTTCTTTATGTTACATTTTTATTAGGTTAGTGCAAAAAATAATGACGTAATAATGTCGTTTTTTAACGTATTTTAAACGTCAAAAAACGACATTATTACGTCATTATTTTTGCACCAACCTAATATTTATTTTTAATTTCCTTCTACATTATTTGTCTTTTACTTTAAGTGAATTTTTTTTCTCAAACTTTCTTCTTCCTGGCGTTTCTTTCTTATTCCTTTCTTTTCCTCTTGTTTTTTCTTCCTTTCTTTTCGTCTCGTTTTTTTTTTTCTTTCGTTCTCCGTCTTGTTTTTTCTTCCTTTTCTTCGTATTTTTTTCCTTTCTTAACGTCTCGTTTTTCCTTCTTTTCTTTTCGTCTTCTTTTTTTCTTTCTTTGTTTTAGTCTTCTTTTTCTTTTCATTTTTTTCCTTCCTTTTTTTTCGTCTTCTTTTTCTTTTCTTTCATTTCATCTCGTTTTTTTCTTCCTTTTTTCGTCTTGTTTTTCTACTTTTCTTTTCATATTGTTTTTTCTTCCTTTCTTTTCATTTCCTTTTTCTTTCTTTGTTTTTCGTCTTCTTTTTTTTTCCTTTCTTTTTCGTCTAGTTTTTCTTCCTTTCTTTTTGTCATGTTTTTCTTC
>OZ010584.1:80148903-80168903 GCA_963932145.1 Acanthosepion lycidas | reverse complement strand
AGGCTCTAATTTGGGACCAGATAAAATATCTCCTATATCCGGGTTTCTATTATATCTGGGTCTCTTATATCCGGGTTATACTGTATATATATATATATATATATATATATATATATATATATATATATATAGTACGTATATTTTGGTAGCTTGTTTCAATTGAGACATGTTTCCTTGAATCATTTTTACGAGTTTTATCTACTTATTTTCAGTTGGATCCTTTCATATTCACGTGTGGTGGATCTAGTGTTTTTAAGAAATAAGTATTAAAACTATAGGTAGTCAAGAGATCACGTACTCAAAGTAAAAATCAATGATATCTTTGCGGCGATTAATCGACGAGACGGGACTTGAATCTTCATTACATAACATTTAATGAGGTACGTGTTAGGAAACTTTTGTAGTAAAAGCAGCGCTTAAATTTAACTATGTCAACAGTAAAAAGGTGGGACCTAGATGCCAATCTAGTAGCACGCTTAAACTCGTCCTGGGTATGACGATAAACTACATCCGCGTCCTGGGTATGGCGATAAACTACATCCGCGTCCTGGGTACGGCGATAAACTGCATCCAACTGCAAGGCCTCAGATAATGTTTTCGGAAAAATAATGTTGCCAGCTATACGTTTTTGAAACAATGTTGCCAGCTATCCGTTTTTGGAACCATAATGTTGCCAGCTATGCGTTTTTGAAACAATAATGTTGCCAGCTAAGTTTTTGAAACAATAATGTTGCCAGCTATTCGTTTTTTATTTCATACAAAATAGGCATTTAAAATTCATATAAACTAGATTTGGCATTAAATAACCCACAGTGGTTGATATGCCATAAAACCCAAACAAACAAACAAACAAACGCTTAAACTCATGTAGTCGGGGAACCAGGTCAAAAAAAAGCCCGTCAGAGCAGTTGCCATGAAAAGATTTGTAGAAAAGACAGAGAGAAGCCACGTCACGTCGGCGAGAAAGTGACTGAAGTCAAGATGCCAAGTCAGGATCGATGACATTACAGATCCTTCTTTGGGTTTTGTCAAAATGAACCAGGCCGGATATGGTAACAGTATTCAATGAACGGTTGATTTGAAAATGTGCAAGATGGACTCTGATGAGAAAAACCTTCTGGAACAAAACGGAATCCATATTGTTTGTCAGGTCGTGAGAGGTAAGATGCCTAAACACTTCAGCATTGATTAAAGCTTCGAATACTTTGCCGGAAAGCGGTAGGAGAATTTTATGGTGGTAGGTAGTGGGGCCAGAAAGTTCTGAAAGTTATTAAAATTAGGGACAACAGAGGAGGAATTCCAACCAGCTGGAAACCAGGAAGAAGTGAGGCAATAGTTGTAGAGTTTGTAGATAACTGGATCCAACTCTGGAGCACATTTCTTTAGAATCCCGTCACCTCCACTTACCTTGTTGAAGTCAAATTTAGAAATGATGCCCGAGACCAGTGCCGGGGTTATGTGCATATCACTCAATAGAGTCTAAGTTCTAGTGGGGAAATCAAGTGTGGGTACTCCAGAAGAGACGAGTATTGAGTTGGAAGAGAATTTCCGAGCAAAGCACTCAACCTTATCTGCTGTAGATGTCAGGTCTTCGAATTGATTGAATAGAGGAGGGAGTGATGATTTACTTTTGTTCAGCACACTCTTGCAGAGCCGCCAATAATCATTAGAACTAAACTTGCGAGATGCTATACGTTGTTTCATTCTGTCAGCAAACAGCAACTTCGCTTTTTTGAGAACATGCTTGCACTCATTACGAGCGGAGATAAAGAGACGTCTGTTATAATTATACATGTCGCTCTGGTACAGCCTTCTCAACAGCACGAGTATACGCGTTCCATTTGAGATCATAGGTGGGCTCTACCTCCAGTCGCCATTCAATTTCAGGAGTCTATTTGGCATTATGTGCACTCAACAGTATTGGTGTAGTTTTGGGGTCTGCTCGATGGTGATGAAATACTTGCTGCAAAATAAGATCGTTACATTTAACTGGATGAAGTCCATCAAAGTACGTAACGCGTCAGCGAAGACAAGATTCCCTTTCATCTTATATATATATATATATATATATATATATATATATATATATATATATATATATAATTTTAGGATATTACATCAAAAACATGTAAAAAAACGATACACAAATGCAATCATATTTCGATACGTATTAACACAGCTCATCAGACGTTAGTAAAGAACTGGTTAGTAGACAATTTATCGAGATTTAAAAACAGTTGTCTACTAACCAGTTATTTACTAACGCCTGATGAGCTGTGTTAACACGTATCGAAATATGATTGCATTTGTGTAGACTTTTTAAAATTTTTTGATGTAATCTTCTAAAATAAAGAATATTTCTCTACTTTTGTATTGAGCCCTCTTTTAAATTGAATGTTATAAACGTCGGAATTGGACTCTGTTCGTTCTTATTATATATATATATATATATATATATATATATATATATATAGAGAGAGAGAGAGAGAGAGAGAGAGAGAGAATATGTATATTTAACGTAATTATCCCCGTATGGCTCAAGTCAAAAAAGAATTTGTCACTTAAAGTGGATTGAAAAGTACAAACGTTATCGATAACTGCTTGGTTACCATCGGCTTCTTTATCTATCGTTATAAAAAAATAGTGAATGTGTTTTACTGATATTAATTTTTCTGTGGCCGATCTCACATTGCAGTAGCGATAAATAACAATTTCAGACATATTTACAAATGAGAAAGTTGATGTCGGTGGGAAATAAAAAAAACAGAACCAAAAAGACTTTGACTCGATATATCTTTTCTTTTATTGGGAGATTTGTTTTGTGTGCTGTCAGCCACGCTGGTTAAGAAATTGGTGGAAGCAAAGATATTTATGATGAACAACGTTGTATACGCGAAGCTATTATGTGAAATAGGATTCACTATTTCATTGTGGGTCATCGCATTGACTGGAGTTTAATAGATTAACAGAAGTCATCATTTGCCTGAACGATATATTGTTGCATTAATTGTACACGTTGAAAATGGTTATTTGTCACAACTCAATCCTTCATTATTTCTGACAGTCGCCCACAACACTACCACAGATTAAGTGGGAAGGTTATCAATCTGTCGAACCACGGGCGGAGGAGAGGAGTAGAAAGAACGAAGTACAAACGTAAAGAAACCGACAAGAAAATTCCAGATCTAAAATTCGAACTGTTAATGTGAATCTCTTCTCCCACAGGAAGGTACAACGCTAATCTAAAGACCAGTTGCATCCTTGACACTCAAAGCACCGATTTTTTTGTACTAATTCTTCACTAAGCATAAGGCCTGTGAGCCACTCAAGTTTGTGAATCCCCGTTAAAATTTGTAAAATAAAAGTAGCAAAGATTTAAGTAATATTAATAAAATCTCCATTCTGTGCCAAAGTAGGATTATACAAAGATTATCTCAATTTTGTGCAAAAATAGGCTCAGACGAGCTTCAAATTCAAATTTCCACATCAGCATTTATTAACCAATCAGTAAGGTTATCCCAAAAGTCATTCAATCTTTCAAAAAGCAGACAACTATTCTTATCATCTGCTAAAAATGTTGAAGTCACAGCAGAAAATGATTAACAGACATTCCCTCTTAATAATAGTTATTAAGAATCTGAGTTTAGTAAATCTAACTTTTAATTTCCTGCGATCCGATTTTTTCTTATAAATAGCGTAACGTAAATTAATATTATTTAGCCTTCAGTATAAATCGACCGTGGTAGTGTGAATAATACGGAATTCCCAAAATTTTCGCATACTCACACTTTAGACAAAGACTAGAAGATAATTTCAGTAGCAAATCCACGTCGATGTCGTCTCGTAGAAAGGAACTGTCTCCCCTACGCCTAGATAATGGACTCCTCTTATTGATTTAGTACTAACTACTTTCTTGCAAATTGCAAAATCTATGACAAGATTTTTTATTATTTTAAATCAATTTCGTTTTTATACTCGATAAATGATGTTTGGTCTCGGGGTGTAAAAATTATCCATTCTAAAGTGTTCGAGCATTTTCAGCTATCATTGGTCATTTTCAAGAATTTTGTATATTATGGTCTTGGAGATTCAAGAAAACGTCCACAGTGTTCATTAGCAATTCAGTCTTTCTAGCTTTCAGTTGATATCATATACATGAGATTGTAAAATATTTGTGCATGCAAATCATGGCTATAAATCATTATTTCTCGTTTGCTATTCATTGTGCATTTTATTATATACATTTTTTTCACCAGTAAAATATGCTGCTCTCTTCTTGCAACGAATAATCTTAGATCTTTACTGCCTCTCAACTTCAGCATGGACATCCATACATATTGGTTTATCTTCCCTTTTCGCTTTGCTATTTCTTTTCTTTTTTTTTCTTTTCTTTTTTCTCACACTGGCCAGAACATCATTCATTCCGCTATAGTAACAATATTTTTTTACTTTTTTTTCACCTTTTTTTTTTTTTCATTTTCATTCTTTTATCTTCTTACCATATCTCATTCCTTCTTTTTTTTTTATTTCATGTTGCCTTCTGTAAAACAAGTAACCCTCTAATGAGAACGATGTCATTTCGGGGATAGTAGACATTAATGTTTATAGCTACAAAACCTATAACTTTTTCAGAAACCAATAATTAATACCGACCTTTATGTTAAACCTTTTTATAACTAGCGGATTTTACAGAAGACATTAAGTGATTAAGAACAAACTAGGCAATCCCGCGTTATACTACACGTGATTTTGAACCGGTTCTCGTTCGCTCATCGCAGTTAAGGAATGTTGAACTCGGTCAGTACTTAGATGGGTTACATCTTAGCAACACCGGACACTGTAAAAGACCTATAATCCGAATCGGTTTTAAATAACACACAAAAGTTTGACAAGCCATAAAAAATCACTCTTGAGTGTGATGCTCAGTGGGTATGTAGATAATCTAGAGGTTTACGTACATACTATATGCCGTCAAATACGGTATATAATAAAATTTGAGTTATTTCGGCTGTTTTTTCGTTTTGTTTTGTTTTGTTTTTTGGGAGTTTTTTTTTTAATAAGGTTCAACTTGTACAAGACTCGAGAACCACTCGTGGTAGAGGGTTACATTAAGAGGCAGTTTATGCGGATAGGAGAGGAAGATAACGGCTAATCGTAGACTTGAGCAGGTTAAGATTGTAGTGATCGGAGAAACATCCTCTTGAAAGGTTTTCGCAAGAAGAAGCTGTTCGAGTGGAACTTACTTTTCAACAATGGAGCACGTAAGGAACGTGGGTGGTTTGCTAGAAATGTGAGTATCATAGCGGGTCCCAGCCGTAAAGATTAGAACTGGCGGAACCAAAGAATGTACTTTGTCCGAGCACTTTCTATGGAAATAGCGATAGAGTGACGACAGGCCTGCCGCATCTCGGCTGTGAGAGGCTGAAAGGTAGAAAGTAATTTGTCACTTACAAATACTCGGACTAGGCTGGAACATAAGAACAGGACAGCTCCCACTCAAATATGACAACAGTACTCCATTTTAGACCTGTTTTTTTTTCTCTTGTAAAGATAAAGGATATGCGGAGTTAGTTACTTACTACAGTGGTACGTGGAGCCGACTATTTTTCTGCGTTTTTTGCGATGGATCGTATGTAAGAGTTTCCACTTGAGGTCACGTATAAGTGTATGAGTTAAAGGCCCAATAGAATGTCGATGCAGGGAGCCTCAGCCCCAAGCGTGTGTCGATGCAGGGAGCCTCAGCAAATTGACATCCATTTATCGGGACTATGGTTTTATCCCTAAAGTGTTTTGGTTTTGAGTTTTTTGTTGGTTTTTTTTTTTTGTTTTTTTTTTTTTTGTTTTTTTCGATTAGACAGATATCGGGCACGAGTTAAAATCTTATCGTAAGGTCATTCGTTGTTTCCAATCCATTGGCCCATCGTAGTTGCGTAATGGTCAACAAGCTAATCTTATTGATCATGAATAGTGATTTTGATTCTAACTGGGCGCACATACGATTTGTGTCTAGAATTAAGCTACGCTTTGTAACTAAATACTTCCTTCCCATGCCGCTTGCTTACAGTTGTATAATGTGAAAACGAACGAATGTTCGATAAAAAGTAGCAAAAGATGAAAGGAAAAAAAAAATAGTCTTTTCGTGACTTTTGTTTCTAACTTTCGATCTGTTTGTGAGATTATTTCTCTCTTTCTCGTTCCATATTCTATTTTTTCTTTCTGTAATTTTCTTTTTGTTCCTCTTTCCGTTTCTTATCCGCTCATCCCTCCTCTTCTCTTTGTTTTAAGACATTATCCGTAATTCTCTACGTCGCTTGGGCAGGAAGAACACGCGATTCCCTAGCTCTTTGTTTACTGACCGAAATCAAGCAAACCCAGGGATATTTTTAATGGGATAAATAAGCCAGTGATACGTTAAAAAAAAATCTGAAATTGAAAGTATAGTAATAGATAAAGTTTTTAAAAAATAATTAGAAAATATATTAATAAAAAAAAAATACGTCAACAATAAGAGTTTTAAAATACGAAGACAAAAGGGAAATGAGCAATATTAAAAAATACCCAGAAACATCAATAACGGATCTACTAAGATTTTCTTTTTCATCTTTTCAACCTCTGTTTATTCTTCTGGTTCTACGTTTCTGCTTCTTCTTCTTCTTCTTCTTCTTCTTCTTCTTCTTCTTCTTCTTCTTCTTCTTCTTCTTCTTCTTCTTCTTCTTCTTCTCATTATTATTATCATTATTAATAAGAAAAATAAGAGGTATAATAATAATAATAATAATTATTATTATTATTATTATTATTATTATTATTATTATTATTATTATTATTATTATTATTATTATACCTCTTATTTTTCTTCTTCTTCTCGTTGTTATTATTATTATTTTCTTTGATTTCTGGTGTGTACACATTTCTTTCCGGGTCCCGCCCAGGGACCTAAGGTTAGAAATGGCAACATGACACTTTCCACTGACAAAAAAAAATTACATAGATAAAACCCTTTATTATTATTATTATTATTATTATTATTATTATTATTATTATTATTAATTATTATTATTATTATTATTATTAATTATTAATTATTATTATTATTATTATTATTATTATTATTATTATTATTATTATTATTATTAATTATTATTATTATTATTATTATTAATTATTAATTATTATTATTATTATTATTATTATTATTAATTATTATTATTATTATTATTATTAATTATTAATTATTATTATTATTATTATTAATTATTATTATTATTATCATTATTATTAATTATTATTATTATTATTATTATTATTATTAATTATTAATTATTATTATTATTATTATTATTATTATTATTAATTATTATTATTATTATTATTATTAATTATTATTATTATTATTATTATTATTATTATTAATTATTAATTATTATTATTATTATTATTATTATTATTATTATTATACATTTTCTACCACTTCTTTTCCGTCTACAATTTCTTGCCAGTTTCCTCTATTTCTTCATATCTCTCTTCTTCTTGCTTTTATCCATTTTTTTCCTTTTTGATTTCACTTTCTTTCCTTAAATATTTTTTCTTCTTTATTCTTCTGATGTTCCTTTTCCTTTTCTTTTTCTTCTTCAAAATATTTTCTTCTTTCCGCGCTTCTTCTTTTACTTCTTCTTTTTCTACTTTATTCTTGTATGCTCTTTTTACTTGTTTTTTTTTTCATCATTATTCTCTCTTGTTTCTTCTTTTTTCTTCTTCTTTTCATCCCTTTCTTTTATTTCCTATTAATTATTTTCTTCTTCTTCTTCTTCTTGTCATGCTCCTTTTACTTGTTACTTTTCATCTTTTTTCTTTTCCGTTTTTCCCCACTTTTTCCTTCTTCTTCTTCTTCTTCTTCTTCTCTCTTTTTTATTTCTTCTTCTTCTTTTCATATCTCTCAGTTTCACTATTCTTTTATCATCCAAGATTGCATGCCTTGCTTTATTTTGTTGTTGTCTTATAGAATACAGCAATGCTTGTTAACTACAATGAACGTATATTCAGTTTGTCAGTTCAAAGTAGTTTAATTAAAAATGTTAAATACGAAAAGCAAGAATCAAGAATAGAGGAAAATCGAAAGAGACCCCCCCCCGCCACCGACTTTAATTCATTGGGTGAATAAATGAGAAAAACTTTGGGAATGATTGAAAATGTTTTCAGAATAGACAACGAACGGAAGCAAAAAAGAAAACAGAAAAGGAAAGAATAAACGGAAGAATGAATTAAAGGTAGGATAAGTGAATAGAGAAAAGAAAACACGAGAAAACCGAATGATAAAATATATATATTTGTGGGAAAAAGCTACAGCATCAGTAAAAATATTTCATTTTCATTAAGAGAAAAACGAAAGAAAAAACAGATAATTAAAAAAAAAATTAAATCTATAATAAAAAAGAAATGAAATCGAATAAACACCACATTTATGGAAGTCGATTCAACATCATCATTATTCAGTCAGTCAATTATGATCCATGCGTGATACACGCTTAGGTGCTCATGTATCTTTCGATACATGACTGACGGGCCAGATTTTTTCCCGCAGTAGGTTGCCATTTCTTTCTGAGGTAGACCAGTTGCCTTCCAAGGCTATAGAACCCGATCTGGCCTGCTATTTACCCATAGCTGTTGGGTGAAGACAAGGATTTATACCTTTCCCAAGGGTATTAGCAAGTAATTTAATGCAATGGATTCAACTGGAATTCGAACACGGCTCTCCAATTCTTCACTCCAAGCCGCTTTCCATTACTCCATCGTGGAGGAGTAATGGAAATAAATTATTACTGCAAAGAATTCAATTCTTCCTTTGTGCTAAACTAAGCTAAATGTATCCAATTTATATGGAACCCTCGCTTTTAGCAAGCTAATCTTGTAGTCTAGCAAATTCTCTACTCTCTCAGTGCTCTGGTTTGTGACCTTATGCCAAACTTAGATGAATGTAGCAAATATTTGGACAACATCTTTTGCAAGCTATGATTGTAACCCGTTATTCTTGTAAATTTTATCTTCTCTGATTGCTCCATACTTGTGAACTTGTGACAAACTTGTTAAACTTAGCAAATACCTATAAAGATTCAGGGCGCGCATTTATATAACTTTTTATTACGCGGTTGTCTTGCGTGCGTATATCCTAAGTATACCCTAAGTTCACTCATGGAGCACTTGGGACTACCACATGGGCGTGACAGATTTATGTGATGAAAAATCTTCCTTAATATCTGAGCAGTGCGATCTTCTGGACTTCTTTTAACCTGATTTTGCCAGCTATTTTTCATCCATTTCTTCAGCAGATCGAATTATTAACTATTAACACTAGGTGTTTTGTACCGTTCATAGCACAGATCCAGTAGCAAGGCCTCTGATCGGGAGATTGAAGGTATTGAAGAGCGTACAGCCACGTTTTAATTGCTGTTGCTCCCAATTTCACCTGTTTGGGACCCAACTATGGGCAAATAGTGACCCCCTTCTCCGCAAACAAAATACTATGAAAGTATAAATATATCTTTTTATAGGAAAACTACCAGCAATACATTTTTATATAAAAAATACCAGTAATACATTTTATCTCTAGTTGAAGGCATACAACTGCATTGAAATTATTTAAACTTCAGCCCATAGAGGTTAATATGACGCTAAACAAAATTAAACAAGCAACGTGAAAGAATTCTTTCATGATATTAATTCAGATAATATCCGAAAATTTCTTAAACTAAACTGTGTTCCAAAATATAAATTCAACAAAAAAAAAAACACATATTACCGTCACTAGTAATTATGCCTATACATACATGTATATGCAGAAAAGCTGAGAATCATTTACCATTTATTCAACTGTGAAAGCAAAATAACATATCTCCTATGTTTATTACTTCAATACTGCCAAGAAAATTAAATTTTGACATTAAATGACCCATATGTACCTTTAAACAAATCAATCTATTTCTATTTCTAAGTTTATACATTTAGAGAGTTTTTCAGTAGTTTCAAAGAGGTCTTTCTTTCGATGGGGACAGATATATTGGTGTTATTTTTATTAAATATTATTATTATTATTATCATTATTATTATTAATAATATTAATATTAATATTAATATTATAGATACTGTAAACGGATCCATCGCAGTAAAGTACAGGTGAGGTTTTTTTTATCATGTAGAATATCTTGACTATTTTGATTTCATGTCCTCTTGTACTGCCAGCTTGTTTTTCATTTATATACGCTAATGTTTTCTGCTAGAAGAAAGATGGCTACCAGCAAAATAGACTGTCCGAGGAATGAGTTACGTATTGGAAATATCAAAATCGTGCAGTTACAAAGATTTCAATAGCTGTGTAGTATAATAATAGATGACGGAATTTGTGATACAGAAATCCGAAGAGGTATGAGAATACATGAATAAGTATTCCAGAAATCCAGTTTATATATTAAAGAGATAGTAACATACTGTTTAACTGCTATGTAATATCCACTCTCCTATATGGAAATGAACACTAGACAATTTCCTCACTGTTGAAGAACAGGCAAGAATCGATAGAGATGTGATTATAGCGACAAATTCTAAGTAAAACAAAACAAAACTCTCAACAGTCGACTTTGATGATTTTCAATTATTTTCATCTATTTTGCAATAGTAATTATCGGAACAAAGTCGAAATTCTGTCTTATTACATTAATCACGAACAATATTTTCATTACTATGATTTCTTATTTTCAGCTCTTCAGCTAGCTATCTTTTTTATATGCAGGGATGTCGTCTTTTATAGAGTAAGTGCTTTTATAATGTACTGATAGCTTGATTTAAACATTTCATGCTTAAATGCACTAAAAACAATTTCCCTGGTGGACTTGTTTTTACGGCTTATCAGCCCTTTTGTGTGTTATTTAAAATTGAAACATGTTTTGTGATTAACAATCTTTTGAGAATCACAATGATTTTTCCCAGATACGAGTCTTACTATTTAACCCATAGCTGGGGGAAGAGATGGATTCATACCTTCCCCAGGAATATATGTGCGTAAGTGAATGTATCAAACTCAACCGGTATTTGAACTTGACTCTCTCATTTCACATTTCAAACTGTTCTTCATTACACCACCCGCACATGCAGATTTTTTTCCTGAAATGTGTGCGTGTCTAATATGCCCACTGCATCTTTTATTATATTTGTCTATTAATAGTTTTTTATGACTTGACTATACTTTATAAACATGTTTTATGTTCCTTCTATTATTTTTCATATACTGATAAATTTTTACTGAATCATTTATGCAATTAGCTTGGACTAATTCCTTTGTTTTCTTTTTGCATCACTCCCGGTTGTATAAATCTCCAGCCTGCCTCAGATGTCTCTTGTTCTCTGGAATGTTGTTGATGTCTTCTGTTATAGCTCAACTGCTTTTATAATGTACTGACATCTTGCTTTAAACATTAAATACACTAACAAATTTTTCCTGAATATGACCTACTCAAACTGGGATGCGTCTAATATAACGTGTCTTTCATGTTCCTTTTTGTTAGTTTAATCATGACGGATATTTTCACTATTGTGATTTCTTGTTTTATGTTCAACTCTACTGTTTTCTTTTTATATACAGTGAGGTCTTCTTCAAAAGCTTAACTGCTTTAATCATTACATGCTTAACTAAACTAAAAACATTTTCCCTGATTCTTTTTTACGGATTATCAGCTGTTTGTGGATTATATAAAGCTGAAACATATTTTTTAATTAACAATTTTTTGAGAATAACAATGACGTTTTCCAGATATTACTATTTAACCTATAACTGGGGAAAGAGATGGATTCATACATTTCCCACTTGTGTGTAAGTGAATGCATCAAGCTCAACTGGAATTTGAACTTGCTTCTCTGATTTCACATTCCAAACCGCTCTTCATTGCACCACCCGCACATGCAGATTTTTCCTGAATATGATCTCCTGAAATGTGTGCGTATCTAATATGCCCACTGCATCTTTTATGATGTTTGTTTATTATTAATTTTTATGACTTGACTATACTTTATAAACATGTTTTATATTCCTTCTATTATTTTTCATATACTGATAAATTTTTATTGAATCATCTATGCAGTTAGCTTGGACTAATTCCTTTGTTTTTGTTGCATTCCTTCACCCATTTGGAGTCTATATCGAGACAACTGTAATCATTCTTTCGTTCGGCATCCTCAGGATATGGCCGAGCTATCGGAAGCTATGTATCTATGTCTTGAAGTATTGGCAGCGTTCCTTAGTACCAGATGTTCCAGCGTAAGTAAGTACGCCTCAACACACTCTTATGATTAACCAGCTGTTAACTGCAGAAGAAAGAAACATAATTGATAAAAAAATACAGATAATAGTAAAAGACTAACCTGTGAAATATAACATTAAAGCAGAGATAAAAAAAATAGTCTCTCAAGATAAAACAGCCAAAGAAAATGTTATAGACATAATATTTTTATAACTTTATTGTTCAGCTGTACTGTTTGTTTTCGTTTTATGTACACTGAGGTCATCTTTTATAGCTCAACCTCTTTTATAAAGTACTGATAGCTTGCTTTAAAAATATATATATATATAAATACACTCACAACATTTTTTTCTGAATAAGGTTTTCTCAAACATGCGTATTTTATGTAGTCAAATCTGGTAATTTCTGAAATCTATGTTAATTTATATTAATCTAACATGACCCTAACTTTTATTATTATCATTAAAAAAATGCCATTCCAAATGAAATCCGAAAAGCTGATCTCGAGATAGGAAAAATTAGGTATTTCCAGTAAAAAGAAAGAAAGCAAATTAGTCAGAAAACCATTATAAGATTTGTAAATTCAACCCTTACTCATTGTCTCAAAATTGTGGCTCTGTGCCGGATTAAATCAAACTTTTTTACGAGGTAAAAGTTTACTATTTACATTGTTCGGACTATCATCCTCATCTTTGTTGCCATATTTATCACAACGTTTCGACCGTTGTACACTCCGGTCTTCTTCAGGTGGTTGGAATGTCGAACTGAACCCTTTATTTCACTTGCTAAGGTAAACTGTTCCAGTTACACGTGCCATGTCTAATGGATGTCAGTTATCTCCTGTTAATTCCCCTCTCCAAGTTTTCCATCGCCTTAACGAGGTATTGAACTCACACTTTGGGTCCTGCCACTGGATCTAACTAACGCCATTATCCACTGCGCCATGCGTTCTCAAGGATTAAGGCGGTGGAGAACTTCGAGAGGGGAAATAACAGGAAATAATTGATAAATGATATCCATTAGACATGGCAGGTGGAACTAGAACAGTCTACCCCATCGTGAGAAATAAAGGTTTCCAACCACCTGAAAAAGGTCCGAGCGTACAACGGCCGACACTTTGTGATAAATATGGCAACAAAGATGAGGATGATAGTCCGGACAATATAAATAGTGTACATAATACCACATCTCAGAAATATAGACAGATACTGAGGTAAAAAGTTGCAGTGTCATCCTTCCATTTAATCTTGTCTTTGTTCATTGTCCTATGCTACACCCCATGAGTAAGCCATCTTTTTCTCTTCTGTCAGATGCTGCCCACTGCTAGGTGTTTCATGGTACGCTTCTCTTTCTCTTCCCAGCTATGGTTCACAAAGCAAACTGATGTATTCTTTCAATGGATATCCTCTGGATATGACAGAGAAACCGTAACCTACGTTTGCTAATATCAACAGACATATTTCAGGTATATTTCATACTACCGCCAATGATTGCCAAGCTAACAAATATTAGGAATCTATCGTATTCAGCTTCCGAAGAAGACGCCGTCACTTGTTACACGTCTCTCTTCATGTCTCCGCAATCATACAAATTGAAAACCTTAACATCGATGTTTTAAAGACTAGTGTGATATTTGCGAATAAATCAAGGCAGAACGCTAGGCCGCCAACAGATTGCACAGCTGGTGAACTTTCATTCTTCCCTTCTATCATCCATGTACAGCCGGTGTGGTGTAATGGATAACGGCTCTCAGTGAGAAATCGAAGAGCCGAGTTCGAATTCCAGTCGTGTTCATTACATTCACTTACACGGAAATATCCTTGTCAAAGGTATGAATCCGTTTCTTTTCCTCCAACTATGGGTTGAATAGCAGAACAGCCTGGATCCTATATTGATGGTTGGCCATCAGTATACTGTAGAAAGAAATGGCACACTACTGCAGGAAAATCTTCTGCCTAGTGAGTCGTGAATCGAAAGAGACATGATGATCGCCCAAACAAATATCACGTATGGCACTTGACTGACTGACGCTTTGGAAAGGTATGAATCCATCTCTTCTCCCCTATCTATAGATTGAATAGTAGGACAGACTCGGTTCTATAACCTTGGTTGGTCACCAATCTACCGCTGAAAGAAATGGCACACTACTGCAGGAAATCTTCTGCCTAGTGAGTCATGAACCGAAAGAGACATGATCGCCCAAGCTTGTATCTCGTATGGCACTTGACTGACTGACCATTTAGAACGGTATGAATCCATCACTTTTCCCCCTAACTATGGGTTGAATAGCAGGGCAGTTTGGGTTCTATAGTCTTGGTTGGCCACCAAACCGAAAAAGACTTGATTGCCCAGGCTTGTAACTCGTATGGCACTTAATTGACAATATGTTTATCACAATGGACACTGGTGATCATAACGTGTCCGAAATTTGAAAATGGAGAAATAAGTCATGTTACTTTCCATGCCTTGACTGATATATAAGTTTGCCCACACCTGAATCCTCTCTTGAGCTTTGACCCACGTTTCAACCCATGTCCGTCGCCTTTCCTTCAAATGATTTTTGTTTTGCTAATCTTTCTCTTGGAGTCTATATCGAGACAACTGTAATCATTCTTTCGTTGGACATCCTGAATATGGCCGAGCTATCGGAAGCTATGTGTTTTAAGGCGCATATACTCTTCCTTATTAGAGATCTTCTTAGTAGATAGGAGGAGTATTCCAGAGGTTTTGAGGGCTTTTCAGGATAGACATTAATTTCTAAGTACAAAACTCTAATTTCCTTCAAAATAATTAGTATTAGTTCCTTTTCAAAATTGCTTAAGAGCACCGTGCCCAGAAAGACTGTAATTATAGCTTTATTGAGGTTTTTTTTTAATTTTAATCATAACATGCATAAAATTATTATTGTACTCACCAGTACAATTAACTCTTTAGTTAATTTCATTCGCGTTCCCGAGAATATGATGAGCAATCACTGTGATAAATTTGCTTACGGGAACTCCAGTTCAAAAACTGATCACATTTCCTGTAAATTAATGGCATCTGCTTACAACGCGGACATCCAAGATTCAAGCATTTGCTAGACAACTAGACAACCAACTGGATGTTTTTAGATACCACGTCTCATCGTCACATCTGTTTGAGAAAAACATGTACTAGGGCGGTATGATTTATCAGAAAACTTAATTGCGCATAAATTTATATACAGATATATATATATAATATGTGTGTGTGTGTGTGTATATATATATATATATATATATATATATAGAGAGAGAGAGAGAGAGAGAGAGAGATAGGAGAAAGATATTTACCCATATATCAGAGAGATTGATCAAGAAATAAAAATGTTAAGTTAAATTTAAACAATCAATACCATGCATACATACGTACGCATTGATAAAAATTGAAAATGTGATAGATAGATATTAGTAAACTGATATATATATATATATATATATATATATATATATATATAGAGAGAGAGAGAGAGAGAGAGAGAGAGGGAGAGGGAGGGAGGGGGAGAGACAGATAGATAGACAACAGAGTGCTAAAAAAATATCTGGAATTCAAGAAACACTTGCCGAAAACAGAAACAATCAAATATTTCGTTAGGTTTTAGAAAGTGTGTCAGCCCGATAAATTTTCAGCACCCCCTTGGTTATCAAAGTGGTTAAGCGTTAATGGATATGTGCACAATGTAACATTTTGGTTAGTAAACTAATTTCCCTAATGTAGAAAGAAGTTAGTGGATTCGAAAAGCCTGACATCCTGTTCGCTCAATGAATGGAAACGACTAATTTTATCAGTCCAATTAGCATGATTACACTGGAATCAAAACGCGCACTTTACGTTACCTAAAACAAGAACTAATAATATTTTGCTGCCATTACTGTTGTGGCCCTTGTACTTAGCTACGTGTGAAATATTATAATCCTCTTCTGTTTATTAATGATGCTTGCCTTATTTCATTTGCCCTAACAATCTTTCTTCTTAATATCTTATGCATCTTCTAGTAAGCATTTCTAATATAGTGCGTCGGTGCATAATTATCAGGCGTTTTTGTAGGCAAGTTATTTATTAATAAAAATTGCTGTTTTGTTTACTTTTTTTAATAAAAATATTATTTTCTTTTCAGGTTATAAAAATGCGTGTCGATAATCATTTAAATACTTTATTGTTGAATTGTTATCTTTCTTTTTTTCATAATAAATATTGTTTAAAAACGCCTGACATTTATTCATCAATATATCTGTAATCATTTTTTCCAGGCCATCTACAGTAAACCCATTTTCAGTGCCCTTCTATAGTAAGGTGATTGTTAATCAGTTCATAATCAAATAATTTACAGTACCCTACTATAATAAAATTGTTACCAAATCATCCAAATTAAGCACATTTTCAATACATTTCGTATAATTATTTCTAATCACTCCATGTTCAATTTCCAGTACATTCTAAAGTAAAATTATTACCAGTCCATCAAAAGGAAATCTAAAGCTATTTTCACTTTGCTCTATGGAAAGGTGATTTCTATCAATCAAGACAAGTCATTTCCAATACATTTCTATAGTAAAATTATTTTCAAAGCATCCAAAGTAAATTCATTTTTAATGCATTTTCTATAGTAAAGGGATTACATCCACAGTAAAATAATTTGCAGTAAATATCTATAGGAGACACATTTTTCAATTTATCTATAGTAAAAGTATTTCCCGTGCCTTTTTATATTTAAAAATTATAGTCCGTTTCTATAACAAAATCATTATTATTAGTAATCTATAACATTATAATTCTGTGTGTGTGTATGTAATCGAATATTATTTATGCATTTCAACAGTTTTCATCCGATTTCGATTATTTTTTTGTTTTGTTTGATAGATAATTCTTGAGTGCCGGTTTTGAGTCCAAATTGTTGGCGACAATGGCTCTCCACTACTTCCTGTCCATTATAACTTTCAGCAACGTTTTACTATTTATTGTCTGTTCTTAGGTATATATCTTTCATAAAACTTTAATAAAAATAAGTAGTTTAAATTATTAAAATAATATTATTTATTATTATAAAGTAGCCTTTTCAGAGCCACCCCTCCATTCAAATTTTTACCCCCCGTCCCATTTGGGGATGTGTCTCAGTTGCACTCAATTTTTGTTACTAATATTGATATTCGGGTGGGCTGACTTTAAACTTAAACTGCTCCAATTGAACGGAAAAAATTCCCAATAATGAAAGACCCGGGCAAAGACGGGTTATACTGCTAGTGTATTTATATAACAGCCCGATTTTTTGTCACCTTTGCATTAATTCCTAACCACTGAAATATTTGTACTTTATTTTCAATGAATTCCTATGTTAATAAAATTACAATAAATTCTGTTAATAAATTATTAAAATATTAACTGTTTATTTAAATCATACATACATTACTATGGCATCAGTAAAACTTACCTTACTTTGTAACCGTTTACAATTACCTCTCTATTCCTTTTGTTCGATGCACACGGATTGAAAAAATAATAAATTTTGCATCAAATATTGCAAAATTCTTGGCTTCATGTCCAATGCCCCCTATCTTCAAAAAACATTGTCTGTTATTTACAGCAGCGAATAAAATTGAAACAGGAGAAAATATCGCATATAACAACAACAATGACTATATCCAAAATCTTGAAAATGTCTTCAGAATCCAAATGATAGTTGTGATCCTAAAATACAAGCGCGAGTAATGCACCATGTCATTATAAGTGTACACATTATTGTGAATAAGTTTTTGGACATATTTATTTCACGGGTTAAACATGACTTATGATATCAGGGGCAACATTAATTACGAATTACTGTAATTCCCCTTGTATAATACGCATTTTTTTCAAAAATGTAACAAGCAAAATTAGGGATGCGCATTATGCACAGCTACAAAAATCTTCAAAAAATAGCCGTTTCATCGGTCGATTTCAGTTGCGAAATGACTACTCAACACAAACATATGAAAATTTGACACTAACATCCGGTGATTGTGACCCCATAAGGATGTCAAATGCAATCATATGTACCTAACAATACTTACAAATATAAAATAAGAATTATCATAAAACTAAATTCGAATAATTTTATTCTATGTTTAAAGCCATTTTATTTTAATAAAAGTAGAAAAGGCTGGTCATAATGAAACTGGAGATGTACAATTTATAAGGTTTGATTACCAAACAAGGGGTACGTATTATGCTTGAGTATAAGCATTTTCCCACAACTTCAGCACAATTTTAAAGGTGCGTATTATGGATGAAGGCGTATTATACATGAAGAATTACGGTATGTCATCTTCATTGAAATTTTTATTTTTATTATGGCAGACATTTTGGACAGACTTTGTTAATCAAGTTTCAACTACTACATTTCGGCCGATAGATTTTCAGGTCTTTCTAGAGTTGTGAAAAGTTCTAAGATGAAGTCGGATTGATAATTATTTAATTTTAATTGGCGCAACAAAATGTCAAATGCTGAAGTGATAGAGGTACATTGTGAGGTAAGATTGTGTTAGGATGTTCTTATAAGAAATGAAAGACGATACGGAATAAAATAAACTGGAAAAAGAATCAAAAAAGGAAAGAAGTAAACCAATGAGTAAAAGAAATATACAAAAATGAAAAAATAGGAATTGAGTAAAAGAAAGAAAAATGGTGAAAAAAAAATTAGTGAAAGAAAGAAAGAAAGGGAGAAATCAGAAAGAATGAAAAAAGTCAGAAAGAAAAAAGAAAGGATGAAAGAAAGAAATCAGAAAGAAAGAAAGAAAGAAAGAAATCACAAAGAAAGAAAGAAAGAAATCACAAAGAAAGAAAGAAATCAGAAAGAAAGAAATAAGAAAGAAAGAAAGAAATCACAAAGAAAGAAATCACAAAGAAAGAAAGAAATCAGAAAGAAAGAAAGAAAGAAAGAAAAAAGGAAGAAATCACAAAGAAAGAAATCAGAAAGGAATAAGAACGAAAAAAGAAAGGAAGAAATCAGAAAGAAAGAAATCAGAAAGAAAGAAATAAGAAAGAAAGAAAGAAAGAAAGGAACAAAGAAAGAAATCAGAAAGAAAGAAAGGAATAAGAAAGAAAAAAGAAAGAAAGAAGTCAGAAAGAAAGAAAGAAAGAAAGGAATAAGAAAGAAAAAAGAAAGGAAGAAATAAGAAAGAAAGAAAGAAAGAAATCAGAAAGAAGTCAGAAAGAAAGAAATAAGAAAGAAAGAAAGTAACAAAGAAAGAAAGAAAGTAACAAAGAAAGAAATCAGAAAGAAAGAAATAAGAAAGAAAGAAAGAAAGAAAGACATCAGAAAGGAAAAACAAAAAAAGAAAGAACGCAAATTAAAAGAAAGTAAACGAAGGACATTGAGAAAAAATCACGAAATAAATAAATAAATACAAAGACGTTAAAATATTCAAAATGGAAAGGAGAGTGTGACAAAGTAAAATGTGAACGAAAAATTAAGCAAGCAAGAAACAAACAAGTCTGAGTACGTTGCTACAAAGAAAGAAAGAAAGAAATATGAGCGTGGAGATCGTGATGAAAGTGAGTGCGGAATAGGGAATAAACGATCCGAATTAAAGCCCCTAATAATGAATTCTACGCAATTCTCCCTGTGTTCGTTATTCGCATTGACAGAATTGCATGACAATGTGTACGACTTAGCAAGACGCAAACAACCCTGACTGACGTGGTTGATTTTTTTTT
>OZ010584.1:79973903-80141403 GCA_963932145.1 Acanthosepion lycidas | reverse complement strand
AGAAAGATAGAAATGGATACGGTGATAGATAGATAGATAGATAGATAGATAGATAGATAGATAGATAGATAGAAAGAAATAAACACTGTGATAGATAGACAGATAGATAGAAATGATTACGGTGATAGATAGATAGATAGAAATGGATACGGTGATAGATACATAGATAGATAGATAGATAGATAGATATGATCACTCCGATAGATATATATTAACACTGTCATATATATATATATATATATATATATATATATATATATATATATATATAGATAGATAGATAGATAGATAGTGAATTTTAAAATACCTTAGAATTTGGATCAATCTGTAAAGCATCTTACATTATTGATATTTCAATATGAGAATGAATCCAAATATAATACAGTGTTTAAATGCAGAGACAATAAGAATTTTAGAGTGGCTAACTAAATCATTTCACCTAAATCCGAGAGAATATATATATATATATATATATATATATATATATATATATATATATATATATATATATATATATATATATATATATTGAGCATTTCCCCACAAGCAAAGCGGGAGTATCACTAGCATGCAAGGGGTTACAGAGAGAAAAGCAAGAGTAAAGAGGCGTGATAGAGGAAAGGATGGAGAAATTGACCGGGAACAACATCAAAGCACCAGATGTCGATTGACATTACACTTAAATATTTGATTATAGTTTTCAGCGAAGCAAGTAAGAGGAAGGGAGTTCCACAGACGGGAAGTGCGAGAGAAGAAGCTGTTGCAGTAGAAGAGACGGCTACATTTAACCGTTTCAACAGTGAAAGGGTGGGACCGAGATGCCAACCTAGTTACACGCTTAAATTTATGCATTTTGGGAACCGGCGAAAGTATCTCGTCGGAGCAGTTGCCGTAAAAATACTTGTGGAAGAGACAGAGAGAAGCCATCTTTGTTTTTGTGATCTCAACGTTTCGGCCTTTGAGTCAAATGCTCTTCATCAGGTGTATGTTGATCCGAGTATGTTGATAATAAGCATGTTGTGTTGTGATGAATGTTAATGAATTTAGCAGTAATTTGGGTTTAATATACGGGAACTGACCACCGATTTTTCTCTTCAAGTAGATACAGAGAAAAAGACTAAAATAGATGCGTATCGTCGAAGTAGGATTGATCTTTATTTGACTAAAGACTGAATCCGCTGTCAACGTATGCATTCACGCACTCCTTTTCTGTTTACTACTAAAATGAGTAACGTGAAAAGAAATTCGAGTGATAAAAGTACTACACACTGTTCATGAAATGGACAAAGTCCGACAATTATTTTAAGACATTTTAATGTTTATACATTCTTTTTTATAGATACAAATATTTAAGTAAATGCTCTGTTTATAATAAACAGTATTAAACAACATTTACCGGCCTGAATGTCCGAGAAATTGTCATAGAAAATATGCGTCCTCCGATAGGAAAAAAGAATGGCGTCATTTGTTTACATTTGGATACGCATCGAGCAGATATTAATGTAAGTTAGAAAATCATGGAAAATTGTAGTTTAAAAACATAAAAATCGACCTTGCCAGCAGAAACGCTCCTCGGTGGCTCAATCAGTAAGAGCAAGTCAGGCTATATGACAGTTCCGTATAGGATACAGGTTCGATTCCTATACTATCGCTTAGAGAATTGGAGTATATATAAATTCCAAAGTCGCTAAAATCCAGGACAGAGTAAGAATATAATGTAAAAGGCTCAAAGACTAATATTCCATGGCTATAATTTATTACATTGGAATCGTAATCACGATCCAATTCATCAGACCTTTTTTTGAATTTTATCTATAAAAAAAATTTCTTAAACAAACTGTTTAATAGAAAAATATTAGGGCGTCTATTCCAAATAGTAATTATCATATATATATATATATATATATATATATATATATATATATATATATATATATATATATATAACTGATTTTAAAAATATGGTTCTATGGTTACATAGGAATTATTATGTTTCAATAAACAAATACAAAAAACTTCAAAATTCAATTACATAATTAAACGCCCTAGTTCTGTTTCATTTTCAAGCAAATTTTGGTATATATATATATTTTAAATCAATTAATTTATATTAATGCTCTGTAAATTTACATTGAGCACTATTTTTAAAAAATAAAAATATCTATAAGAACACCGGATTATATATCTTACTATTCTTTCTTTTTATTTAAATATATATATATATATATATATATATATATATATCAGTTAAAAAAATCCATGGGTAATCGAAGTAGATCCTATTAATATAAAATATTGAAACTGAACCACAAAAGAGAGCTCAATCTATTTTTTATTATAGAGCATGTAAGTGAATTATTTGAATAACCATAATTAATTCATCGTGTCTAGGGAATCCTCAATAGAATGCAGAAAGCACTGGCCGTTACTAGACTCGATCAATTAATTTTGATATATATATATATATATATATATATATATATATATATATATATATATATATATATATAATTATTTATTTAAAAAAAAAATTTATAACATAAATATGTTATAAAATCACTACAAAAATAGCCATTTTGTTTCAACACCCTCGGTGTCTTCTATTTTTGTAGTGATTTTATAACATATTTATGTTATAATTTTTTTTTTTTAAATAAATAATTATATCTGCTCTACTTTGTATTGAGCACTCTTTTAAGAATAGTAATTGTTGGTTATTGGAATTCATTCCATATACACCAATCATATACTTGGATATATATATATATATATATATATATATATATATATATATATATAAAGACATTTCTATGCGGTATATTGGTTAGCAAAAAGACTAAAATAGATGGGTATCGCTGAAGTGGGATAGAAAAGTCTGAGATTAAATTTATCCAGTTATTTTTCTTTTTTTCTTTTTTTTTTGTAAAGTTCCTACCACAATAGAATAAAGCGTGTCTTCTGAAAAATGGGATTGGTACCATCCTAGAGAGTCCAGCAACTTTTCTTTGGAAAGGGTTTGATCTTTATTTGACTAAAGACTGAAGCCGGTGTCAACGTATGCATTCGCCCACTCCTTATCCGTTCTCTACTGAAATGAACAACGTGCAAAGAAACTCGAGTGAAGTGCGAACTTTGCACTGACCTTTTCAATTTCCAACAGCATCCAATGAGACAAATGTTAAAGGAATTTCAGTTGTGGTCGGGATTTATCTGCCACTCCATCAATAACTACAAGACGGATTTTTAGGAGGTGCCAATTTGCATACCGATTGCGATCTAATTTATCGCTGAGTTAGGCGCATAGATTTCCAAAACGCACTACAGGGAGATTTGGCGTAAATACAATATTTCTACTTTCTTATTCCTCATGCGGGTTTGTTCTCTACCAAGATCAGATTATGGGATATCGAAAAGGAAGTGGGGATCAATGAGAGAATTCAATTTATGTAAAGTAAATCAAAGATGATATGTAGCATATAAATATTGACAATAATGAAAGAGAACATCTCTCTCCCTCTCTCTCTCTCTCTCTCTCTCTCTCTCTATATATATATATATATATATATATATATATATATATATATATATAGTTAGTTAGTTTATGCAAAACTAGGTCCAGAGCCCTGTTAAAGGGGTTGTGGTGAAATAACTTATTACAGTACTATGATTTTTTCCAATCGACTGTTTCATGGAAAATACCCAAAACTCCAACGAACTTCAAATTAAATTCTTCGTAGATTGTTTAGACATTTAGACTTACATCAGACCTTAACCTCCCAAATATGCCCTTTAAAGTTACGCGAATTAACAGCGTCTAAGAATTTGAATGAAACCTGTCCTCGTGGAATGTAATTTATTAGGGTTGCTGTAGATTCTTCCTTTAATGACGGTCTTCACCCCTTACCCATCTATATCTAGAGACAAGACGCGTTAGGCTTAAGCAACGTCTAGCCGACACACAGTGGGGTTAAGAATAAGGAATTGAAATGCTACACCTAACCCACTCATATCTTATCTTCTCACCAACCTCACTTCCTCATTTCGTTAATTTTACATATGTTTGATGAGGTCCCTCAAAAACATGTGAATTTCTTTTCATTTTTCATTTCAACCTTTGGAAGTAAAGTCTGATGATCCAGAGCCCTGTTAAAGGGGTTGTGGTGAAATAACTTATTACATGGAACCTTAAAGTGGTCTGTTTTTATTCAAATATATATATATATATATATATAGTTTAAAAAAGAGGGGACGGTAGAGAGGAATATTGGATCAGGGGGTCACAACAGGAAGAGAGATCATCATTTCAAGTTAGAGCTAAAGAGATCAATTAGAAAAGATCCAACTGATTCCACACGAGAGAGGAGTTTCACCTATGACAGAGCAATGAGAAAAAGATTTGAACCTGAAATCGTACGTGTAACTTGTTAAGCACCTTGTTACTCCAGGACAGAAAGTTAGAAGCTTAGAGAAGACGAAGTTCATCTTGAATAAGTTGGAAAAAGATCCTGAAATATATATATATATATATATATATATATATATATATATATATATATATATATATATATATATATCGGAGGAGTTTTCGTTCAGATGTTGTTCACGAAACAAAATTAGTAAACAAAATGGATAATTAAAGTCTCCGTCTTCTTATTACCATTATAATGTTCTGTCGTCTACATTGAGCTCTCCCTGGATTTATATCCTCCTCGGAATTATCCCTTCCAGTCACAAACTCGTAAAACGTATAATTATATATATATATATATATATATATATATATATATATATATATATGTGTGTGTGTGTGTGTGTGTGTGTGTGTGTGTGTGTATGTGTTCTGAGATTTTGTTCGTCAAAGCACCGATTCTATGTTAAGAAGGTATCCGAATGAAACTTAGCAATGGTGTACAAAGTGAATGGGTATGATTCGACCATGTGTATGTGGTGTGGTGCGTCATAGCTCTAAAGGTAAAAGCATTGACGTGGAAATACCAATGGATTAGCGGGAGACCTGAAACGTTTTGTCTGTTGGAAACGGGCTGTATGGTGGAATACAATTCATCACGTGCAAGGCCGTGTAAACCCTTTTGAACTGGAAAATGAGAACTAGGCAGTTCCAGTCCAGATGTAGCAGCCGTACTGCATTTTTCGGCCTGCTGTGGCTCTTTGAAAGCTAGATCATGGGGGCAGGTGGAGTCAGGTACTTCCTGTAGCGCTACAAGGAACCAACCATTTTTCCAGCATCTTCAGTGACGTAACGTATATATGAGTTCCACATGAAGTCTTGGATGAACTTGAATTCCAACAGGCGATCAAGGAAAAGAGCCTCCTTAAGAGAACTACCATTCTTCGTGATATGTGTTAACTTCAGATAATAGTTGAACGTTATTATTTTAGTTTTAGAGATATTGAATGTTATTTCTTTTTTGAACTGTTAGGGATAGAGATTCTCCCATGTGTTTTATTGTCTGCATAGATAGTTAATATAAAGCAGAAAAAAAGCATTCGAACAAGAGCAGGGCCTTT
Organism: Acanthosepion lycidas; assembly: GCA_963932145.1. NCBI lineage: Eukaryota > Metazoa > Mollusca > Cephalopoda > Sepiida > Sepiidae > Acanthosepion > Acanthosepion lycidas. Next base: position 80,135,874 of record OZ010584.1, on the reverse strand, counting down.
GGCGAACGCCTGAAATACTGGTGCCCTTTGGTTTCCCAAGAACTACGACGGGTGTAGCGCAATCGCTTACAAACGCTATAAGCTTACTTCATTAAACATAAAAATAGCTAGTAATTATTCCAAACCAAAAAACTCTTCTGAAAATCTAAAACTTCCACAGCCTTTCATAGAACATTTGCACACGGACGTAAAGAAAGTATACACACATCTTCATTCGTCGTTTCATATTCTTTTTGCTTAACACTACCAATAATAATCATTGTGTCAGAATAATTGAGACACCCACGCAAGAGGAGATGGGTGCATGATTTTATCCCGGTTTCAAGTGTTTCGTCTTTTATCATAAACAATAAGGTCAGTGGATCTTCAATAACAGCCACCCACTTAATCAAAATGAGTGAAATAATAGATAAATAAATGAAAACTTTTGGGAACAAGTGACAACTAACTGGACGTTGAAGACTTCCAATCATAGGCTTATATTAAGAGTCACAGTTAAGATAGATATAATACCAGGCTACTTTTTAACGTGTGTACATTGACCACCAAGAGAGAGATTTGCCACCCACGTGTAGCAATATACAGATGAGACAGAAATTGGTAGTATCGTTGGAGGGGAAAAGCTGATATGTTAATATTTGAAGCTACATGTGACAGAAGCTGTCTCCACTTTCTTGCCTTCCCATACTGTGGAAGAGAATCCTTGAAATAAACAATGAATTATATTAGTAACAAAGTCTGAATTTTTATTCATCGTTGTGGTCTTGCATTTATTTTCAGTTTTCGTTATCTTGTGAGCATGCAGCGTGTCTTTTGTGGACGCCAACGCGAACGAGGATAAAGACGGAACGTGGGCTTTCTTTGTCTGTTTGGTGAACAGATTAGACACATCCCTGTTGCATGTTCACAGTTAAAACCTATAAGAATTATCGGCGGAAGTGACTTTATTAATATACCGGATGTAACAGCAAAAATTGTTCAAATTGTGTTGCAGCATAATTGCCCATTCCACAAATTATATATATATATATATATATATATATATATATATATATATATATATATATATATATATATATATATATATATATTCCAACAGGCGATCAAGGAAAAGAGGCTCCTAATTGAGTTTCTTTTATCCAGGTTTTCAGATAAGACGTTTAGCCATCATGACACCATTTGTCGTAAGAATCACTGGTAAACAGTTTTAGTTATTCAGATAGAAAGAGAACAGTTTCAAATCGTTTTGGGTCAGATCTACTGTCTTCCCACTAAGCACTGGTGAGAGGAAAAAGATCATTCAGGCCTTCAATAATGGTAGCAACATTCATACTCTGGCTTCCATCTTCAAAGTCTATTCAAGAACAATCAAGAGAACGATGAATGTTTAAAAAAGAGGGAACAGTAGAGAGGAAAACTGGATCGGGAGTTCACAACAGGAAGAGGAATCATCATTTCAACTTTGCGCTAAAGAGACCAATTAGAAATGATCCAGCTTAATCTATTAGACGTTTTGCACGTGAAAGACGAGTTTCAGATACGACAGTTCAAAGACCAGGGAAAAAAAAAAGATTTGAAAATGCAATCGTACAGAAAGTTAGAAGGTTACACTGGGCGAAGTTCATCTTCAATAAGTTGGAAAATGATCCTGGAATTATATATATATATATAGATAGATAGATAGATAGATAGATAGATAGATGAACTTATTTCAATCCTTCATGAGCTACGGAGCATTAGCTATGATTAATTAATGATGAACATGTCATTTTCGTTTATGTTTCTATTTCATCACAATTTTTCTTTTAAGCTTCGAGAGTAATTATACATTCTTGTTGTTCAAAGTAGAGTCCAATAGGGTTATAAAAACCTCGGAAAATTCCATTAAGATATCTTTAATCATTGCAACAGTTTTACTGTTAGACCCGGTATGCTAGGAAGTTGACACTGTTTTGATTGAGAAAGAAAACTGAAAAAAGTCTAATGCATGGATTTCAGCATAAGGGAAAAGAGAAGGAAGGTAACATTTTGGGACTAAATAACAAGTGACACTAGACTAACCTTCTAGAACAGTTACAATTTGGAACAAACTCGAGAGGGAATGCTTCTCTTTTCACTAAAACCTTAATTTCTTCAATTTGATCGCCTTCCGCTACCTATCTTACATATCCTAATAATACGCAAAAAGGCTGGCTCCCTAAACGACCTTACCACATACCGATTCAGTAATCCTCTATCTTGAGTGGCACTCGGGCCCTGTATTGGGCGAATCAGAGTTAAAAAGACTTGAAAAGTTCAAGATTGTAGAGTATAAGAAAGCTTCCGCTCGAGCGCAAATGCAGGGAAGAAGGTTTAGTTTTGTTTGGTTTATTTTGTTTTACGGTATATCAACCTTAATGGGTTATTTAATAGCGGCAATATTTTTATGTCAGGTTCGTATGAATAGAATATGTATTCTTTGTAAGAAATCAGTTTCTAGATCATTGGCGTATTTGGGGGGTGGAGTTATCGAGGGTCAAGTGTATGGCTGGTAACATTTCTTTTTCAAAAATGTACTGCTGTTATTTTTGCTATAAAAATCTGTTTTTATACTTTCATAGTATTTTGACACCACTTTGGGGCGTTTAAATATTTGTCCATAGCTGGAACACCCCCCTAACACGTGCTATCACCCTTCGTCACTGTGGATATGGGAACAACACCAATTAAGAAGTTGTTCTACACTCCTCAAAACGTCCAGATCAGAGGACTTGCTCTCGGATGCAGTTTATCATCATACCCAGGACGGAGGAAGAATGCGTGTGTAGAACATTAATGGAATAGAGGGGCAATAAGGGTGATCCAACACTGTGGGCGTAACATGGCGTGTTTTCTGTAAAGGTCTAAACTGGTGGCACTAAAGAATCCAGCTCATCAGAAAATTAGACATGGTTTAATAACAAATTTCTTATAGGAAACACATTGAAGACCGAAATGAGGTAAATGCCAACCAGCCTTACCTCACTATCCATTACCCTATGCTTAGACATTTGGCATATAATAATAATAATAATAATAATAATAATAATAATAATAATAATAATAATGAAAGCTAATCGCCCAAGAACAATCAAAGCTAACCGCCCAGACATTGTTATTAGAGACCGCAAACAAACAAAAATGCCTCCTTATTGATATGGCAGTCTATGCAGACTGCAATGTATCTTTGAAGATCTTCAAAAAGCTTTCAAAATACAAGGACCTTGGAATCGAAATTTCAAAAATGTGGTACATGAGAACAGCAACAATTCCTGTTGTAGTTGGAGCCCTCGGATTGGTTGGAAAAGATTTCAATCGACTAATTGAAGGGATTCCTGGAAGCCCATGCCTTAAAGAAATACAAAAAATTGTACTCACAAGAACAGCCTTATGAAGGACTTTATCATTTCAAAATAGGTGCGTTGTTGTTCTTTTTTATTTTTTATAGCTCAGTAGAAAATGTCATGCTATTTCTGACCTTAGGTCTGTGGGTGGGACTCGGAAAGAAATGTGTACACACCAGAAATCAAAGGAAATAAAACAATAATAATAATAATAATAATAATAATAATAGGAAGTTGTGGTGAATCGTCTTCTCACAGGTCCTAAAAGGATAATTTATATAAGGGTAGAAGAAGGAGAATTGAAAGTTAATGAAGTCTGTTTATAGTTATTTATTTATCAAATAGTAACAGAAACAACTTGAGTAGTTGACGATAACTCGTGTTATTTCGTTCGCGAGAAAGAAAAACAAACAGACAAGGAATAAATCGATTGAATTTAATTACTACATTTAGCTGTGGGCTACCAGTTGACAGCATGCTAGAGTGCAATTTAACCAACAAGTACGGATTTGAAATCAGCGAGGTCGGTTTATTAAAATGACGTTAAAACGAGAGTCTTTAAGTGGGAATTAATTGACTTAAACGATTATTTCTCGTAATTGAATTGAAATAATTAATATGAATCATTGACTGAAGGCGAAATAAAAAAGCAAACGAAATATCCTCAAGAAAAAGCGAATCGTTGAAAGTTTACATTAGTAACTTGAATACCGCACTTCGCAAGAGGAGCGGCCTGAGTCAATAGACTGTTAACAGAATAGAACACGAAAAAGTCGGACCAGGTTCGAATTTCGGCTCTGGCAATTTTCATTAACTTCATACTAAAGGAATTCAGATATCACTTTTTAGATACTATTATTGGTTCACTATTTAAAAAGAAATATTTCTTATTCTTTCTTAAGTAAATTTTAATAAAACAATGCGAATGAAATGTGTAGGGTGTGAATCCCACCAGTAATATCAGATGTTCGAATTGAATCTAATCTCAATAAGTAACCATTAGTTCAATGGTTCCTAAACTTTTTTCTCTGGCCCGCATTTCCGGAATGAAAATCTGCTGTGATTTTAAAATTTTATGTGATAAAAAGTACATTTAAACACAAAAAACAGGGTGAGGGTGAAAGGGAGACAACCGTGGAATCGAAGTTCAAACATTATCATTGATAACTTTCTCCACTAATTGCCGGACCCTAGTTACTATATTCTTAATACTTGATATAATACAAAAATATCACAATGATGAAATTCGTCAACAATTATTTATAACTATTTTTACTTGTACATGCTATTACAAGTAATCTATAATAATATTTTACATTTTGAAATCATATTTATTTTTCACATATAAATTTTTTCAAAATGTTTCAAAATCTTTGATTGTCGTTCAGTCATTCCGCCTCACCTGCTATCCTCTATCGTCGCACATATGACGGGCACTGCACCGTTTCGGAACCACAGTTAATAAAAGGGTAGTTGATCTGTGATGACCCCAGTATGAACTGAGCTCACCCTAAGAGATAAAAAATAACAACAGCAACAACAACAGCAACAATAATAATAAAAATAATAATAATAATAATAATAATAATAATAATAATAATAATGTCTGCCATAAATAAGGAGCTCCTCATATACATTAGTACCTATGTAGAAGTGTGGTTTTACAGTTTACGAGAAATAGTACCTGTAGAAGCTGAAGGTGGTCGAAATTCACAAAGTCATGATCTTGTGTGATTTCAACATTGAAACAGACTGCGATATTGAGGCGAACGCAGCAGATAATCATCGTCGTTGAGAAAAAAGCAAAAAACTGTTTCCTCTCAGACTCAGCTGGTCGTGGCACCTATCATCCCAAGGTCAAGGAAATTGACAAAAGCTCAATAAAGAAACCGACCTCAGGGTTGAATTTGTCATAATGTGGGCCATTGTCCCGGTTATCTCTGGGTCATTGGGGTCGACAACACAGAATGCTACATTGAGAAAATCGGAATAAAATGTAACTTCCCATCGCTTCAGACCCAATGCCCTGCATGGTATTGCAAATATTCTTCAAAATGTCTGAGGTCTCAAGACTTGATGGCGAATATACTGAGATCAAGATATTTAGTCGAAAACCAAAATAATGTTAAAGAACATTATAAAATTGAAGAATGTGATGACATAGAAATTATGAGTTCGATTCCTGGTCCGGGTAGCGCACATGAAGTCTACGCAAATGAGGCGAGCAATAACTGAACAATACTAAATATAAGAACTAACCAAGATAACCCAAGACACTTAGAGACGAACGAAAATAATCAACCTCCGTAAATTAAATAATGGTTTCGGTTCAAATTTACCTGCATTAAATATTTATACGATTAAAATTTTACTAAATACCAAACATGAAAAGACTTACACAGAATTTTAATTTAAATATATTTGCACGATTTTTTTTCAATATATTATGTTCACTGGTGCCCCTACTGCATGCTACTAGGCTGGGATCTATCCCTATCATTTTACTGACGAAAAAGTTAAATATAACCGCCACATCTACAACAACAGCTTCTCTCGCACTACCCGATAGTGGAATATCCTTCCATTTACTTGCCTAATAATTATAATCTTCAAAACTTTAAATGTAAATGTCAATAGACATCTTCTGTTGGTTTCATATTTATACAGGTCATTTTATTTATCGTTTCCTCAAAAAACCCTCTTTACTCTTACTTTCCCCTTCTCTTTCTACTTTCCTCAAACACCCATCTTTATTCTTACTTTCACTCTTTGTAACCCCTTCTCTTTATCCTTTCCTCAGACACCTCTTTACTCTTACTTTCACTCTATGTTATCCCCTTCTCCTTATCCTTTCCTCAAGCACACAACTTTACTCTTACTTTTACTCTTTGTTTCCCTTCTCTGTATCCATTCCTCAAACACACCTCTTTACTCTTACTTTTACTCTTTTTAACACCTTCTCTTTATCTTTTCCTCAAAAACACAACTTTACTCTGACTTTCCCTCTTTGTTTCCTCTTCTCTTTATATTATCCTTAAACACCCTTCTTTACTCTTACTTTCACTCTTTGTAACACCTTCTCTTTATCTTTTCCTCAAACACACCTCTTTACTCTTACTTTCACTGTTTGTAACACTTTCTCTTTATCCTCTCCTCAAACACACCTCTTTACTCTTACTTTCATTCTTTGTTTTCCACTCTATGTCCTTTCCTCAAACACATATCTTTACTCTTACTTTCACTCTTTGTTACCCCTTATCTTTATCCTTTCCTCGAACACACCTGTTTACTCTTACTTTTACTCTTTGTAAACCCTTCTCTTTATCCCTACCTCAAACACTCCTCTTTACTCTTACATTTACTCTTTGTTTCCCCTTCTCTGTATCCTTTCCTCAAACACCTTTCTTTATTTTTACCTTCACTCTATGATTCCCCTTGTCTTTATCCTTTCCTCGAACGCACCTGTGTACATTTACTTTCATTTCGTAACCCCTTCTCTGTATCCTATCTTCAAACACTTCTCTTTACTCTCACTTTTATTCTTAGTTTCCCCTTCTCTGTATCCTTTCATCAAACACCTTTATTTACTCTTACCTTCGCTCTATGTTACACCTTCTCTTTATCATCTCCTCAAACACACCTCTTTACTCTTACTTTCAGTCTTTGTAACCCCTTCTCTTTATCCTTTCTTTAAACACACCTCTTTACTCTTACTTTTACTCTTTGTTTCCCCTTCTCTGTATCCTTTCCTCAAACACCTTTCTTTACACTTACCTTCACTCTATGTTTCCCCTTCTTTTTATCCTTTCCTCAAACTCCCCTCTTTACACTTACTTTCACTTTTTGTTTCCTTTTCTCTTTATCCTTTCTTCGAACACACCTCTTTACTCTTACTTTCACTCTTTGTAACTCCTTCTCTTTATCCTTTCTTCAAACACTCCTCTTTACCGTTACTTTCACTCTTTGTTTCCCCTTCTCTTTATCCTTTCTTCAAACACACGTCTTTACTCTTACTTTCACTCTCTCTAACCCATTCTCTTTTTCCTTTTGTCAAAACCCATTCTCTACTTTTACTTTCACTCTTTCTAACCCCTTGTGTACTAGTGGCACCTCTGGCTTTGCGTGAAGTCAAAGGAATGTTTAGAAATAAATTAAAAAATTATATTCTTTTTAATCATTTATCGAGTATATTTATTATCTTTAAAACAAGGAAATTTAAATAATTTTTAATGAAAGTATTTTAAAAATTGCCCAGTTTTAGTGCAAATATCTATTTCCAAGAGAATTACCTATACATAATATATTCTGATTTTCTTGCATTTAACACGATTGTTTGACTGCGTGTAATCCTTTAACCCCCACCCCGAAACCGATTTTTCTTTGATCACCCATACGATGTGCGAAATGGGTTAATTCGAAAAGCTCAAAACCAAATTTACCTACTTCAACTTCTACCTGATATATTTTTTTATAATCTGGCACCAAGTAAGGTGATCGTGCCACTAAGACGCAAGTGGTGGGGGGTGCTGAGTGTGAAAGAAAATGAGAAAATAATAGTGAGGTGAAAGGACAAGAAAAAAACAGGAAGTCAGAAGATAGCGATTGATGCGGCATTTTTATTTTTGAAGATCATTGTTGACAGGAAAACCGGAAGGGGAAAGAGAGTTTCAGAGGCGAATCGTGAGAGAGAAGAAACTATTACTATAGAACTTACGGTTACATCTACCTAATTCAACAGTAAAACAATGAGACGAAATTGCCAATCTATTATTACGCTTAAATTCATGCAGTCGAGGTTTCCATGACAAAAGCTCAGCAAACCATATTAAAATATATTTATAGTAACGACAGAGAGAATCCACGGTATGAAAATGACTGTTCGAAATGTCAGGTCATCACCTACATTTCGAAACACTTCTTTGGATTTTTTCGAGAATCTTGAGATAGAAATAAGGAACAGAAGAGAGAATATGGCTGCTATATTCAATGCACACACACACACACACACACATACATACATACATATATATATATATATATATATATATATATATATATATATATATAATTAAGACATTTTTATGTATATACATACTTTTTATAGATACAAATATTTAAGTAAATGCTCTGTTTTATAATAAACAGTATTATAACATTTACCGGCCTGAAATGGACAAAGTCCGACAATTATTTTAAGACATTTTTATAATGTCATAATGTTTGACGTCATTTGTTTACATTTGGATACGCTTTGAGCAGATATGAATGTATGTGAGAGATTCATGGAAGATTGAAGTTTAAAAACAGTAAAACCGGCCTTCTTAATCGAACGATCCTCCGTGGGTTTGTCGGTTAAGTCAAGTCAGACTAAATGACGTTTCTGTATAGGATACGGGTTCGATTCCTGTCGTAGGACGTGTATGTTCTCGGACATTCAGACCGGTAAATGTTATAATACTGTTTATTATAAAACAGGGCATTTGCTTAACCCTTTGTATCTAAAAAAATTCATACCCGCTCGGCCCGGTGGCTAGGATCAAAGTGTAGTATCTGTGCTTTGTGAGCTGCCGGGTCGGGTGTCTGTCGAACTCCCTGCTTGCCCGGAGGAACTCTGACGAAGCTCCGCCGAAGGGTAGAGATTCGTTGGGGGAGGTTAACGGAACTGACCCCTCTCGGGGGGTTTGGATGGTTATTTATTTTTGGCTGGGCCTACGGGCTCGGAGATACCCACATTAAAAAGGCCTTATGCCACATTCGATCCTCGTGGGTGGATTGATAAATATCATCTATAAAAAGAATGTATAAACATAAAAATGTCTTTAAATAGTGGTCGGACTTTGTCTATTTTATATATATATAAATATAAATTCTGTGCTATATTTACTGCTATGATTAAAGTAATAACAGAACAAGCATGGAGATATCTAATCCGGTTAGTACTGGTCACCATTCAGAGGACACCTTTGACAACACGAGCGAAATATGTACAAGAGGTACGACAAGCACAATGTTTACATATTTATTAAGCTTTTCTTTGTTGACCAAGAGGCTCGGGTAAATTGGATTCTCGATGGAAAACCAAATCACTATAATAGCGAACGTTCCGCAAGACAAGTTAGGTAACTTCCGTTCGATTGAAATTGTATGTTTACGTATTTACTAAGTCTTAGTTTGGCAGAATTTTCTGTAATTGATAACTCAATTGAAACTTTACTGACTGATAACCAGCATTCAAGGGGTACCAAATATATCATTTGTATATTATCTATATCATTTTCAGAGGCTTAGGTAGAAAGTACCGGAGTTATAAAAAACGAACATCCCAACATGCAAATTACATATTGGAGATACCGAAATCAAAATATTAAAAATCTGGGCAGCGTTTTAACAAACGAAGAAAAGTGAGACACTGATGTCTGAAAGCGCATTGGACAAACCTATTTTAGGATCGGCATTACAGTAAAATAATTGTTTTTTTCTTAGTTAAATTATATTTTCTACCAGTCACAAACACATTTAAAAGTGTAACTGAGGTTGCTGATACAGATGTGTTGAAGCTTGTTAAACAAAAATTTTAAGGATCCTGACATTTACTGTCACATTTGAGTCAAAGTAAATATTGGGATAATAAATAATAAAAATAATGATAATAATAATAATAATAATAATAATAATAATAATAATGGTATAATAAATAATAATAGCATAATAAATAATAATAATGATGATAATAATAATAATGGCATATAAAGAAACAGACAACATTGCCATTGCGCAATTCAGCATGTAGCACATGACGAAAAGAAAGTCCTGATGAATGTATGATCGAGGTAAATGAAGGCGTATTTCGAGCACAAAAATAAGCACATTCTTTTTTTTACTTTGTTATAGACAAAATCCTGAATAAATATATTGAAACACAGTCCTTGGAAAAACTAATTTTAGGATGTTTTGTAATAAAGCGTTGTGAAAGCATGTGTTTCTTTTTAGGGTTATGTTAAAAAAACGGTTATCTAAGGAAAGTTTTTAGGAAGTATATTTTTACTCTACGGAGTAGGAGTAAGAAAACGTAAACCAAAACTATTTTGGGCTAGGTCTTTACAATGAAGAAATTCTGAGAGAATTAAAAGTCCTACAAGGATTCAATACTGGCGGACATAATCTTAGAAACATAAGATATGCAGCTGACATAATGTTGATAATAGACACGGAAATGAAGTTATACGAACTCCTACGAAAGATAGTGAAAGAAATCGATAAAAAATGATTAAACATCAATTGCAAAAGGACAAAATGCATAGTTGTCAGCAAATGAAACAGCTCAACATGCAAATTACTAATTGAAGATACCAAAATCCAAAAATTAAAAATCTGGGAGCGTTTCAACAAAGGAAGAAAAGTGCGACACTGAAACCTGAAAGCGCATTGAGATAGGGAAAGAATTCTTCTAAAAGCTAAGCAAATTATTAAGAAGCAAAAACTTTCGATAGAAGTAATGTACTGAATTGTTATGCAATATAAGTACTCTTCTATAGCACTGAATGCTGGAAAACGGAAATATGGTTCTACAGAAGGATGCTGAGAATATTATGGATCGAACATGTGAAGTCTTAGAGAAAATGCAAACGAAAAGGATACTTTTACGTAGCATCAGAAAGAGATAAAAAATCCTGAATAATTGTACTGAAACACAGTACGAACACAAACTTATTTTATGATGTTAAGAGTAGTCAATATCTATGTTACGTTTTAATCAGATAAAAGAGTTATGTAAGAAAAAAAAAGCAGAACAAGAAATATTGTATTCAATCAAGTGCAAAAATGGAAATAAACGGATAGCGTGTTAACAAAAGTCAGAAAGTGCGACAACGAAATTTGCAGGCATATTGGGATAGCGAAAGATGCTTTTCAAAAGCTAAACAAAGGATCAAAAAACAAGTGAGTTTCATTAAAAAGGAAACATTACTGAACCGTTCTGTAATAACTGTCCTGCTACATGACATTGAATACGTAACAATTCTTGCACAACTGAAGAAGACATTTGAGACAACAGAAATGTGTTTTTTCAGAAGGATGCGGAGAATACCATGGGCCGAACATGTGAGAAACGATGAAGTTTTAAAGACAATTGAAACAAAGAGGACACTTATCCTTAAAAACCAGAAAGAGTCAGTTGAAATTTCCGTGGTCCATAATTAGGAAAGATGGCTGACAAAATTTGATATTCACAGGAATATATTGAAGGCAAGAGGGACAGAGGATAATATCGCATTAGCCTAAACTAACGAGTTTGCATAAATGGTTGGCAGAACAGAGTCTAGGAGAGATAACAAAACGGCAAAATTTGCTAAGAGCTACTTAGAACAGGAAATTGTGGAGAGCCAATGTCCTGAAGAGACACGAGACATATAAGAATATGTAGCTTTTATGTAACTTTCTTTAAGGTCCGCATTACACTAAATTGTTTTGCTTGTTTTTTCTTAGTTAAATTATATTTTCTACCAGTCACAAAAACATTTAAAAGTGTAACTGCGTTTGTTGATACAGGTATGTGTTGAAGCTTGTTAAACAAAAATTTTAAGACTCCAGACTGAACTGCCCGCAAACATTTACTGTCACATTTGAGTCAAAGTAAATAATGACAATAAATAATAATAATGATAATAATAAATGGCATAATAAATAATAATAATAATGAAAATAAAAATGGTATAATAAATAATAATAATGATAATAATAATGGCATAATAAATAATAATAATAGCATAATAAATAATAATAATGATAATAATAATGGCATAATAAAAAATAATAATGATGATAATAATAATAATAATAATAATAATAAAGGCATAATAAATAATAATAATAATGACAATAATAATGGTATAAATAATAATAATAATGATAATAATAATGATAATAATAATGGAATGATAAATAATAATAATAATAATGATAACAATAATGGCATAATAGATAATAATATTAATTATAATCGCATAATAAATAATAATAATAATAATAATAATGACATAATAATGGCATAATAATGGCATATAAAGAAATAGCATTGACAGCAATTGGATTGTGTAATTCAGCATGTATCAGGCAACGAAAAGAAAGACCTAATAAATGTGTGGTGGAGGTAAATGTAACTGACTAAATATATTGAAACGCAATTCTTGGAAAAACCTATTTTAGGATGTTTTGGAATAAAGCGTAGTGAAAACATATGTCCCTTTTTGGGTTATGTTAAATAAAAGGTTATTTAAGGAGAGTTTCTAGAAAGTATATTTTTACACTATGGAGTAGTGGTAAGAAAACATAAAACGAAAACTTTTTGGCCAGGTCTTTACAGTGAAGAAATTCTGAGAGAAGGATTCACTACTGGCGGACATAATTTTAGTAACATAACATATGCAGCTGACATAGTGTTGATAATAGACTCAGAAAGGAATCTATACGAACTCCTATAGAAGGTCGAGAAAGAAAGCCAGAAAAAATGATTAAACCTCAATTGCAAGAGGACAGAATGCATAGTTGTCAGCAAAGGAAACAGCTCAACATGCAAAGTACAAATTGAAGGTACCAAAATCAAAAATTTAAAAATTTGGGAGCGTTTTAATAAAGGAAACAAAGTGCGACACTGAAACCTCAAAGAGCATTGAAGATAGGGAAAGAATTCTTCCAAAAGCTAAGCAAATTATTAGGTTGGTACAAAAATAATAACGTAATAATGTCGTTTTTTGACGTATTTTTAACGTCAGAAAACGACATTATTACGTCATTATTTTTGCACCAACCTAATATTAAGAATCAAAGCAAATTCGATAGAAATAAAGAACTGAACTGTTATGCAATATAAGTACTCTTCTATAGCACTGAACGCTGGAAAATCTCCTCGCAGATGAAGAAGAGACTTGAAGCAACAGAAATGTGTTTCTACAGAAGGATGCTGAGAATATTATGGATCGAATATGTGAAGTCTTAGAGAAAATGAAAACGAAAAGGATACTCTTACGCAGCATCAAAAAGAGAAAAATCCTGAATAAATGTACACAGTACTTACATAAAATTTTTCTAACAGTAGTAAACATATATTTTCTATTTTAATCAGATAAAATAGTTATGTAAGAAAAAGAAAACAGAACAGAGCTTCTTGCAAGTATATTTAATCCATGGAGTAAGGGTAAGAAAATGGCAAAAAAATATTTCATGTCAGGTAGTCGCTGAGCTATGAATATTAAGGGGTCAGGAAGAGTTTATAATTATATTATGTCTCGGTTCACAAGTTCACAGAGCCCGTGCGCTAACGCCCGTTCCCAGTTAAAATTTTTCTTCTTTTATGTAACGTATCATTTCAGGACAAACACGGCCATGGCTCTCCACTACCTCCTGTAGCTCTTAACAATTTTTGTCTTTTTACTATTTCTCCCACAACCCTGTTCCGCCATCCATTTGCTCAAGGCCATTAAGTACGTGACGTGCTGCTTTCCTCTGTCCTTCTTTCTCTCTACCTGTCCTGTAAGTATCAAGTTTGCCCGGCCCTCATTCCTCATTATGTACTTTATAAATTTCAACTGCCTCTTCCTGATGTTAAGTATAAGATTCCTCTTTGTTTCAATTCTCTCCAAAACCTTGGCGTTGCTCACATGTTCGACCCATGGTATTCTCAGGATCTTTCTGTTGCTTCTTGTCTTTTCTATAGGAGGGCAGATATCACGTAAAAGTTCAGTAGTTTCTTGTTTGTTTCTGACGGAATTTTCCTGTCTCTTAATACTCTGCTTAGCTTTTGGAATGCATCTTTGGCCATCTCAATACGTCTTCAGATCTCAGTGTCGTACTTTCCGAGAACACTTCCTATATATTTAAATTTCTGTACCTGATTGATTTTAGTATCCCCGATCTGTAATTTGCATTATGATCGCAGCTTTTTCCTTATAACCACGCATTCTGTCTTGTAGTTTATGCTGAGTCCTTTCTTCTCGCTTTCCTTCGCTTCCTTCTGTAGAAGGTTTTATAATTTTCTTTCCGTGTCAGCACAATGTCATCTCGTTATCTGTTGTAGCATACCTACGGATGATAATGGCTATGTCCTTATTCACATAAAATGCATTGTTAATTAATGATTGTCATTTTGCTATAGAAAATGTATTGTTGATCATTTTATTATGAAATATGTACTATTGATGTTTCTTTGGTGTTTACTATTTGCCCATAGCTGAACCCCTAAAAGGTGCTACCACCCGGGTCAGGGTGAATCCGGGAACAACAGCAATTAAGAGGTGGTCCCACGCCCCTCCAAACTTCCAGTCTCCTGAGCAGAGGCTTTGCTCTCGGATGTAGTTTATCGTCGTACCGAGGACGAGAAAAGAAAAAAATCATTTGAATTTATTAATTGTTCATACAAAATCCTTCGGTGAATTTTCTAGTTTGATACGGTACATATTTAAAGGAATTTATTTTTGTGAATCGATAGGTAAACTTGTGTGTTGGGTCTGTTGTGATTGGCGTCGAAAGGGAAATTCATTCGAAAATAGCGATGCCTATTACTCTCAACCAGGGGCGGTAATCCTGCAAACTATGCCATAAAAGGCTCGGCTTCGGGAGCGTGGTCACTTCAAAAACCCAGAAGGTGATAGTCTTCTAAAAACCTTCCACTTCAGCAAATATTTTATGATTTCCCAGAAAAAGGAATAACCAATTCCTGTAGATTCGGCCAGTATCTATCAGGTAGGAAGCAGCTAATAGAGGAATATGGAAATTCAAGAACAGGTAATCCTAAATTGCATAAGAAAAGATTGAAAGAAAATTGGCTGCTGCGCATTGCCATGCCGAGCACCTGCCCCAAAACCCTTCACAGCATCCAAGTAAAATAAAATACATCCCTCTCCTGGAAAATCGTCAGATATGTTTTGGGAGCCCGAACAAGACTTGAAATCTTCGTTCAAAAAACAAATACTAATAATGATAATACATGTTAAATACAACATCTTGTCAGACGATTGCCACTCCTTCATTGATTGACTGTCCGCCAACTCGCTGAATATTTTTCAATCTTGCCAGCAACTTACAATTTTGGGGCAGATTTGGCACTCAGGAGCATTGGCGTCGGAACAGACGACAGAAACGGTGTTCGCATCCCTGAGACGTTCATGTGACGCTTGAAACCACCAGCTGATCAGCAAATAACAATAAGCAGTCGGAGCATGAAAAGTTTCCAGCCTGAGATTCAATGCGCGGCATGGAAGAGACAAGTATAGTTGAATTGCTTTCAAGCAATTTCATATGATTAACCAGGCCTGTCTTTGGCACACATCACAGATCCAAACATCTTCACAATTGGCCGGCAGAGGTCCCCGTTTTCTGCATGCTCTCTTGAGCTTTCTCCGGTCAGCTCTGGATGCTCCATAAAGTCAGCACCCTTGAGAATCATACCCCTCCACTAGCCACTATCACATGATAGGGACTCCTAATCATCAACCGAAACACTCAAATACGTTACAATCTCCTTGACACTATCTCGAAACCGTTTTTTTTTTTTTTTTTTTGCAGGGATGGTGGTGCTGGGTTCTCTTGCCAGAAAAATTCTCACCATAAAACAGCTATTTTGGAAGTCTAGAGTCATAAAATAGAACAAGATGATCAGCGCAACTCATCTGGTTCCTAACCACAATTGCGGCATTGCTGACTGTTTTGGCTTTGGTCAAGACACCTGTAACTGGAACACGACTGTCCCAATTCAGGCAAAGAATATATCTGAGACAGTGCTGACGGAATCTTTCAAGCTGTTTTATATGAGATTGATACAAATTCCAGGTTTCAGAGACATAGTGTAAGGTAGACAACACAATCTTTTGATACACAGACACTTTAGTTGCCAGCGGTAGATCACCATCAAACCAGATTCTATTTTCTAACTTGCTTATTCTCTGTTTGATTTCCGCGTCAATAAAGCCATTATTAGATAATGTACTACCAAGACGCTTCCTCCAATCGGCAAAGATGTCAGATTCCATGTAAAGATCACCAGAAACGGGAATGTAAATGACTTTGGTTTTCTTAATGTAGATTGTCAGTCCAAAGCAGGTACAGTGTAACCCGGATATAAGAGACCCTGATATAAGAGAAAACCGGATATAAGAGTGATTTTATCTGGTCCCAAATTAGAGCCATACTTACCTAAACAAAATAGACCATACCCGGATATAAGAGAAACCCGGATATAAGAGACTTCTTCTCCGGTCCCGAAAACTCTCTTATATCCGGATTACACTGTACAAACATTAATAAAGTGGTCCATTACTGACTTCATTTCTTCTGCAAAATGTGCAATTAAGTCGACATCGTAGGCATATAGAAGCTCTCTAACAAATCCGTCACTAACAAGGGTTCTTACTTGAAAACTTCCAGTTGTCCGGAATCTGATATAGACACCTGTATCACTGTCATGGAAGACATACCTACCAGAGTTGCTAATTGTTTGCTAACACATATCACCCCTACGCCCCGTAAAGGTCCAACTGAGCTCTTGCCGACTGAAAGTGATGGTCAAACAATTCATCGGATGTTCCCAGAATGCTCCTGAACCACTTCTGGGCAACTTGGACAACCGATGACATGGGTTATTATCCTACTGGAATAACTGATCTTTGTTGGAATATATGGAATCTAAAGATGGGCGCAAATGATCAAAAATCAGTGCAATGTTATGGATAGATGTTTAGTAAACCCCCAAAAATCTAGCTTGGTAAATTTGACACCTTGATATCAAATGTTTGAATGATCTCTATAGAGATGTTGTGCAATGACATCTGAATAGTTGTCCTCAGCTGCATAATACCTGTAGGGACATAATCTTGTATATAAATTGAACTCTTCTCCGCATCCCATAAATGATTGATTGAGTTCAATTACAGTGAATGTGTTGGCTAAATCATTCATTGGAAATCGAGTGAATGATCATCAAATGAATGGGAATCTTGGGCAACAGGTTCCTTAGTTCATTATTCTGCTACAATAACTGATGGAATTCATGGAGCCTATGAAATTGGTGAAAAAGATTATGATTCAGATTGATCAGTGCTATTTTTAGGTGGACCAAGTGAACACATCCAACGGCATAATGGAACCACCATCAAAATTATTTGAAAACTAGCATCATGGCCCGGCGTTGCCCGTGCTTGATTCAAAAATCGTACGACTCATACAGCAATCGTTATCACTTGACTTAAAATATTTTTGCCCTTTCTTGCCTTTTAAGGGGTGTGCCCTTTGCCGTGATGATGTTGCTACATGCCTTACTTCTTGCCTATCTCACACTGCGAATTTTTTCTAAGCTCTATACTAAACATTAAATCTATTACGAAAAAAGAACTGAACAAAATGAACACAAAACGATCAGCTTTAAAAAAGGACTCGTAACTGGAAAAACCGAATTGAAAAAGAATATTAACAATAAATACTTTTTCACACCCAGCCCAGTTCTGCAGAATCAGAATCAACGTTGAGTTTAAGCAAACGAATGAGCCAATTGGAGTAAAGTGCCATGCAGATTTAAATTTTTTCCACTTGTGACGAATGAAGCTATCGATTTTTTTGCATGCTATCATGCTAGTTAACATTCGTGTCAGTCAGCTGTTGGCTCTCACCCTGGCCAATAGAATCTCGCTGCCTATTCGTGGCAGACAGCTATTGGCTCTCACTCTGGCTAGTATAAAATGGTCGCAAACTACATGAAAACTGCCGTAGAAGCATGAAAAAATCGATTATTTCCACTATCGATGGGAGTTGGGAAATGCAAAGTAGGCGTTGGCCGTGCATTCATTACACACATACTACATCCTGCCTTTTATAGATAGAGATAAACAGGAATGTTATGTCAATTATTTATACCTAATAAAATGAGGTTGCTAGTAATATGAAGCACACACACAAATACACACACACACACACACACACACACACACACACACACATATATATATATATATATATATATATATATATATTGTGTATTTAGGCAGCAATCTTTCATTTATGCATGTTCATTAAAGCAACAGACAAGGTACTACGATTTAACTTTTTTTCTTGTGTTCGAACAAGTGTGTGTGTTTTTTGTGGGAGGGGGAGACAGAGTGTGTAGAAAGTGTCCAAATGTTCCGTAATCCCGATCGCTACCGGCTATACTTTTAACCATTAAGGATGATTTTAGTTTTCAATTTAATTGGGTGTGTACGTTGTGTGTATGTTTTTAATGTTATAGAGATGTCTTATTTTCCGAACACAGCACACTGTGAACGTATAAGAATATTATTAAGTGTTGGCCTTTCCCTTTTTATTATTAAGGCTTTCATTATTTTTAATCATTTTTATATGTGTATGAGGTTATTATATATTATTTTCGACTAGTATGTTTTGGATGGACTTACGTTTGTGTGGATGTTTAAATGGGTTCAAATACAGCTGTGATCAGATAGATGTAACGCAAGGCATCTGGATAGGCATGTAGGCGTGTGACAGATATAATTATATATATATATATATATATATATATATATATATATATATATGAATATGATGTGTATATATATATGTATATATTGTATATAAGTATATATATATATGTAAATGTAATATATATATATATATATATATACATATATATTACATTCACATATATATATACTTACATATATACAATATATATAGTTATATATATATACAATATATATACTTATATATATATATACAATATATATATATATATATATTAGGTTGGTGCAAAAATAATGACGTAATAATGTCGTTTTTGACGTTAAAAAATACGTCAAAATACGACATTATTACGTCAACCTAATATATATATATATATATATATATATATATATATATATATATATATATATATATATATATATATATAGTGACATGCCGAAAGTTATCGGCTAAATATTTAAGATTCCCGTTATCCTAGCAAATATAGCAACTTGATATTGCATAAATGGTTGGATTGGTTGGTTGATTTGTTATTTACAGCTTATCAACCTACTTCGTGCTATTTAAAGCCAGAAATTAATTTTTAGATATTTGGGGAGATAATAATGACTCTCACTTATAAAAGCTCTACGATTTAACCCATAGTTGGTTGGGCAAGAAAGGGTGGATGTATACCTTTTCCAAGTGTATTTGCGAGCAATGTAATATCACGAACCCGACTGGAATTGGTAGTCGTTTCTCCGATTTCCATTTATAAGCAATTATACATTACCCCACTGCACATCCATGCTATCAGTATACAGGCATTCCCAAGCGATCACCCATAAAGTTACTGACCGGCCTCGACATTGCTTCGAGAACCGGTGTTTCAACTTGATATGACCGTAAGCGTATAAATAGCTGGAAGACCTCAGTAAAGATGTTGCCCTCAGCTTCCTGATATCTGTAGAGCCAGAATCTTGCATGTGAAAAAGAATCTTCTCCATATCCCATAAATACCTGATTGAGTTCATGTTGGGTGAAAGTGTTGGCTACACAATTGACCCGAGTTTCCCAGAATGTCCCTCAAACCAATTCCTGTCAATAAAATCCGATGTCACGGGCATTATTCTACTAGAACAACCCATCTTTGTTAATAAACAGGAGTGGATGCAAATAGTCACGTAACTGTGCAACTTAGCGATTACGAGTTAACCCAACCTTACACAATTATGGGACCACGAACGATCTTCCCGGTGCGTTGAGAACAACTTGAGTCTATGGTTTCATTGTGTCTTTGCAACATACGAACACTTTCATTAACCTGAAACAACTGGAACTCTAAACAATTGGACCACGTCACATGTTACCGGCTCTCCAGGGTCCAACTACTGATGACAGGTGAGGAGCCTCCTATTGGACCCCATATCCAATGGAATCTAAAGGACACTGAACCTGCCTACTGGATATCTTTCTGATAACTGCAGTATTGAGGAGGATACGATTTGAGCTAATATGGCTTGTTTATTACCACATAACTTTCTAGCCTGACATCTCCAGTCGGGATATTTAAAGAACTGTGGTCAGCTACTATATTGACCTCGGTAAGGTCGCACAGCAGATCGTGGATTTCAAATGCCCATACAAAAATAGAATGCCACATCCATTAGGTACTCACTGTCATAGACCGTTTGAATGGCAATAGTTCAAGTCGCCTTGCTATGAGAAGCCGAGTGCGTGTTCATGCTGACTCACAAGATGAGAAAGAACAATTGATATAGGTCTGGAACTTTTATGAGGTGGCGCCAACAACCATTACCTTTACATACTGCTATCCAAATATGGCGATGAATACTGGACAATCTTTTCACAGGTGAAGAAGAAACTTGAAGCAACAAGAAGTGTGCTGAGAATAACATGGACCGGACATATGAGCAATGACGAAGTTTTTGAGAAAATGGAAAGAAAACGGGTCCTTATGCTTGACATCAGGAAGAGTTGACTGAAATTTCTATGGTACATAATAAGGAATGAGGGCTTAAAAATTTGACACCCGCTTGACGGGTTGAAGCCAAGAGGGACAGAGGAAAACAATGCGTAAGCTACTTGGAGAGTTTGAGTCAGTGGATGGGTGACTAGGGTTTAAAAGAGATAACAAATCGACAACAATTTTGAGATCTGCGAATAACAGAAAAATCTTGAAAGGACACGACACAGAAAAATAATAATTCAATAACTGTCGGGGTATTTCTGACTTTTAACGTTGTTCACACACTTTCAGTAAATTCTTTTTTATTGTCTCTTTTTCTTTTGTTTATTGACAGACTCTCTCTCCCTCCCTCCCTTTCCCTCCCTCTCTCTCCCTCTCTCCCCCTCTCTCTCTCAATTTCTCTCTCCCCCTCTCTCACTCCCCTCTCCCCCTCACTCTCTCCCCCTCTCTCACTCCCCTCTCTCACTCCCCTCTCCCCCTCACTCTCTCTCCCTCTCTCTCTCCCTCCCTCTCTCTCTCCCTCCCTCCCTCTCTCCCTCCCTCCCTCCCGCTCTCCCTCCCTCTCTCCCTCCCTCTCTCTCTCAATTTCTCTCTCCCCCTCTGTTTCTCCCATCCCTCTCTCTCTCTCTCTCTCTCTCTCTCTCTCTCTCTCTCTCTCTCTCTCTCTCTCTCTCTCTTAACCTTTTTTTCTAAAGTTACTTTTTGTTTCCTTTCTTTCTTTCTGCTGATTTTGTCTTTTACTGTTTGTATTTATATTCTTTCTACGATTGCCTTTCTTTCCTTTTCCTTTCTCTCTTTTCTTCTATTTTTTTTCTTCTCTTTCTTTTATCCTCTTTCATTTTGTATTTTGGTAAGAGTTTATTCCATTATCCTTTATTCTACATATTTTTCTCCTTCCTTTTTCCCTTCATACCTGTTTTCCTTTTTCATCCATTCTTTTTCTCCCGTCTTTCTCTTTCGTTTATTATTTATATCTTTGCTTTCTTTCATCATTCCAATCGTTTCTTTCTTTGCTTCTTTTCTTCCTTACTTCTTCATTCATGTCTTTCTGCTTTTTATTCTTCCTTCCTTCCTTCCTTTCGACATTTCTTTCTTTCTTTTGTTCATTTTTTTCTTTTCTTCCTTCCGTCATTATCACTTATCCTTTAATTATTTCATTCATCTTTTCTTTCTTTCTTTCTTTATTTATTTATTTATTTATTTATTTGTTTATTTGTTTGTTTGTTTCTACATTTCTTTCTTTATTTCGTTCTTTATCTCTTTCGTTCTTGCCTGCTTGATTGCTTCCTTCTTTTTTCCCCCTTTCCTTCTTTCATAATTTTCTATTGTATCTTTGTTCCCACTTTCTTTCTTTCTTTGATTTTTTTCATTCTCATTTTTTTCCTTCTCTTCTTTAGTCTTTACTTTTTTCTACATTCATTTTTCTACCATTCCTTTCTTTGTCCCTTACTTTTTGACATGCCTTTCCTTCATTCCTTCTTTCTTTCAAAATTTTTTTCTACATTTTCCCCTTTTCCCCTCTCACCATTTCTTTCGTTCTTTCACTTTTAAGTTTTCTATTTCTCGTGTATTTTGCTTAATTTTTTACACCGCCCTTTTATTTCCAATATTTTCTTCAATGTCTGGTCAAACAATATCTTTGTTCACTCACACGAAACGCTTATATATTAATTCGTGCTGCAAGCATTTCTTGTATTTAAAAGAAAAAATACTTTTATTGATTGAAAATTACTCTATTTCCTCACATAAACACACGCACAGAAATACTTATGAAAGAGAAGTAGGAAGAGCATGGTCTGTTACATTTGAGAAAATCTTTAAAAATGTTTTATCTTGAATACGGTTTCGTTTTATTTGCAGATGCATCACACTGCCGTTGAAAAATGTCGCTTTCAAAGATTAATTCAAGATGCTTTGCGTAAACGAAATCGCTAAAATATTGTCTCCGAGGCGATAAAGCTAAGCATAATATTACCGCGCGCAAACGTTGATTTTATTATAGGCTTTTATTCATTTGGCTTAGACTGGTTCAAGTCCAAATCTTTTGACCACGCTTTGAACGTATAACACGCGACAATATTATTTATCTACGAAACTCGCGTGCTAACAGCAGGGCAACCCCACACGGTGTAATGGTTAGCAAGCTTGTCTCGCTATTTCGGCCTTGTGCCACATTTAAGCTACGCTTGGAAAATTATTAGGACTCCTCGAGGTGGTGTAATGGTTAGCAACCTTGCCTCGCTAGAACAATTACGACTGAGTAGTGAGTTCGATCATCACTGGGTGCCCCATGCTTTCGGCCTTGTGCCACATCTAAGCTACGCTTGAAAAATCATTAGGGCACTCCGAGGCGGTGTAATGGTTAGCAAGCTTGTCTCACTAGAACAATTACGCCTGAGTAGTGAGTTCGATCAACGCTAGCTGCCCCATACTTTCGGCCTTGTGCCACATCTAAGCTACGCTTGGAAAATCACTATTCCTCCACAGCAAGCAGGAATTAGTTTAAAAAATAGTTAGAATCGTTACAGTGACAATGACGCCTGGTTTCGAATTTCATTATTGTCGATTATGTTGAGAATAAAACTCTTTAATAATGTAGTATGTGAGTCACCTCAGAAAAGCCTTTGTACAGAGTGTCCTTAAGAGACGCTAGACGAATAGTTGATTTGAGGTGATCGCCTAGAAGCGGTGAGCATTGTCTGAGTAGCTGCATTATTATATGTTATATGCGTGCATGTGAAAAAAAAAAAGGAACTTTGGATAGGCAGTTTTATAAACACATATCCCAGTGAGTGGAGGCGGCAGTCAGTCATATATCGTTGAGAAAAATGTAAGGTTCATTTCACAATACAGACACACAGACACATACAAATTCCCTGGTCGGGAGTAATGGACGGTTAAATGTTTTATAAAATGTAAATGTTAAAATGAAAAGATTCAGTCACTTGTTTTCATTACAATTTACGTGTCTTCATTAAGAAGCACATCGACTTAATTGCAGTAATATCGTTCTGAGAAGACGACTCCAGATCTCAGTTCCCTGGTGAAGGGCTTGAAAATCATACCATACGTTAACCTAAGTCTTATGAGTGAAAGATGGGGAACGATTCCGTTGATAGTAGCCATTTGACTTGTCACCCATTGTTCAATGCTGACCTGTCTATAACATTTGTCAACAGGAGATTTAAATCGAATGTTGTTAACAGTGTGCGAATCAATGAATGTTCTTTATGAAGATTCTTAAACGCAAATATTCAAAAGAAGACGACGACGAAAAAGTAGAAGAAGAAAAAGGCGGCGGCAGCGACGAAGAAGAAGAAGAAGGCGACGAAGAAGAAGAGAAGGAAAGAGGAAGAAGAATAAGTAGAAGAAGATACCGCAGAGGATGAGGAAGAAGAAGACGACGACGACGAAGTAAACGCAGAAGAAGAGGGCGACGAAGGCGACGAAGAAGAAGAGGGGGAAAGAAGAAGAAGAATAAGTAGAAGAAGAAGATACTGCAGAGGATGAGGAAGACGACGACGACGACGACGACGACGAAGTAAACGAAGAAGAAGAGGGCGACGAAGGCGACGAAGAAGAAGAGGAGGAAAGACGAAGAAGAATAAGTAGAAGAAGAAGATACCGCAGAGGATGAGGAAGAAGAAGACGACGACGACGAAGTAAACGAAGAAGAAGAAGGCGACGAAGAAGAAGAGGAGGAAAGAGGAAGAAGAATAAGTAGAAGAAGAAGATACTGCAGAGGATGAGGAAGAAGAAGACGACGACGACGAAGTAAACGCAGAAGAAGAGGGCGACGAAGGCGACGAAGAAGAAGAGTAGGAAAGAGGAAGAAGAATAAGTAGAAGAAGAAGATACCGCAGAGGATGAGGAAGAAGAAGAAGACGACGACGAAGTAAACGAAGAAGAAGACGGCGACGAAGAAGAAAAAAAAGATGCCGCAGAGAATAACGAAGAAGACGACGACGACGCAGAAGACGGCGACGACGAAGAAGAAGAAGATGATACCGCAGAGCATGACGAATAAGAAGACGACGACGACGACAACAACGACGACAAAGAAGAAGAAAATGAGAAAGAAGAAAAAGGTATTGCTCCTTCTCTTTTTCTCTTTCCCCTCCTAATGTTTTAAATTCCAGCGATTTTTAGCTGGTGGCGGTTGGGAAGGAATTGGTAGTTCCTGATTTTCTGCTGATTGCTTTCTATCTATCTGATCTTTCGAAAAGGGTGACAAATAGACTCTGAAACGAAAAACTGTAGTCTCATTAGCCGATGCTCTATTCCTCCTGCATCAATTTCTACATTCGTTCACTATAGTTGGACGATTGAAACCTTTGTCTACTTCAAGTACATATCTGTGTTAGGCAGCGAAGTTCATATAAACGGTACAAGGGAAAAAGTAGAACAACCACCACGGGGACCAATTAAATAAAAAGACGCAGCTAACATGGACAGCGGAAAAAGAACAGTTTATGTCTAGAGATTAAAGAAACCGTTTTGTTCGAAAGATGAAAAAGTTACTGACTACTACAGGTTTGTGAGAAAGAACGGAAAATACTGGAACGCTGTTTCTATAACAGTTTAGAAGGGGTGGACACAAGTTCAAATAAGTCAGTGTATATTATTTACCTGTCTGTAACTAATAAAATAAATCAGTCTATTTGTCTATATTTCTTAGATGCGGTATTGTAACTATTTAAACTATTTACGTTGTTCAGACTGTTATTCTCATCTTTACTATCACATTAAACAATGTTTCGGCCGTTGTTCACTCCGGCCTTCTTCGAGTGGTATTTATTCGAGTTTCGAACCGAACCCAGAATAGTCAATCTGCATTTTGGCGTTTCTGAAGATTGGTTCGATGACTTTTGTGTAGACATTTCTTCCAATGTTTGTTCCCTGAAATGGGCTGACATATAAATTTCTCATACCCGGGGTCGCTCAGTAAAGTCACTGAGAATCTATTCAATTTCCTTCGCCCATCGAAATTCAAACAAATATCACCCGAAGAAGGCCGGAGCGTACAACGGCTGAAACTTTGAGGACAAAAGTCCAAACAATTTTAAAATGGTGTAAACCAGTCTCAAATGCACGGCGCAGGAAGTTCAGACAAGAAAAACCTTCTGACGCGACGCAGAGAACCAAATTTCCTTGTGGTAGATGCAGCTATTGATGCAATGTAGTTGTTCCGCCTCAAGTCAGTGGGAAACGTGAGTCCAAGAAGGATCATTGAGACACTCTTGTGAAACTGAGTCTCAATTTTGCTGATAGGAGAGAGGAAAGTTTCATTATGCTGGGTAAATAAGAGCAGTTTTGTTTTGGATGCATTAAAATATACAAGCCACTTCCTGCTCAGTCAAACATAGATTGGAGGTCATTTTCGAAAGCAACAGCCAGCAATGAGAGATAGGAGCAAAATTTATATATATATATATATATATATATATATATATATATATATATATATATATATATATATATATATATATATATATAACGTAACGTGTTGTGTTGAGAAGAGTTTGATAACACTGGAAGCAAACAGATTAGATATTTTATCCGAATTATAATAATCGTATCCGCATTTTAAATATTTTATGCACTATGTGTCTATATCTCTGAAATGAGGTATTATGATCATTTACATTACTTACATTATTCGGACTGTTATCCTCTTCTTCATTACCATATTCACAAGGTTTTGGCCGTTGTAACCTCGGGCATTCTTCGGGTGGAAGGAATTCCAATCAACTGAAGAAGCCCGGAGAGTACAACGGCCGAAAGGTTGTGAATAGAGCAATGAAGATGAGGATAACAGTTCGAATAATGTAAATATTCTAAGTGTTTTATTATGCGGGGGCACCAGACCATATATGGCAACAGTGGTCCATGCATGGATGAATGGTAGATTTGTAGATGCGAAGGATTGACCCAGACGAGAAAAACCTTCTGGCGCGACACAGAGAACCAACTTTCCTTGCGGTAGATGCAGCTATTGATGCAATGTAGTTGTTCACCCTCAGGTCAGTGGGAAACGTCAGACCAACAAGGCGCAGTGAGACACTCTCATCAAATTGAGTATCAACTTTGCTGATAAGAGGAAAGGAAATTTCTCTATGATGGCTAAATGAGAGGAGTTTCGTTTTGGATGCATTAAAATTTACAAGTCATTTCCTGCCCCAGTCCTTTTTGTGACCAACGTCAAAGTTAATTTCGTCAGCAATGCCGGATTAACTATTGAGATAAGAGTAAATGGTAGCGTCATCTGCGGAGATGCCTACCTGAGAATTGATGACATCAGGAAAATCGTTGATAAAGTTCAGAAACAGGGTTCTTAAAGACAGGGACGACAGCGGATGACTTCCAACAGGTTGGAAAGCAAGAATCAGACAATAGTTGTATAGTTTGAAGAGAACTAGAGTCAGCTCAGGGGCACATTTCATTAGGACTACGGCTAGCATCTAGTCACCACCTCTTGCTTTATAATAGTCTAATTTAGATATGATGTCCAATACCATCGACGGGATTATGCACATCTCAGTGGGTAGAGTCACAGTTCTAGGGGGAAAATCAAGTGTAGCTACTCCAAATGAGTCGTGTGTTAAGTTGGATGAGAATTTCCGACCAAATCATTCAGCCTTATCAGCTGTGGGAAGTTAGAGCTTCGAATTAATTGAATAGAGGAGGAATTGAGAATTTCCTGTTGTTCAGCACACTCTTGCAGAACCGCCAATAATCTTTACAACGAAACTTGAGAGATGCAATACGTTGTTTCATTTTATCAGCAAACAGTAACTTTGCGTCATCGAGGACACGCTTGCACTCATTACGAGCAGAGACAAAGACACATCAGTTTCAATCAGACATATCGCTCCAGTACAAAGGAAGAAGTGATTCTCATGAGTTATATCGGCTGAGCAAGCAGGTGAAAACCAAGGAGATGAACGCAATTTAACTTGGTATTTTCTTGCTGGGATGAAAGCCTAGATGCCGGTTTTTACCACGGAGGAGAATCTCAGACGCATATACGGGATGAGTAAAAACCGCATTCCATGGGATGTCGCGAAGGAAATCACGGAACGAATCACAGTCTGCGTGTTGATAACAGAAATATATTCTGTTAGCAGGAGGTTCATGGCTGGAGGAGGTAGAAGGAGATGTTGACAGACACTACCGCATGATCAGAGTTGCCAAGAGGGCAGAGCTGCATAGCGGGACAAGAGTCAAGGATGGAGGTAAAACAGAGATCGAGAAGTGAAGCGTTAGGTGCTCCTCCAAAAATCTGAACCTGGCAGCTGGTCTCACATCTAACCTCGTCCTGATGGAAGGACTGCCTTGTAAAATTCAGTACGTCCAAAACTAATCTAGTCACCTCCCATCATCACCGAGCAGAGACTGAACGTTCACCTATCTTGAAGGATGGGTGTACTCTTAAGGAGGCTCTTTGCTTTGTCCGCCAACTGGGATTCAAGCCCCGCCAGAACATATATCTGGTCTATTTGATGTTGGGAAAATGTTCGGCTCATTGTAATGTTCCATTAGGTATCTGGATCCCACTGTTACATCTTTACAAGAGAAAGATCAAATCAAAGATAGAGTATTGCTGTCAGATCTGGGATGACGCTGCACAGTCTTCACTTAGAGTTCAAGAACGTTTACGCTGCCTTCTGAGAGATGAATTATTTTCCATCCTATAATAGAAGATTTTTTTACAAAAACGTTCATCCTCTACAAGGCCAAAGGAGCTAATCGAAATAAGGGACACAGTTTATGAAGGGAACATAACGGTTTACCCTAAACTTGAACAGGATAGAATTGTAGTGATCTAGGAAGAATCGGTACCGCAAAGCAGCGCATCGTGGGAAGAAGCTCTTCATGAGGTGTACGAAAGCAATCAGGGAGGTACACTGCAATGTGCGTGGCATGGTGGGTGCTAGCTGCAAAAGTCAGAACTTGTGGAACTAGGATTGTAGATAGTCAGAACCATTGCCACGGAAATAGTATTAGAATAATGAGAGGTTTGCGACGTTTCGTCTAAGGTAATGTGTTTGTTGGGTGGAAAATAATTCATCACCCACAAGTCCACGTAGACGCTTTTGGACTCAAGACTGGATATACGGCATCAGTACTTCATGTTTGGCTTAACATGGCTCTAGTAAAGTTAGAGGACATTAAGAGGAGTCAGGTACTTACTGGAGTGGTACAGAAAGCCGACCATTTTACATGTACATGTAACCCGGATATAAGAGAGTTGTCGGGACCGGAGAAGAAGTATCTTATATCCGAGTTTCTCTTATATCCGGGTTACACTGTATATCTATACCCACTTGAGAAGTCTCAGTTGTGCTGATGCTATATCTGGGCTAAAGCTGCCTTGTCTTTAATTGATAGAGTTCAAAAAACGTCCACGCCGCATTCTGATAGATTAATTATGTTCCATCCTATAATAGTACAGAATAGCCACGTGACCTCCCCGAGAAAACTCTCGTTCATTGCGATAGGCGAAAATTCAGGATCTACTCGTTGAAGACAGATTACTAGTTTGGTTTTCGAGACATTGAAGATGACCAGTTAGTTTTCCACCGACTGAACTTTTAGACCTAGGTCGTAGGAAAGATCAACTGCCAGGCTTTGTTGAGCTACAATCTTGGAGATGCACCCATATACTGTTGTATAACCAGCATAGATATCCACAAGATGTCGGAATATACTCTCAGGCAGACCATTAATGTAAAGTAGAAAGAGATTTGAACCGAGAAGCGAGCCTGGAGGGACGCCTGCGTTAATAGCTTGTGCCTCGGATGACTGACTGGTAACAGCACACCTTCAAGGAACTACCTGTTGAGAAAGAGAGAGCTTTTGCAACAATCCTCTATGCCACACCTTGTCAAAGTCTTTTGATATGCCTAATGTGATTGTCCTTGAGATAAATTTATTGTCTTCGGCCTCAATGATTCTGTTAACAATGACAGTCGACCAATCTGATCGAAATCATTACTGCTTGTCGTTCAAGGATTTATGCCTATTGAAGTAATCGGCAAGATTCTTGTGCTTGATTTGCTGAGAAAAAAGGAAGTGAGCGGGTGAACATTTCAGCAAAATAACTTCCTATAAAGGCCTATAATTTGCCTACGAGAACAAAGCATAGCTTTTACTCCCGTAGCCAGCCATGACATGATCTAATATATATTCGATGTTATTAGAGCAAGAACTGGCCTGTTAATTTTAACACCTCGAAAACGAAACTACTCTCCTTAAACGTCTAAGACAACCTTTTTTACCTTCCATCAGCAGGATTGATGCTAACCTCTCGGAGATTGTTTCATTGCGACTTCGCAAGCTAATATTTTCCACTAACATGAAAGATTATATTGAATCGATTGCTAGGTCTGCTGCTAGTAAAGTTGTTTCACTGTGTTGTGTTAGACAATTTTTATCACCAAAATCTATCTTACACATTTTTAAGTTTACCTTTTGCCCATGCATTGAATATTGCTGTCACAATTGACCTGATGTTTCTACTATGTAGTTAGTGATTCAAAGAATACAAAGAAGAATGTGCAATATTATTGGTCCCTACATTGCATCTCGGCTGCTGTCAATTTCCCACCACCGTAACGGAGACTCGCTATGCTTTTTTGATAATTATTTTCATGGCAATTTTTCTAATGAAATTCCTCTATGAGTATGAATGTAAATGCAGTACTGGATTGGCGGTAAGGTTCCATCATTTTGTAGTTGAAATAGAATGATTGGAATAAGGGTAGGTTCTATGCTAGCAGTTTCTTTTCCTGCACTTCTCGCTTGTGGAACTATCTTCCGGTTTCTTGCTTTTCAGCCAACTTTGACCTTTAAAAATTTAAATGCAATTTCAGTCGTTATCTTCTGGCTTCTTGCTTATCTTTTCTTTTAGTGTGCCCTCTCTTTAATATTTCTCAAGTATTCTCTCCGACTCAGTAAACATTTACATCTTTGTGGCTTTATTGGTTTACCTTGTCTGAAAAGATTCAAAAATACTCTCGTCTTTCGATAGAAATATTTTCTGTATGATATTCATGAAGAAACAGAGCCAAATTACCCACCGAAATTACAGGGTATAATTAGCCGATTCCTTTACCCCACCTACGCTCTCATTCGTAATCTATTCTCAGAAAAAAAAATGTTATCTGAAATTTTACACACTTTTGGAAAGGAATCCCCAGATTTGAAGACCGCTATTATTGTATAATTTTAGAATCGTTCATCTATAAATACAACGAATATTTCTCCACTTCATTAAACAACCGAGTAAAATTGTTTGATGCTTACCAGTTTTAATCTTTTAGCTGCACAGAAAGTTTCGGCAATAACAAAAAAAAACAATGTAAAGAAAAATTTGCTTTTCTTTTTTCGATAGAGAATGCAATTCAAAGTATTGGATTCTTAGCAAACTAATTTCTCAATTTTGGAGATACTAAAAAAATCCTAGGTAACCAATACTATTCAGGTAACAAATTTAAAAATTGACAAAATTGCACAGCGAATGCCATCTACTTTCAAGATGTCCACGATTCAGGCTCTCCACGCCTTTCACTTTTTTAATATGTGCCAACTGTATATTGATATATAAATAATTTCAATAAGAAAAGATAACGCTTTATAGACATCGGAATGTAAAAATGTAGTCTCATTATTCAACGCTGTTTTCATCTTACAAATCTCGATTTCCGTGATTTTTTCACTGTAAATTAATCTCTCAGGTAATTTGTAACACATTATTTATCATCTCTCAGTTGCGTCTTTGTCTTTGGGCAGAGTGCGCTCAGGGGCGGCTCCGTCAAAGGAGAGAGTCGCATCTGGGGAAATTTATACTGAAAGAGGCTCAGCCCTGGGGAACACTTGCCCGATGCCGCACCCTCTCATTGCACCAGAAACAGGGATCGGTGCTCGCACCAAGGCCAGTGTAACCGACGGTTGAGGGAGCTTGGGCAATTTTTGTTCATAGCCCGGGTGTACGCACTTGAGCTTCCAACATTAAACCGACCTTAAGAAAGGTGAAATAGGAAAAAAGCCTGGGCGTAGATTCATATTTGGATAATATTCAATTTTTCTTCTGAGTTATTTACTTTTATTATGAGTGTAGCATTTTTAAAATCAAAATTGTGGTTCAATTTATTTCTGTGTATGACTAGTCCATTAGCTAAGTTTCATAAGCTACCTTTCTTAACAGAATTACTACTCTCCCAAGCACATGTACACAACAGTATCAAGTAATCAAAAGAAAGTGGTTGAATCCGTCAACACAACAATAAAAGCAATATCTCCACATATGACAGTACTTTACGTAATTTTCAGTTAACAGTATGAAAATAGCTTTCTCTAAATTCTTCCAGTTGCTAAGGACATATTGTTTTGTTATTAGTTACTCCGTTTAATAAATTCATTTCGTTTTTGCCTTCAAAAAGTCCACATTGGACAAAATGGCTACTATTACAGCTATCCTATTCTCTTTTACATTTATAAATATTGTCTTTTTCTACTGGTTAAGTCAGAATTTTTTCATATATATATATATATATATATGTGTGTGTGTGTGTGTGTGTGTACACATATATTTGTGTACATATATATATATATACATATATATATATATATGTAGATATACATATATATATATATATATATATATATATATATATATATATATATATATATATATGATAACATTAGAAAGATTTTAGAGTCCCATGAAAATAAGTGGATACAACGTCTAAAAACAAAATATCCAGCCGGGCTAAACCATAAATTTAACAATATATAGATAGTAGTACGAATATATAACTCAACAAATCAAAACCTACCCACATTTCTCACCCACACAAGACAGACATGCTTACGGAGGTGTGGATGCCTCACACTTATACACTCACCCACACGAATATACACACTTACACACATCATACTCACTCTAATGAGCCAAATGATAACACACACCCACTGCAATACACACGCTTACATACATCTAACTCACTCACTCCCTAATGAGTCAAATAACACATACACAAACACTAAACAGACACATCCCCTCACCAGGTCCAATAAAACTGTCAAACTGACCAGAGAATTCGGAGCAGCATGGATCCATCCAGCTCTTATCTCAAATAACAACTTAAAAGAGACTGACCAAGACAAGGAATGTTAAAAGATTCATGTTAAAAAGATTAAAAAATTAAAAAACAAATGAAAACTACAGACAAAAGTTCATTTTCTCCATCAAGACATTCATTTCTGTAGTTTAGTGCTAGCAACAAGCAGAAATATTTCTCCTCCCGATGATGGCCATTTTGGTCGAAACTGGTCGAGGAATCTAAATGGAATAATAATAAAAAAAACGAAAGAATATTAATCTACAACCCAGTGTGTCTAAAGAATTTATTTTTTTTATTTAATTTTTTTTTATTGTTCAAAATATATATATATATATATATATATAAACAAAGTAACTAATAATAACAAAACAAAATGTCCTTAGCAACTGGAAGAATTTAGAGAAAACTGGGCCATGCTGCTAGTATATATATATATATATATATATATATATATATATATATATATATATATATATATAGATACTAGCAGCCTGTTTCGGCGTTGCCCGTGCTTGATTCAAAATCGGACGAGTTATACAGTAATCGCTTTCACTTGATTTAAAATATTTTTGCCCTTCCTTGCCTTTTAAGGAGTGCCCTTTTGTTGTGCTGATGTTGCTACATGCCTTACTTCTTGCCTATCTCACACTGCGAATTTTTTCGAAGCTCTATACTAAACATTAAATCTGTTACGAAAAAAGAACTAAACAAAATGAACACAAAACGATCAGCTTTAAAAAAGGACTCGTAACTAGAAAAACCGAATGAAAAAAAAATGTTAACAACAAATACGTTTTCACACCCAACCCAGTTCTGCGGAATCAGAATCAACGTTGAGTTTAAGCAAGCGAATGAGCCAATTGGAGTAAAGTGCCATGCAGATTTAAATTTTTCCCACTTTTGAAGAATGCAGCTATCGAATTTTTTTGAATGCTAGTTAACATTCGTGTCAGTCAGCTGTTGGCTCTCACACTGGTCAATAGAATCTTCCTACCTATTCGTGACAGCCAGCTATAGACTCTCACTCTGGCCAGTACAAAATGGCCGCAAATTACATGAAAACTGCCGTAGAAGCATGAAAAAATCGATTATTTCCACTATCGATGGGAGTTGGGAAATGCAAATTCGGTCTTGGCCTTCCACTAACTTGGAGCATGTGCATGTACATTTTGGTGCAAATCCGTTGAAAATTGCGGCCGTGCATTCGTTACACACACACACACACACACACATCCTGCCTTTCATATATATATATATATATATATATATATATATATATGATCTGTAATTTTCAAAAATGAAATTCTATTGAAAAGTGGTGAAAGCCATCTAAATTTGCATCTAAAATAAAACAGGATACGAACTCTAAGCAAAATCGTCACAATATATAGAAAATGATATCTTCCGTTGAAACTAACTCTAAGAGACTTAAGTGTTAATGTATCTGAGAATAATTATTTAAAATCCAAAAATGCAGTATTTGGTTTGTTATTTAAGATCTTTATTATATATTAGGTAGTATGGATTGTAGATAAAATTTACTATCGGTCAAACCGTCCTAAATATGGCGGGGCACATGACCGACAAAAAAGATGAGTTATTTACTTTTTATAAGACGTACCTCAGCAATTTTAGGCTAAAAAATCTGAGGATTTTACGCATAACTAAAATGTAGAATAATTATATTTTTTTTTAATATCTTTCCATTTCATATTAGTGACACTACAGTAGCATCCAGCTGCCTTCATTGTTTTCTACAACTGTTTTATTTTCTTTTATCCTTCATCAATTTTCATTTGCAGTTCTACAGGGTGCGACACGAGGTCAGTTATTTAACGTGGGAACCCAAGCGATTACATTCCGGATACTGGTCAATTTTTACCCAGACCCACTTGCGCGCGGGAACGGGCACAAAGTTTGTCTTAGCTGGTCATGGCAGCGGAACAGATACTACAGTTTGATCATACTCTGAACCGCGGAAACCTGGGTATTTAACCACGCCCCTCCCACTATAGCGGGATGTGATACAAAGTGATTATTTAACATGGAAAAGCGGAGCGCGTACACTCAGGCTAATAATCAAACATTGGTCAATTTTTTCCCATGCGCCGCTTGCGCTGAAGCAGGCACCAAATTTGTCTTAGCTGGTCATGGCTGCGGAACATAGTACAATTTAATGATAGTCTCGGTATTTACCTGAGACCTCCACAAGGTTAGGTTGTGGCACAAGGTTGGTTATTTAACGTGGGGAATCCGAGCGTAAACACTAATCTCGGGATCGGACAGAAAGCTCGTCTTAGCAGGACATTGCTGGTCAAGGCTACGAAGCATATACTACAATTTGATGATAGTCTCTGGACCGCAGACTGGACTAGTCTGACAACAACCCTGGTTAAGCTTACACTTCCAGTAGTTTTAAAAAAATGTGGGAGTGCTGACAGGATACGACAACTTGAAAAACTTTCAGGAATTCTCATCTACTTTAAATGTTCAAAGTCTACCTACGATTTTTTTCTCTACTTTTTTTTTTTTTTTCTTAATATTCTGATTGTTTCTATGAGGTTGGTGCAAAAATAATGACGTAATAATGTCGTTTTTTGACGTTAAAAAATACGTCAAAAAACGACATTATTACGTCATTATTTTTGCACCAACCTAATACTTATGTTTTTCTTCATTCTGATTTTATTTGGGATTTTACTTACAGTCTTCTTTTCTTTCTTTTTTTTTTTTACTCTATTTTATCGGAGCTTAACTGTTAAGCGTTTTGTGTCTTTTCTTACCGTTTCCTTCTTCCGAGTTTCTTCGAAGAATATGTGATTATTATTATTATTTTTTTTTGGGGGGGGGTTGGTTTTCTCCAAAGAAATCATTCTTCTGAAGTTATTTTCCTCACCATTTGCTCTTCTCTGCACACCCATTTAATGTCGCTGCATATCCCAACGCCAACCCCAATTCAGACGGCTTACCTCTCTGCTTTCCCGCCCGCTCATGTCCCACGAGAGAAAACTCGAGTAGCACTGAAAACAGTCGCTAAGAACCTAACGAAATTGACACACAAAAGCCGAGGACAAAAAAATCGATTCCCCCCACCACCACCTCTATCGATATATATTGTCTCTCTCTCTCTCTCTCTCTCTCTCTCTCTCTCGATTTCTTTATCTTTCTGAAACACTCACACACACACATACATACACTGAATAGCTTCCCATTCTATATCCATAAGCCATTCTTTGTTTTTTCTTTCTCACACATGAGCGCAAATACCGATTTCCTTTCGTGTTTACTTGTTCAGTTTCTCATTCAAGAAGTCTTCCATTTTTTTTTTTTTTTCATTTGTACTATTCTTAGTTTTTTATTCAAGGGAGATAACTCTTGCAGCCGGTTGTATGCGCGCCTTTTTCGACGCTCGTTCTTTTAGCTATTCAATTACAAATCCGATTACTAATTCATTTCATCACACACATTTTTATCATTCGATCATCTGTTCGTTAAATTACTCTTTTCTTCTCCCATTCTGTTCATATACACGACGTATGTGTGTGTGTGTGTTTGTGTGAGTGTGCACGCGTACGGGCAGGCGAACTTGTTCATGTGTGTGTGCTTGCGCGTATATGCGTGCGTTTGTGTACTATTGAGTAATCTCCTATTTTCCCCCAAAGGCGAAACTGGCTGCCGGCGGTTTGAAGTGGTGTAACGGTCATCTACTCGGTAAAACATAATCGGTGGATTGATTCTCAGATCCGAACATGGTTTTTCCTCAAATCTCTTTCTAGGTTCGATCCGTACTTGTGGCATTCTGTCAAACCAAGCTTAGAATATAATGAAAATTTCTCTTTTTTTTCTTATTTTCAAATGCATTGATTTCTGTAATCTCCCGTTATACACGCACAAGACAACCAGATGACAGAAAGGTATATGAACACCCGACTCGTGACTGGGATGAGAGAATCCCTCACGTCGTCACAAAGACCGGGCGCCTGGAGAAAGACAACGAGAAACACCATAGACTTCACGGCTGATGTTAAATTGACAGAATTCAACAGCGAATAACTAATCATTTTACACATGAAGAATCATACTTTTACCGCACGTTACTCACATTACATTAGATGAGTATATAAAAATTTGAATTTGATCTTGTGCTGTACTCGTTGACATACATAAAACTACGAAAACGCATTGACTTGCTCTTCTAGGTGTGAGCTTCAGCCATACTGATGGAAGGCAGAATAGGGTCTTTAAGATGATTAACTAGTTCCCATATGTAGAATTTATCTGTGAGTAGTGTGAAATAAAAATAACATTACCAAACAGGTAGGCTAATTAGAAAACTTATAATGAAAATATTTATAGAAAAGACACAGAAAACTACGATAAAGCGATGGGAAATTGACTGAAAACGAGATGCCAGCACCAAGCCAGTAATATTGCATATTCTTATTTGCATATATATATATATATATATATATATATTATCCTTTCTTTTTAAATCAGTTTATTTCCTGCGTTTGGCGCATTTAAACCAGTCTGAAGATGCAGTGTAAACCAGCTGCTGAAATAAATTTAAATTCATAACTGAAAATTCAAATGGATGATATTTCTTTGAAATTTTTCTCAATTATATATATATATATATATATATATATATATATATATATATATATACATACATATACATATATATATACACATACATATATATATATACATACATATACATATATATATATATATATATATATATATATATATATATATATATATATATATATATATGCTTATAAATAAAATCGCGTAGCAAGTTAAATTGGATGATGGCACGTTGAAGATAAGAATAGTTTTACAGGCGTTAAGATTAACAAATCACTTCTTGCTCCAGTTAATAACTGATTGCTAAATTTATTTCATCGAACCTCTCAGACTCTGAAAGTCTTGTCACCCCTATGTAATATAACTTTCTATTTCAACGCGCTCTGTGGGTTATTATCAAGGAGAGAGTTTCACATGAACGATACCAGAATACCCATCAGTTGAAGGACACCGTTCGGAGAGCCCTTGCAACAATCAACAGAGAACAGCTTCTTCAAATATCACACAGAACATGGCGCCTCATCATTTTATGCCACAAAAATGATGATGTTCATACAGATCTTCTCGATCTGTGACAGCGTCAATATAAAATGAAGAAACTGAATCCCATACATGTGCTTTGTATTACTTGTTGCATTGTTCTCATTACTTTCGGACCAACCTATACTATTATAGGAAATTTTATTTTTACTGTTCCCTTTTCAAGAAACAAAAAAAAAGTCGTGGATGTTTAGTTAAATTTATGAGTCTTCATGACGTGGGCGAACGTGACACTTCACAGCTTCCTTTCTTTTTTAACTCTAAATAATGTTAGCTCCATGTTAAAGGATAAATAACTTGCTTTTTTTTCGGAAGAAATTGTGTCTTTGCCACGTTTGAAGTGTTCCTAATTATTATTCACTTCTAATATCTTTTCTTGCTCCCATTGTGTTATGGTGAAAGACGCCTATTCTATAGTTAATAGACTCTCCCACCTACCTAATACAAGTAGGAATAGTAAAAGAACGAGGGTCAGTCGATGTCGGACGACAGTCGAATTCTCTGCCTTCGGCATAGCCTAAGGCAGAGTTTCGTCCGGTTTATGCGGAGTCTACGGGGATTTTTTGACCGAGCCTACGGTCTCGGGAACCCCACATTAAATTCGGCTTTGTGCCACATGTGACTGCGTGGGGCAGTTACTAAATAGCGTCGATGTCGGACGACAGTAGTCGAATTTAGTCGAATACAAAAGTAGTCAGTGACCACAAGATTACTCTGCGTAATACCTATTATATCAAGTTCCTAACGTTTTGTACGTCGAACCTATTTTAGGACCGATTTAGTACAAATACAAGCCTCCACTGCGAAATAACTCCACAACACATTCTTTTAGAAATACGTCGTTTTAACATTAAAATATAATTATTATTTATTGATATTTATTAATATTTAAAACATATTTATTATTACAACATTATCCCAAATAGCATACCTTATTTTTCTGTTGTTTCATACAGCAAATTTACAGCTCTATTGATCCTGCGTTTATTATACTGTTAAAGAGTTGATCTGATGATGGACCTCTGATGAAAGACATTTGGAAGAAGGAGCTTCTAAAGAGATATAACTATTTAACGAATCCGCTTTTACGTTCATCATTAAAAACATTATACCAGTCAATACATGATAAAAGAGAAATTTGGTAAAATATTCTATAACAAATCTCATGTAACGAGTAAAGGATACCTGTGAAGCAAACGATCAATCTCTTCACTTAAGAGAAGGCGCTTTTAAGATTCTCTTGAGCATTTCCGAATTGCCAACACCTCTTCAACTGCGCTTTGCGGGGACATTATTAAATAGGACATAAATTGTTTTTTGTTTTTCTTCGGAGATTGAGTGCTCATAGCTGAGACCTTGAAAGTGAAACCTCGAACAACGAGGCTACAGTACGAGAAATTGTGGGTGCCTCTCATGGACTGATGTTTAACATACACGTGACGACGCCTTACACGGTAGATTGATGGCATAATCACCCAATAAAGAAAAATAGCTAATAGATAAAGAAGGAAACAAAAAAAACGTGTACTCTGATCAAATCGAGATAATCCGTAATCCCCTCACGAAAATATTTTGAGCTCATAAGAGTTACATTAGACATCAACGCATTCAAACAAGAATTATATGGAAGAGCTTCATAAATTGGCTCATCATCCCTCAGTAGTTGAATTTAGGTTATACACGCACAAGACAACCAGATGACAGAAAGGTATATGAACACCCGAGACTCGCGACTGGGACGAGAGAATCCCTCACGTCCTCAGAAAGATCGGGGGTCTGGAGAAAGACAACGAGAAACACCATACACATCACGGATGACGTTAAAGTGACAGAATTCAAAAGCGAATGACCAATCATTTTACACATGAAGAATTTGACTTTTATCGGACGTTACTCACATTACATTAGATGATTATATAATAATTTGAATTTGATCTTGTCCTGGACTCGATTAAATTTTAAAAGGGAGTAACACAATAGAATAATCTATTCACATATTTTAATTTCTTCAAGAAAATTGTTTCAACGAAATCTACCAATGTTTTTCATCACTGAGCTTGTGTCCCATACGAAGCTACACCTTAATGCGTTTAAATGCGTGTGTATCTTACGAAGCTTTACATTAATCCGTTTCGAAAGGCCTGTGTCCTAAGAAGCTAAACATTAATGCGTGTCAATGTCCATGTTCCATAAGAAGATCTACATTGAAGCCTTTCAAAAGGCGTGTGTCCTAAGAAGCTAAACATTAATGCCTGTCAGTGTCCATGTTCCATAAGAAGATCTACATTAAAGCCTTTCAAAAGGCATGTGTCCTAAGAAGCTAAACATTAATGCCTGTCAATGTCCATGTTCCATAAGAAGATCTACATTAAAGACTTTTAAAAGGCATGTGTCCTAAGAAGCTAAACATTAATGTCTGTCAATGTCCATGTTCCATAAGAAGATCTACATTAAAGCCTTTCAAAAGGCATGTGTCCTAAGAAGCTAAACATTAATGCCTGTCAATGTCCATGTTCCATAAGAAGATCTACATTAAAGCCTTTCAAAAGGCCTGTGTCCTAAGAAGCTAAACATTAATGTCTGTCAATGTCCATGTTCCATAAGAAGATCTACATTAAAGCCTTTCAAAAGGCATGTGTCCTAAGAAGCTAAACATTAATGCGTGTCAATGTCCATGTTCCATAATAAGATCTACATTAAAGCCTTTCAAAAGGCCTGTGTCCTAAGAAGCTAAACATTAATGCGTGTCAATGTCCATGTTCCATAATAAGATCTACATTGAAGCCTTTCAAAAGGCGTGTGTCCTAAGAAGCTAAACATTAATGCCTGTCAATGTCCATGTTCCATAAGAAGATCTACATTAAAGCCTTTCAAAAGGCCTGTGTCCTAAGAAGCTAAACATTAATGCCTGTCATTGTCCATGTTCCATAAGAAGATCTACATTAAAGTCTTTCAAAAGGCCTGTGTCCTAAGAAGCTAAACATTAATGCGTGTCAATGTCCATGTTCCATAAGAAGATCTACATTAAAGCCTTTCAAAAGGCATGTGTCCTAAGAAGCTAAACATTAATGCCTGTCAATGTACATATTCCATAAGAAGATCTACATTAAAGCCTTTCAAAAGGCCTGTGTCCTAAGAAGCTAAACATTAATGTCTGTCAATGTCCATGTTCCATAAGAAGATCTACATTAAAGCCTTTCAAAAGGCGTGTGTCCTAAGAAGCTAAACATTAATGCGTGTCAATGTCCATGTTCCATAATAAGATCTACATTAAAGCCTTTCAAAAGGCCTGTGTCCTAAGAAGCAAAACATTAATGCCTGTCAATGTCCATGTTCCATAATAAGATCTACATTAAAGCCTTTCAAAAGGCGTGTGTCCCAAGAAGCTAAACATTAATGTGTGTCAATGTCCATGTTCCATAAGAAGATCTACATTGAAACATTTCAAAAAGCCTGTGTCCTAAGAAGCTAAACATTAATGCGTGTCAATGTCCATGTTCCATAAGAAGATCTACATTAAAGCCTTTCAAAAGGCGTGTGTCCTAAGAAGCTAAACATTAATGCCTGTCAATGTCCATGTTCCATAAGAAGATTTACATTAAAGCCTTTCAAAAGGCCTGTGTCCTAAGAAGCTAAACATTAATGTGCGTCAATGTCCATGTTCCATAAGAAGATCTACATTAAAGCCTTTCAAAAGGCGTGTGTCCTAAGAAGCTAAACATTAATGCGTGTCAATGTCCATGTTCCATAAGAAGATCTACATTAAAGCCTTTCAAAAGGCGTGTGTCCTAAGAAGCTAAACATTAATGCCTGTCAATGTCCATGTTCCATAAGAAGATTTACATTAAAGCCTTTCAAAAGGCCTGTGTCCTAAGAAGCTAAACATTAATGTGTGTCAATGTCCATGTTCCATAAGAAGATCTACATTGAAACATTTCAAAAGGCCTGTGTCCTAAGAAGCTAAACATTAATGCGTGTCAATGTCCATGTTCCATAAGAAGATCTACATTAAAGCCTTTCAAAAGGCATGTGTCCTAAGAAGCTAAACATTAATGCCTGTCAATGTCCATGTTCCATAAGAAGATCTATATTAAAGCCTTTCAAAAGGCGTGGGTCCTAAGAAGCTAAACATTAATGCCTGTCAATGTCCATGTTCCATAAGAAGATTTACATTAAAGCCTTTCAAAAGGCCTGTGTCCTAAGAAGCTAAACATTAATGTGTGTCGATGCCCATGTTCCATAAGAAGATCTACATTGAAATATTTCAAAAGGCCTGTGTCCTAAGAAGCTAAACATTAATGCGTGTCAATGTCCATGTTCCATAAGAAGATCTACATTAAAGCCATTCAAAAGGCCTGTGTCCTAAGAAGCTAAACATTAATGCCTGTCAATGTCCATGTTCCATAAGAAGATCTACATTAAAGCCTTTCAAAAGGCCTGTGTCCTAAGAAGCTAAATATTAATGTCTGTCAATGTCCATGTTCCATAAGAAGATCTACATTAAAGCCTTTCAAAAGGCATGTGTCCTAAGAAACTAAACATTAATGCGTGTCAATGTCCATGTTCCATAATAAGATCTACATTAAAGCCTTTCAAAAGGCCTGTGTCCTAAGAAGCTAAACATTAATGCGTGTCAATGTCCATGTTCCATAATAAGATCTACATTGAAGCCTTTCAAAAGGCGTGTGTCCTAAGAAGCTAAACATTAATGCCTGTCAATGTCCATGTTCCATAAGAAGATCTACATTAAAGTCTTTCAAAAGGCCTGTGTCCTAAGAAGCTAAACATTAATGCCTGTCAATGTCCATGTTCCATAAGAAGATCTACATTAAAGTCTTTCAAAAGGCCTGTGTCCTAAGAAGCTAAACATTAATGCGTGTCAATGTCCATGTTCCATAAGAAG
This sequence comes from Acanthosepion lycidas, assembly GCA_963932145.1. Taxonomy (NCBI): domain Eukaryota; kingdom Metazoa; phylum Mollusca; class Cephalopoda; order Sepiida; family Sepiidae; genus Acanthosepion; species Acanthosepion lycidas. The sequence goes on along the minus strand of OZ010584.1, from coordinate 80,092,878 downwards.
ATCTACATTAAAGCCTTTCAAAAGGCATGTGTCCTAAGAAGCTAAACATTAATGCCTGTCAATGTACATGTTCCATAAGAAGATCTACGTTACAGCCTTTCAAAAGGCCTGTGTCCTAAGAAGCTAAACATTAATGTCTGTCAATGTCCATGTTCCATAAGAAGATCTACATTAAAGCCTTTCAAAAGGCGTGTGTCCTAAGAAGCTAAACATTAATGCGTGTCAATGTCCATGTTCCATAATAAGATCTACATTAAAGCCTTTCAAAAGGCCTGTGTCCTAAGAAGCAAAACATTAATGCCTGTCAATGTCCATGTTCCATAATAAGATCTACATTAAAGCCTTTCAAAAGGCGTGTGTCCCAAGAAGCTAAACATTAATGTGTGTCAATGTCCATGTTCCATAAGAAGATCTACATTGAAACATTTCAAAAAGCCTGTGTCCTAAGAAGCTAAACATTAATGCGTGTCAATGTCCATGTTCCATAAGAAGATCTACATTAAAGCCTTTCAAAAGGCGTGTGTCCTAAGAAGCTAAACATTAATGCCTGTCAATGTCCATGTTCCATAAGAAGATCTATATTAAAGCCTTTCAAAAGGCGTGGGTCCTAAGAAGCTAAACATTAATGCCTGTCAATGTCCATGTTCCATAAGAAGATTTACATTAAAGCCTTTCAAAAGGCCTGTGTCCTAAGAAGCTAAACATTAATGTGTGTCGATGCCCATGTTCCATAAGAAGATCTACATTGAAATATTTCAAAAGGCCTGTGTCCTAAGAAGCTAAACATTAATGCGTGTCAATGTCCATGTTCCATAAGAAGATCTACATTAAAGCCTTTCAAAAGGCCTGTGTCCTAAGAAGCTAAACATTAATGCCTGTCAATGTCCATAATCCATAAGAAGATCTACATTAAAGTCTTTCAAAAGGCCTGTGTCTTAAGAAGATAAACATTAATGCCTGTCAATGTCCATGTTTCATAAGAAGATCTACATTAAAGCCTTTCAAAAGGCCTGTGTCCTAAGAAGCTAAACATTAATGTGTGTCGATGCCCATGTTCCATAAGAAGATCTACATTGAAATATTTCAAAAGGCCTGTGTCCTAAGAAGCTAAACATTAATGCGTGTCAATGTCCATGTTCCATAAGAAGATCTACATTAAAGCCATTCAAAAGGCCTGTGTCCTAAGAAGCTAAACATTAATGCGTGTCAATGTCCATGTTCCATAATAAGATCTACATTAAAGCCTTTCAAAAGGCCTGTGTCCTAAGAAGCTAAACATTAATGCGTGTCAATGTCCATGTTCCATAATAAGATCTACATTGAAGCCTTTCAAAAGGCGTGTGTCCTAAGAAGCTAAACATTAATGCCTGTCAATGTCCATGTTCCATAAGAAGATCTACATTAAAGCCTTTCAAAAGGCCTGTGTCCTAAGAAGCTAAACATTAATGCCTGTCATTGTCCATGTTCCATAAGAAGATCTACATTAAAGTCTTTCAAAAGGCCTGTGTCCTAAGAAGCTAAACATTAATGCGTGTCAATGTCCATGTTCCATAAGAAGATCTACATTAAAGCCTTTCAAAAGGCATGTGTCCTAAGAAGCTAAACATTAATGCCTGTCAATGTACATATTCCATAAGAAGATCTACATTAAAGCCTTTCAAAAGGCCTGTGTCCTAAGAAGCTAAACATTAATGTCTGTCAATGTCCATGTTCCATAAGAAGATCTACATTAAAGCCTTTCAAAAGGCGTGTGTCCTAAGAAGCTAAACATTAATGCGTGTCAATGTCCATGTTCCATAATAAGATCTACATTAAAGCCTTTCAAAAGGCCTGTGTCCTAAGAAGCAAAACATTAATGCCTGTCAATGTCCATGTTCCATAATAAGATCTACATTAAAGCCTTTCAAAAGGCGTGTGTCCCAAGAAGCTAAACATTAATGTGTGTCAATGTCCATGTTCCATAAGAAGATCTACATTGAAACATTTCAAAAAGCCTGTGTCCTAAGAAGCTAAACATTAATGCGTGTCAATGTCCATGTTCCATAAGAAGATCTACATTAAAGCCTTTCAAAAGGCGTGTGTCCTAAGAAGCTAAACATTAATGCCTGTCAATGTCCATGTTCCATAAGAAGATTTACATTAAAGCCTTTCAAAAGGCCTGTGTCCTAAGAAGCTAAACATTAATGTGTGTCAATGTCCATGTTCCATAAGAAGATCTACATTAAAGCCTTTCAAAAGGCGTGTGTCCTAAGAAGCTAAACATTAATGCGTGTCAATGTCCATGTTCCATAAGAAGATCTACATTAAAGCCTTTCAAAAGGCGTGTGTCCTAAGAAGCTAAACATTAATGCCTGTCAATGTCCATGTTCCATAAGAAGATTTACATTAAAGCCTTTCAAAAGGCCTGTGTCCTAAGAAGCTAAACATTAATGTGTGTCAATGTCCATGTTCCATAAGAAGATCTACATTGAAACATTTCAAAAGGCCTGTGTCCTAAGAAGCTAAACATTAATGCGTGTCAATGTCCATGTTCCATAAGAAGATCTACATTAAAGCCTTTCAAAAGGCATGTGTCCTAAGAAGCTAAACATTAATGCCTGTCAATGTCCATGTTCCATAAGAAGATCTATATTAAAGCCTTTCAAAAGGCGTGGGTCCTAAGAAGCTAAACATTAATGCCTGTCAATGTCCATGTTCCATAAGAAGATTTACATTAAAGCCTTTCAAAAGGCCTGTGTCCTAAGAAGCTAAACATTAATGTGTGTCGATGCCCATGTTCCATAAGAAGATCTACATTGAAAAAATTTCAAAAGGCCTGTGTCCTAAGAAGCTAAACATTAATGCGTGTCAATGTCCATGTTCCATAAGAAGATCTACATTAAAGCCATTCAAAAGGCCTGTGTCCTAAGAAGCTAAACATTAATGCCTGTCAATGTCCATGTTCCATAAGAAGATCTACATTAAAGCCTTTCAAAAGGCCTGTGTCCTAAGAAGCTAAATATTAATGTCTGTCAATGTCCATGTTCCATAAGAAGATCTACATTAAAGCCTTTCAAAAGGCATGTGTCCTAAGAAGCTAAACATTAATGCGTGTCAATGTCCATGTTCCATAATAAGATCTACATTAAAGCCTTTCAAAAGGCCTGTGTCCTAAGAAGCTAAACATTAATGCGTGTCAATGTCCATGTTCCATAATAAGATCTACATTGAAGCCTTTCAAAAGGCGTGTGTCCTAAGAAGCTAAACATTAATGCCTGTCAATGTCCATGTTCCATAAGAAGATCTACATTAAAGTCTTTCAAAAGGCCTGTGTCCTAAGAAGCTAAACATTAATGCCTGTCAATGTCCATGTTCCATAAGAAGATCTACATTAAAGTCTTTCAAAAGGCCTGTGTCCTAAGAAGCTAAACATTAATGCGTGTCAATGTCCATGTTCCATAAGAAGATCTACATTAAAGCCTTTCAAAAGGCATGTGTCCTAAGAAGCTAAACATTAATGCCTGTCAATGTACATGTTCCATAAGAAGATCTACGTTACAGCCTTTCAAAAGGCCTGTGTCCTAAGAAGCTAAACATTAATGTCTGTCAATGTCCATGTTCCATAAGAAGATCTACATTAAAGCCTTTCAAAAGGCGTGTGTCCTAAGAAGCTAAACATTAATGCGTGTCAATGTCCATGTTCCATAATAAGATCTACATTAAAGCCTTTCAAAAGGCCTGTGTCCTAAGAAGCAAAACATTAATGCCTGTCAATGTCCATGTTCCATAATAAGATCTACATTAAAGCCTTTCAAAAGGCGTGTGTCCCAAGAAGCTAAACATTAATGTGTGTCAATGTCCATGTTCCATAAGAAGATCTACATTGAAACATTTCAAAAAGCCTGTGTCCTAAGAAGCTAAACATTAATGTGTGTCAATGTCCATGTTCCATAAGAAGATCTACATTAAAGCCTTTCAAAAGGCGTGTGTCCTAAGAAGCTAAACATTAATGCGTGTCAATGTCCATGTTCCATAAGAAGATCTACATTAAAGCCTTTCAAAAGGCGTGTGTCCTAAGAAGCTAAACATTAATGCCTGTCAATGTCCATGTTCCATAAGAAGATTTACATTAAAGCCTTTCAAAAGGCCTGTGTCCTAAGAAGCTAAACATTAATGTGTGTCAATGTCCATGTTCCATAAGAAGATCTACATTGAAACATTTCAAAAGGCCTGTGTCCTAAGAAGCTAAACATTAATGCGTGTCAATGTCCATGTTCCATAAGAAGATCTACATTAAAGCCTTTCAAAAGGCGTGTGTCCTAAGAAGCTAAACATTAATGCCTGTCAATGTCCATGTTCCATAAGAAGATCTATATTAAAGCCTTTCAAAAGGCGTGGGTCCTAAGAAGCTAAACATTAATGCCTGTCAATGTCCATGTTCCATAAGAAGATTTACATTAAAGCCTTTCAAAAGGCCTGTGTCCTAAGAAGCTAAACATTAATGTGTGTCGATGCCCATGTTCCATAAGAAGATCTACATTGAAATATTTCAAAAGGCCTGTGTCCTAAGAAGCTAAACATTAATGCGTGTCAATGTCCATGTTCCATAAGAAGATCTACATTAAAGCCTTTCAAAAGGCCTGTGTCCTAAGAAGCTAAACATTAATGCCTGTCAATGTCCATAATCCATAAGAAGATCTACATTAAAGTCTTTCAAAAGGCCTGTGTCCTAAGAAGATAAACATTAATGCCTGTCAATGTCCATGTTTCATAAGAAGATCTACATTAAAGCCTTTCAAAAGGCCTGTGTCCTAAGAAGCTAAACATTAATGCCTGTCAATGTCCATGTTCCATAAGAAGATCTACATTAAAGCCTTTCAAAAGGCATGTGTCCTAAGAAGCTAAACATTAATGCGTGTCAATGTCCATAATCCATAAGAAGATCTACATTAAAGTCTTTCAAAAGGCCTGTGTCCTAAGAAGCTAAACATTAATGCCTGTCAATGTCCATGTTTCATAAGAAGATCTACATTAAAGCCTTTCAAAAGGCCTGTGTCTTAAGAAGCTAAACATTAATGCGTGTCAATGTCCATGTTCCATAAGAAGATCTACATTAAAGTCTTTCAAAAGGCATGTGTCCTAAGAAGCTAAACATTAATGCCTGTCAATGTCCATAATCCATAAGAAGATCTACATTAAAGTCTTTCAAAAGGCCTGTGTCCTAAGAAGCTAAACATTAATGCGTGTCAATGGCCATGTTCCATAAGAAGATCTACATTAAAGCCTTTCAAAAGGCCTGTGTCCTAAGAAGCTAAACATTAATGCCTGTCAATGTCCATGTTCCATAAGAAGATCTACATTAAAGCCTTTCAAAAGGCATGTGTCCTAAGAAGCTAAACATTAATGCCTGTCAATGTCCATGTTCCATAAGAAGATCTACATTAAAGCCTTTCAAAAGGCCAGTGTCCTAAGAAGCTAAACATTAATGCCTGTCAATGTCCATATTCCATAAGAAGATCTACATTAAAGCCTTTCAAAAGGCATGTGTCCAAAGAAGCAAAACATTAATGCCTGTCAATGTCCATGTTCCATAATAAGATCTACATTAAAGCTTTTCAAAAGGCGTGTGTCCTAAGAAGCTAAACATTAATGGGTGTCAATGTCCATGTTCCATAAGAAGATCTACATTAAAGCCTTTCAAAAGGCGTGTGTCCTAGGAAGCTAAAAATAATGCCTGTCAATGTCCATGTTCCATAAGAAGATTTACATTAAAGCCTTTCAAAAGGCCTGTGTCCTAAGAAGCTAAACATTAATGCGTGTCAATGTCCATGTTCCATAAGAAGATCTACATTAAAGCCTTTCAAAAGGCCTGTGTCCTAAGAAGCTAAACATTAATGCCTGTCAATGTCCATGTTCCATAAGAAGATCTACATTAAAGCCTTTCAAAAGGCATGTGTCCTAAGAAGCTAAACATTAATGCCTGTCAATGTCCATGTTCCATAAGAAGATCTACATTAAAGCCTTTCAAAAGGCCAGTGTCCTAAGAAGCTAAACATTAATGCCTGTCAATGTCCATATTCCATAAGAAGATCTACATTAAAGCCTTTCAAATGGCATGTGTCCAAAGAAGCAAAACATTAATGCCTGTCAATGTCCATGTTCCATAATAAGATCTACATTAAAGCCTTTCAAAAGGCGTGTGTCCTAAGAAGCTAAACATTAATGGGTGTCAATGTCCATGTTCCATAAGAAGATCTACATTAAAGACTTTCAAAAGGCGTGTGTCCTAAGAAGCTAAACATTAATGTGTGTCAATGCCCATGTTCCATAAGAAGATCTACATTGAAACATTTCAAAAGGCCTGTGTCCTAAGAAGCTAAACATTAATGCGTGTCAATGTCCATGTTCCATAAGAAAATCTACATTAAAGCCATTCAAAAGGCATGTGTCCTAAGAAGCTAAACATTAATGTGTGTCAATGCCCATGTTCCATAAGAAGATCTACATTGAAACATTTCAAAAGGCATGTGTCCTAAGAAGCTAAACATTAATGCGTGTCAATGTCCATGTTCCATAAGAAAATCTACATTAAAGCCTTTCAAAAGGCATGTGTCCTAAGAAGCTAAACATTAATGCCTGTCAATGTCCATGTTTCATAAGAAGATCTACATTAAAGCCTTTCAAAAGGCGTGTGTCCTAAGAAGCTAAACATTAATGCCTGTCAATGTCCATATTCCATAAGAAGATCTACATTAAAGCCTTTCAAAAGGCCTGTGTCCTAAGAAGCTAAACATTAATTCCTGTCAATGTCCATGTTCCATAAGAAGATCTACATTAAAGCCTTTGAAAAGGCCTGTGTCCTAAGAAGCAAAACATTAATGCCTGTCAATGTCCATGTTCCATAAGAAGATCTACATTAAAGCCTTTCAAAAGGCCTGTGTGCTAAGAACCTAAACATTAATGCCTGTCAATGTCCATGTTCCATATTAAGATCTACATTAAAGCCTTTCAAAAGGCGTGTGTCCTAAGAAGCTAAACATTAATGCCTGTCAATGTCCATATTCCATAAGAAGATCTACATTAAAGCCTTTCAAAAGGCATGTGTCCTAAGAAGCTAAACATTAATGCCTGTCAATGTCCATGTTCCATAAGAAGATCTATATTAAAGCCTTTCAAAAGGCGTGTGTCCTAAGAAGCTAAACATTAATGCCTGTCAATGTCCATGTTCCATAAGAAGATTTACATTAAAGCCTTTCAAAAGGCCTGTGTCCTAAGAAGCTAAACATTAATGTGTGTCAATGCCCATGTTCCATAAGAAGACCTACATTGAAACATTTCAAAAGGCCTGTGTCCTAAGAAGATAAACATTAATGCGTGTCAATGTCGATGTTCCATAAGAAGATCTACATTAAAGCCTTTCAAAAGGCCTGTGTCCTAAGAAGCTAAACATTAATGCCTGTCAATGTCCATATTCCATAAGAAGATCTACATTAAAGCCTTTGAAAAGGCCTGTGTCCTAAGAAGCTAAACATTAATGCCTGTCAATGTCCATCTTCCATAATAAGATCTACATTAAAGCCTTTCAAAAGGCCTGTGTCCTAAGAAGCAAAACATTAATGCCTGTCAATGTCCATGTTCCATAATAAGATCTACATTAAAGCCTTTGAAAAGGCCTGTGTCCTAAGAAGCTAAACATTAATGCGTGTCAATGTCCATGTTCCATAAGAAGATCTACATTAAAGCCTTTCAAAAGGCGTGTGTCCTAAGAAGCAAAACATTAATGCCTGTCAATGCCCATGTTCCATAAGAAGATTTACATTAAAGCCTTTCAAAAGGCCTGTGTCCTAAGAAGCTAAACATTAATGTGTGTCAATGCCCATGTTCCATAAGAAGATTTACATTGAAACATTTCAAAAGGCCTGTGTCCTAAGAAGCTAAACATTAATGCGTGTCAATGTCCATGTTCCATAAGAAGATCTACATCAAAGCCTTTCAAAAGGCCTGTGTCCTAAGAAGCTAAACATTAATGCCTGTCAATGTCCATGTTCCATAAGAAGATCTACATTAAAGCCTTTCAAAAGGCATGTGTCCTAAGAAGCTAAACAATAATGCCTGTCAATGTCCATGTTCCATAAGAAGATCTACATTAAATCCTTTCAAAAGGCCTGTGTCCTAAGAAGCTAAACATTAATGCCTGTCAATGTCCATATTCCATAAGAAGATCTACATTAAAGCCTTTGAAAAGGCCTGTGTCCTAAGAAGCTAAACATTAATGCGTGTCAATGTCCATGTTCCATAAGAAGATCTACATTAAAGCCTTTCAAAAGGCCTGTGTCCTAAGAAGCTAAACATTAATGCCTGTCAATGTCCATGTTCCATAAGAAGATCTACATTAAAGCATTTCAAACGGCCTGTGTCCTAAGAAGCTAAATATTAATGCCTGTCAATGTCCATGTTCCTTAAGAATATCTACATTAAAGCCTTTGAAAGGCCTGTGTCCTAAGAAGCTAAACATTAATGCGTGTCAATGTCCATGTTCCATAAGAAGATCTACATCAAAGCCTTTCAAAAGGCCTGTGTCCTAAGAAGCTAAACATTAATGCGTATCAATGTCCATGTTCCATAAGAAGATCTACATTAAAGCCTTTCAAAAGGCATGTGTCCTAAGAAGCTAAACATTAATGCCTGTCAATGTCCATGATCCATAAGAAGATCTACATTAAAGTCTTTCAAAAGGCATGTGTCCTAAGAAGCTAAACATTAATGCCTGTCAATGTCCATGTTTCATAAGAAGATCTACATTAAAGCCTTTCAAAAGGCATGTGTCCTAAGAAGCAAAACATTAATGCCTGTCAATGTCCATGTTCCATAATAAGATCTACATTAAAGCCTTTCAAAAGGCGTGTGTCCTAAGAAGCTAAACATTAATGCCTGTCAATGTCCATGTTCCATAAGAAGATCTACATTAAAGCCTTTCAAAAGGCATGTGTCCTAAGAAGCTAAACAATAATGCCTGTCAATGTCCATGTTCCATAAGAAGATCTACATTAAATCCTTTCAAAAGGCCTGTGTCCTAAGAAGCTAAACATTAATGCCTGTCAATGTCCATATTCCATAAGAAGATCTACATTAAAGCCTTTGAAAAGGCCTGTGTCCTAAGAAGCTACACATTAATGCCTGTCAATGTCCATGTTCCATAAGAAGATCTACATTAAAGCCTTTCAAAAGGCGTGTGTCCTAAGAAGCTAAACATTAATGCCTGTCAATGTCCATGTTCCATAAGAAGATCTACATTAAAGCCTTTGAAAAGGCCTGTGTCCTAAGAAGCTAAACATTAATGCGTGTCAATGTCCATGTTCCATAAGAAGATCTACATTAAAGCCTTTCAAAAGGCGTGTGTCCTAAGAAGCTAAACATTAATGCCTGTCAATGCCCATGTTCCATAAGAAGATTTACATTAAAGCCTTTCAAAAGGCCTGTGTCCTAAGAAGCTAAACATTAATGTGTGTCAATGCCCATGTTCCATAAGAAGATCTACATTGAAACATTTCAAAAGGCCTGTGTCCTAAGAAGCTAAACATTAATGCGTGTCAATGTCCATGTTCCATAAGAAGATCTACATCAAAGCCTTTCAAAAGGCCTGTGTCCTAAGAAGCTAAACATTAATGCCTGTCAATGTCCATGTTCCATAAGAAGATCTACATTAAAGCCTTTCAAAAGGCATGTGTCCTAAGAAGCTAAACAATAATGCCTGTCAATGTCCATGTTCCATAAGAAGATCTACATTAAATCCTTTCAAAAGGCCTGTGTCCTAAGAAGCTAAACATTAATGCCTGTCAATGTCCATATTCCATAAGAAGATCTACATTAAAGCCTTTGAAAAGGCCTGTGTCCTAAGAAGCTAAACATTAATGCGTGTCAATGTCCATGTTCCATAAGAAGATCTACATTAAAGCCTTTCAAAAGGCCTGTGTCCTAAGAAGCTAAACATTAATGCCTGTCAATGTCCATGTTCCATAAGAAGATCTACATTAAAGCCTTTCAAACGGCCTGTGTCCTAAGAAGCTAAATATTAATGCCTGTCAATGTCCATGTTCCTTAAGAATATCTACATTAAAGCCTTTGAAAGGCCTGTGTCCTAAGAAGCTAAACATTAATGCGTGTCAATGTCCATGTTCCATAAGAAGATCTACATCAAAGCCTTTCAAAAGGCCTGTGTCCTAAGAAGCTAAACATTAATGCGTATCAATGTCCATGTTCCATAAGAAGATCTACATTAAAGCCTTTCAAAAGGCATGTGTCCTAAGAAGCTAAATATTAATGCCTGTCAATGTCCATGTTCCTTAAGAATATCTACATTAAAGCCTTTGAAAGGCCTGTGTCCTAAGAAGCTAAACATTAATGCGTGTCAATGTCCATGTTCCATAAGAAGATCTACATCAAAGCCTTTCAAAAGGCATGTGTCCTAAGAAGCAAAACATTAATGCGTATCAATGTCCATGTTCCATAAGAAGATCTACATTAAAGCCTTTCAAAAGGCGTGTGTCCTAAGAAGCTAAACATTAATGCCTGTCAATGTCCATGTTCCATAAGAAGATCTACATTAAAGCCTTTCAAAAGGCATGTGTCCTAAGAAGCTAAACAATAATGCCTGTCAATGTCCATGTTCCATAAGAAGATCTACATTAAATCCTTTCAAAAGGCCTGTGTCCTAAGAAGCTAAACATTAATGCCTGTCAATGTCCATATTCCATAAGAAGATCTACATTAAAGCCTTTGAAAAGGCCTGTGTCCTAAGAAGCTAAACATTAATGCCTGTCAATGTCCATGTTCCATAAGAAGATCTACATTAAAGCCTTTCAAAAGGCCTGTGTCCTAAGAAGCTAAACATTAATGCCTGTCAATTTCCATGTTCCATAAGAAGATCTACATTAAAGCCTTTGAAAAGGCCTGTGTCGTAAGAAGCTAAACATTAATGCGTGTCAATGTCCATGTTCCATAAGAAGATCTACATTAAAGCCTTTGAAAAGGCCTGTGTCCTAAGAAGCTAAACATTAATGCGTGTCAATGTCCATGTTCCATAAGAAGATCCACATTAAAGCCTTTCAAAAGGCATGTGTCCTAAGAAGCTAAACATTAATGCCTGTCAATGTCCATGTTTCATAAGAAGATCTACATTAAAGCCTTTCAAAAGGCATGTGTCCTAAGAAGCAAAACATTAATGCCTGTCAATGTCCATGTTCCATAAGAAGATCTACATTAAATCCTTTCAAAAGGCGTGTGTCCTAAGAAGCTAAACATTAATGCCTGTCAATGTCCATGTTCCATAAGAAGATCTAAATTAAAGCCTTTCAAAAGGCCTGTGTCCTAAGAAGCTAAACATTAATGCCTGTCAATGTCCATGTTCCATAATAAGATCTACATTAAAGCCTTTGAAAAGGCCTGTGTCCTAAGAAGCTACACATTAATGCCTGTCAATGTCCATGTTCCATAAGAAGATCTACATTAAAGCCTTTCAAAAGGCCTGTGTCCTAAGAAGCTAAACATTAATGCCTGTCAATGTCCATGTTCCATAAGAAGATCTACATTAAAGCCTTTGAAAAGGCCTGTGTCCTAAGAAGCTAAACATTAATGCGTGTCAATGTCCATGTTCCATAAGAAGATCTACATTAAAGCCTTTCAAAAGGCCTGTGTCCTAAGAAGCTAAACATTAATGTCTGTCAATGTCCATGTTCCATAATAAGATCTACATTAAAGCCTTTCAAAAGGCATGTGTCCTAAGAAGCTAAACATTAATGCGTGTCAATGTCCATGTTCCATAATAAGATCTACATTAAAGCCTTTCAAAAGGCCTGTGTCCTAAGAAGCTAAACATTAATGCCTGTCAATGTCCATGTTCCATAAGAAGATCTACATTAAAGCCTTTGAAAAGGCCTGTGTCCTAAGAAGCTAAACATTAATGCCTGTCAATGTCCATGTTCCATAAGAAGATCTACATTAAAGCCTTTCAAAAGGCCTGTGTCCTAAGAAGCTAAACATTAATGCCTGTCAATGTCCATGTTCCATAAGAAGATCTACATTAAAGTCTTTCAAAATGCCTGTGTCCTAAGAAGCTAAACATTAATGCGTGTCAATGTCCATGTTCCATAAGAAGATCTACATTAAAGCCTTTCAAAAGGCATGTGTCCTAAGAAGCTAAACATTAATGCCTGTCAATGTACATGTTCCATAAGAAGATCTACATTAAAGCCTTTCAAAAGGCCTGTGTCCTAAGAAGCTAAACATTAATGTCTGTCAATGTCCATGTTCCATAAGAAGATCTACATTAAAGCCTTTCAAAAGGCGTGTGTCCTAAGAAGCTAAACATTAATGCGTGTCAATGTCCATGTTCCATAATAAGATCTACATTAAAGCCTTTCAAAAGGCCTGTGTCCTAAGAAGCAAAACATTAATGCCTGTCAATGTCCATGTTCCATAAGAAGATCTACATTAAAGCCTTTCAAAAGGCGTGTGTCCCAAGAAGCTAAACATTAATGTGTGTCAATGTCCATGTTCCATAAGAAGATCTACATTGAAACATTTCAAAAAGCCTGTGTCCTAAGAAGCTAAACATTAATGCGTGTCAATGTCCATGTTCCATAAGAAGATCTACATTAAAGCCTTTCAAAAGGCGTGTGTCCTAAGAAGCTAAACATTAATGCTTGTCAATGTCCATGTTCCATAAGAAGATCTACATTAAAGCCTTTGAAAAGGCCTGTGTCCTAAGAAGCTAAACATTAATGTGTGTCAATGTCCATGTTCCATAAGAAGATCTACATTAAAGCCTTTCAAAAGGCGTGTGTCCTAAGAAGCTAAACATTAATGCGTGTCAATGTCCATGTTCCATAAGAAGATCTACATTAAAGCCTTTCAAAAGGCGTGTGTCCTAAGAAGCTAAACATTAATGCCTGTCAATGTCCATGTTCCATAAGAAGATTTACATTAAAGCCTTTCAAAAGGCCTGTGTCCTAAGAAGCTAAACATTAATGTGTGTCAATGTCCATGTTCCATAAGAAGATCTACATTGAAACATTTCAAAAGGCCTGTGTCCTAAGAAGCTAAACATTAATGCGTGTCAATGTCCATGTTCCATAAGAAGATCTACATTAAAGCCTTTCAAAAGGCATGTGTCCTAAGAAGCTAAACATTAATGCCTGTCAATGTCCATGTTCCATAAGAAGATCTATATTAAAGCCTTTCAAAAGGCGTGGGTCCTAAGAAGCTAAACATTAATGCCTGTCAATGTCCATGTTCCATAAGAAGATTTACATTAAAGCCTTTCAAAAGGCCTGTGTCCTAAGAAGCTAAACATTAATGTGTGTCGATGCCCATGTTCCATAAGAAGATCTACATTGAAATATTTCAAAAGGCCTGTGTCCTAAGAAGCTAAACATTAATGCGTGTCAATGTCCATGTTCCATAAGAAGATCTACATTAAAGCCATTCAAAAGGCCTGTGTCCTAAGAAGCTAAACATTAATGCCTGTCAATGTCCATGTTCCATAAGAAGATCTACATTAAAGCCTTTCAAAAGGCCTGTGTCCTAAGAAGCTAAACATTAATGTCTGTCAATGTCCATGTTCCATAAGAAGATCTACATTAAAGCCTTTCAAAAGGCATGTGTCCTAAGAAGCTAAACATTAATGCGTGTCAATGTCCATGTTCCATAATAAGATCTACATTAAAGCCTTTCAAAAGGCCTGTGTCCTAAGAAGCTAAACATTAATGCGTGTCAATGTCCATGTTCCATAATAAGATCTACATTGAAGCCTTTCAAAAGGCGTGTGTCCTAAGAAGCTAAACATTAATGCCTGTCAATGTCCATGTTCCATAAGAAGATCTACATTAAAGCCTTTCAAAAGGCCTGTGTCCTAAGAAGCTAAACATTAATGCCTGTCAATGTCCATGTTCCATAAGAAGATCTACATTAAAGTCTTTCAAAAGGCCTGTGTCCTAAGAAGCTAAACATTAATGCGTGTCAATGTCCATGTTCCATAAGAAGATCTACATTAAAGCCTTTCAAAAGGCATGTGTCCTAAGAAGCTAAACATTAATGCCTGTCAATGTACATGTTCCATAAGAAGATCTACATTAAAGCCTTTCAAAAGGCCTGTGTCCTAAGAAGCTAAACATTAATGTCTGTCAATGTCCATGTTCCATAAGAAGATCTACATTAAAGCCTTTCAAAAGGCGTGTGTCCTAAGAAGCTAAACATTAATGCGTGTCAATGTCCATGTTCCATAATAAGATCTTTATTAAAGCCTTTCAAAAGGCCTGTGTCCTAAGAAGCTAAACATTAATGCCTGTCAGTGTCCATGTTCCATAATAAGATCTACATTAAAGCCTTTCAAAAGGCGTGTGTCCCAAGAAGCTAAACATTAATGTGTGTCAATGTCCATGTTCCATAAGAAGATCTACATTGAAACATTTCAAAAAGCCTGTGTCCTAAGAAGCTAAACATTAATGCGTGTCAATGTCCATGTTCCATAAGAAGATCTACATTAAAGCCTTTCAAAAGGCGTGTGTCCTAAGAAGCTAAACATTAATGCCTGTCAATGTCCATGTTCCATAAGAAGATTTACATTAAAGCCTTTCAAAAGGCCTGTGTCCTAAGAAGCTAAACATTAATGTGTGTCAATGTCCATGTTCCATAAGAAGATCTACATTAAAGCCTTTCAAAAGGCGTGTGTCCTAAGAAGCTAAACATTAATGCGTGTCAATGTCCATGTTCCATAAGAAGATCTACATTAAAGCCTTTCAAAAGGCGTGTGTCCTAAGAAGCTAAACATTAATGCCTGTCAATGTCCATGTTCCATAAGAAGATTTACATTAAAGCCTTTCAAAAGGCCTGTGTCCTAAGAAGCTAAACATTAATGTGTGTCAATGTCCATGTTCCATAAGAAGATCTACATTGAAACATTTCAAAAGGCCTGTGTCCTAAGAAGCTAAACATTAATGCGTGTCAATGTCCATGTTCCATAAGAAGATCTACATTAAAGCCTTTCAAAAGGCATGTGTCCTAAGAAGCTAAACATTAATGCCTGTCAATGTCCATGTTCCATAAGAAGATCTATATTAAAGCCTTTCAAAAGGCGTGGGTCCTAAGAAGCTAAACATTAATGCCTGTCAATGTCCATGTTCCATAAGAAGATTTACATTAAAGCCTTTCAAAAGGCCTGTGTCCTAAGAAGCTAAACATTAATGTGTGTCGATGCCCATGTTCCATAAGAAGATCTACATTGAAATATTTCAAAAGGCCTGTGTCCTAAGAAGCTAAACATTAATGCGTGTCAATGTCCATGTTCCATAAGAAGATCTACATTAAAGCCTTTCAAAAGGCCTGTGTCCTAAGAAGCTAAACATTAATGCCTGTCAATGTCCATAATCCATAAGAAGATCTACATTAAAGTCTTTCAAAAGGCCTGTGTCCTAAGAAGATAAACATTAATGCCTGTCAATGTCCATGTTTCATAAGAAGATCTACATTAAAGCCTTTCAAAAGGCCTGTGTCCTAAGAAGCTAAACATTAATGCCTGTCAATGTCCATGTTCCATAAGAAGATCTACATTAAAGCCTTTCAAAAGGCATGTGTCCTAAGAAGCTAAACATTAATGCCTGTCAATGTCCATAATCCATAAGAAGATCTACATTAAAGTCTTTCAAAAGGCCTGTGTCCTAAGAAGCTAAACATTAATGCCTGTCAATGTCCATGTTTCATAAGAAGATCTACATTAAAGCCTTTCAAAAGGCCTGTGTCCTAAGAAGCTAAACATTAATGCGTGTCAATGTCCATGTTCCATAAGAAGATCTACATTAAAGTCTTTCAAAAGGCATGTGTCCTAAGAAGCTAAACATTAATGCGTGTCAATGTCCATGTTCCATAAGAAGATCTACATTAAAGTCTTTCAAAAGGCATGTGTCCTAAGAAGCTAAACATTAATGCCTGTCAATGTCCATAATCCATAAGAAGATCTACATTAAAGTCTTTCAAAAGGCCTGTGTCCGAAGAAGCTAAACATTAATGCGTGTCAATGGCCATGTTCCATAAGAAGATCTACATTAAAGCCTTTCAAAAGGCATGTGTCCAAAGAAGCAAAACATTAATGCCTGTCAATGTCCATGTTCCATAATAAGATCTACATTAAAGCCTTTCAAAAGGCGTGTGTCCTAAGAAGCTAAACATTAATGGGTGTCAATGTCCATGTTCCATAAGAAGATCTACATTAAAGCCTTTCAAAAGGCGTGTGTCCTAAGAAGCTAAAAAAAATGCCTGTCAATATCCATGTTCCATAAGAAGATTTACATTAAAGCCTTTCAAAAGGCCTGTGTCCTAAGAAGCTAAACATTAATGTGTGTCAATGCCCATGTTCCATAAGAAGATCTACATTGAAACATTTCAAAAGGCCTGTGTCCTAAGAAGCTAAACATTAATGCGTGTCAATGTCCATGTTCCATAAGAAGATCTACATTAAAGCCTTTCAAAAGGCGTGTGTCCTAAGAAGCTAAACATTAATGCCTGTCAATGTCCATGTTCCATAAGAAGATCTACATTAAAGCCTTTCAAAAGGCGTGTGTCCTAAGAAGCTAAACATTAATGCCTGTCAATGTCCATATTCCATAAGAAGATCTACATTAAAGCCTTTCAAAAGGCCTGTGTCCTAAGAAGCTAAACATTAATGCCTGTCAATGTCCATATTCCATAAGAAGATCTACATTAAAGCCATTCAAAAGGCCTGTGTCCTAATAAGCTAAACATTAATGCCTGTCAATGTCCATATTCCATAAGAAGATCTACATTAAAGCCTTTCAAAAGGCGTGTGTCCTAAGAAGCTAAACATTAATGCGTGTCAATGTCCATGTTCCATAAGAAGATCTACATTAAAGACTTTCAAAAGGCGTGTGTCCTAAGAAGCTAAACATTAATGTGTGTCAATGCCCATGTTCCATAAGAAGATCTACATTGAAACATTTCAAAAGGCCTGTGTCCTAAGAAGCTAAACATTAATGCGTGTCAATGTCCATGTTCCATAAGAAAATCTACATTAAAGCCATTCAAAAGGCATGTGTCCTAAGAAGCTAAACATTAATGTGTGTCAATGCCCATGTTCCATAAGAAGATCTACATTGAAACATTTCAAAAGGCCTGTGTCCTAAGAAGCTAAACATTAATGCGTGTCAATGTCCATGTTCCATAAGAAAATCTACATTAAAGCCTTTCAAAAGGCATGTGTCCTAAGAAGCTAAACATTAATGCCTGTCAATGTCCATGTTTCATAAGAAGATCTACATTAAAGCCTTTCAAAAGGCGTGTGTCCTAAGAAGCTAAACATTAATGCCTGTCAATGTCCATATTCCATAAGAAGATCTACATTAAAGCCTTTCAAAAGGCCTGTGTCCTAAGAAGCTAGGCATTAATTCCTGTCAATGTCCATGTTCCATAAGAAGATCTACATTAAAGCCTTTGAAAAGGCCTGTGTCCTAAGAAGCAAAACATTAATGCCTGTCAATGTCCATGTTCCATAAGAAGATCTACATTAAAGCCTTTCAAAAGGCCTGTGTGCTAAGAAGCTAAACATTAATGCCTGTCAATGTCCATGTTCCATATTAAGATCTACATTAAAGCCTTTCAAAAGGCGTGTGTCCTAAGAAGCTAAACATTAATGCCTGTCAATGTCCATATTCCATAAGAAGATCTACATTAAAGCCTTTCAAAAGGCATGTGTCCTAAGAAGCTAAACATTAATGCCTGTCAATGTCCATGTTCCATAAGAAGATCTACATTAAAGCCTTTCAAAAGGCGTGTGTCCTAAGAAGCTAAACATTAATGCCTGTCAATGTCCATGTTCCATAAGAAGATTTACATTAAAGCCTTTCAAAAGGCCTGTGTCCTAAGAAGCTAAACATTAATGTGTGTCAATGCCCATGTTCCATAAGAAGATCTACATTGAAACATTTCAAAAGGCCTGTGTCCTAAGAAGATAAACATTAATGCGTGTCAATGTCGATGTTCCATAAGAAGATCTACATTAAAGCCTTTCAAAAGGCCTGTGTCCTAAGAAGCTAAACATTAATGCCTGTCAATGTCCATATTCCATAAGAAGATCTACATTAAAGCCTTTGAAAAGGCCTGTGTCCTAAGAAGCTAAACATTAATGCCTGTCAATGTCCATGTTCCATAATAAGATCTACATTAAAGCCTTTCAAAAGGCCTGTGTCCTAAGAAGCAAAACATTAATGCCTGTCAATGTCCATGTTCCATAATAAGATCTACATTAAAGCCTTTGAAAAGGCCTGTGTCCTAAGAAGCTAAACATTAATGCGTGTCAATGTCCATGTTCCATAAGAAGATCTACATTAAAGCCTTTCAAAAGGCGTGTGTCCTAAGAAGCTAAACATTAATGCCTGTCAATGCCCATGTTCCATAAGAAGATTTACATTAAAGCCTTTCAAAAGGCCTGTGTCCTAAGAAGCTAAACATTAATGTGTGTCAATGCCCATGTTCCATAAGAAGATCTACATTGAAACATTTCAAAAGGCCTGTTTCCTAAGAAGCTAAACATTAATGCGTGTCAATGTCCATGTTCCATAAGAAGATCTACATCAAAGCCTTTCAAAAGGCCTGTGTCCTAAGAAGCTAAACATTAATGCCTGTCAATGTCCATGTTCCATAAGAAGATCTACATTAAAGCCTTTCAAAAGGCATGTGTCCTAAGAAGCTAAACAATAATGCCTGTCAATGTCCATGTTCCATAAGAAGATCTACATTAAATCCTTTCAAAAGGCCTGTGTCCTAAGAAGCTAAACATTAATGCCTGTCAATGTCCATATTCCATAAGAAGATCTACATTAAAGCCTTTGAAAAGGCCTGTGTCCTAAGAAGCTAAACATTAATGCGTGTCAATGTCCATGTTCCATAAGAAGATCTACATTAAAGCCTTTCAAAAGGCCTGTGTCCTAAGAAGCTAAACATTAATACCTGTCAATGTCCATGTTCCATAAGAAGATCTACATTAAAGCCTTTCAAACGGCCTGTGTCCTAAGAAGCTAAACATTAATGCCTGTCAATGTCCATGTTCCTTAAGAATATCTACATTAAAGGCTTTGAAAGGCCTGTGTCCTAAGAAGCTAAACATTAATGCGTGTCAATGTCCATGTTCCATAAGAAGATCTACATTAAAGCCTTTCAAAAGGCATGTGTCCTAAGAAGCTAAACATTAATGCCTGTCAATGTCCATGATCCATAAGAAGATCTACATTAAAGCCTTTCAAAAGGCATGTGTCCTAAGAAGCTAAACATTAATGCCTGTCAATGTACATGTTCCATAAGAAGATCTACATTAAAGCCTTTCAAAAGGCATGTCTCCTAAGAAGCTAAACATTAATGCCTGTCAATGTCCATGTTCCATAAGAAGATCTACATTAAAGCCTTTCAAAAGGCATGTGTCCTAAGAAGCTAAACATTAATGCGTATCAATGTCCATGTTCCATAAAAAGATCTACATTAAAGCCTTTCAAAAGGCCTGTGTCCTAAGAAGCTAATCATTAATGCCTGTCAATGTCCATGTTCCATAAGAAGATCTACATTAAAGCCTTTCAAAAGGCATGTGTCCTAAGAAGCTAAACATTAATGCCTTTCAATGTCCATGTTCCATAAGAAGATCTACATTAAAGTCTTTCAAAAGGCATGTGTCCTAAGAAGCTAAACATTAATGCCTGTCAATGTCCATGTTTCATAAGAAGATCTACATTAAAGCCTTTCAAAAGGCATGTGTCCTAAGAAGCAAAACATTAATGCCTGTCAATGTCCATGTTCCATAATAAGATCTACATTAAAGCCTTTCAAAAGGCGTGTGTCCTAAGAAGCTAAACATTAATGCCTGTCAATGTCCATGTTCCATAAGAAGATCTACATTAAAGCCTTTCAAAAGGCATGTGTCCTAAGAAGCTAAACAATAATGCCTGTCAATGTCCATGTTCCATAAGAAGATCTACATTAAATCCTTTCAAAAGGCCTGTGTCCTAAGAAGCTAAACATTAATGCCTGTCAATGTCCATATTCCATAAGAAGATCTACATTAAAGCCTTTGAAAAGGCCTGTGTCCTAAGAAGCTAAACATTAATGCCTGTCAATGTCCATGTTCCATAAGAAGATCTACATTAAAGCCTTTCAAAAGGCCTGTGTCCTAAGAAGCTAAACATTAATGCCTGTAAATGTCCATGTTCCATAAGAAGATCTACATTAAAGCCTTTGAAAAGGCCTGTGTCCTAAGAAGCTAAACATTAATGCGTGTCAATGTCCATGTTCCATAAGAAGATCTACATTAAAGCCTTTGAAAAGGCCTGTGTCCTAAGAAGCTAAACATTAATGCGTGTCAATGTCCATGTTCCATAAGAAGATCTACATTAAAGCCTTTCAAAAGGCCTGTGTCCTAAGAAGCTAAACATTAATGCCTGTCAATGTCCATGTTCCATAAGAAGATCTACATTAAAGCCTTTCAAACGGCCTGTGTCCTAAGAAGCTAAACATTAATGCCTGTCAATGTCCATGTTCCTTAAGAAGATCTACATTAAAGCCTTTGAAAGGCCTGTGTCCTAAGAAGCTAAACATTAATGCGTGTCAATGTCCATGTTCCATAAGAAGATCTACATCAAAGCCTTTCAAAAGGCCTGTGTCCTAAGAAGCTAAACATTAATGCGTATCAATGTCCATGTTCCATAAGAAGATCTACATTAAAGCCTTTCAAAAGGCATGTGTCCTAAGAAGCTAAACATTAATGCCTGTCAATGTCCATGTTCCATAAGAAGATCTACATTAAAGCCCTTCAAAAGGCATGTGTCCTAAGAAGCTAAACATTAATGCCTGTCAATGTCCATGTTCCATCAGAAGATCTACATTAAAGCCTTTCAAAAGGCATGTGTCCTAAGAAGCTAAACATTAATGCGTATCAATGTCCAATGTTCCATAAAAAGATCTACATTAAAGCCTTTCAAAAGGCCTGTGTCCTAAGAAGCTAAACATTAATGCCTGTCAATGTCCATGTTCCATAAGAAGATCTACATTAAAGCCTTTCAAAAGGCATGTGTCCTAAGAAGCTAAACATTAATGCCTGTCAATGTCCATGTTCCATAAGAAGATCTACATTAAAGCCTTTCAAAAGGCATGTGTCCTAAGAAGCTAAACATTAATGCCTGTCAATGTCCATGTTTCATAAGAAGATCTACATTAAAGCCTTTCAAAAGACATGTGTCCTAAGAAGCAAAACATTAATGCCTGTCAATGTCCATGTTCCATAATAAGATCTACATTAAAGCCTTTCAAAAGGCGTGTGTCCTAAGAAGCTAAACATTAATGCCTGTCAATGTCCATGTTCCATAAGAAGATCTAAATTAAAGCCTTTCAAAAGGCCTGTGTCCTAAGAAGCTAAACATTAATGCCTGTCAATGTCCATGTTCCATAATAAGATCTACATTAAAGCCTTTCAAAAGGCGTGTGTCCTAAGAAGCTAAACATTAATGTGTGTCAATGCCCATGTTCCATAAGAAGATCTACATTGAAACATTTCAAAAGGCCTGTGTCCTAAGAAGCTAAACATTAATGCGTGTCAATGTCCATGTTCCATAAGAAGATCTACATCAAAGCCTTACAAAAGGCCTGTGTCCTAAGAAGCTAAACATTAATGCCTGTCAATGTCCATGTTCCATAAGAAGATCTACATTAAAGCCTTTGAAAAGGCCTGTGTCCTAAGAAGCTAAACATTAATGCCTGTCAATGTCCATGTTCCATAAGAAGATCTACACTAAAGCCTTTGAAAAGGCCTGTGTCCTAAGAAGCTAAACATTAATGCGTGTCAATGTCCATGTTCCATAAGAAGATCTACATTAAAGCCTTTCAAAAGGCCTGTGTCCTAAGAAGCTAAACATTAATGCCTGTCAATGTCCATGTTCCATAAGAAGATCTACATTCAAGCCTTTCAAAAGGGCTGTGTCCTAAGAAGCTAAACATTAATGCCTGTCAATGTCCATGTTCCTTAAGAAGATCTACATTAAAGCCTTTGAAAGGCCTGTGTCCTAAGAAGCTAAACATTAATGCCTGTCAATGTCGATGTTCCATAAGAAGATCTACATTAAAGCCTTTCAAAAGGCCTGTGTCCTAAGAAGCTAAACATTAATGCGTGTCAATGTCCATGTTCCATAAGAAGATCTACATTAAAGCCTTTCAAAAGGCATGTGTCCTAAGAAGCTAAACATTAATGCGTATCAATGTCCATGTCCCATAAGAAGATCTACATTAAAGCCTTTCAAAAGGCCTGTGTCCTAAGAAGCTAAACATTAATGCCTGTCAATGTCCATGTTCCATAAGAAGATCTACATTAAAGCCTTTCAAAAGGCATGTGTCCTAAGAAGCTAAAAAATAATGCCTGTCAATGTCCATGTTCCATAAGAAGATCTACATTAAATCCTTTCAAAAGGCCTGTGTCCTAAGAAGCTATACATTAATGCCTGTCAATGTCCATATTCCATAAGAAGATCTACATTAAAGCCTTTGAAAAGGCCTGTGTCCTAAGAAGCTAAACATTAATGCCTGTCAATGTCCATGTTCCATAAGAAGATCTACATTAAAGCCTTTGAAAATGCCTGTGTCCTAAGAAGCTAAACATTAATGCCTGTCAATGTCCATGTTCCATAAGAAGATCTACATTAAAGCCTTTGAAAAGGCCTGTGTCCTAAGAAGCTAAACATTAATGCGTGTCAATGTCCATGTTCCATAAGAAGATCTACATTAAAGCCTTTGAAAAGGCCTGTGTCCTAAGAAGCTAAACATTAATGCGTGTCAATGTCCATGTTCCATAAGAAGATCTACATTAAAGCCTTTCAAAAGGCCTGTGTCCTAAGAAGCTAAACATTAATGCCTGTCAATGTCCATGTTCCATAAGAAGATCTACATTAAAGCCTTTCAAAAGGGCTGTGTCCCAAGAAGCTAAACATTAATGCCTGTCAATGTCCATGTTCCTTAAGAAGATCTACATTAAAGCCTTTGAAAGGCCTGTGTCCTAAGAAGCTAAACATTAATGCCTGTCAATGTCGATGTTCCATAAGAAGATCTACATTAAAGCCTTTCAAAAGGCCTGTGTCCTAAGAAGCTAAACATTAATGCGTGTCAATGTCCATGTTCCATAAGAAGATCTACATTAAAGCCTTTCAAAAGGCATGTGTCCTAAGAAGCTAAACATTAATGCGTATCAATGTCCATGTCCCATAAGAAGATCTACATTAAAGCCTTTCAAAAGGCCTGTGTCCTAAGAAGCTAAACATTAATGCCTGTCAATGTCCATGTTCCATAAGAAGATCTACATTAAAGCCTTTCAAAAGGCCTGTGTCCTAAGAAGCTAAACATTAATGCGTATCAATGTCCATGTTCCATAAGAATATCTACATTAAAGCCTTTCAAAAGGCATGTGTCCTATGAAGCTAAACATTAATGCCTGTCAATGTCTATGTTCCATGAGAAGATCTACATTAAAGCCTTTCAAAAGGCATGTGTCCTAAGAAGCTAAACATTAATGCCTGTCAATGTCCATGTTCCATAAGAAGATCTACATTAAAGCCTTTCAAAAGGCCTGTGTCCTAAGAAGCTAAACATTAATGCCTGTCAATGTCCATGTTCCATAAGAAGATCTACATTAAAGCCTTTCAAAAGGCATGTGTCCTAAGAAGCTAAACATTAATGCCTGTCAATGTCCATGTTCCATAAGAAGATCTACATTAAATCATTTCAAAAGGCCTGTGTCCTAAGAAGCTAAACATTAATGCCTGTCAATGTCCATGTTCCATAAGAAGATCTACATTAAAGCCTTTCGAAAGGCCTGTGTCCTAAGAAGCTAAACATTAATGCCTGTCAATGTCCATGTTCCATAAGAAGATCTACATTAAAGCTTTTCAAAAGGCCTGTGTCCTAAGAAGCTAAACATTAATGCCTGTCAATGTCCATGTTCCATAAGAAGATCTACATCAAAGCCTTTCAAAAGGCATAAGTCCTAAGAAGCTAAATATTAATGCCTGTCAATGTCCATGTTCCATAAGAAGATCTACATTAAAGCCTTCCAAAAGGCATGTGTCCTAAGAAGCTAAATATTAATGCGTATCAATGTCCATGTTCCATAAGAAGATCTACATCAATGCCTTTCAAAAGGCATGTGTCGTAAGAAGCTAAACATTAATGCCTGTCAATGTCCATGTTCCATAAGAAGATCTACATTAAAGCCTTTCAAAAGGCATGTGTCCTAAGAAGCTAAACATTAATGCCTGTCAATGTCCATGTTCCATAAGAAGATCTACATTAAAGCCTTTCAAAAGGCATGTGTCCTAAGAAGCTAAATATTAATGCCTGTCAATGTCCATGTTCCATAAGAAGATCTACATCAAAGCCTTTCAAAAGGCCTGTGTCCTAAGAAGATAAACATTAATGCGTGTCAATGTCCATGTTCCATAAGAAGATCTACATTAAAGCCTTTCAAAAGGCATGTGTCCTAAGAAGCTAAACATTAATGCGTATCAATGTCCATGTTCCATAACAGATCTACATTAAAGCCTTTCAAAAGGCCTGTGTCCTAAGAAGCTAAACATTAATGCCTGTCAATGTCCATGTTCCATAAGAAGATCTACATTAAAGCCTTTCAAAAAGCATGTGTCCTAAGAAGCTAAACATTAATGCCTGTCAATGTCCATGTTCCATAAGAAGATCTACATTAAAGCCTTTCAAAAGGCCTGTGTCCTAAGAAGCTAAACATTAATGCCTGTCAATGTCCATGTTCCATAAGATGATCTACATTAAAGCCTTTCAAAAGGCCTGTGTCCTAAGAAGCTAAACATTAATGCCTGTCAATGTCCATGTTCCATAAGAAGATCTACATTAAAGCCTTTCAAAAGGCCTGTGTCCTAAGAAGCTAAACATTAATGCCTGTCAATGTCCATGTTCCATAAGAAGATCTACATTAAAGCCTTTCAAAAGGCATGTGTCCTAAGAAGCTAAACATTAATGCCTGTCAATGTCCATGTTCCATAAGAAGATCTACATTAAAGCCTTTCAAAAGGCATGTGTCCTAAGAAGCTAAACATTAATGCCTGTCAATGTCCATGTTCCATAAGAAGATCTACATCAAAGCCTTTCAAAAGGCCTGTGTCCTAAGAAGATAAACATTAATGCGTGTCAATGTCCATGTTCCATAAGAAGATCTACATTAAAGCCTTTCAAAAGGCATGTGTCCTAAGAAGCTAAACATTAATGCGTATCAATTTCCATGTTCCATAAGAAGATCTACATTAAAGCCTTTCAAAAGGCCTGTGTCCTAAGAAGCTAAACATTAATGCCTGTCAATGTCCATGTTCCATAAGAAGATCTACATTAAAGCCTTTCAAAAAGCATGTGTCCTAAGAAGCTAAACATTAATGCCTGTCAATGTCCATGTTCCATAAGAAGATCTACATTAAAGCCTTTCAAAAGGCCTGTGTCCTAAGAAGCTAAACATTAATGTCTGTCAATGTCCATGTTCCATAAGAAGATCTACATTAAAGCCTTTCAAAAGGCATGTGTCCTAAGAAGCTAAACATTAATGCGTGTCAATGTCCATGTTCCATAATAAGATCTACATTAAAGCCTTTCGAAAGGCCTGTGTCCTAAGAAGCTAAACATTAATGCGTGTCAATGTCCATGTTCCATAATAAGGTCTACATTGAAGCCTTTCAAAAGGCGTGTGTCCTAAGAAGCTAAACATTAATGCGTATCAATGTCCATGTTCCATAAGAAGATCTACATCAAAGCCTTTCAAAAGGCATGTGTCCTAAGAAGCTAAACATTAACGCCTGTCAATGTCCATGTTCCATAAGAAGATCTACATTAAAGCCTTTCAAAAGGCATGTGTCCTAAGAAGCTAAACATTAATGCGTATCAATGTCCATGTTCCATAAGAAGATCTACATCAAAGCCTTTCAAAAGGCATGTGTCCTAAGAAGCTAAACATTAATGCCTGTCAATGTCCATGTTCCATAAGAAGATCTACATTAAAGCCTTTCAAAAGGCATGTGTCCTAAGAAGCTAAACATTAATGCCTGTCAATGTCCATGTTCCATAAGAAGATCTACATTAAAGCCTTTCAAAAGGCATGTGTCCTAAGAAGCTAAACATTAATGCCTGTCAATGTCCATGTTCCATAAGAAGATCTACATTAAAGCCTTTCAAAAGGCCTGTGTCATAAGAAGCTAAACATTAATGCCTGTCAATGTCCATGTTCCATAAGAAGATCTACATTAAAGCCTTTCAAAAGGCCTGTGTCCTAAGAAGCTAAACATTAATGCCTGTCAATGTCCATGTTCCATAAGAAGATCTACATTAAAGCCTTTCAAAAGGCCTGTGTCCTAAGAAGCTAAACATTAATGCCTGTCAATGTCCATGTTCCATAAGAAGATCTACATTAAAGCCTTTCAAAAGGCCTGTGTCCTATGAAGCTAAACATTAATGCCTGTCAATGTCCATGTTCCATAAGAAGATCTACATTAAAGACTTTCAAAAGGCATGTGTCCTAAGAAGCTAAACATTAATGCGTATCAATGTCCATGTTCCATAAGAAGATCTACATTAAAGCCTTTCAAAAGGCATGTGTCCTAAGAAGCTAAACATTAATGCGTATCAATGTCCATGTTCCATAAGAAGATCTACATCAAAGCCTTTCAAAAGGCATGTGTCCTAAGAAGCTAAACATTAATGCCTGTCAATGTCCATGTTCCATAAGAAGATCTACATTAAAGCCTTTCAAAAGGCATGTGTCCTAAGAAGCTAAACATTAATGCCTGTCAATGTCCATGTTCCATAAGAAGATCTACATTAAAGCCTTTCAAAAGGCATGTGTCCTAAGAAGCTAAACATTAATGCTTGTCAATGTCCATGTTCCATACGAAGATCTACATCAAAGCCTTTCAAAAGGCCTGTGTCCTAAGAAGATAAACATTAATGCGTGTCAATGTCCTTGTTCCATAAGAAGATCTACATTAAAGCCTTTCAAAAGGCATGTGTCCTAAGAAGCTAAACATTAATGCGTATCAATGTCCGTGTTCCATAAGAAGATCTACATTAAAGCCTTTCAAAAGGCCTGTGTCCTAAGAAGCTAAACATTAATGCCTGTCAATGTCCATGTTCCATAAGAAGATCTACATTAAAGCCTTTCAAAAAGCATGTGTCCTAAGAAGCTAAACATTAATGCCTGTCAATGTCCATGTTCCATAAGAAGATCTACATTAAAGCCTTTCAAAAGGCCTGTGTCCTAAGAAGCTAAACATTAATGTCTGTCAATGTCCATGTTCCATAAGAAGATCTACATTAAAGCCTTTCAAAAGGCATGTGTCCTAAGAAGCTAAACATTAATGCGCGTCAATGTCCATGTTCCATAATAAGATCTACATTAAAGCCTTTCGAAAGGCCTGTGTCCTAAGAAGCTAAACATTAATGCGTGTCAATGTCCATGTTCCATAATAAGATCTACATTGAAGCCTTTCAAAAGGCGTGTGTCCTAAGAAGCTAAACATTAATGCCTGTCAATGTCCATGTTCCATAAGATGATCTACATTAAAGCCTTTCAAAAGGCCTGTGTCCTAAGAAGCTAAACATTAATGCCTGTCAATATCCATGTTCCATAAGAAGATCTACATTAAAGCCTTTCAAAAGGCCTGTGTCCTAAGAAGCTAAACATTAATGCCTGTCAATGTCCATGTTCCATAAGAAGATCTACATTAAAGCCTTTCAAAAGGCCTGTGTCCTAAGAAGCTAAACATTAATGCCTGTCAATGTCCATGTTCCATAAGAAGATCTACATTAAAGCCTTTCAAAAGCATGTGTCCTAAGAAGCTAAACATTAATGCCTGTCAATGTCCATGTTCCATAAGAAGATCTACATTAAAGCCTTTCAAAAGGCATGTGTCCTAAGAAGCTAAACATTAATTCCTGTCAATGTCCATGTTCCATAAGTAGATCTACATTAAAGCCTTTCAAAAGGCCTGTGTCCTATGAAGCTAAACATTAATGCCTGTCAATGTCCATGTTCCATAAGAAGATCTACATTAAAGCTTTCAAAAGGCATGTGTCCTAAGAAGCTAAACATTAATGCCTGTCAATGTCCATGTTCCATAAGAAGATCTACATTAAAGCCTTTCAAAAGGCATGTGTCCTAAGAAGCTAAACATTAATGCGTATCAATGTCCATGTTCCATAAGAAGATCTACATCAAAGCCTTTCAAAAGGCCTGTGTCCTAAGAAGCTAAACATTAATGCCTGTCAATGTCCATGTTCCATAAGAAGATCTACATTAAAGCCTTTCAAAAGGCATGTGTCCTAAGAAGCTAAACATTAATGCCTGTCAATGTCCATGTTCCATAAGAAGATCTACATTAAAGCCTTTCAAAAGGCATCTGTCCTAAGAAGCTAAACATTAATGCCTGTCAATGTCCATGTTCCATAAGAAGATCTACATTAAAGCCTTTCAAAAGGCATGTGTCCTAAGAAGCTAAACATTAATGCCTGTCAATGTCCATGTTCCATAAGAAGATCTACATTAAAGCCTTTCAAAAGGCATGTGTCCTAAGAAGCTAAACATTAATGCCTGTCAATGTCCATGTTCCATAAGAAGATCTACATTAAAGCCTTTCAAAAGGCATGTGTCCTAAGAAGCTAAACATTAATGCGTGTCAATGTCCATGTTCCATAAGAAGATCTACATTAAAGCCTTTCAAAAGGCCTGTGTCCTAAGAAGCTAAACATTAATGCCTGTCAATGTCCATGTTCCATAAGAAGATCTACATTAAAGCCTTTCAAAAGGCCTGTGTCCTAAGAAGCTAAACATTAATGCCTGTCAATGTCCATGTTCCATAAGAAGATCTACATTAAAGTCTTTCAAAAGGCCTGTGTCTTACGAAGCTAAACATTAATGTCTGTCAATGTCCATGTTCTATAAGAAGATCTACATTAAAGCCTTTCAAAAGGCCTGTGTCCTATGAAGCTAAACATTAATGCCTGTCAATGTCCATGTTCCATTAGAAGATCTACATTAAAGTCTTTCAAAAGACCTGTGTCCTAAGAAGCTAAACATTAATGCCTGTCAATGTCCATGTTCCATAAGAAGATCTACATTAAAGCCTTTCAAAAGGCCTGTGTCCTAAGAAGCTAAACATTAATGCCTGTCAATGTCCATGTTCCATAAGAAGATCTACATTAAAGTCTTTCAAAAGGCCTGTGTCCTACGAAGCTAAACATTAATGTCTGTCAATGTCCATGTTCTATAAGACGATCTACATTAAAGCCTTTCAAAAGGCCTGTGTCCTATGAAGCTAAACATTAATGCCTGTCAATGTCCATGTTCCATTAGAAGATCTACATTAAAGTCTTTCAAAAGGCCTGTGTCCTAAGAAGCTAAACATTAATGCGTGTCAATTTCCATGTTCCATAAGAAGATCTACATTAAAGCCTTTCAAAAGGCATGTGTCCTAAGAAGCTAAACATTAATGCCTGTCAATGTCCATGTTCCATAAGAAGATCTACATTAAATTCTTTCAAAAGGCCTGTGTCCTAAGAAGCTAAACATTAATGCGTGTCAATGTCCATGTTCCGTAAGAAAATCTACATCAAACCTTTCAAAAGGCATGTGTCCTAAGAAGCTAAACATTAATGCCTGTCAATGTCCATGTTCCATAAGAAGATCTACATTAAAGCCTTTCAAAAGGCGTGTGTCCTAAGAAGCTAAACATTAATGCCTGTCAATGTCCATGTTCCATTAGAAGATCTACATTAAAGCCTTTCAAAAGGCATGTGTCCTAAGAAGCTAAACATTAATGCGTGTCAATGTCCATGTTCCATAAGATCTACATTAAAGCCTTTCAAAAGGCATGTGTCCTAAGAAGCTAAACATTAATGCCTGTCAATGTCCATGTTCCATAAGAATATCTACATTAAAGTCTTTCAAAAGGCCTGTGTCCTAAGAAGCTAAACATTAATGCGTGTCAATGTCCATGTTCCATAAGAAGATCTACATCAAAGCCTTTCAAAAGGCATGTGTCCTAAGAAGCTAAACATTAATGCCTGTCAATGTCCATGTTCCATAAGAAGATCTACATTAAAGCCTTTCAAAGGACTGTGTCCTAAGAAGCTAAACATTAATGCGTGTCAATGTCCATGTTCCATAAGAAGATCTACATTAAAGCCTTTCAAAAGGCATGTGTCCTAAGAAGCTAAACATTAATGCGTATCAATGTCCATGTTCCATAAGAAGATCTACATTAAAGCCTTTCAAAAGGCCTGTGTCCTAAGAAGCTAAACATTAATGCGTGTCAATGGCTTTGTGTCGTAAGCTCTACATTAACGAGTCGTTTCAGTGGGCTTGTGTCCGAAGAATCTAAATTCTAATGCGTGTCAATCAGCTTGTGTCGTACGCAACTATACATTAGTGCATGTCAGTTGGCTGGTGTGATATGAAGTTAAACTTTCATGCATGCGCATGGCTTTTGTGTCGTGGAAGTTACATTATAATGTGTGTCATTAACAAGAACATTGTGTGATATTTTATTCATCTATTCTATCAGTTTATATCTGCGTTTTACGTGCATTAAATTTTTTATTAAATTCTTCGTAAACCACATTATCTCAAACGAAAAACATACATTTAAAAAACCTTATGATAATTTCTGCAGATTAAAAAAAATGTGTCCTTGCCTGTGTTAAAATTCCATTCAGATGACTCTGTATTGCGATGCAAAGAGACACGTTTGAAGTTTCAATAATTGTCGCCTCAAATTAAGTTCACAACGACCGCCGCAACAAATATATTTGTCTCAGACAGAAAAAATAAATATGGAATTGGTTATTATAATATAATAAATTGTTTTACATTTTTTGTGGTGGCGGGGGGTCTTTTACCTGTGTCTGTGAAATATGGTGACGACATAACCAATTTAATGTGTGAGTAATTGCGTATTACGCACTGTTGCCCGTGGTCACCACTATGACTGGCCTCTCGTATCTGAATATGCCTAATCCCTGTTGCAGACCCCAGCTCAGATACATTTTTGTTCAAAATCTACAGCCAGCCTGTGGTTGATATTGCAATTATGCTAATCTGACACTCGTTACATTTTCGGGGAGAGAGCGAATAATCTGATGTTATTATCAGTTTGAAACAGGTCAGTACACTCAGACCCTCGGTCTCTATGACTTGTGACTTCGTGCTAACACAAAGCTTGCCATGGCTTCCGAATAGTTTCATCTGCCACCTAATTTCACTTAATACTTGAGTCG
Source organism: Acanthosepion lycidas (assembly GCA_963932145.1). Classification (NCBI taxonomy): domain Eukaryota; kingdom Metazoa; phylum Mollusca; class Cephalopoda; order Sepiida; family Sepiidae; genus Acanthosepion; species Acanthosepion lycidas. Next base: position 80,061,531 of record OZ010584.1, on the reverse strand, counting down.
ACCCGTGGTATGGTTTTCAGGTACTTCCCAATGCTGTTGTAAACGGGAGTAATCTCCCTGACAAACGGACAGTAGGGGTGATTCAAACCCAGGAATGATGATCGGTAGGCTAACGTTCTAACCACCTTAAGGGCCCACTGTGTGTAGCAGAACCCAGATAGAAGATATAGTTTCAAGAGATTATTTTCAAAGCAGACAGGTAAGACTCATTTTCAAGATAGATAAAACACCATCTTGGAATTTCTATATTGGGTCTTATACTTGACAAATGTGAACCGGGAAAAATTTAAACTGTTCTGAAATAAATTTGAGTCTCATAATAAAACCGACATTTTGAAGCTAGTTCTTTCACGACAAATTGATAAATTCGCGCTGTATTAACAATTTTACTCGCAAGAAGAATTTACCCAACGTTGTCGAACCGAGTTCCGCATGACACAGGTGCTGTGCCTGAACCTAAATATATGACTGCTTGTTTGCGGTTTCATGGCTGATTAAGTGGCGAAGAATCAAATTCTATATTCTGAATTCAGAACTGCTGGCTGGATGTTGTTGTTTTTTTTTTCCTAAAAAATGGATTTGTCAGTTTGCCATAAAAATGACTAGATGTACCGGCGAAACATCAATTATTGACAATAATCTGATTTCCTATGACTTGAAAAAAAAATTATTTTATTATGAGACGTCATTTAAATATGTAGCTTCTCTCATTGCAAAGACGAGTTGGTTTAGCTGTTGGAATTATTCGCCAACTTTGTCTGTAAGAGAGTTATTTAATTCCCTCGGGAATTTGTGGTCTGTATTGGAGCCTTGCTAACATCCAGAAATTCAAACGCTGGCAAGCCAACGCAGCCTGACTGATTAACACAACTAAATCTTTCTCTTCTTACTTCCCGCCTCCCACGGCACAAAGAAAGGTTTCATATGTATCTTTGCATCTGTCAGTTATCAAAAATAATTGCGCATCTCTTTCTGGTGCTAATGGTCGATGTTAGAACAGAATTAAAAGCCAGGATTTCGAATGCTGGTGTTCCAAGATACAGAGGCTTTCCAATTTGGCGTTATGCCATTCTCAGCTAGGGAATTCTATACATTATTTGGTGAAATAATAGAGCGAATTAATAATGGGAAAATTGCTGTTTACGGTATTAACGCTTGCGAAAGTATTTTGCTTTGTATGTGTTGTCAGATGGTTTATATATTCAAAGGGACACCTAATTTGGACCAATTGTATAATTCATTATTATTTGTTATATAAACACCTGCTTTATCTAATACATTTATACGGGGTACATATGATGGCCTAATCCCCGGTTCACACTCCTCCCCGATCTTTTGAACAGGATTAACGGTTTATCCTTTGTTTTCTGTTTATGATTAGGTTTTATGTTACTTGTAAATTCAGTTTCAGTCCTATAGTTTTCATGTCTCCGCTTAAATTCTAAAATTTTATTTACGTTTTTCACTCAATGGGATTAAATAAGTTCGTCAGTTATCCGATTCACACTCCTCTTTGGTCTCCTGAGCAGGAGTAGAGGTGTATCCCTCGTTTCTTGCTTAGGATTGGGTTTTCATTTCCTTCTAAAGACTACATAAACTCGATACATCTAACGATTCTGCTTAATACTTTTTTTTCTTCCATGGGAGTAGTTACCTCCGCCAATCGTCCGTTATAAACTCCTCCCTAATCATTTGAACAGGAGTAGAGGTTTATCCTTAGTTTCCGGCATAGGATTGAGTTTTTGGTTCATTCTAAAGTCTTTTCATTCGCTTTCTATCATATTAGCCTTTTTTCGTCTTAGTAGTATTATCGCCTTGCTTGGGGTGAATTGATAAAAAAAATTATATTCATTTGAAAGAAATGTTCCCAGATCAATTTTTAACGCATATTTTATTCATAGAAATTAGTCGTAACATTATGCAGCTAGCAAAGTGTTTTCAGAAGTTCCTTGTAAATTTTTGCCATCTTTCAGCTAAATTTCCTATTTCATTAGGACTGTTACAATAGTTCCCAGTCTATTTCTGACAAAATGTATCAGAAATTTATACCATCATTATTCCGACATCGAAGAATCTTTTCTGGACTTTCGCATGCTTACGACGGTCAATTGGAATATTCCGTCAGAATAGAACGACTCCACTTTTGACCTAATCTTGTCGTTGAGGAATTTATCGATGTCGATGGATTGATAGATAAATAGATAGCTAATGAACAATATGAGATAGATAGATAGATAGATAGATAGATAGATACATACATACATACATAGTAAACAGTATAAGATCTATCGATCTATCCATCCATTAATAGATAAATAGCTAATGTACAGTATGAGATAGATAGATAGATAGATAGAAATGAACAATATGAGATAGATAGATAGATAGATAGATAGATAGATAGATAGATAGATAGATAGATAGAAAGCTTGAAGTATGCACTACATGCAGATGAACTTTTCCATCCCAATTCTATATTCGTTGTGTCGCATTCGTCATTTAAATGCGGATGCTGTAATGTGTGGCATTTGTAATGTGAGAATATTTTTAATCATTCCCCATCCCCGCATAAGCAAATTAATAAGGCCACTAAGACGCAAGGGGTTACTTCCTGTGAGAGAATATGTAGAAAAATAAAACACTATTAAGGAAAGAGTACAATAAAAGAACAGGTATTAAGAAGACAAAAGATAACGATGGAGATTTCATTTAAAATTTTGAAGATCAGTTGATAGGAAAGAAGTCAAAAGGGAGTTTTACTGGCATGAATTGTAAGAGAATATACTATTAGAATAAAGCTTTGCGGTCACACCTAGCTATTTCAACTGTAAAATGATGACACCTATCTAGTACTGCGCTTAAATTCATAAAATCTGTGTACAAAAGTATATCAGAACAATTGTCATGAAAGTATTTATAGAAATGGCAAAAGAAAGCTAACGTGATTTGTCGCATTTGTTGCACAAGGACTAAAGTTATTCTAGTATTAGTAATGGGAGAAGGAATATAATGATGTTGCTATGCATTTGAAACCTAAACGCAAATGATGTCAGATTGTCTAGCATTTATTATACAATAATGAAGGCTATCATGTTGCCTAACTACAATATTATCGAGAATTCAGACTACAGAAGTATAAGGGGTCAGAATACGGTTGAAACTCGTCATATGCATGCTGGCTATTCAGAGAGCATCCGAAATACAACATAATTAGTCTAGTCTACAAGGAACGAAGCAGTATCACCCGAAGCAGAATTACGCTGGAAAATCATATCTGACAAGATGATGATGAACTTTGCACAATAAAAACAGGGAGAGGAAATGAGAATTTGTTTATTTTTTTAAATGATTAATAGCATAAGAAAGAAACAAGAAAACCCGAAAATCAAAAAAGAGTGTATAAGATTATTTATACTGATTTCTTTGTGGGTTTGTGGACAGATCAAGATAGATAGATAGATAGATAGATAGATAGATAGAGAGAGAGAGAGAGATAGATAGATAGATAGATAGATAATCAAAAGTATGAGATCTATCGATCGACTGATAGATAAATAGACAGATAATAAACAATATCAGATAGATAGATAGATAGATAGATAGATAGATAGATAGATAGATAGATAGATAGATAGATAGATAGATAATCAAAAGTATGAGATCTATCGATCGACTGATAGATAAATAGATAGATAATAAACAATATCAGATAGATAGATAGATAGATAGATAGATAGATAGATAATCAAAAGTATGAGATCTATCGATCGATTGATAGATAAATAGATAGATAATAAACAATATGAGATAGATAGATAGATAGATAGATAGAAATCGATCGATCGATCGATTGATAGATAAATAGCTAATGCATATTATCAGATTAGGTAGATAGATAAGGACAGTATTAGATAGATAGATAGATAGATAGATAGATAGATAGATAGATAGATAATGAATAATATGGGATAGATAGATAGATAGATATCGATCGATCGATTGATAGATAAATAGCTAATGCATATTATCAGATTAGGTAGATAGATAAGGACAGTATTAGATAGATAGATAGATAGATAGATAGATAGATAGATAGATAGATAGATAGATAGATAATGAATAATATGGGATAGATAGATAGATAGATAGATAGATATCGATCGATCGATCGATTGATAGATAAATAGCTAATGCACATTATCAGATTAGATAGATAAATAAGGACAGTATTAGATAGATAGATAGATAGATAGATAGATAGATAGATAGATAGATAGATAGATAGATAGATAGATAATGAAGAGTATGGGATAGATAGATAGATAGATAGATAGATAGATAGATAGATAGATAGATAGATAATCAAAAGTATGAGATCTATCGATCGATTGATAGATAAATAGATAGATAATAAACAATATCAGATAGATAGATAGATAGATAGATATATAATCAAAAGTATGAGATCTATCGATCGATTGATAGATAAATAGATAGATAATAAACAATATCAGATAGATAGATAGATAGATAGATAGATAGATAGATAGATAGATAGATAGATAGATAGATAGATAGATAATGAACAGTATGGGATAGATAGATAGATAGATAGATAGATAGATAGATAGATAGATAGATAGATATCGATCGATTGATAGATAAATAGCTAATGCACACTATGAGATTAGATAGATAAGGACAGTATTAGATAGATAGATAGATAGATATATAGATAGATAGATAGATAGATAGATAGATAGATAGATAGATAATGAACAGTATGGGATAGATAGATTGATAGATAGATAGATAGATAGATAGATAGATAGATAGATAGATAGATAGATAGATAGATGTTGATAATAATTGTCTCTATGATGAATGCATGAATAACTTTTCTCTTAACTTATTATCATCATAGGCAAAAAGTAATTTGAAATAATAAAAAATGGGAATGCCATCTTAAGCGGTCTACTTTCCATCAAAGCAAAAAACAAAAAAAAAAAGATAAAAATCGTTCCTCTTGAGTCTCCGTGATTATAATATATGCAGTCGGTGGACAAGAAATCCATGACGATGGTTAGGAGAAAACCAATCAGACTTATCTCTCTGTGTATATCGTCAGATCTGAGATGTAGATGCGCTTATCGTCTACCAAACGAACTGATCTGTATGCCACCGGGGGTGATGAATTGTTATTTTTGCTCTTCTGGATTGATATATACAGACATACGGTAAAATGTGTTGGCACTTGACACATCTAACGTTCTTTAATCAACCTAAAATCTCCAGTCTTCAGAATATGACTATTCAAGCGGGTTCCTTCCGCAGAGGAATGGTTATCATTTCTTTCTTTTTATGTGCGATGTCATTTCAGAACGTAGGCGATTATGTCTCTCCACCCCACCTCTATCCCTTGCAGCTCTCAACAAGTTCCTTCCTTCTACTGCCTCCCACACAAGTTCCTTCCTTCTACTGCCTCCCACAGACCATGTTCTGTCATCCACTTGCTTAAGCCCGCTAGGTATGTCATGCGTTGTTTTCTCTTGTCTCTCTTTGCCTCTATTCGACCCGTGAGTATCAGATTATCCAGCCCCTCCTTCCTCATCATGTGTCCTAGAAACTACAGCTGCCTCTTCCTGATGTTAAGTATAAGCCTCCTCCTTGTTTGTAAACTCTCTAAGACCTCATCGTTGCTCACATCGCTCGGCCCATGATACTCTTTGCATCCGTCGCCTCGAGTCTTGAGTCGAGGAAATCGTCGAACATTCGCTGCCGGAAAGAAGGACAGATGTTACGTAAGAGGTCAGTATTCTTTTCTTTGTTGCCAAAGGCCTCATCCTATCTCGCAATACTCTGCCCAGCTTTTGGAATGTTTCCTTGGCCATCCCAATACGTCTATCTGTGTCGCACTTACGGCCCTCCGTCAGAACATTTTCCAGATATTTATACTTAAGCGCCTGTTTTCTAGTTTTCCCGACCTCTTCCTCTTACTGATCACCATGCATTCTGTCTTCTTGTAAGTTTATGCGAAGTACCTTAATTCTCACTCTCTATCGCTACCTTCTGTAGGAGATTTTGTAAATTTTTTTCCGTGTCTGCTGTCAGTACTATCATCTGCGTACCTTTTTGTTGCTAAGATGGTAGCCACTAATGCTAAACCCCGCTACGATTCCCAATTCTCTTAGAATTGCCTCGCTGTATAAGTTGAACAGGTCCGGTGAGAAGATGCATCATTGCCTTACGCCCCTTTCTTTGCTCAGCAACGTTGATATATTCGGGAAAGATATCGGAATAAGCAAGAACCTGTACTGGTTATCACTACTCGACGATTTTGTTTGCTGATACACTTGTCTACCCTTTAAACTAAAATCCGCTTTCGACATATATTAGGTTGGTGCAAAAATAATGTCGGTTTTTGACGTTTACGTCAAAAACCGACATTATTTTTGCACCAACCTAGTATTTATTCGATGCAGAGAATATTCACATCATATTTTCGTCCGCATCTCGTCATCTCAAATTCGCTTGACGAGCGACAACATAGTTCTTAGCGTTCAGTCCTCATTCGGATTCTCCATTAACTGTAACCTTGTACCAGAAAAATACGTGACAAATAAATATGCACGTCTAATTTACGTTATATTTAACAAGCTACATTAGCAAACAAAGGTGATGTAATGGTTTCAGTCCTTAAAAGCGCCACCACGAGCGTACACTGACTAAGATGGGTAAGCCAGATGCACATGGGAGCCAGATATAAAACGATAATAAGTACTGACCCCCACAATATTCTGTTACTTTTACCAGACTCTTCTGTTATTTAACTCATAGCGAGATCAAAGAAATTATTATAGCATGTCTTTACCAAGTCCATTATAATGAGATAAAAGCAACAACCGGAAGTTGAACTCTGCCCAGTGATTCTAGTTTTGCCGATGATAATCGTTATACTACCTACATATTTCAAAATATGGTGGTATGCTATAACTCCAAAAGTTGAAATCAATATTGAGTGTGCTTGAAAACGTTTATATATATCTTCCTACGTGGCGTTTCCCTGTATACATTACCCTGTGCGTGTATCTGCGTTTCCTCTACTCGCTAATTGGGATTCGCCGACAGCAAATCTTTTTGTCTTAATTGCAACATTCACCAAACTCGTAGTTTAATGACACAAGAGAACATTGCAACAAATAGCATGGAATTGTCGCCCTTGTTCTGTGACACAGACACACATTACCTCGAGAACTGTCACGTAATTTATTTTCGGGCATAATCTAGTAAACATTTAAAAATGCGCAACCAAGCGTTCACCCAATCAGAGACACACATTTAGACATCCACAGACAATTGCAAGTTAAATAATTGTGTCTATGCCTTACATCTTTTAACTCAGCGAAATATCATGTCTGCCAGCCTCGTTTTGATTGCGACGGACAAGCCTTCTGGTACACAAAAGTCTTTCATTTCACTTTCTGTGAGCACTTTTGCTTTTGAACAACCGAGTAAAGAAGGGACTGAATAGCATTAATTTTTTACGGAAAATTAAAGAATAGAGTTGTGTACTTTTGTTTGTATCTTTATTTTTCTTTTGTCTTTTTTTATTTTTTGATAATTAGTCATTAAAGCGTCTTTATTGGGGCAATGCATACGTTCATACATTAAAAAACTCATGATGACTTGTTTTATTAGAAAAACAAAACAGATGTAGTGAATTAACATACATGCACATGCATGCATATATAGTTTAACGCACACTGGTATGCTGGTCAGAACACACATATCGCAGTACTATTTGAACCCTACATGTGTGAGAGTTCCAGATTGGTTAAAGCCGTGGTTTTCAACCAGGCTTCCGCAGAACCCTAGCGTTCCGCCAGTAAATCCCAGGGGTTCCGCTAGAAGTTACACAAGTACTATGATTGATAGTAATTTTTAATTATCCTGTGCAGATAGGTGTGGTTAGGTACCTCCACTAGATCAATAACAAAACAGCAGAGTATGACTAAAAAAGGTCCCATACTTAAACTTTTTATTTTTTTGTAAATAAATCTGAAGATGAGTATTTTTATTCTAATTTAATAATTGAAAGCAATTTTTTTAATTAATTTATTGCAGGGGTTCCTCGAGCCAATGGCATGTTTCCTTGTGGTTCCGCGGCCTCACTGGGAGATGTTGGCTCCTTAACCACTTTTCGAGACCAAGAAATGAGCAGAAAACACGCGTCCGTCTGTTCCTCCCTTCTCAAACCATATGCCGGACTTATGTAAGCAGAACTTTCATTGTTTTATACTTAAGAAAACATTAACAGAAGATAAAAGCTTTGTATGCTGTGTATTGATTCTGAATACAATGTTACGTTTGTTGTATATTTGAACAATTCTCATTCTTTCCTTATCCTGCCTTCTCTCTAAACATTATAAAGATAACATTAGATGTAATATCCTTCTTCATGAAAAATGTTTCACTATGGATGTTGAAAATTTAAAATCTAAAAAAGAGTTTTATGAAACGAAAAATGTTTAGTTGAAAATATTTTTTAATTTAAAATTTCTCAAGATGAGCGTGAAATGTCAGATTAGCAAAGATTCTTGATTTTAATTAAAGGATCTTAAGTAGGAATATATTGCATAATTTTCATGAGGACCTTGTGACCAGTACTCAGATTGATTAACTTATATGCAAGAATTCGTACACAAGAAGCTTCAAATGTTTACCTCAATTCTTTATAATTTGGTCAAATAAATAGAAAAGGAAGACATTTCACTGGAAATAAACTAGCAGAAGGGGTAGAATTCTTAAATAAATTATGAAACTTTATCAGTTACTTTTTTTTGTTTCAGTTTATATTATTGTTTTGTTGAGCGTTTTGGATTTTAGTTGAGTTTCTAAACTCTGCCAGGGATATCACCTATATGATTCGTACAAACCGGGAGATATGTCGCTCATAACAGTGTCTTCAACGTGCCATCATCCAATTTAATTTGCTACGCGATTTTATTTATAAGCATACATACATACATATATATATATATATATATATATATATATATATATATATATATATATATATATATATATATATATATATATATATAATTAAGAAAAATTTCAAAGAAAAATCTTACATTTGATTTTTTACTTATAAATTTAAATTCATTTCAGTAGTTGGTTTACACTGAATCTTCAGACTGGTTTAAATGCGCCAAACCTAGGAAATAAACTGATTTAAAAAAAAAGAAATTATATATATATATATATATATATATATATATATATATATATATATATATATATATATATTAAAGCATTTTATGTTTTTGCATTCATTTTATAGATACAAATATTTAAGTAAATGCTATGTTTAAAATAAACATGATATAATAATAATATTTATAAAAAATCCTGTCGGTGGACGAATATTTTCTATGAAAATTTCTCGGACATTCAGGCCAGTAAATGTTGTTTAATACTGTTTATTATAAACAGAGAATTTACTTAAATATTTGTATCTATATAAAGAATGTATAAACATAAAAATGCCTTTAAATAATTGTCGGTCTTTGTCCATTTCATAATATATATATATATATATATATATATATATATATATATATATATATATATATATATATATTGTTATTATTTTTAAGAAACAGTGCTTGATACAATATATATATATATATATATATATATATTGTATCAAGCAATATATATATATATATATATATATATATATATATATATATATATATATATATATATATATATACATACATATATATATATATATTGTATCAAGCACTGTTTCTTAAAAATAATAACAAAAATACTAAAGAACTTTGGATAATTTACCTAACGAGTTCTTTCCTATTTTCAATATATTTTACACACATATACACACACATATACATACATACATATATATATATATATATATATATATATATATATATATATATATATGCAAATAAGAATATGCAATATTACTGACTCGGTCCTGGCATCTCGTTTTCAGTCAATTTATCACCGCTTTATCGTAGCTTTCGTGTTTCCTGTGTCTTTTCTATAAATATTTTCATTATAAGTCTTCTAATGAGCCTTCCTGTTTGGTAATGTTGTTATTTTTATTCCACACATTCCACAGACAAATTGTACATATGGGAACTAGTTAGGTATTATGGTGACTGTAGTAAGAATGGTAAGTAAGAATGTGTTGTTTTGATTTAAGGAATACTGTGGAATGTTTGGGCCGGTAATCATGGTAAGCTAAGTTTAAGACAAGACAGGCTGAAGACCAGTCTTCCCTTGTCGCCCACTTTTGCCATTATACCATATTTTTGTACTACTCAAAATAAATATTCCTCTCCTCTTTGGTACCTTGATTTTATCAATTTATGCCCGACTACTAGATTGGCATCAAGGTTTCATCATATTACAGTTGAAATGGCTAGATGTAACCGTAGGTTCTATGTTAGCAGTTTCTTCATTCGCACTCCTCATTTATGCATCTCTCTTCTAGTTTCTCTCTTCACAGTCATCTTTAATCTTCAAAAATTTAAATGCAATGTCAATCGTTATCTTCTGTCTTCTTAATCCTCGTTCTTTTATTTTTCTCGCTCTTCAAATGCTGTTTTCTTTGACTAATATTCTCTCAAACTCAGTAACCCTTTACGCCTTAGTGGCTTTATTGCTTTGCTTGGGGTGAAATGATGAAAAAAAAACAACTTAATGGTTTACATCAGTAAATGGGTAACTTAATTTTATTCTTATTTTTAATTGAATTTAATTTTATATGCATATAATTTAAAACCACAAAATATTTTTTAGATATTTTTTAGATAATAATGGTTTTAAGGATACAAGTTTTTCTAATTAACCCATATCTGGGGGAAAATAGGTGGATTGATACCTATCCCAAAGGTACTTGCGCGTAAGTGTATATAACGAACCCAACGGGAATTGGAACTCGGCTCACCGAATAAGAATTGAGAGCCATTATCTGTTACACCGCCCACACATCGATGCTTACAGCAGCTGGTATTTCCAAACAAACACCCATCTAGGTGATGACCAGGCTCGACTTTGCTTAACTTCGGTGACCTTACGGGAAATTGTATTTCAACGTGGTGGCCATTACCCATTTCCCTTTGATAACATAATGCGCTCCATACATCTGTCACGAGATAATACTCTCCTACCAGCAGCCGAGTTAGTGTGACATTAATATTAGCTCAAACCGCGGGCGTACCTTAGCTTTTGATGGGGAATCTTTACCCAGAGTCTGATGTGACTCCAAAAGACGAATGGCTGAAAGGGCTTGAGTAATTTTTAATAGTTTTCCCGAAATCCCATATTAAACTCTTGTCATATTCTGTTGCGATGCGGGCGCGCCGATAAATACTCAGGTAGTTTGAAATTAATAACAGCTCAAGAATCAAGGAGCTATCCCTCAGGCAATACTTTCCTTTCGGTAGCGATGCCTGAGGTGTCACCAAAAGGAGATGTGCTGAGTATACTTGTGCAATTTTTGAAAGGCTTCACAAATTAAACTCCGACCTTGTTTTACATTCTGTTGCAAAGTGGGAGCGCGGAAAATATCTACTCCATACATGTCTGTAATGTTAAGTAAATGTTATTTCGTGTTACAACTAGTACATACATACATATATATATATATATATATATATATATATATAGTGTCCATAGACAGACTGTTTCGTTCTATCACAGCTCCTCGGTGTGGCTAGACATTCGGTTGTCTCTAGCAAAAATCGAAACCCGACTGAATTGGCGTCAATCGGAGAATCTAACCCTAAGCCGTTGGAGCACGGCAGGGGAAGAAAGTGAATTTAAGCGTATTTATTTTTAGATAAACCCGCCAGTGACTGTGAGAACACCATTCGTTTTTTCGAAGAGTATTGCATTAGTAGCAGTTATAGTCACTGTTTACAAACTCATATTTTCCCCATAAATATATATATTATATTTATATATTTATATATGTCCTTCTCTCTTTCTATATATATGTTTTTTTTAATCGTCTTTGGCTGAGAAGGAAGTGACGTAAGTCGTTAACGATTGGTCAGCAGTGGCATTTATTTAACGAGTCCATTTGTTGCATGCTTGGCGTATTTTTTTTCTTCTGCTTCAGGATCACCTGCCGGAATAGTACTGTTTCGGTAGGGTCTATTGCGCGAACAAGTATGATGTTGGAAGACCCGAAACTTGTCATGACCCCCAAGTCATAACATCACTGATGAAGCGATCATAAGCACTTGTTGGAGTGTTTTCATGTCATATATATATATATATATATATATATATATATATAGAGAGAGAGAGAGAGAGAGAGAGAGAGAGAGACCCAAATGGTGTAATTGTGAAAATTATAATTATTTGCTTACGTTTGAACAATTTGTTTTAAGACACATTTCACGTTGTTTTAAAAATTACTACTGTTGGTTTTAAACAAAAAAACATTAAGTTGTTGCTCGGCTATAAATATAACTTTTAATGATTGTTGCCAAGAAACAAAAGAAGAAACTGTAAATATTTTCTGAATAATGAAGTCTTGTAATGCGTTATAAGAAATATTGCAGACAACGAGAAATATAAAAAGTATTAGAATTAGGCGAGTGATTAATTAGTACTAAGAAAAACTATTTCCATACATTATTTTTTGTATATAAGACTAAGGTTTATTTTTTATACAAGACTAAGGTAGCGTCTAAATCTAAAGAAAAATTTGTAACGTTATCGGTCCTGACCTGGCATCTCGGCTTCAGTCTCTTACTTACCGTCATAATGTAGCTTCCCAGAGGCTTTTCATGGTAATTGTTCTGAGGAGTTTTCTTCTTTCTTGCCCCTAGTTTGACAGCTAGGTCTCAATTCTATGCTAATAATTTCTCCTTCCGCACTTCTGGCTTGTGGGCATGTCTTAAGGCTTGTTGCCTTGTTGTCAACTATAATTTCAAAAAATTAAACGCAATGTTAGTTCTTGCTCCTAGTTTGGCAGTTAGGTCTCAGTGCTATGCTAATAATTTCTTCTCCCGTACTTCTGGTTTGTGGGCATCTCTTAAAGCTTGTTGCCTTGTTGTCAACTACGATTTCAAAAAATTAAATGCAATGTCAGTTTTCATCTTCTGTCTTTTTTAATCGTGTTCTTTTATTCTTTTATTCTTCTCTGATTCATTCTCAATAACGTCTAGTGGGGTTTTTCTGCCTTACTTGGGGTGAAGTAATTGAAAAAATTGAAACGAACTTAGTGTGTTTACAAAATAAAAAGCTATCTATACGAACGAATCGTTCTTATATTATTTTTCATAAGTTGGTAAAAACTTTAAGCTTTCTTTATTCTTTGTTTGGTCATAGTTTCCTTGGGAGACTGTCTTGCCCAACTCGAACACCACTTCACTGACTGATTTCTGTTCGAAGTCCCACTTCATTTGCTCATAAAACACCCCCACAAAATGAAATAGCCCTCCTTCATAATACAAAACTATGACATGCAGTCGAACAACTTGAGGGCAGAGAAACGTTTTTGGGCCTCATTTACTTGTTATTAACGTTAGCTCGTAGCATTTATTGACTCAACTATTTTTCATTGTTTCCTTTCTCATAAAAATTGGATTTATCCTGAAATATGCAATATTCACCAGGAAGTCAGGGCACTCAGGGCGAGGTATTGGCTAACAGTGCTCGTCTAGTTACACCCCAGTTGCCCATTGAAAAAAAATGATATTTTATAACACAAAAAAAAATGGTTAATATGCTGTAAAATCAATCAGCAAAAACATCAGGATCTCTCTACAAATATTCCAACAAGACTCATAATTACTAAACTAAGAATACAAGTAATTTTTCCCAATGAAAGAAACAGAATATATCTCAAACAAATCATTAGTAGGTGGTCCCTACGCCCAACCTAACATGACAAGTAACGTAAATTAAAAGACCGAAAAACATGTAAAAACAAAATAGAAAATGAAAAACAATGTCAAATACAGTGTAACCCGGATATAAGAGAGTTGTCGAGACCGGATAAGATTATCTTATATCCGGGTTTCTCTTATATCCGGGTTTGATCTATTTTGTTTAGGTCAGTGTGGCTCTAATTTGGGACCAGAGAAAATCTCTCTTATATCCGGGTTTCTCTTATATCCGGGTCTCTTATATCTGGGTTACACTGTATTCACTCACTACCAGAGAACGTTGAGTTGTATCATCTAAAACGACAAAGAATGGTAAACAAGAAACGGAAATGTGTTGAATTAAGAAAATAAAAAGTACCAATAAGCTAAATTAAAACTAGTGTAACAAGAGAAAGAAACACTATTCTATCTTAACTCGGGCTGGGCTGAGAGGTCTTTTGCAGAAATCTAAATCAAGTTAGTGCATGATGCCAATATATGTTAACATCTAACACACGACACCATCGAATCGTTCATTCATCTTTGACCAACATTCAACGAAAACAACCTCACTTTACCGATAAACATAACCTCCATAGCATATCCCTATGCAAAGAAGTTCATTTGCGGCGCCCACATCTCTGTCCACGTAACATGTGATATTTTAAGTATTCTGCTTGTTGAAGACCTTACAGAACCCGTACCGCTTTTAACAGATTCCTGGTGTGGTTCGTCTCTTTCGCTACCAAAAACATATCCGTTATTCGGTCATAGAATCCTTCGCAAAAAACAGGTTTTACCAGCCGAATAATTTCCACCGATGAATATCCAAATGTCAAGCAAGGTCCGAGGAATATTTGCTGTTAATGTTGAACAATACAGACCCTCACTTGATTGCGGCTCACTACCGACTGCGTAAACCCATTTGAAAGTGTATGTTTTCAAATACACAGTACGATCAATTTAGTTGGTTGCCAAGTTACATCAAAGGCGAAATATTGAAAATGTCTAGCTACTTTCGAGAGATCCGCTCACAGACATTTCTACACCTGTCCATAGTATAAAGAGAAGCGAGAGTTGGTACGAATTTTAATGATCAGAGTAGGACACAATATAACAGTTTGATTTCTAAAGTGTCATTGATTATTCTCTTTCATCTTCGTCGATATGTCCGCGTGAAAAGGCCTGCATCTGATTTGAAAACTCCTGTCAAAGGATAGTAATGTGGACATGCTTAGGAAAGACTACCATCTTGCATTTCACCTAAAAGCAGGAATTCACATTGAAATAATCGCTATACAATCCAGTCAGAGAGAATTGATTCTCTAACAAAGTACTGGACAATTCTCTTGAAAAGTTCCCATTAAAATTGCCTATTGCTCTTAAGACGAACAATCTGAAAACAAAGTTTGTACAAACTTCTGAGAAGTTTTTGGATCTTTTAATTGCATTGAGAAGAAATTCTCTCTCCCTCTGTGTATATATATATATATATATATATATATATATATATATATATATATATATATATATAGAGAGAGAGAGAGAGAGAGAGACAAATGGTGCAATTGTGAAAATTACAATTTTTGCTTACGTTTGACCAATTTGTTTTAAGACACATTTCACGTTGTTTTAAAAATTACTACTGTCGGTTTTAAACAAGAAAACATTAAGTTGTTGCTCGGCTATAAATATAACTTTTAATGATTGTTGCCAAGAAACAAAAGAAGTAACTGTAAATATTTTCTGAATAATGAAGTCTTGTAATGCGTTATAAGAAATATTGCAGACAACGAGAAATATAAAAAGTATTAGAATTAGGCGAGTGATTAATTAGTACTAAGAAAAACTATTTCCATACATTATTTTTTGTATACAAGACTAAGGTTATATATATATATATATATATATATATATATATATATATATATATATATATATATATGTATGTATATACAAGACTAAGGTAGCGTCTAAATCTAAAGAAAAATTTGTAACGTTATTGGTCCTGACCTGGCATCTCGGCTTCAGTCTCTTACTTACCGTCGTAATGTAGCTTCCCAGAGCCTTTTCACTTTTTTTTCTTTTTTTTTCTTTTTTTTTTTTCTTTTTTGTAACGTTAATTGCATTGAGAAGAAAAGAAAACAGATTTTTTTTTAGCATCGCTTTGCATAATAGCATTTAAATATCTGGGACGACGTATTTCCATCAGTCTTAATTTTCTTCATTAGTATCTATTTTATCTTATTATTTAGAAATTATAAAGAATATATTGCAGAGGTGTATTCTTTATCTACGATAAAATCCCAGATCTCGTACGATCACCGAAGTTGAGCAACGCCGAGCCTGGTCAGTACCTAGATGGGTGAACGACGTATGAATATATGTTTCTGAAACGTGTTTTCTTTTTTAGATCTTCTTATTATATTTGCTGGCATGAACTCCAAAACAATCCAGCCAATATCTCGTCAGCGGTCTACCTGATTGGTTGAATTTGTTTAGCGACATATCAACACCTTTATGGGTTATTTCATGTCGAAACCTAAATATCCCACACGTAATTTTATGCTTTCAACTACAGATACCTTATACATCATTTTATATACTCAGGGTGTAGATCATAAAATTTTTGATTGGAGCTTAAATAATTGCTATAGCTGGGACCGTAACAGATGCTACTACCCGGGGTCGGGGTAGACCTGGAAACAATAGCAGTGCTCCCGCGCTCCTTAAAACCTCCCGATCAGAAGCCTTGCTGCCGAATAGTGGTCTGGGGATCTTCCTTGAGTGGCGAAATTTTCAAGATTTTTGTAAATTCGAGACGAAGACCATGCGAAGTTTCATGAACGAAAAATCTGGGTCCTCTTTTTTGTGGTCTCTGCCTATATCCTTAATATAGGCGCCTAGCCCATGGATATGTGCGATTTAAAGGGTCATGTTTTACTATTAGGGGCGAGCACCCCGAGTTTATGAAATCCTGAACGAGTATAGATAAACTCAAGCAAGTTTCCGACTGGAACATGAGGTTTGGTTTGACTTGGTGAAGATCGTGTTCAACTTCTCGAAAGAAGACCACCCACCCTCACATTTCTCTAAGAGATGCTGAACTTTGGAAGTACTGTTTTGTCTGGTTGGGTTTGTATCTTCTATATTGCTTTGATTATTTATCTCGAAGAGAAAATAATGACAATATTTTCACTCTACCTTAAACACAAAGGTAGGAATGAAAATTCCGTCATTACTTGAAAGAGCGACAATTATTAGCGGACGTGATAAACCTATTCTCTGAAAAACTCTCTTAAGAGACAGATTTTATAAAGTTCAATCTATAGTCAAGCTAACTGTTGCGCATAATGAATGAAATTTCACATAATTACTTTTTGAACAGGTTATCGACGCCCAGACTATTTTACCTGTAAATATTTTTATTATTATGAAAGCAAGTAATATTAAAAATAGCAACACACAGATTTAACATAGAGCTTTATCTATTTTCACCAACAATTGCTAAGACAATTTACATTCTTTTCCGCCGTCAAGTGTTAAAACACGAATTAAAATCATTTATTCATCATCAATTATTAAAAGAAATATAGAAGCCTCTGAATATTTTAAGCACATCAGGCGTAACAGTCTCTACAAATCCAAAAGTTTCTAAATTATCCTGGGGTTTAAACGATTCCGGTAAAATAAGCTTAAAAGCAGGTTTGTCTATTTTACCGGAACCAACAAAATAGACTCTCCCAATATTTTGAATAAATCCAACACGTGATATTTCGAAGATCATAAAGAAAATTATTGGAATTTTATTATTTCATTAACGTTTCCATTAATTCATGTCAACTGACAATCACTTTGTTTCGGATTTTATGCCGAATATACATACAATTTTTAACTAGATAGAGAGATAGACAGACATTGAAAATTAGATAGATAGATAGAGAGATAGACAGACATTGAAAATTAGATAGAGAGATAGACAGACATTGAAAATTAGATAGATAGATAGATAGATAGATAGATAGACAGACATCGAAAATTAGATAGATAGATAGATAGATAGATAGATAGATAGATAGACATTGAAAATTAGATAGATAGATAGATAGATAGATAGATGGAGGAAGAGGAAAGAAGAAAGGATAGATAGATAGATAGATAGATAGATAGATAGATAGATAGATAGATAGATAGATAGATAGATAGATAGATAGATAGACATTGAAAATTAGATAGATAGATAGATAGATAGATAGATAGATAGATAGATAGATAGATAGATAGATAGATGGAGGAAGAGGAAAGAAGAAAGGATAGATAGATAGATAGATAGATAGATAGATAGATAGATAGATAGATAGATAGATAGATAGATAGATAGATAGATAGATATTAACATTAAAACAGCATAATTGTATATTAGGATTTTTGTTTGTTTTTTCCGTATATTTTCTTCATACTGTCGGATCTATAGCCATATATTTGCTTACATAGATAGATAGATAGATAGATAGACGTTGTAAGTGAGATAGATACATAGATAGACAGGCGTTGAAAGTGAGATAGATAAAGTGATAAACAGAGAGATAGATAAAAAAAAATGAGAGAGATATATTAATAGATAGATAGACATTGAAAATTAGATAGATAGATAGATAGATAGATAGATAGATAGATAGATAGATAGATAGATAGATAGATATTAACATTAAAACAGCATAATTGTATATTAGGATTTTTGTTTGTTTTTTCCGTATATTTTCTTCATACTGTCGGATCTATAGCCATATATTTGCTTACATAGATAGATAGATAGATAGATAGATAGATAGACGTTGTAAGTGAGATAGATACATAGATAGACAGGCGTTGAAAGTGAGATAGATAAAGTGATAAACAGAGAGATAGATAAAAAAAATGAGAGAGATATATTAATAGATAGATAGACATTGAAAATTTGATAGATAGATAGATAGATAGATAGATAATGAACAGTATGAGATAGATAGATAGATAGATAGATAGATAGATAGATAGATAGATAGATAGATAGATAATGAACAGTATGAGATAGATAGATAGATAGATAGATAGATAGATAGATAGATAGATAATGAACAGTATGAGATAGATAGATAGATAGATAGATAGATAGATAGATAGATAGATAATGAACAGTATGAGATAGATAGATAGATAGATAGATAGATAGATAGATAGATAGATAGATAGATAATGAACAGTATGAGATAGATAGATAGATAATGAACAGTATGAGATAGATAGATAGATAGATAGATAATGAACAGTATGAGATAGATAGATAGATAGATAGATAGATAATGAACAGTATGAGATAGATAGATAGATAGATAGATAGATAGATAGATAGATAGATATTGAAAATGAGATGGATATATAGATAGAGAGATATGACAAAATGAAATAGATAGCAGATATGAGAAAGACAGATAGTCAGGCAGATAGACAATTAATATAATACTTGGTTTTATATTAACATTGACAAAATTCATATTAATCAAAGATGAAGGAACTGTCTGTAGAATTTCGGTTTCAAAATACGAATAATGACATTTTTTTAATAAATTCTCATGCCTGCCGGAAAATGTAAAATTGGGAAAAAACAATTCTTTGAGCCAACTGTTTGCATAGAGAAAAGGAAAACAGAATAGTAAATGAACATTGGAAGAATATTATATTAAATATTACTAAATCATTATGCAAAAAAATCGAAATCTTTCACTGCAATATGCCAAGACAGACCAAATCCGCCATGATGTTTTATTAAGTATAAAAAAATTATTTTTCAAACCTTTTCGCTTCGGCATACTGCTACTCGTCTTTCAATAGAGTCTTGCACGCAAGAACTTGATTGCGACATGAAGGAAGCTCGTCTCATATGGGATTCTTTTCCAATTTTTTACCCGCCCGACCCCGACCTCTCTTCTTTGAAGAATGCCGAAACATAGCCTTTCAAAGACAACAGTGATGCGACATTCTCCTTGGTCTCCAACCCATCCATCTTTTTAGGCAGCCCTCTCCCTTGTTGCAACGCTCAGCATTACAGGGACTTAAAGCAAATACCAAATCCGTTATTTCTGGTTTTGCTTTAATGCTTTTCATCTTGTTTAAGAACTGTGACGACCCCTTGAAGATTGCACACACACACATACACACACACATACGCAAACACACACACAAGTGTGTCCGTTTACAAATACCTAATTATTACTATTATTATTATTATTAGTAGTAGTAGTAGTAGTAGTATATTGCCTGCTTTTGAATGTTTACACCAGATGTCAGAATTTAAATATGTCCACTAATTCGTGGGGGAAGTATCCAGTACATTGTCGATTTAACGTATGTTGCCCATAGGCGTACATATGGATCGAGGGATAAACCAACCTATTCACTGTCAAGCTGGCATCGATATCCACAAACCCTCCCTTTTTCGAGACATAGAAAGGTGTTGTCTGAGGGTCAGAATCCCCTCATTAAAAAACGACAAAGTGCCTAGCGACAGAAAAAACAAGAAATCACATACTACACTTTGCCACGCTATTTCCCCATCTTTCAACGGTGGCCGTATGTGCCATAAGGTCGATAGGGTGACATGCATAGAGACCAAGGATAAAAATTTCCCAGTCCTCAATACCTCTGATAGATTTAATCAGTCTGTCTGTCTGTTTCTCTTTCTCTCTCTCTCTATCTATCTATCTATCTATCTATCTATATATATATATATATATATATATATATATATATATATATATATATGATGAAATATAGTCTTAAGATGTGCTATATTTATAGGATAAAGTGCTCAATATCAGAGATAGAGCGTGTGTACATATAAAAGTGAACATAGAAGTCAACACTTAGAAGCGACAGTCTGTTTCATGCTAGATGCAATCAGACTCGTGGTCTGACGATTGCATCTAGCATGAAACAGACTGTCGCCTCTAAGTGTTCACTTCTATTTTCACTTTTATATATATATATATATATATATATATATATATATATATATATATATATATATATATATATATGGCCAAATAGAGGCCAACCCACTCCAGGCCGGTTTTGAATTCAGTTTTTCCTTCTCTTAGACAGGTTACTACTCAAGGCTACAAAACCTAGTCTGTCCCGCTATTTACCCATACGTGGGGGAGAAGAAGAAGATCCATACGTTTTCCAAGGGTATTAGCACGTAAGTGAGTGTAATTGATCCGGCTGGAATTCGAACTCGGCTCTCCGATTCCTCAATCCGGGCTGCCATCTATGGAGGCCCGGTGAAGTAATGGACAGTGGCTCTTATATGGTCAAAATAAATAAAATGGAAACAGTGGAGAGGTATCAATTAGCAGATGTGTTTGCAGATTTCAGAACATCTCAAAAATCTCTATTTCGTCTTTCTTAATAAATGCGTCTAAATTTGAAGAAGGAACCCAGTTAATATTTTCATTTGCTAACAATATAATTGCTGAATTCTCAGCTTGCCACCGTACTCAACGTCGACTGTAATTTAAGAAGTGTTCATGGATCATTAGAGAGAGGCAAAAGGGAGTTTGATATGGCGTGATGGTTGGCAAATTTGTTTTCGTAATCAGTTTGCAATTACAATTATTTCGATCCTCTGTGTGTATCCCGATTCATTTGGCCTTGTACCAGGACTAAACTAAGCGTCATAAGTGGTCATTGTAGCCACCGCAATAATAATTAAGTTTATCGCGTTCTTTTGGCTCCTGAGTTTGTTGAGTACAATCTGGGATGCATCACCACAAATGTTTCGATTAAAAAAAGAATGGGAAAATAAAATGAAAATGCTCTAAGAAAGAAAGAAAGAAAGAAAGAAAGAAAGAAAGAAAGAAAGAAAGAAAGAAAGAAAGAAAATAAAGGACACAAGGCACAGTGGATAAAGGCGTTGGTTAGATCCAGTGACAAACCCAAAGAGTGCGTGTTCAATACCCGGTTAAGGCAGTGGAGAACTTTCAGAGGGAAAATTAGCAGGAGATAACTGATAACTGACATCCATCAAACATGACACGTGGAACTAGAACAGTCTACCCCAGTGTGCGAAATAAAGGGTTCAGTTCGAAATTCCAACCACCTGAAGAAGGCCGGAGCGTACAACGGCCGAGACGTTGTGACAAATATGGCGACAAAGATGACGACTATGGTCCGCATAATGTAAATACTGTACATAATACCTCATCTCAGAAATATAGACAGACTCTGAAGAAAATAAATGTTTTAAAAAAGGAATAGAAAATGAAAAGAAAGTGATTTAAGAGAGAAGGAAAGAATAAAAGAATGAATCAGAAGAAAGAAAGAAATATTTTTACATTAAGGTTCACTCGGGGGCCTCTCGTTTAAAAGGAAAAGCCTAAAAGAAGATGAAACTAAAAGGGAAGACAGAAGAAAGAAAGAAAGAAAGAAAGAAAGAAAGAAAGAAAGAGAAAATGAAAAGAAAATGTTTTGCAAAACAAAGAGAAAATGAAAAAGTAAATGTTTTAAGAAATAAAGAAAGACAAAGAAAGAAAAAAATGAAAAGAAAAGGTTAAGAGGGAGAAAGAAAATAAAAAGAAAGAAAGAAAGAAAGAGGAAACAAAAAATGATCTTAGAAAGAAAGAAATGCAAAAGAAAACAAGAAAAAAATGAAAAGAAGTTGTGTTTAGAAAGAAAGAAAAAGAGGAAAAAAATGAAACAGAAAATGAAAAGAAAAAATGTTTTAAGAAAGAAAGAACGAAAAAAAAGAAAGAAGGAATGAGAAAATGAATTCAAAATGTTATGAGAGAAAGTGAAAATCAAATGAAAATGTTTTAAGAAAGAAAGAAAGAAAGAAAGAAAGAAAGAGAAAATAGAAATAAATGTTATGAGAGGGAAAGAAAAAATGAAAATAAAACGTTATGTGAGAAGAAATGAAAAGAAAATCTTTTAAGAAAGAAAGAAAGAAAGAGAAAATAGAAAGAAAGAGAGATAGAAGGAGAAGATGAAAAGATTTTTTTTTAAATGCAGAAAAAAGGAAGAAAGAATGAAAAAATAAAAATGTTCTAAGAAGGAAAGAAAGATCGAAAGAGAAAATGAAGAAAAAGGAAATGAAAAGAGATTGTTCTAAGAACGAAAGAAAAAAACGTAAATGGGAAGAAAAGAAAAGAAAAATAAGAAAATTGAAAAGAAAGTGAGAGAGAGAGAAAAGGTTAAACAAGAGAAAATAAAATTACGATAAAATAAAAAAGGACTCGTCAAATAAAAAGAAGAGAGAAAAGAAAGATAGAATAGCAACAAAGATGAGGATATTAGTCAAAATAGAAAAAAATAACTTTAATAATTTCCAAAGCTGTACTATGATAGGAACCAAAAAGAATTGTCTGTCACAAAATCATAAGCTGACCTTCATTGATGCTTATTTAATAGCTTTTTTACTAAATGTTTAACTAATAAAAGGCTCAAGAGCCACTCAAGATAGATGGTTACTGAATGATGTGATTGTACGGATATAAGTGGATGATGTAAGTCCAGATTATGAGGATATGTAGGATAGATAATAGTTGAAACTAGACTTGAAGAGGTTATGATTATAGTGAATGGATCAGATGTTGCTTAAGGTATGAATGTGAAGAAATTAGATTCGGAAGATAGTGTTCCGTCAAACTTATAAGGACCTTAAGTGAACAGTTCAAACATATTATTTCTGAACTCGGATGTCCATCTGTAATCCTAGATGTAGTCATCTGTAACTTCTAATATTATTTTAGTGGGTACACAAGTTTGAATAGACGCCTTGCTCTTTTTGTTTTGTTTTTGTTTGTTTTGATTTTTAACAATGTGAATTACCTTTACCGGCCTGCTCATTCGAGAAACTTAATGCAGAAAATATGCTGTCTGACAAGGTGAGCGGTCTAGAATACACTGGATCAGACCATGATTTTTCCCTCAAAGAAACGCAGGTTCGAATTTTATCGGAGCGCACATTCTGTTTAAGTTTATCGAATACGCAGGCCAGTAGGTGTAATTAAAAAAAAAAACTTAAAAAACTGGGTCGTCTACTCAAACATAGGTACCCACTAAAATAACGCTTGGACCTGTAATACCACCTGTAAATAACTCTCAGATGCGAGTTAATTCTTATTATCATTCTCTACAAGTGGATAAACACAAGCGTCGATTTGCGTGTTTGTAAGAGATCGGGTAGTGCAAGCTTACAAATATATATATACCGTATAAGCTCAAATAAAATTCATAACCATTTCTCATTCTGAAATGATCTCTTTTCTTCAGCTGTATCTGGCCTGTCACAACGCCAGACTTTGTCCAGAATTAACTCTTTCAAAAGAGGGCCAAGAAGTATGATAGACTTATTGCTTTCAGATGATTCGAAGACCTCTTCAACGAAAGAAACGTTTCTTCAAAATGGTAGCCAACGCTCCACTTTGGCCTTTCTGTTGCCAAAACATCTTTGTATTCGTTAACTATATTTGCCAATCACGCAAACTTATTTTGGATACGGACATCGTTCTGTTCGACAGGATAACAAATTGTGCTCGGCTCCTTGTGTAAAACAAGGCTAAACACACTCGTCTCCACTAGTTAAGTCAGTCATCTCGATCTAAAATAACTCCTTACTCTTGTGGCCTTTTGTCAAACAGAGTTATGTCTATTAAATTAAAAAGCGTTTCGGCCTGAAGCAATTAATGTTTTTTCTTTAATCATTACTATTGTTGTAGGTTCGATCCCAACTTACATATATATCTGCAGCAGGTCTAAGAATGTCACAAGATTAATAAACGTATGTTAGATACGCTGCCGGTTATCCATCCTTCATGCGCTATTTCCACCCAGGACGTTCACAGATCTCCACAACGTCCCATCTTTTGTAGCTCTATACAGTTCTTGCTCCTTTACTATCCCTCAAATTTTATGTTCTGCTACCCATTTGCACAAGCTTCTTAGGTAGGTAACTATATTTAGGTGGGGACCCGAGCGCGTACTCACGGGACAGGAACAAAAATTCCCCTCAACCGAGTTTTTAAAAGCGATACTAAAAGTGGCTGGAGTTCACTGGGCTAGTGAAAGTCCTACAAGATTCTAGGCAAGTATCCCGGGGTTTTGTTATGCCAGTGCATAACATACATAGTTTAGAATTTGCTATATTTAAATATTATTTAAAATGTGTTATATTTACAGAGGGATATTACTCAATATTGGAAATAGGGCGCTTACAGATATAAACAGTATGGACGTAAGCATCAAAGCTTTTTGAGGATGCTCATTGCCATCTTCAAAGAATGAAAGAAAGAAAGAAAGAAAGAGAAAATGAAAATTATTCTAAGAAATACAGAAAGAGAAAGAAAATAGTTTAAGAGAGAAAGAAAGAAAAAAACGAAAGCGAACGCAGAAAGAAAATGTTCATAGAAAGAAAAAAAAATATTCTAAGAAAGAAAGAAAGAAAGAAAATGAAAATGAAAAGAAAATGTATTAAAAAAAAGAAAGAGGAAAAGAAAGTCCTACACAATACTATTGACAGGTATCCAGCGTAATTTACTATGTCAGTAGATATGTTTACTTTAGTTTTTGCTACATTTAAACTCCGTGCCAAATTATTATCTATATAACTTTTTTTCTAATATTTCAAAAACCGTCCAATCAATTCACACAACATTTTTACACAATGTTGGCAACACTGACATGCGCAATCATTGAAGATTTTGTACTGATCTGCGCAATGTAAACAAACTGGCCCCATATTTGTTATCAGCACGGTGATTTGAGCGTGCCAAATTATTAGAAAAGTATAAGAATTTAGTGAAAAGATGAGCGGCAAAAGCAGTTTAAGTGATGCTGAAAAGAAAACTATCACCTCAGAACTCTCAAAAAGTAAATCTACCCTAGAAATTTTTAAAATGATAGGGAAATGTCATCAAACAGTGAAAAATTCACCGCCGACCTACACAAGTACGAAAAAGGGCATATAAAGGCAAGCCAAGAGTTATTTCACGTCGTCTCATGTCACGACTTAAACGAGAGGCCCACGAAGAACCCTGGAAATACCAGTCAAGAGCTTGTCAGTCGTATTGGGGATTCTACTGTGTCTAAAAGTACTCGGTGTCGGTATCTGAGTGAAATAGCAACAACAGTCAAACCTGTATCGAAGCCTCCGTTGACGAGAAATCACATTCAAAATCGATTGAAATGGGTCGAGGACAATATGAAGATTGACTTCTCTAAAGTTTAGTTCAAAGTCGAAACTCGAGCAACAGTTTATGGGCCAGATAGATGGTGCAAAGGCTGGGACAGAAAGGACAGAATCGCCATCAGTGTTTGAGACGCCAACAAGGCAGTGGAGGCATAATGATCTGGGGTGGTATTATTGGACACATTAGTGGGCCTATGGAGAGTACCAGATGGCATCAAAATGACTGCTGATGTATACATAGCATTTATGAAGGAGCATCTTAAACTTTGGATGATAAGGAAAAGAGTTGCCTTCAGAAGGACCATTGTTTTTTATGCAAGATAATGCTCCCTCACACGGTGCTCACAAGACTACTGAATATTTGAAACAGTTAGGCTTCGATAGACCTCGAAAAATGAAGTGGCCAGCAAATTCTCCGGATTTGAACCCAATCGAAAACCATTGGAGCATCATGAAGCGAAGACTGTACGCCAACGGACGACAATTCAGGAGCAACGCTGAGTTATGGGAAGCAATTCTTGACATATCTCGCGGCATTACAGCAGATGGCATCCTACAATTAACAAATTCTATGGATCGTCGACTTTTTCAAGTAATTTCAAAACAGGGAAAGCATATTCTCTATTAATTTGTTTAAAACTGTGCCTTTGTTTGTATCTGTTATTATTTGTTTGATTATCTTATTTATTAGCTTCTTTTGATCATAAACATTCACGTTCAACGTTAATAAACGTTTTGTTTGCTCAATTCTTGGAATTTTACAAAACGTTTCTAATAATTTGGCACGCTCAAATCACCGCGCTAATAACAAATATGACGCCAGTTTGTTTACATTGTGCATATCAGTACGAAAATTTCAGTGATTGCGCAGGTTAGTGTTGCCAATAGTGTGTGATAATTTTGTGTGAATTGATTCGACGGTTTTTGAAATAATAGAAAAAAGTTATCTCAATAATAATTTGGCACGCAGTGTATATATATTATTTAAAATATGTTATGTTTATAGGGGAAGATGACCCAATATAAAGCGCTTATAGATATAAACGGTATGGAATGTAAGAAGCAAACTTCCCGAGGATTGCCAGGTGTTTCAGACCAAGGAATTATAGTGATAAAAAGTTATTAATAGCAAATTTTATAAGTACAATGTCTAGCACATTGGGGGACACGCCACCCGAATATAATCAGCGATATTCCACAGGTATCGTTGATATAATTAAGTTCTGAAATTATATTTCTATATTATAACTCGTAACTAAGTATAAGAATGCTATATTAAGATGAGAAACCGGGAAATAATTGGTTTGTGGTCATAATGCAAAAATCAGGAGCAGAGATATTCTGATCTAAAATAATGCATCCATCAATCTATGATTAGAAGTGTAGCTATGTTCTACAAACTGGCGATATGCGAATGACTTAGTTAAAGGAATTCTTAAGTTAGGAAAACTAACCTATCCTGTATCCATGATTTAATGCTGCCAATGTCGCCACCTCGACCATAAACGGGAAAAGACAAGTTTTTAATAGAATTTCCCAAATTAAAACTATTTACAATTGTTTTCATATCAACGAATTGTGAGTTAGAAAATCCAGTAATTACTGTTTTAATGATATATGATGAAGAGGATAGCACGGTCTACTTTATTATTTGGAACCTAGTGATACGGAATCAAGAAAGGTGGACGGTCACGATGAGACGGGATTCAAACCTACCTTGTCGAAATCTCCAAATTTGCTGTCAAACTTTTCTGACCCTGGCACCATTTCGATGCTATGATTGAATACTTCACTCGAAGGATCAATGAAAGATGAAGCTCACTAAATTTAAACATCATAAAATGCTACAATATTAGTCCACTGATCCGAGATTTCAATAAAAACTGAAAGTTCCCTAATAAATAGACAAGCAGAAATACTGTCACAATATTATAAGTTGGACCGATTTTAAATGTGAATTAAGTTTAAGTGTCTAATGATTTTTTTTTTTTTTAGATTTAACAACTTAAATCTTTGGCAATTTTAACCACATCTAGCCACAATGATAAGATGTGATACAGCGAAACAGTCTCTGTGGCTGACAATATATATTTATACATAAGTAATTCATCGAGTATAGAAGAAACCTCAACAGAATGCAGAAAGCACTGGACGGCCGTTTCGTCCTATAATTGGGTCTCATCAGTAGTGCGCATCCACTAACGAGAATTGAAACCCGGACAGTTACGTCATCAGACAAACGTCATACCAACTGTTCCAATGGGCCTCGGTGACGAAGCGGTAGCGAATCATACTCAATATAGCGCCGCTCGAGCTCATATTCCGTCGTGGAGTTTCTCTTTTACCCATATGACTGTGCCCCCACGAGCCACGACTACTATCACCAAAGCCACTCCATCCAGAGCATTAGAAGCCGCTTCAAGCAAGGATATACAAGTGATAGAAATTAGGAGAATTTGAAATAATTATAATTAAGTAATTCATCGAGTATATATACATCATTTCAAAAGTATATTTAATCGTTCTTTTCAAATCTTCCTTTTCTTTGCATCTTTCAGTCTCTTGCTATTCTGTGTTTCGCATCCTTTTTTGTTTTTTTGTTTTGTTTTGTTTTTTTTGCCTAATATTGACACTTTGTCTTTTACACTGGTCTGCGTAAGGATTTCCATTTTCTCCCACCTCTAAATCATGTAAACACTTTCTTTTACAGGTTTTATTTTGCTTGCTAACATTTCTTCAGGTACGTCTACCCATTTGCAACTCCAAAAAAATACCATAAAACAATCGTATTCGTTTGTTTCCCTACGAGGGTAAATGCGATGTTTGGTCTGTTTAAACGTGAGACATCATACGCTCTTGTGCAGGTAAACGCAAAAATTGCGCAGTCCGATCATTTTTTTCCCGGGCATCAATCATGTTCCTGACTAGGCTTCATTCATTTCGGACATGTTTCTTGCCTCAAGATGAAATAGAATTCCAACCAAATAACTGGAAATTAATCTAGTTTTGACGTGTATATTCAAGTAGAATTACAAACTATGTCTGTTCACGATCCGTAATAATCTTGTGACAATAAAAATTGTGCATTTTGTTAGTCCATATGTAAATATGTTAGAAAGCTACATGAAAAAAATTATATGCATATAATGGGTGTAACAGCAAAATTGTCCAATTGTTAGAGTAAGCTTTGAACCGTTGAATCTTAGAAATTATTAAAGATATGTTACTGGATTTAACCAAGGATTTTATAACACTATTGAACTTTACTTTGAACAATTAGAATTTATTTATGCTCTAAGTTAAAACGATGATCCCTCTTACTGTTGTGACCTCCTGATCCATTTTTCCTCTCGTTTTAATACTTTTTCACTTTTTCCTTGAGGATTCATGAATGGACTTTGACGATGTAAGCCAGAGTATGAATGTTGGTACTATAACTGAAGGCCTGAATAATCATTTTCGTTTCACCATTGCTCAGTTGAGAAGATTTAGTGGGGCTGACACGAAACGTTTTTAACCTGTTCGCTTTCTAGCTCAATAACTCAAAGGTTTTTTTGCAGTGATTCTTACAACAATTGATGTCAAATTGGATAAACGTTTTAGCTGAAAATCTGGAAAATAGAAAACTCAATTAGTTTAGTGATTTTTTTATATTAAACATTTTATGGGATGGACAATTATTCTATGATGTTACGTGATTTGACAATTTTGCTGTTACACCTAGTGTATATATATATATATATATATATATATATATATATATATATATATGAAGAAATATACTCTTAAGATGTGCTATATTTATGGGATAAAGTGCTCAATATCAGAGATAAAGCGCGTATAAATATAAAAGTGAACATTAAAGTCAACACTTAGAGGCGACAGGCTGTTTCATGCTAGATGCAATCGTCAGGCCACGAGTGTTTTTTTTTTCTCGGCTATTTATATATACGGGTCAGTGGTGCATTGTGGGTAGTCTATTTTCGCGATTATTTTGCCGGAAGTCGTTTATTTGTTTATTTATTTATCTATTTGGGTTAAATTAGTTTGCTTGTTGATGTGGGGCCAAAGTCGGGACCTCAGAAGGAAAACATGGAACACGGATTAGATGTAAGAAAGATATATTAACAACAGGTTACAGAGATAGTGTAAGCGGAGCTTACTATACGTTAGTGTCCAATACTGGTAGTCGTACGCGGCTCTCACTGTCTAGAGTGTTGCGTCACATACTTAATATAGACCTGGAAGAGTCTATTGTGTAGGTAGTTCCGGACTCACAATACTTGTTTTTATTTATTTTTATTTTTTATTTTTATTTCTTATATATTTATTTATTTTAATTTTAATTGACGTTAAATTGACGCCTCTTAAATAATAGGGAGAATTTGCCTACTTTGCTCTGGTAGGGTAACCAGTTAACGAAAAGGAAAATTGAATACAAGTCTGGAAAGAGATGAGCCTCAAATCGTAACTGTTTCAAAGACAACCTTTAATATCGCAACCTAAACTGTATATGTTGAAGAAAAGTGTCTATTGTTACCATTCAAATGTAATTGTTTACTACAAATTACTAATAACTGAACAAGCATTTCCCGTCCGACGTGAAATGGAAAAAACGCTTATTTATTGCCAAAGCAAGGGAAACAAGAATAAATTCATTTTTAAAAGGAAATAGGTATGTTGTATTTATGACATAAACATTTATTCTCAGGTGCCACGCTTTTTATGTACTGAATTTGGATTCAGGTGTGAAAACAATCAAGAAACAATATTAACTTTACTCTCTAAAATGAATACGAATAAAAATAGAACGATAATAAAAAAAAAACTGATTCACGGTCAAATCGAAAAACCTAACAATGGTTAATCTTAAGGATTTTCTCGTTTTACAGACACGTTTGCTGTTAATTGACTGCTTGAAGAGCTTAAGCCAAGATATATAGTGGACAATGAGCCTAATTGTAAATGATCAGATGGTCTAATGGCTATTGACGTCTAAATATGTATATATTAATTATATACATATTTGATAATATATATATATATATATATATATTATTGTCAATATACGACAAACCTCAAAATATCATGACAAAAGTTAAATACAACTCTATATTCCGATAGTCATTCAATCCAACTTTTGTAATGTCAACGAATAGAATACTCGTTGTCACTTTCGTAAAGCTCGTTGTAGTAGAGACTTTGTAATCGCAGATACAACTATAGTAACGCCGTTGAACAATACTGGTGTCAGACACCTTCGAATATCACTCGCACTAATAGTACTTGCTCGATAATAGTCGCTCGAAAAGTAATCCGTATCGTGATTCGAATAGAGAAATAGTGTACTGAATAGAGTAGAGAATAGCGGTCCGTATAGTAATAGAGGATAGAATAGAAACGCGATCCGAATAGTAATAGAGGATAGGCTCGAAATTTCTTTAAAATTAGCATTGTTTTGGGGTGTCAAAGAACACTAGTAGCCACTTTTGAGATGCCAACGAAGACTCGTTGCCACTTTCGTAATGCTCGTTGTAGTAGAGACGTTGTAATCGCAGATATAACTATAGTAACGCCGTTGAACAATACTGGTGTCAGACGCCTTCGAATATCACGCGCACTAATAGTACTTTCTCAATAATACTCGCTCAAATAGTAACGGGTGTAATGATCCGTATAGAGAAATAGTATAATAAATAGAGTAGAGAAAAGCGATCCGAATATTAATAGAGGATAGAAAAGGAATAGCGATCAGACACACGCGACTACCCACTTAGGCGTTTTTTCTGTGGTCACGTGGTCTACTTAATTCAATAATAGGATCTATGTTCAAACTCAAGTTTCGGCGACGACACTTTATTTTCTATATAACTCCCACCAAAGTGTTGATCAAAACGCTTTGTTTATAAAGTAGTGTCCGATTTCAGCTTTTACAGATATCAGTTAATTTTTGCTATTTGGATTCCAGTGTACAAGGCAGTAATCAATGAGATATATCGAACTATTTTCTCGGCGGAGGGTGGGGAGAGGAAAATTATTTAAGGAACTGCACCAAGCTTTTTGGCTGGCAATGTTCAGAGTGATCCTTTCTGATCACTTGCACTTGATCAAGCACAGAATGGCATACAAAACACAAAGAAGTCGATATCAATTTCCACAAAGTTTGCAGTTTCACTTTCTCTATGGATCAAAACGAATTTGCCCACTCCCCACCCAAGCTGTTGTCAGTTCTCAAGAACAAAGAAAATATATGAATTCATTTTCACATTTTTAGGTTTTATTACAATTCTAATCATCGCTTTTTAAAACAATAAACATTGTCGATGCGTGCAGGTAGGTAAAAAACGGTGTCATGGAAAAACCGTCCTTTTTACACTTATTGCGAGCATGAATATCCATGCTAACGTTCCTCTAACATGATGGACGGGTCTTCTCTCAGGGAGGTTCCTTGTTTTGAACGTCCGTTGGGACACAAGCTCCCCTCAGACCTCAAGTAGGAATCATATAGCCAATCTATTGCTGCAGATATTGGAAAAAAAAGTTAGTTTATTGTACCGCGCCAATAAGTATCGAACACCCCCTATCTACACTCTATATATATTTACAAGAGGCAGAAGAGATTAAAAATGGATTATTGTTGTCATATCTGGGTTGGAGCTTCCCACTGCTCACCTGATAGTATCTAAAGGAGTCTACTCAATCTTGTGGCTGATGAATTATTTTCTACCCTCAGACCGCTTTCCTACAGACGAAAAGTCGCGAACCTCTTGTTGATCTATCGTTATTTTCCATGGTATGTGTTCTGAAAAGCTACATTTCTTAGTCCCATCGCCCCTGACCTGCCAAGTACACAATTCATATTCCAATAATAAGAACTACCGTATATACTAGTGCATCATGCGACCTTTAAAGACTTTATTTTGAAGCTAATTTGACTACAGTAAATGGATATATAGTTTAGTAAACGGCGTGGCTAGGAACAGCAGTACATACGCTAATTTTATATCTCGCGTATAATGCAATCTCCTTAAAATTAGATTCAAAATTAGGTCTTCAAACGTCGCATGATACGTGTTCTATTGGGGCAACTTCTTCCCAAGAGTTGCGGCTTTGTCGAACAGACTCCCGGCAGGATCTTTTCCCAATCCCTACAATTTTGACCTCTTCAAGTTTAGGGTTAACCGTTATCTTTCATGCATAGCCCCATGAAATTCACGTTTTGCTCTTTCTTACGTTCATACAACACCACACAGCAAACCTCTAGCTTGAGTGACTCTTGAACTTGTATTAGAGAAACATTAACATAAAACAGTTGAAGCAAAAGTGAAGGGTCTGAAGACCTCTAGTAGTCACAATCTGCAAATCCACGTTTTTGTTTCGCGAAGTAGTAAATTTCAGTCAGTTAAGGTACCATACGTGATACATGCTCGGGCGATCATGTCTCTTTCGACTGACTAGGCAGAAGATTTCCCCGCAGTATGTTGTCGTTTCTTCCTGCGGTAGACTAGTTGCCAACCAAGGCTTATCGGATTCAGTCTGTCCTGCTATTCTCCCTATAGAGGGTGTAAGGAAGAAATGGATTCATACCTTTCCCAAGGGCATTTGCGTCCCGTAAGTGAACGTAACGAACCCGACTGGAATTCGAACTTTTCAGGCCGTTAATCCTTCTACCACAATGCACATCCTTTCTCTGCTCATAATCTATAAAAAGAAAATATTCCCACTAATTAGGATTTGTCTTGAATATTTCGATTAAGTTAGTAGAATTAGAATCCTTATTTTAATCTTTCCCTACTGTATTCGATTAATAAGGGGTGCTGAAAAGTTCTTATCGAAAATCATTCAAGGTTTTGTTGCTGATTTTTCAAGTGGAAGTTTTTTAGACTATTATGACTGAAAAAACGTGGATAGTGTAACAGGAAACCCACTCCTATATAGTATCCAAATACAATCTTACCGATTCATCGATAATAATAAAAGTATTCTGTGGAGAGTCATGATCGCCTGTGTTCTTAAATTATATGGTCAGTCAATTTAGTTTCATACATGATACACGCTTGGGGGACCAGGTCGCTTTTCGACTCATGACATACAGTAGGTAACCGTTTCTTTCTGCTGTAGGCTGGTTGCCAACAAATGTTATAGTGATTTTCCAAGCGTAGCTTGGATGTGACACAAGTCCGAAAGTAAGGGGTACCCGGTGAGGATTGAACTCACTACTCAGTCGTAATTGTTCTAGCGAGACAAGGTTGCTAACCATTACACCACCCCGAGGTGCCCCCAACAAATATCTGTCTTTCTATCAACTTATAGCTGTGGAGAGAAAAGACGAATTCATACTTTTCCCAAAGGTATTTGCGCGTAAGTGAATCTAAGGAACCCGACTGGAATTCGAACTCGGCTTTACAATTTCTCATTCGGAGCCGACATCCATTACACCGCACATCCTAGTAGCAAAGTTAGTAAATGCTAAAAATAATTCATGAGTGACTATTAAAAGAGCAATTACTTTTGGATTTAGATCGGCAGAATAAGGCGGACTAAAAGAAGGGAAAAAAATGGAAGTTCCCCTACTTAAATCAGTTAATCGATCAAAACCGTTTCGCTCGAGCTGGTCTGTTACTGAAGCAACGGATTCTTTGATGCCAAACACATCAAAGAACTAAAATTACTTTACCGTTAAAAAAGAGACGCTACACTAGACTTAAATCTTGAAAAATATCATCCAACAAAAATTAACAATGCTGAGAGGTATCACATGTAACGGAATTAGTAGGTTTATTTTATTTTAGACAAAAAAAAACGACAAAGGCTAAAGAACCTTTGATTCTTGTATCGCTATATAGCTGTACCGGGAAGGGAGCTTTTAACTTTACGGCTGAGAACCGAGACAGGAATTTTACCTGATAATACAATTCATTAATTAAGATAATCTTCCGATAACAACCTTTGCTGTATACATGTAATCGAACAAAAATTCGATTTCATTATTATATTCATATACACTGATTGTTATTACTTCGAAGACGAGCATTAAGCCAATATTTCTAAAACTTTTCTACCTTGTGACCCATTTTTGATATGGTAGCAATATTCTATTTGTTTTGGCCTTATCTGACCCTGGTAAGGATAAAACATGACAGAAGGAGTTAAATGAACTAATAGGTTTCTGTTTTTGACAACAGAATTGAATATAAGACTGAGTCTGGAAGGAACTTAAAACCGAATAAACGTTCAAAGAATAAAACCTCATTGACCGTTCTGCGTGACTGATGAAAATGAACTGGGCTAAACCAGTATTTCTTAAACTTTTCTTCGTAGTGGTCCATTTTTGGTGTGAAAAAGAATTCAAGACCACATGCAGAAATAAAGATTACATGTTACATAAAATAAATTTTATTTACAAAAGGAAAATGCAGAAGAAAATATAAATCCTGACAAATGACTACCCTCCACCTAGTGTCTATCAGCTTGTCATGGTGTAATTCCGTGCCTTGGTTCAATTTCAAGGTATAAGTCTCCTCGCTTATCAATCTGCCCCTCTAGGCCCATTAAAAAAATTTCTCAAGCCCACTTTTGGGCCTAAGAGTCCACATTGAGTACGACTGCATTAGACTTTGAAAATCAAAAGAGTCGATCTCTCATTTGACAAAATACCGATATAGCTGATTACCGCTGGACACCGACTGGAAATCTTCTTTAGCATTCCGAGTCTCAAATTTTACCAGATACCGGTCGACATAACTATTTCGTAACTGACTCCTGATGACCGACGTACATTTTTTTAAAGGATAATTAGTCAGAAAATTTCAGTAATTTTACCATTTCCTGTCCATTTTACTAATTAAAGCCAGTCTTTTCGAAGAATTTTATGATCAAAATTTCGGTAATATTTTCCATTTACCGTTAGATATAATTTCCCTAATTAACGCGTGACAAGTCTTTTAATATATTCTGAGTCCAAAAATTACGATATACTATCCGAGATATCGCATGAATTAACGTCCCAAAATGTTTGACAGGCTTGCTATGAGTTTAAAATCTATTCTTACAACTAACGACCAGTATATCTGATATGCCCCGGAAAGGGATATATTTGATCGAAGTAGCTAAGTGGGTTTTGGCTACTACAACCAAGTACTACACGGTAGCAGTAATCGACCGGTACCAGTCGTAGTCGCAGGTAATAGGTGTAGACCAATAGGATAGCCAATGGCGTAGTCCAATGGGTGTCGTCACGGACTTATACTCTGTCGTACCTACACGTCCGTCTGTATTTATGACGGACACCAGCCAATCATATTCCAGTGAGGGGGAACTCAGGTGCATGCATATTCCATTATATCAATATCATTTTACAGATTACCGACCGAGAGCTTATGAAAAATGTTTTAAATGGATTCTGAGTCTAAAATTTCAATAATACCGCTAATTACAGGCCAGCAAACAATTCCCTATAATACCGCTCGACAATTTATTAGTTTTTTTTGTTGTTTTTTTTTTTTTTTAGAAATTACGAATGGCTACAACATATATCGGTCTCTGGCGTGAGGTATTTAGGTTTACTCAAAAAGAAAATCACAATTTTGGTGCAGGAATTCATGGTAAATGCCTGACAAATGTGTGAGCCATCATCATCAAAACTGTTTCGATTTGAGGTTAAGAATTAATATGTTCTCTCATCTTCAGTGACATTGTCTACTGATTCGACAATATTTTGCCAGCCTTCTCTGCTCTCTGCGAGTTTGCGGATTCGTTGCAGATCTTCCTTGATTGTAAACTTCTCCAAAGGATAAATGGGATCTTTGTGCCTTGTTCTTTTAATGTCTTGGTTCAGCGTTGAGAATATGGTGGTTCTTGAATGAACTCTGAACTTTTTAAAGTCAGTCTTTTCAAAGTAAAAGTCTATGGCTTTGTTAGATTGGCATTCTGAATCCATTCTGTTTGTTGACATTGGTATGTTTTTCTTGAACAGTGAGCTGTATTACAAACACACAGTCTGATACTTTCGACATTGATGTACATCATTCTTTCACTTACTGTTGACAACAAATCCGTTTCCATAATGTCGGCCATATATATGATGTATAAACAAAAAAGCACACTAAGAATTAGCAGTGAATTAGTTGGGAAGAGCATTGGAACAGTCATAAGTATTATCTTCACTCGTTATTCATCTGTCACTAGTAGCATATACCAGGCGTCCCTAAGATTAGTAATTAATTGTCTCTCGCTGTTTTTCTCTCTCTGTCTCTCTCCGTCTCTGTCTCTCTCTGTCTCTGTCTGTCTGTCTCTCTCTCTCTCTCTCTCTCTCTCTCTCTCACACACACACACACAGGTGTGGAAAAATTTGAAATAGAAACATTAATAATGAGCGGGAAGAGAAAAGAGTAATCAGGAGAACAGTAGATAGCGATTGATATTGCATTTATTTTTTTACAGATTAAAATTGGCTGGAAAGCATGGAACCAGGCGGTGAGTTCTTGTATCGCTCTAGTAAGTATGTGGCTCGCCTGCTATTGCTACAAAAGTCAGTTAAACTGAAAATAGATTATCGTTATCTTAACCACTGGAATTACCCAATTCTCCTTTACCAGTCGTGGCAAAAAGCGTTTATGCAAACTTGTGGGTGGTGGATTATTTTCCACCCTACAGCCACTTTCCTCCAAACGAAATATTGCTAGCCTTCTCGCTACTCTAATATAATTTTCATGGAAGATGTTCAGTTCAACCAGTCCAGACCTTCACGGCTAAAACCTACTATATGTACACTGAATCGGGTGGACGGACATTTTTGTCCCAGACAATTGCGTATCTGGACATTTGCGTTCCTAGACAAATGCGTCCCTGGCTGATAAACACCAGGATGAGTGTGTAATGAATTGGTCGGTCAACTTGAAACCCCCAAAGCGAGTGGAGGTGGGCAGGCGCGGGAACTGTGATTGGTAGCTGGCTTGTTGGTGTTTTGCATAGGTGAGTTACCAAGCTCTATATAAAGGGCTGGAATGAGAAGGAGGGCAGTTTTCAGTCTTAGAAATGGAGACTGTGCCCGTCGCTACGACAGCAGGAGAGAAAGAGACGAAATCATTTATTTTTTTCGTGACACATTCCAACACAAACTATTTCGGCATTTACTTTGTCTCCAGCAAGCTGGCTGAAAGACCGTTCAACATAAAACTGATCTCCGAATTCAGTGGTGATACGAGTGGACAGTCTGTGGTTGAATGGATCGAAAAGGTGGAACTGGTCTGCGAATTATGCGAGATCACAAAGATTGATCGGATTCTTCCACTAACCGCGTTTGGAACTGACCGGTTCGTGGCCTATGACCAACTCCAGGAGCGGCGTTTACGACCTGGCAAGACAGTAGACGTATATTTGGCAGAATTAAAGAAGCTCGCCGTACCGATCGCACCGCTTCCTGAAGAATGGATGACCTGTGCCTTCGTATCTGGATTGCCTAGTCATGTTAAGCAGATACTCCGTGCATCATCCAGAATGGAAGACATGACGCTCAATCAATTGTTGACCAGAGCCCGTGCTATCATGATCGACGAAAAAGAGGCTGATGAACCAGTGGCCGCAGTCGTTCAGCCAATTGAAGTCAGAGGATCCGACCCCAGCCATCCGTCGCCATGGCGATGTCACCGGCTATCGGTGCTCTGGGCCGAATCATTTTGCCAAAGACTGCCGCTATCAACGCAAAGAAATGCGCAACGTGTCGACGCGAAAGACACATTTCGATCTACGATGTTTCCAATGTCATAAAGTAGGTCACATTGCCTCTAAGTGTCCGGGAAATAGAATGGGGGATGCGACGTCAGCCGGTCTCTTCTCCGCACCGAGCATGAAATAGGCGCTCCCTGTGATTAAGGTGCGCATCAATGGAATAACGCGTACCGCTTTAGTAGATTCGGGCTACTCTCGGTCACTCACGAACGGTTCGATTTGTCGACAGTCGAGCAGACAAAAGATGGACGTACTAACGGCTGATGGAAAAGCTCTCAGAAGCCGGGGAGTTGGAAACATCAAACTCACTATCAACAACGGTAACCCCGTTACAGTCAGCGTGTTGGTCGTGGACAGCGCGTTATTAGGTTTTGATCTGGATTATTAAGGAGCGAATACGAAAATGAATTGCAGCTTTGGATAGCAAACGGCTGGCTTGCACCGTATCCCGAGGAGGAGTTAGGGCCGCCTCGAGGACTGATTCCGTTGATGACAATAGTGCAAGAGAATAAGGGGAAAGTGAGACCGGTCATGGACTATAGCGAATTGAATACCTTTGTAGATGCATATACGGCCAACGCGAACGTTTGTGCCCAGAAATTGCGGGAATGGCGACAGCAAGAGAGCAATGTGGCCTACCCTCGATTTAAGAAGGGCCTACCTCCAAGACGAGTCCACCGATCACTCTGGCCCTTTCAGACTATCATGGTAAAAGGACAGAGATATTGCCTCATTCGATTGGGATTTGGTCTTAATGTGGCTCCAAAAATCATGTCAGCGATTATGAATGTGGTCATGTCGCAGAATGAGGAAATTCGAGGGGCAACGTCATCCTATATTGACGATGTTTACGTCAATGAAAACGTGGCCTCTTCAACGAGAGTTAAGGAACATCTGGAGCGCTTTGGCTTGGTGTGCAAGGCCCCAGAACCGCTACAGGATGGAGCGAATGTACTTGGACTACACGTCAATAGTGATGGAGAAAAACTTCGCTGGAGGCGAGGTAGTGACCTCCCGGAAGTCCCGCCAGTGATCACTCGTCGGAGTACCTTCTCCTTGTGTGGGAAACTGGTAGGCCATTTTCCTGTATGCGGTTGGCTCGTAGCCTGACGATTGCATCTAGCATGAAACAGACTGTTGCCTCTAAGTGTTGACTTCAATCTTCCCTTTTATATTTATACATGCTCTATCTGTGATATTGAGCACTTTATCCCACAAAAAAGCACACCTTAAGACTATATATATATATATATATATATATATATATATATATATATATATATATATATATGTGTGTGTGTGTGTGTAATTCCTGTATATATTATCTATGCGGGGTAGTTATTGAAAAGCGCTCAATATCAGCGATAGAGCTAACATATTCAGTTGTATGGATATGAGTTTTAAACCCTGGGTTTCATACATGTGAAATCATCAGACAAACTGACAATAATAATAATAATAATAATAAAACCCTCTCCAGCTAAACGAAACTTCCCAAATGTGCGTGCATACCACGTTCAAACACCAGTTCTCTTACGATCACCGAAGTTATGCAACGTCGTACCTGGTCACTACCGAGATGGGTGACCACTTTAGAATACCAGGTGCTGTAAGCGTTGATGTACAGGTGATGTAATAGACAATGGCTCGCAATTGTTAATCGGACAGTCGAGTTCCAATTCCAGTTGGGTTCGTTATATTCACTTAATCTCGCAAATACATTTGGAAAAGATATTAATCCAACACTACTCCTCCCCAGCTATGGGTTAATTGGTAATACTTGTATCTCTAAATCATTAATATCTCAAAAAATCTCTTACGATCTAAAGATATTTTCTGGCTTTAAATAACCTGCAAAGCGGTAGAAAATGAAGGAATGAATAAATCAATCAACCATTCAAATGTCCAACTGTGTTTTTTTTACTCATAGATCCCAGAGTCGACTTGATAATTAAATAGCTTTTGGTTTTACCAGATGTTTACTTAGAAGGTTACGGCATATGTTAACAGTCACGTTAGTTTTTGTTACTTTAAACGTTTTTTTTTTAGTGGATACCCATATCTGAGTAGACGTTCCGTTTATCTTTTAAAACGGTGTTTTATTACGTCTACCGGCCTAAACATCGAGAAATTTTATTAGAGCCCACTAGATTTTTCTCTAATAGGATTTCTGGAATATCCACGCTGGTAGACGAAATAAAATACAGTTTTAAAAAATAAACGGAACGTCTATTCGAATGTGGGCATCCATTAGAAATATCATTTACAGTAAAAAAAAAAAAAATTAGTCGGGTTAATAAAGTAAATTTCATTACTTCTTCAGAAAAAGTACGTTAATGTATAAGGATTGAAGAGCTAAACTAGACATGAGTTTATCTTTCCTATTTATGTCTCCTAGTCTCTTGATAAGGTCACTGGAATTTTTTATATATGAAGAGCTAATTGATCCAATATGTACGGGTAAAAATGTTAGCTGTAGTTTTCGCTAGTCAAATTAGGAGAACGACAAATCCATGAGTTGATAAGTCATATAGAAATGCCTGCATTGTATGCTTTGCGTAAACCATAAGATCCAGATAGTTTAGGATGATATTCGTTCTATTATTGGCATATTTCATGTGGTTTTAGTTTTAAAAATATGGAAGTAATTTATTTAGGCGATTATGTATTGAAAATGCATTGATTTCAGAATCCTATACGGTAAATTGACGTCCAGGTTCATACAACATATCTCTGTTACTCTCAAACTTGATATTGAAATAATGCTGTATGGTTAGAAAAAATAATGATAAAAAAAATAAAAAGTTGAATGAGACAGTGGAAGTTTAATGTCTAGCCCCACTGGGCGACACGATTTAAATTTAAAAGCAGCGCGTCCCTGTATCTTTAACCTTTCGACGTCAACGATGGTTGTCGCATTTGTGTTGCTTAATGTTCTGTGTAGGTGCGTGTGGGCGTGTGTGTGTGTGTAAACAAACATAAATATTGACAGCGACAAACAGATATGAAGTGACTGAGATATTAACAGCCATATGTATATGGGCGTTATTGCGTATATAAACAGTCCTTATTGTAACAGAGTGAGATAGATAGATAGATAGATAGATAGATAGATAGATAGATAGATAGATAGATAGATAGATAAGGACAGGATTAGATAGATAAGGACAGGATTACATAGATACATAGATAGATAGATAGATAGATATGAAGAGACTGAAATA
The DNA here is from genome assembly GCA_963932145.1 of Acanthosepion lycidas. Classification (NCBI taxonomy): domain Eukaryota; kingdom Metazoa; phylum Mollusca; class Cephalopoda; order Sepiida; family Sepiidae; genus Acanthosepion; species Acanthosepion lycidas. The sequence goes on along the minus strand of OZ010584.1, from coordinate 80,019,436 downwards.
TGAACATATATGTGTGTGTGTGTGTGTATGAAAAGGCTAAGATATTAACAGAGTGTAAGAAAGAAAGAAAGAAAGAAAGAAAGAAAGAAAGAAAGAAAGAAAGAACGAACGAACGAAACAAAGAAATTATAAGTAACTTCAACTTAAACGTTTCACGCTGGAAAGATTTCAATTGTTTGACTATCACTTCTCAGCATGAAGCTTTTTATTACATGTGAACGTTATTTGTTTGTGGTTTTTCTATAGCTTCATTAATATTGATCTATCACTTTATTGATTTTGATCGCTCTTCTCATAAAAACTGCTTATCGGTAATATTTTTTGAATATTTAGTGGATTCATTGAACATTTGTTTCATTTACTTATTTATTGTGTGTGTGAGTCTAAATTATTGACGCCGTTGTCTCATTAGACCTAACAGCTCTACGTGTAAGATTTGTTAATCATCATGATACCAATGCACTGCAACACTGTGCATATTCGCTGTTGCATAGACTATCTTCCTAATTAGTTAGGCATTTCGCTTATATATATATATATGTGTGTATATATATATATATATATATATATAGAGAGAGAGAGAGAGAGAATGAGAGGGGAAATATAAATATATACTAATAATAGACATATAAGTATTTCTTATCATTTAAAGACATTGATGAACAAATATCTATTTATTGTCAGTATAAAATTTAGCTATTTTACCATCAGCACTCACTGTGCGCTATTTTATTTTTAAAGATAGATAGATAGATAGATAGATAGATAGATAGATAGATAGATAGATAGATAGATAAAGAAAAGTAATAAATAAATGCAAACAAGACGAAAAGAATGATAGAAGAAAAAAGAGAGTTTGAACGGACAAAAAAAGAAAGAAAGATAGGACGTACAAAATTAAATCAAGCCAAAAGAAAGAAAGAAAGAAAGAAAGAAAATGATAACGTATAAGGCGAAAAATAAAAAATAAAACCATGCAAACAAGTAAGAATGAAAGAAAGTCAGAGAGAAAGATAGAAAAAAAGAAAGAAAGAATGTGCAAAAAGCAAAAGGAAAAATAAAATCAAGCAAGAAAGAAAGAAAAGAACAACACAAAGGGTGAACGAAGTCGAAAGTCGAGTAAACAAGGCAGAAAAGAGAAATTGAATGTAACTCTTAAAGTATTTCCATTGAAGCGAATTAAATAAAATTCATGTAATGAAACACAGTCTTTTATTTTCATTTACTTCGAGATTGTCAAAGAGAAGAAGTCTCTCATTCTTTTCGCTTCCTTTTCTTTCTTTTCGGTTTTTCACCCCTACCTCCACATTCATCATTATTACTTTAAAACACACCCCCACCTCAGATTACGTTTATTTTTTTTCATTCTATTCCTATAACCCCCTACCCATATTGCACTTTACTTCCACTTGTGCCTTTATCGGTTCGTAGGCTTGATCCATCATTCTGTTTCTCTTTCGTCAACCCTTTTGTCAATTAATCAACTAATCCAGCCAGCCAGCCATCTGTCTGTCTGTCTGTCTATCTATCTATCTATCTATCTATCTATCTCAGTATGTTTATATCTATTTATCTACCTATCTCAATCTGCTGTCTATCTATCTAAATTTTCTTGTAATCTCTACATTCATTTATTAATTTAACTATTTATCCAAAACTATTCATTGCTAACAATCGATCTATCTATCCAGTCCTCTTTCTTTCCTTTTCTTTCTGTTTTTCGATTTTTCTATCACTCTATCTTTCCATCTATCTAGCTAGCTAGAGTGACAGATAGATAGATAGATAGATAGATAGATAGATAGATAGATAGATAGATAGATAGATAGATAGATAGCTTATTAAGTACGTCTTTATATAAAATATGTATAGATACTTAGATAAATAAACAGAATTGGATCTATATGTCAATAGATAGATAATTAAGAGACTGAGATACAAAAGAAAGAAAGCTAGCTAGCTAGATAGATAGATAGATAATGAACACAATGAGATAAATAAATATCTATGATAGATTGCAGTCTCCTTTTCCCTATTCATTTAACAAGTTATGAAAGACTATTCATCGCTCTCTATATATCCAGTTATCTTTGATTTTCTTTCTTTCTCTCTCTCTTTCTTTCTTTCTTTCTTTTGTATCTCAGTCTCTTAATTACCTATCTATTGACATATGCATCCAATTCTGTCTATTTATCTAAGTATCTATACATATTTTATATAAAGATGTACTTAATAAGCTATCTATCTGTCACTCTCTCTCTCTCACTCTCTCTCTCTCTTTCTCTATCTTTCTCTCTCTCTCTCTCTCTCTCTCTCTCTATCTTCTTTCTCAACCGTTTCTGTTAGATGTTTCGACATTCATCTTTTAATCTTTGTTCTCTGTTCTTTTTCTCTTTTACTCACTTCCCAATTCTCTTCTAAAACAAAACAACAAAAAAAGTCCGTTTTCGCGAAAGCGCATACTTATTTCCCTCCCGTCTCCACTAAAATTGACTCATTTGTTGCCCTCATTTCTTTAGTGACTCAAAACATTTCACATTTAAAAGAAACCAAACTGCTTCAATACTATTGTAAGTGCAATAATGAACGCTAAATTACAACGATCCTACCGTCCCCTCTCCAATCTCTCACTCTCTGTTCCCCCCTTCTTATCCCCACCCCACCAAATTTCTATCGAATCGCACTTCTCCGTCTTCTACATTCCACGACCTTCTTATAGTGTAGTTATGTGGATAGAAATAGTTAAAGACATCGACATAGTTATAACTTATAAGGTGACACGTATAAGCTATTCTTGTACGAATGCTGATGAATGGGCTTTAATGGTTTGATGAAATCTTTGCCTTATACACTCTTTCAAAAGTTATCTCGTGTTAAAATCGATCATCCGAATATAAAAAAAAGAGGTGAAATTTCCCTTAAATTGCGTTTAAATGCAGACCTGCTTTGTCGTGGATTTTGACATACGTATACCTTTTTTTTTTTTCATACTTGAAGCACAATTATTTTGGTTCGCACCGTTCGTCAATCAGTCATAAGTTTATCCAACCTATATAATGAAGATACGAGAAAAATGCTAAGAGGCAATACGATTCCAATGAAGAATAAAATATGGATCTAGTAATAGAATGAGACAAAGATACCCCAGCTATGTAAACAATGTTATAAATTCCGGTATATTGAAACGATTACTCTCCGTTAGCTATCAGGATATCATAACAAGATTACTCTCCGTTAGCTATCGTGATATCATAACGAGATTACTCTCCGTTTGTTATCATATCATAACGAGATTACTCTCCGTTTGTTATCATGATATTATAACGAGATTACTCTCCGTTTGTTATCATGATATCATAACGAGATTACTCTCCGTTAGCTATCAGGATATCATTACGAGATTACTCTCCGTTAGCTAACGTGATATCATAATGAGATTACTCTCCGTTAGCTAACGTGATATCATAACGAGATTACTCTCCGTTTGTTATCATGATATCATAACGAGATAACTCTCCGTTAGGTATAATGATATGACAACGAGATTACTCACTGTTAGATATCATGAGATGAGGACTAGATTACTCCCCATTAGACATCATGTTATACCAAGTATACTCTCCGTTAGGTATAATGATATGACAACGAGATTACTCACTGTTAGATACCATGAGATGAGGACTAGATTACTCTCCGTTAGACATCATGATATACCAAGTATACTCTCTGTTAGCTATCATAATGTGACAACGAGACTACTCTCCGTTAGCTATCATGATATGACAACGAGACATTTTGTCTCCATATCTCGCGTAGAGTCACAACATATGAAGAAGTTGACTGATGGTCTCCAAAAGAGTATTAATTCAAAGTGATGCCAAACCTAGCTTAAACGTAACTTCGAGCGCTGTTCAATTATTTTGTTTTCGTCTGGGCCTACAGTTTTATACATGCTCTGTTTTGAAACATGATTTTTTCACGTCTATATACCGTATATACAGCTATAGTTTTCAATGGATTTTTTCATCCTACATTGTTTCTTATTACGAAAGATTCAAAGTTAATTTAATATTTTATAATATAATAACATAACTTTAATTCAGCGATTGGTCAATTAACCTAGCCTACGCGGCGGAACTAATAAAGGCTCGTTTCACCTAAAAGAGGGATACAGTCTTAACTCAAGTTGGAAACACCATCTTTATTTAGTAAGACATCTCAATGTAGCCCGGTTATTATTAATTCCACAGTTTAAGAAGATTAAAAAATCAAGAATAACAACTCAAAAACGTGTACCCACTAACAATAACGTTTGCAGTAAAAAGAAATACAGATATGTGGGCTGACTGAGCTCTTTAACTTGGTAGGTTCTACAAGAATAACATTGATTTTATAAACAATATTAGAATATTCATCAACACAATTTTAAATAATGATGAAATTTACTACCAGAGGAAACTCAGCTAAATGAGACTCCCTGACAGAAAACTATCGAAAACAAGCAGCCCAAGCGTAACATCAAAAATCACGATGACACTGACATGTTGCGCTTTGAAGGCGAAAGTGGGACTTCCTTTTCCTGACATGAAAAGCTGATAGTCACAATGATGAATCTTCATTAACGGTGTTATAACCAGATATCAACACAGAAAATGTATCTATCTTCTTTACTTCTCTATCTCAGATACAATCGCAGTTAAGGAATCAAATATCTGTTTACATTATCGTTCTAGCATAACTATGAGCTATATTGAGTAATGCCCCCATTCACATAAATACAGTAGTAAATACTGTATGTTGGTCTGCAGTTGGAGATTCGTCTCAAGCTGTACTGGTCAAAATATCTCCGTGCAGAGAAGATCCCCAAATAAGGCTACGTCGAAGGGCAGAGTCTAATTTCGGGAAACAGCTACCCGACCCCGTGTTATACGTGGTCTACGGGGATTTTTGGCCGATCCTAGGGGCTCGGATACTCCACATTAAATTCAGTCTTGTGCCACATTTGACTGCCTGAAGCGGTTGATAGTTAATCTGCAGTTAGAGATTCGTCTCCAGCTGTGCTGGTCAAACTATCTGCCTCCGGGCAGAGAAGATCCCCAGGCAAGGTTATGACGAAGGGTAGAGTCTCGTCTCGGGTAACAGAAACCCAGCCCTGTCTACGGGGAATTTTTGGCCGAGCTCGGATACCCCACATTAAATTCTACCATGTGTGACATCTGACCTCAATGGGCATTTGGTAGATATCCTGCAGTTGGAGATTCATTGTGGAATTCACTTGACTCACTTCGAGCAGTTGACTATATATTCTACGCGCTGCTGACGAATCTTATGTGTGTTGTTATTGTCCTAAGTGTTATCGTTCATTACCAACATTCGTTTGATTATTCTTTTCAGTAACCTTCTCTAGGTTACAACAATTATTTACATTTTTCAGTTTGCTGTATATTCCCGACGTTTTCGACCGTTATACCTTTGTCAGGTGATTGGTATTTGTAACTGAAATTTATGATGGCATTTCTAATTTCGTCCGCCGGGGTAGATTTTTCTAGTTGTTTCTCTTCTGGGTGTCTCAGTTAACTTTAAACTCAACTCTACAAGTTTTTGTTCACCACTGCCACAACTGTTTGAGTCAAGTCACTGGATCCAACCAAAGCTTTTATCCACTGTCCTACGTGTCGTTGAGGACATCAATGTATGAAATTTCGGGGTTTAGAAACTTAATGTCTCAGTAATCATTTTTTGTCAGACCTCATATTGTTGTTGTTATTGCTTTTTCTCTATCAATTCTTATTACTGGTTCCCATATTGTATTCATTTTGTGCTTGGCCGGCTTGGGAGATTTTTGTGGGTTAGCATATTTTCTGATTCCTTAAGTTTTCGTATTTTCCAGTAATGTTCTCTGTCTATTATTTCAACCTTATCCCACAGATGGGGCGGTGATCTCCTTTTTCCCTTCATATATGGTCAGCTACGCCTGATTTCACTATTTCCTCTCACGTTACGGCTTTACGATATTCTTGCAGTCTTACCTTATGGGGGTGGTCTATTTCTCCCTTATATTTCTTACCACAGCTGCACGGGACGGCGTACACACAGTCCTTAGTCATGTTCTTACTCGGAAGAGGTGTCTGAAAACTATTAGTCCATTTTTGATGGACGGTCGTCCTGGTGTTATATCGACCACAGATCTTTTGTATTTTTTGCGATATTCCCTTCACATAGGGTAGGCAGACCGAAGCTGTTTTTTGAGTGTTGTTATCCTCTTGTACCCTTCTATCCAAGTTTATCGGAGCTGCTGCCATTTACCCAGGGTAGTTGTTACGTTGTAGGGATACTTCTTATACTGAGCATTTCTTGATCATATGTCTCTAGGTCGCCACTTATGACTAGGTGTAAATAGCTGTAGAATCATATATGTTTTGTTCTTGTCCTAAGTATTATCGATCATTACCAACCTTCGTTTGATTGTTCAGTAACCTTCTCTAGGTTACAACAGTAAAGATTAAATTTCGACATTAAATGACCCATAAGGAGTTGATATGCTGCTAAACAAACAAGATTGAAAAGCGTAACGGTTTTAGAACGTATTTATAAATACGTCAACATTAAGCGTGTATATATCCATCTGCATCCTCACTCGAACGGAATGCGATGCAAGGTGGACCCTTAAAGTGGAAATAGCAAGCGTATATGGGAATTGAGCAAAATCCTATGTGTCCTTAGCATTTTCACCTTGGTGAGGCCTCAGGCGTCAGGAATCAACTCGTGCCTTCTTTTGTAATAAAGGTGCTTCATATGAAGAAGTTCTTATCGGAGTTTGGTTTTTCCAAAATATTCACCAATTCTCTTGTCTAAGGTAGCAGGCCAGAAATCTGGCAATAAGGGTAAAGACGGAACTATGCATTTATGCCTTCCTGAATAGGTTTTACAGTTAAGTGAACAATACAGACCTAAGCAGCCATTCGAATGTTGTTTGTCAGTTCCTTGCAGATAGATAGATAGATAGATATGAAAAGATAGATATAAAAAGACTGAAATAGATAGATAGATAGATAGATAGATAGATAGATAGATAAAAGACTGAGATTGTTTCTAACTACATCGAACATTACTAGAGCATAATCGCCTTGAATGTTCGTCTATCTATACAAGACAAAATTAAGTTTAATAAAATTATTTCTCAATTAATACGTAGATAGATAGATAGATAGATAGATAACAAACATTCATATGGATCAACACTGCATGATGAATGTCAGTTTCACGTCTCAGGCACACACATTTCCAAAGTTTCTCCACGAAACGAATATAGATATACACTAGCAACTTACATTCACGTTTATTCTCGTCACTTGATTCAGCTAATATTTGTCCATATATGCACTTACCTATGTACATGCACTGATGAAAATTAAAATTGCAATATTCTGAATCCATGTTCTCCGTTACTCTATATTAAACATACTGATAATATAGCAAAATAACTGTAATTAATCACCGATATAGATCAATACGTGTATACATAATCACCCATATAGATCAGTATGTGTACAGATTTTGAAAGAGTGTTTGTCTAAACAGACATTGCATTCATACATTCTAACTTCCTCTTGGAGCCTGTCTTCTCCCATTTGTTGAAATTATGCAGATGCCATTCTGCGATGCATTATTCTACGCCCAGAGGCACATGGGAAAAATAGCCTAGTCGATTAAAGCGTTAGTTCGTGAATTTGATGAAACTGTCATTTCGCGTTCAATCCCAGAACCAGGTAGTACAGGATCTAAACTCAGTGTAAACGTCGGGTGTAGTGACTGAGCACTACTAAGATAAGAACAAAAGAGGAGATATCCCTAGACATGGACATTTAAAGGAGAATAATCTAAACCCTGTATATTAAATAAAAGGTCCAATTCGAAACACCCGGAAGTTTATCAGGATCGACAAACACCTGAGGAAGTTCGGCGAGCTCAATGGTCGAGGCTTTGTGTTAACTATAAGATTAGACCTATTTTTCGAGTTTAAATAATTATTCTACGCTTTTGCAAAAAAAAAAAAAAAATGTAATATTGCGAGTTATAGGTCTAAATAAATGTCAGCCGTCGTTCTGTCTTGTCCCATACAGGTTTAATATTTGATTGTCCCACGATGTTACATAGCACGGGACCCCACAGGAAGGAATTATTCTGCTACAACCTCGCATTATGACTTCACGATTGGTGCGTCACTGTTTATCGTTCTTTCTACAGACATCAAAGGAGCTGAACATGTGTTTCCCCCCCCCAGCTCTACGTTGCACACACAGCGTGCAATACAGATCGCCAGTTTATACCTCAGGTAACACTGGCGCGAGACTACTGGAATAGCCTATTTATATTTTTCGGACTATTGTCCTCATCTTTGTCGCCATATTTATTACAACGTTTCGGCCATTGTACGCTCCGGCCTTCTTCAGGTGGTTGGAATGTCGAATTGAACCCTTTATTTCGCTCACTGGGGTAGACGGTTCTAGTTCCACGTGCCATGTTTAATGGATGTCAGTTATCAGTTATCTCCTGTTAATTACCTTCTGAAAGTTTTGCACTGCGTGAACCGGGTATTGAACTCACACACTTTGGGTCCTATCACCAACGCCTTTATCCACTGTGCCATGTGTCCTGAACACATGGCACAGGGCATAAACCCTAGCGAGCGAAATAAAGGGTTCAGTTCGACATTCCAACTACCTGAAGAAAGCCGGAGCGTAGAACGGCCGAAACGTTGTGATAAATATGGCGACAAAGATGAGGACAATAGTCCGAATAATGTAAATAGTGTACATAATACCTCATTTCAGAAATATAGATAGATACTACTGGAATAGCGTGTAACGGTCTTGCAGAGTAAGTGCAAATCCGAAGAGATGCCCGTATTCCTACCCCAAGTAAAAGATTTCCTGCTGCTTCTGTTGACACTCCAGGGGCCAGATTTGTTCTGATCTCTGTAGGGGCTACAGTTCAGTCTGCCACGGCTGTCCTTAAAATGCAACAATCTTGGCGAACATATGTACTACGCGGCCATCAAAAATCTTGTCTTTAGGGTTAGGAATGTTCATTTTGCCGCTATTGTAAACATCGAAAAAAAACCACCGATGCGACATGTCCATTATTCACAGCAATTCTTGAAAAGGACAGCATTTCAACGGCCAAGAATTCCACTTTTCAAACGGACCATCACCTGAAGCATGCATGCATTCAAAACTTTCAGTCACATTTTTAGCTTTCTTATGTCGAAAGATAGTATAATATACCAAGAATAGGCCTTATATTATTATATATAATTTTCTTAGGTTGACTGTTTTATTGAATTGTTTTTACGGCTTATCAACCTTCTGCAAGGTCATTTAAAACCAGAAAAATATTTGTTAAGTTGTAAGATTTTTTTTAGATAATGATGAATTTGTTATCGTGACCTACCTACATGGGAATCAACTCTTCCTCCTTTCCTGCGAGACTTCCTACGAGAGGCAATAGAGACGCAGTGTAACCTGACAGTTTCGACGGACACTTCTATCTGCTGACTAATCACACACTTACGTTGTATATATCTGTTATTTCAATACATTTGTTTAACCTACCTTTTTCTCCCCGTGTCTTTCTTTCTGGCCTCTAACAGGCCAGAATGAGATTTACTGATAAAAATCCTACTAATTAACCTATAGCTGGGAGAGAAGAGGTAGATTCATACGTTTCCCAAGGTTATTTACGCGTAAATAAATATAACGAACCCAACTGGAATTGCAACTCGGCGGAAAAAAAACTAATGATCTCAAGAATATAATGAAAGAGGTAGCTTCGATAATAATTCAAATGTCTACGAGATTTCTTGATAAATGTAATTAATACTGTTTACTTAAAACACAGCATTTACTCAAATAAGTTTTTTTCCATAAAAATAACACATGCACAAAAATATATTAAAGTAATTGTTGGATTTAAACTGTTACGTGCACACATACACACACGCACACACACGCGCGTGCGCACAGATAGATAGATAGATAGATAGATAGATAGATAGATAGATAGATAGATAGATAGATAGAATTAATTCATACAATTGGAATTAAGATACCATCAGTGAATGATCGTTTTCACCCTCGAATTTTAAATGGCAATGGAAATTAAGTGAAAATTTGAAGGTGAAAATGATCATTTACTGATGCTATTTTAATTTCAATTGTATGTTTAAGTTGTCAGTTTGTTGAAGAGGACTGGCTAGCTGGGGAAAGAAAGAGAACAAAATACTATATATATATATATATATATATATATATATATATATATATTATATATTATACTATATATATATATATATATATATATATATATATATATATATATATCATACGCTTGGAATTAAGATACTATCATGGAATGATCATTTTCACCCGCGAATTTTAAATTGAAAATGATCATTCACTAATGGCATCTTAATTCCAATTGTATGAAATAACTTTCTCTGTTTAATGAAAATAAACATTGAGCCCTGTTTGCGAGTCAGTTTTAACATTTAATATTCTATATTGTGTTAATAGGACTCGCTTGCATTATACTAACGGATTACTACCTATATATATATATATATATATATATATATATATATATATATATATATATATATATATATAAACCCTCACCAGGTGTCAAGAAAAACACCCGTCGTTATATTTACCTGCAAATTCTAGCAATCTCTACCTTATACAGGGTATTTAACTTGGAATAATGAGAAGAAAGTTTTTTTTGTTCGAACAATTACAAATGCGTTCGATCCCCACTAAGCGCTCCAATCCAAACGTTCGGCGTTTTGCTAAATCTAGGTAACCTGCCATTATGGAGGCTATTCACAAACTACAGCCTTCGGCAAAATGATCAGTCACATTTGTATGTTTAAGTAAAGCGGAGTAAAGCACGAAATATGTGGGGGGTATTTTAGAAACATACATATAATGCCATTTTTGTTTCAGTTCATTTTCAGTTGTTAACATGAATTGGATTTGCGAGCATCGCGCTTTCATTGTGGAAACGTCTATCAAGAACAATGAATCGGTAACACGAAGATCGTTGGTCCGCTCGATCACTTAATTTGAACCCGTGCGATTTTTGTTTTTCTGAAATCAAAGGTATATACTCATCACACTCGATCTATTTAACACTTAAAAGATTCCAGTATCTGTTTATATTTCTGAGATGAGGTATTATGTACACTATTTACATTATTCGGACTATTGTCCTCATCTTTGTCGCCATCTCAAAGTTTTCCACTGCCTTAACCAGGTATTGAACTCACACTATTTGGGTCCTGTCACTGGATCTAACTAACGCCTTTATCCACTGTGTCATGTGTTCTTGAAGAAATAACAGGAGATAACTGACATCCATTAGATATGGCACGTAGAACTAGAACAGTCTACCCCAGAGAGCGAAATAAAAGGTTCAGTTCGACATTCCAACCACCTGAAGAAGGCCGGAGCGTATAAAATAAATATGCGACAAAAATGAGGACAGATAAGGAGAAAATTTTCAATAACCAAAAAAAAAAATCAAGGCTGCAAGTAAACTATCATTGGCTTCAGCCCTATTTCTTGACCGGATCTTGATGAATGACAGCTTGGCAATACCAGCTGCTCTAAGCTTGGATGTGTGCGTGTGGTGTAATGGCTATCGGCTCGGAATGAGTAATCGAATTCCAGTCGGGTTTGTTATATTAACTTCCACGCAAATACTCTTAGTCAATCATGAATCGGAAACTAGAACAGTCTACCCCAGTGAGCGAAATAAAGGGTTCAGTTCTACATTCCAACCACCTGAAGAAGGCCGGAACGTACAATGGCCGAAACGTTGTGATAAACATAGCGACAAAGATGCGGACAATAGTCCGAATAATGTAAATAGTGTAAAAGATTACATTCGTCAAGAAATTGCTGCCATTCCACATGAAATGCCAGGTCGAGTTATGGACAACCTTCCTGAACGTCTTCGACACTATAGAGAAAGTAACGGCACCCACTAGACTGATTTCATTTTTAAAAAGAAATTTAAAAATATACAGGATGGCCTGAAACTGTTGTTACCCCTACGTAATATAATTTTTCTATTTCAGATTTCTGACACAATAGCTCCTACACGAAAATGATAGTGCTCATACTGACCTTATCGATGTGTCTTGTCATATGAAAGTGAACAAACCAGTCCAGTACACGCGCTTTGTATGACTATATTATTTGTACCTATATTTGTTGTGGATTCCGAGATGAAATCCGGTCTCAAATGAATGACAAACGCAGGAATAAAATATAACAAATAAATGTATTTACACAATAATACAATTGGTAATAAGGTTAGTAAATCCAGAAACGTGGTCAGTAGCAATAATAATAATAATATATATATATATATATATATATATATATATATATATATATATACAGTCTGGTAAATCCAGTCTCGAAGTAGGACATCCTTAGAGTCTACGTGCTTGTAACTGTGACTTCTACAAGCGGTTACCTCACACTATTACTCTACCTCCAACTCAATCACAATCTCAGTCTCTGCCCTCTCCTCTGACTGACTTTGGGTATTCAGTTACCATCATGAGGAAGAAAACAGACAACCACTTGCTGGCCCGTGTGAGTATAGTTTCGCTCTAGCAGAAACCCATTTGCATTTTTCTTTTTCTTTTTTTTTCTCTTGGTTTTTAAATTTATCTATTTTTTCTCTCCCTCCACTCAAAGACATTTTGTCCCAATGATTCTCCCTTATTTGATAGTTTAGTAAGAAATCCCGGTTCGAAAGAAAAAAAAAAAACAGAAAAAATGGAAAATTAAATGTCTTTGGCTAGATGCAAAAGTGTCTCGTCAGTATTCTAATGATGTGACAGTATCTTTTTGCTTGATATATTGTCTGAACTTGGAATTGTTCTAGCCGCTTCTTTCTCCTGTTCTAAATCTTATTGAAAGCATATCTCCCAAGCCCAGTACTTGGTGAGGGCGGAGGATTGGCCGTTGATTACCCCCCCCCCCGACACACACACCTGATCGACGCTTGGACATAAGGTAAGCCGTACATTCAGTTACCATCATGAGGAAGAAAACAGACAACCACTTGCTGCCTCGTGTGATTATAGTTTCGCTCTAGCAGAAACCCATTTACATTTTTTGTTTTTTGTTTTTTTTTGTTTTTGTTTTTTTCGGGGTTTTTAAATTTATCTATTTTTTCTCTCCCCCCAATCAAAGACATTTTGTCCCAATGATTCTCCCTTATTTGATAGTTTAGTAAGAAATCCCGGTTCGAAAGAAAAAAAAAACAGGAAAAATGGAAAATTAAATGTCTTTGGGTAGATGCGATAATAAATCCGGGTAACCTTATTTTCAATTTCTTTTTCGAATAGACAATGGGACTTTTACTAAGTTAAAACTTAATGTGATAGGGTATAGCCAAGTGTGATCCAGGTCTCCTTACCTGTTATCTCCCCACCCAATCCTTCCCTCTGTCTGTGTCGTCCTTTTTTGTGTTATCTGTAATAGGAGTAGGTAGTCTCTTCTACCGCCCAGTCAACACTCCTCCCCCTTCTATTGGACATGAGTAGAGGCTTACACCTTGTTTCTTGTCTAGAAAGGGGTTCCCGGTACTCTTTCTCTCCCCGGCCTCTGTATTAGTGCAGCTTTGTTTCTCCCGTGATGTGTGCAGTCTGTGGCATAACCTCTTCATTCTGACGGTACACGGTTGACAGTTCTCTGGTTGCTGTTTTCGACTGGTAGTTAGGAGCCCTAACTCTTGCGTAGCGTCTTGAGCGGCCGCTCTGATCAACAGTTGTATAATACCGGGGTGTTTGTAGTGCCATGTCGCGCATGGAAAGGTGTCCCTGAAGTCACCTCCGGTGGGCAGCCCGGAGGCCACATAATGATGCAGATTTTGCCAACTCCTCTCTGCCCGCGTCACGGTCGAAACTGTCTGTCTCTTTTACTTGGGGCCTTCTCATCTTACAAACAAAATTCAACATGAGTTACAAAAACCGAAAGATTAACCCTAAACCAGCCTCTCAAAAACCACCTAAACCCCTCAACATTTCGTTCTCCAACATCCGGGGCATTAGGGCAAACTTCTGCAGTCTGGAATCTTTCCTCACTGCAAACGGCCTGGATATACTGGCTCTCTGTGAGACAAACCTTGTCTCGTCTATCCCCTCTTCTGATCTCTCGATCCCCGGCTATCTTCCTCTCCTCAGAAAAGACTCTCTAACCCACATGCACGGTCTTGGTGTCTACGTCAAGGAACATCTCCCTCTGGCCAGAGAGTCCTCTCTCAAATCGCCAGACCAGTCATACATGTTTCCGACTCTCTCTCCTCAATGCGGTAAGCTATCTCTTCTTCCTTTACCGCTCTCCATCCTCTCAAGACTGTGAGATACTCGATAGCATTTCTGACAGCATAGACAAGGTTCTCTCCATCCACCCGTTTGCTCACAATTTTGTGTTTGGTGACTTTAACGCCCATCACACCTTGTGGCTTAAGAATGCTAATACTTACCACGCAGGCATTCAAACGCTCAATTTTTCAATCTCCCATTCCCTCACAGAGTTAACTTCCCCACTCGTTTTGCCTTCAACCGGGAAGGTAAAGCCTCTCTTCTCGACCTGTGCTTTACCTCCATCCCCGAATCCTGCAGCGCCTCGCAACTCTGCTCTCTTGGTAACTCTGATCATGCAGTAGTATCAGTTAACATCTCCTTCAACTCCACCCCTATAAAGAACCTCCTACCACTAGAACTTCGTTCTACTATTAACGAGCTGACTGGGACGCGTTCCGTGATTTCCTCCGCGATGTCCCCTGGGATGGAGTCTTTAAGCTCCCCGTCCAAAAATGTGCTTCTGAAGTCTCTTCCTGGGTTAAAGTTGGAATCGACGCTTTCATCCCATCAAGGAAATATATGGTCAAGTCGCGCTCCTCCCCCTGGTTCTCGGCTGCTTGCTCAGCCGCCATCGCCCATAGGAACCACTACTTCCACCTATTCCGTAGCGACATGTCTGACTGCAATAGACGTCTCTTTGCCTCCGCCCGTAACGAATGTAAGCGTGTCCTCAACGATGCTAAGTAACTATTTGCGGCTCGGATGAAGGAACGTATTGCATCTCGCAAATTTGGCTCCAAAGATTATTGGCGTCTCTGCAAGAGCGTATTGAACAATTGCAAACCCTCTTTACCCCCTTTATTCAACCAGTTCGAAGTCCTGACCTCCTCTACCGACAAGGCTGAATGCTTTGCTCTCAGACAAGCAATATGGTTTCCGCTTTGCCCGATCTACAGCCGATGTGCTTACGGCCATCACTGAAACAGTCTACCGAGCTCTTCAAAATAACGGGGAAGCACGAGCCGTGGCACTAGACATCTCCAAAGCATTTGATAGGGTTTGGCATGCCAGCCTTCTTCGCAAGCTCCAGGGTTATGGCATTACGGGTCAATTATATAACCTAATACTATCATTTCTGTCAAACCGTAAATTGAAGGTCGTTCTCAATGAATTCTTCTCCAGTTCCTATCCCACGAACGCAGGTGTTCCTCAAGGCTCCAACCTAGGCCCGACTCTATTCCTTATCTACATAAATGACCTTCCTGACGCAATAACTTCCCAAGTTGGCATCTACGCGGATGACACCACAATTTATTCCTGCCTCAAAAACAAATCTAGTCTCGCTGACAAAACTTGCCTGGCCGTGTGTCTCGAAAAGGACCTCCAATCGATTGTGAACTGGGGCATGATTTGGCTGGTCAACTTCATCGCTTCTAAGACAAAACTGCTCTCTATTAATCACCACAGAGATCCTTCCCTTCCCTCCATTAGAATGTCTGACGCTCAACTTCTCGAGAGCAACTCTCTGCGGCTTCTCGGTCTCACGTTGACTGCTGACCTGAGATGGAATAAATACATTGAGTCAATTGCCTTGTCCACTGCAAGGAAAGTTGTTCCCTGAGCCGCGCCAGGAAGTTTTTCTCCCCGGAGTCGATCCTCCAGATCTACAAATCAACAATTCGCCCTTGCATGGAGTATTGCTGCCATATATGGTCTGGTGCCCCTTCTGTTTGCCTCGGGGTTCTTGATAGGCTCCAGAGGCGGATATGCAATGCATTCGCTGCTTCCCAGACGTCATGAGTTCCAGCGCCTTACGAGGCTGGCATCCCGCTCTCACCCCTTCACTGTCGAAACTCCTAAATGTAGCCGTCTCTTCTACTCTAATAGCTTCATGTCTCGCACCTCTCGCCTGTGGAACTCCCTTCCCTTTTCCTCTTTCCCTGTGAGCTATAATCTCCAGCTATTCAAGTGTAATGTCAATCGACATCTCCAGTTCCCTTGATCTATCCACTACCCTCATACTTTCTTCTATCACTCCTATCTGATCTTGCTCTAAATTTTCTGTAACCCCTTGCGTCCTAGTGGCTTCCATCCTTGCTTGGGGTGAAATGCTTAAAAAAAAATTTAACGGCAGCAATCCAAGTAAACACTCGTAGAGTCCACTTGTATGAAAAAGAGGTGGACCCCATAACAATATTTTTTCTCATTGCTTTTTGGTAGGGTGTGACAAGATTTTCGGAGCACCCTGTACATTTCGAAAATAAAAACACATTTTTCGTTCTTTACTCTATTTCGCTTTTATCAATCCTTGAAAGGTATCAGATCATTTTGCCGCACCCTGTATAGATATATACATGTGTCGTTGATTGGGTACCTCGAGGTGGTGTAATGGTTAGCATGCTTGTCTCGCTAGAATAATTACGACTGGGTAGTGAGTTCGATCCTCACTGGGTGTCCCATGTTTCCTGCCTTGTGCTACATCTAAGCTGCACTTGGAAAATAACTCCGTGTGTTGTCGCTTACGCACCACATACAAATACTTGTAGGTGTATGAATATCGTCATTCGGCCATAAGCGTTATCTCCTCATATTTCATTCAATACACCCATTCATAGATCTCCTACGTTATTTATTGATGCTTTATGTGTGGATATAATCTAGAAACGGATATACAGCAATTTTTGTCTTACGTGGGTGGAAAATATATATATATATATATTAGCCGCCATAATATAAGGGACGGGAACAACAAAGACATAAATATGTGTATTACTTAAAAAGTAATGCATGATTAGCAATGAATTTTTTACCGAATAAAGATTAGGGTGTAATGCATAAATATTATACAAAGCTACAAAAATTTACATCATTTTTTTTTTAAATAAAGATTAAATGGAACAAAGAAAATAAGCTACTGGACAAAAGTTAAGGAACGATGTTAATAATTTGCATAAACTTTTAATTTACATTGTTAAAAAAACTCGATGGAGTTCATTTATCATTAGGACTTTATTTTTAAGTAATATGGCAAATTCTACACACAAAACGCTCTCTTTCGAAGCAAAAAAAACATTATCGCTAACTATCAAGAAAAAAGGTCAATTTCAGAAATTTCTAATATTGTTCATAGGTCTAAAAGTGTCGTTCATCTTGTAATTAGCAAGTATAAAACCGATAAAATGTTCGATGCAAAACCAAAAACCGGCAGACCCCCAAAAACATCGCAAAGAGAAGATCGAAGAATTGTTAGAATATCTGCAAAAAAAACGTTTTGAAACTGCTACATCAATTGCCCGTAAATTTAATGAAGAGACAGATAATAAGATCTCAAGGAAAACGGTTGCTCGCAGGTTAAAAAATGCAGGATGGCATGCTCGTATTCCAGCTTCGAAGCCTCTCATTTCAAATCAAAACCAAGGGCACGCCTGGAGTATGCGAGAGATGTAGTTTGGACTGACGCACAATGGGATACAGTTCATTTCAGTGACGAGTCCAAGTTTGCTATATTTGGTTCTGATGGCAAAAGTTACATACGCCGTAGAACAGTTGAAAGACTGTCTTCTCAATGTGTCAAGAAAACCGTTAAGTTTGGTGGTGGCAGTGTGATCTGCGGGAATTGGCCCTATCATCCGCGTACATAGCAATATCAATGCTGAGATTTACAAAAGGCTTCTTCAGCAGCATCTGGTACCAAGATTACACCATAATCTTTCTGAATCTCCTATTTTCATGCAGGACAATGCACCTTGCCACAAGGCCCAGAAGGTTATGGCTTTATTTGAAGAAGAAATCCCCCTAATGAAGTGGCCAGCCCAGAGCCCCAACCTGAATCCAATAGAAAATGTTTGGAAGATAATTGGAGAAAGGGCTCAGAAAAGAAACCCGAAAATCAGGATCACCTATGAGAGTTATTTAAAGACAAACGGGAGGGAATTACTGCTGATTTTTGCAATAAATTTATTAGATCATGTGGTCGACGATGAAGAGAAGTCATTGAAAATAAGGGGATGTTTAGCAAATATTAAATTTTGTTGATATTTTGTTCACAATCAAGTATTAACAAGATCGTTCCTTAACTTTTGTCCCGTAGCTTATTTCCTTTGTTCCATTTAATCTTTATTTAAAAAAAAAAAAAACTATTATGTAAATTTTTGTAACTTTGTATAATATTTATGCATTACACTCTAATCTTTATTTGGTAAAAAATTAATTGCTAATCATGTATTACTTTTTAAGTAATACACATATTTATGTCTTTGTTGTTTCCGTTCTCTCTCTCTCTCTCTCTCTCTCTCTATATATATATATATATATATATATATATATATAATTATGTATTTAAAAATAGGATTCCTTCGCTACATAAGAGTTCTCATGTTTCAAAACAAGAGCCGAAAACTTCAATATAATTATTAGAATTAAATTGAATTAAAGTAAATAAAAATGTTGCTTGATGATGGAACAGAGCTTGCTACTTTAATTATACTTACATTTTAGGCTTACGGCCACATTGGAACACCAGTTTCTGTATGATCACCGAAGTTAAGCAACGTCAAGCATTTTCAGTACCTTGATGGGTCCCGCTTGGGAATAACACGAGCTGTAAGCTTGGATGTGCGGATGGTGTAAATATAATAGCGCTGAATTATTAATCGCAGTGGCGAGTTTCAATTCCCAATATGGTTTCATCGTATTCCCTTACGCGCAAATACTCTTGAAGAAGATATGAGTACAGCTCTTCTCCCCTTAGCTATGGGTTAATTAGTAAGACCTGTATCACTAAACCATTATGATCGTAACAAAGAAAGATTCTTACAATCTAAAACTATTTTCTGGCTTTGAATAACCCGCAAAAGGTTGATAAGCCGTAAAAATGAAACCAGTTGTGTGGGAAAATTGAATCCTTTTTCGCGGCCTTTTTTTTTTTTTTTTTTTTTTTTTTTTTTTAGGTCTTATCATTTTCTTATAAATTTATTCTTGTAAAATTTACAAAACCAGAAACTCAAATTTTGAAACATCATTTTTAAAAGTAAATCATACGTCCCCAATGATTATAAATGATTACAAATTAAAGAAAATTCTCTCTTCAAGCAGAAATATGTGCGGTCTGGTCGTACCGATGTTTTTTTTTTTTTCAACTTACTACCTCAGAGATTCGTTCTCGCAGTATCAGAAATTATCTCCCCCTGCGCGACCTGTTCTACTTACGACTTTGTTTGTAACCACCTTCGCCACGATTCCCTCTCCTGTGACTCTCCCTTCGCAATGCTCCTCGCCTTCCACGCCCGCACACCCACAATCTTTCAATATTACAATCTTTCAACTTCCTCCTTGCATTTAAAGCCTAATCTCTCTACTACACCCACCCACTTCTGCGAGCGAATCCAGCTTGCTGCAGTCGTCTTATCTCGAGCGTTTGCCATCATTCTGCGTGTTGTTTGCGTCTCAGCGTTCCGAAAGAAATTCTCTTCTTCCACTTTAGCTTGTGCGAACGCGTTATAAAAGACAGACAGACCGACTGCCACGAATGACAATATTGACGAACGAAAACTGCCATTTTATAATGAGCTACTTTTTCGCAGCGACAATTTTTCTCTCTCTCTCTCTCTCTTTATATATATATATATATATATATATATATATATATATATATATATATATATATATATATATATATATATATACTTTAAAATCTGTAGATTATTTGAATCCGCTACCTTGGTTTTAACTTTACGGATTCCTCAGGCAATTTTATCAAATGGCCTCTCTTAATTTATAAAAAAAATAATCAATGCTACATTATATATGTTTAAATAAATAAACAAAGACACGATGTTAGGCGTGATAGAAAGGGAGGAGAAGGATTTGAAGAAGGATAGAGAAGGATTTGAAGAAGGATAGAGAAGAAGAAGCAGGGAAGAGAAGAAAAGTAAGGGTACTATAAATGTATCGGTGGTGAGGGGTAATTGAAATATATATATATTTTTTTATCTAGCCTCATATGTGCTTAAGAGAATTTTTTTAATAGGTTAGCCAGGACACATTTCTGGTTCAAAAGGGTCTTTGGATTTTCTTATATGATTACATATATTATTTTATTTATTTTTTGTATTTTTTCAGGATGTGAGTTTTTCGTGAGGTAAAAAAATTTATAGATGAAACGACTAAGCCTAATAAATCTCTCTTTCTCTCCCCACTGTCAACATATATATATATATATATATATAGTTTTATTGTATGCTATATTCAAGTGCTGGATATCAGGGATAGAGCGCATGATGTAAATATAAATGTGTACAATGAGGTCATCATCAAGCGGTGTCTGTCTGTTTTATGTTTAAATATAATCGTCAGGCCCGATGATTGCGATTAACAATTAAGCAGATATTTGCACACAACACACACACGCACACACACACACACACACACATATATATATATGTTCCGTTAAAAACGACTAAGTTACTGCTATTAAGGTTTTTTATTTAATTTTTTGAATACACGCCAACGTACTAGCGAGATGAATTTTCACTTGGAAATAACATAAACAAATACATTGCCCCAGTCGACCCGAACAAGAAAATCAAATTAATTATCTATTAAAAAAAAAAATTAAGCAGCTAACCTTGTCATCCAAAATAACAACACATCTGCAAAATTGAAACTGCAAAGAAGCAACATTATTTACGATTTCAAATAATCCTTAGGGACTTGTGTTCAAACACATCAATAATTACATCGGTTGTGCTACTTCATGTTCATCCAGATGACTTACGTGACAACTATCCGACAATAGCTTTATTAGGACTTATTTAAACACACACAAAACATACCAGACTCCATCCGAAATATACTCGTAGAAAATACAAGCATAATAACCTCATCCACATGCAAAAAAAAAAAAAGATTACAAATTATGAAAGCCCTGATAACAGAAAGAAAATACTCAATAACATTAACTATGTACACGGCCAAAATGCACTGATCGTGTTTGGAAAATAAATTATTCCTATAACTCTAGATAGGTGCATAACACAACCAAAACAAAAAACTAAAAATACAGCCGAAAGCGCTTTGACATGCAGAATATTTGGACAGTTTTTATACACACTTTGTGTCCAGAAAAGAAAGCACTTTACATAGACAAGAAAAATTAAGTAAAAAGATTAATCACAGTACCTTGACAGTCGTCTTTAATAAAACGTGTATAAAAGATGGATTGATGCCTAAATACACAATTATCAAGCATACATATATATATATATATATATATATATATATATATATATATGTATATATATATATATATATATATATATGTGTGTGTGTGTGTGTGTGTGTGTGTGTGTGTATAAAGGAAAAAAGATAGTAGGAAAACTGTATGTAGTTTTAGCCGACGCATTTCGTCCACTGCGTATTTTTCAAGGCAAAAAACGAAATGAATTTATTTGAACAAAGTATCAATAAACAGAAACAAAATGTTGTTAGTTACAAGAAGAATTTTGAATAGCTGATATATATTCATTGGCTCAATTGAAAATTTACCTTATTTGCTATTTTTATGTTTGAAGAGAATATTTTCACATGTGGAAATATTGCTTGGATTGTTGTGTTGACGGATTCAACAGTTTTCTTTTGATTTCTTGATATATTTGTTTGCGTATGTTGGATTGGAAGAATAGTGATTGTGTTTGGAAAGGTGAAATTGGGGAAGAGCCTGGGCGTAGATTAATATTTGGATAATATTCAATGGCGGCATGCTCGAAGATTTTCCTTCCGAGTCAATTATTTTCATTTTTTATAAAAGTAGCATTTTTAAAATCAAAATTGTGGTTGAATTTATTTCTATGTATGACCATTGCCTTTCAAATTGTTATTTATGAGGTACCTTTTGTGTTCTTGATCTTTTTTTTTATTTCTGCATGTTTCTCCAGTGTATTGTGAGGAACAGTTTTGACAATTGATTTTACATATGCCTGTCCCTGGAATATTATTTTTATGGGTGTTTTTAAATCTGATTATATCCATAATCGTTTTAGAAGTAGTTGTGAATATTTGCATGTTGTTTATCCGTGATAGGTTGTTCTGGATAGTAGATGTTACGGAATTGGTCGTTAGTATTATGTATGTTCTTGTATAATTTATTAAAATGGATGATGTTATTTTTTTTGCAGTTGTATATTTTGTATGCTTTTCTTTTTGCGTTGTGGATGAAGTGACATGAATATCGTAGGTTTTTTAATGTGTTTCCTATGTATGTTTTTAAACCGTATTTAATTTTAGAGGAGTGGTTTGAATAGAAGCTGAAAAGGTCGTTTTGTTGGTAGTTATTCTATAAACGTCAAAACTAAGATCCTTATTGTTTTGTATAACATGATATGTAGGAAGTGAAGAGTGTGGTTGGTTTCAGATTCAAAAGTGAAATCTACTGAAGGTTCAACGTTGTTGTTGATTGACAAGATCTGTTAAATTATTATTTTGTGGATATATTAATAGTGAGTCGTCTATGTATTTCTGTCTCTCCGAACCTGAGTTTGGAATTAGAATGTTTATAGTATATGTGTGTGTGTAATATGATATATTTAAGCAACAAGAATTCATTCAAATAGGCTTTGCTAAATTCAATAGACAACTTTTAACTTTTTATAGTATTATAATTTTTCAGTAAGATTGAATACCTCGGGATGAAAATTGTGGATAAACTGTTTGAAATTCATGTCTCTACTGTTTCGTTCAAGTATTTCGTTCATCTGTCATTACCAAGAACTGGGTTTTGCCAGTATTGTAGACAATATTTTGTTGAGTAACTTCCACATTTGGATTCCGGAATAGAAGAAAAGGCAAGTTAACTATGAAGGAGAAAGTTCTGTCTATATTTCTAAGATGAAGTATTATGTACGCTATTTACATTATTCGAACTATTGTCCTCATCTTTGTCGCCATATTTATTACGTTTCGGCCTTTGTACGCTCCAGCCTTCTTATTAACAACAAAAATTACAATATGAACTCTGGTAAAAACACGTATGGTAAGAGTAAAAATTGCAATATGAGCACTGGTAAAAAAAAAATGGTTGCTGAAGACATTAGGTTTATAATACCCAGAAATTTATACACAGATGTCCTCTAGGACACATGGCTCAGTGGATAAAGTTTGTTAGATCCAGTGAAAGGACTCAAAGAGTGTGATTTCAGTACCCGGTTAAGAGTTAAGAACTTGGAGAGGGGAATTAACAGTTCAGATAACTGATAACTGACATCCATTAAAACATGGCACGTAGAACTAGAACAGTCTACCCCAGTGAGCGAAATAAAGGGTTCAGTTCGACATTCCAACCACCTGAAGAAGGCCGCAGCGTACAAAATAAATATAGCGACAAAAATCAGGACAGATAAGAAAATTTTCAATAACCAAAAAAAAAAAATAAAAAGTTTTCAATGACCAAAAAAAAAAATCAAGGCTATAGGTAACCTATCATTACCTTCAGCTTTATTTCTTGACCGGATCTTGATGGATGACAGCTTGGCAATACCAGCTGCTGTAAGCTTGGATGTGTGCATGTGGTGTAATGGCTAACGGCTCGGAATGAGTAATTGAATTCCAGTCGGGTTTGTTATATTAACTTCCACAAATATTCATGGTCAATCATGAATCGGAAAGAAACATGATCTGCCAGGTGTATCACATCCGCCCCCTACCAACACGCATTAGGCCAGAGTGTGGGTGTCCTTTGTTTGAATCTGGAGAAGGCTGACGTCCAACAAAGGACACCCACAGACAAGAACTACCATTTGCAGTTCATCATGAATACCTCGAATAGCATTTTGAGACATTTTCAGTTATTACCGAAGCTGCTTCTTTCATAATATTCTTTAATTCATCGTGTTTCGCTTTTTCTGTTGTAAATCGAATTTTGCTTCCTGCGCACTAAAACATCTAGAGTTGTCTAATGAGTGTTCATGGCTACAAAATTTAGTGGTTTTCGTCTCCCAAAAGATCAATTTTTCTTATTTTCTATCCAAATATTCTAGAGAGAAATATGACCAATATACTATCTGCTGAAAGATCCTTGCAGAAATCCTTCTGGAGAGTTGTGGGCAATGGTCCGACATGTTTAAGTAGTTTTCGTTTAGTAATGCTTCCATCAACGAAGAAAGATCCGTAAACGCTTCCTAATAACGTCCCCATTTAGTCGAGATAAATTTATCAATTGTTTCTGTGGTTGGTTCTCTACTCCCCAAAAAGCATTTTTGTTATTGTTCGCTTTTTTAGATCATTCCCCACCCCCCAATGAATGCGGGAATACCACTAGTAAACAAGGAGTGAATGTGAGAGAAAAGAATGATTAAAGGGTGGATTGAAGAAAGGAAAAAATGGGTAAATTTGCAAATTAAACCCCGGAAACCAATTGTAATGAAAATTTTGATTTTGGTGTCAATTTTCATGCTTATGTCGAAAATAACAATAAAGCTTTGCGGAAATGTACCGTTTAGGAGTTATCGACAATATAATTTCGGCCTTATTCGCGTCTAGTCCTTCCGCCATTACTGGCGTTGTTTAAATACGTTTACCTCTGCGCGGAAGCTTATTTAGTGAACGGCCTTTTTACTGATCTTCCTATATTCTTACTCGTCTCGATTACTGCGCAAAACCAAAAGAAGTCTTTTAAAAACCCTAAATCTAATAACAACAAAGTTTGAACCTTAAAATTGTTTCTCTTATTATTAAGTCCTTTCTTGCATCATTTCTTTAAAAAAAGCATTTTTTTGTTTTATCTTGTAATTTTTATTTATCTTGTAATTTCAATTTTTTTTTTTAGATTGTAATTTTGATTTTTCTTTAAGTTTTTATTTCTTTATTTTAATGATATATTTGGAATAGCGAGGCTTTTCTTGTTGGGTTCCTTTTTAAATTTCGCGTATTCTTTTTAAATTAAAGTCCGCGCATTGCGTGCGGAATAATCAAGACAAGTGAAGCTTCCATGCATGAATTCTGGAAGCAAACGTATGTAAACAAAGTCAGTAATGGCTGCCGGGCTGTAGCCACGAAGCGAATAAGGCAGAACTTATATTGTCGATAACTCCTAAACAGTACATTTCGCAAACTTTTATTGCTATTTTCGAAATAAGCATGCATATGTAAATCAGAATGGAAATTTTTATAATAATTAGTTTCCGGGGATTAATTTACAAATTTACCAAAAGATCAATGGGATTCAAGAAGAAAAAAAGATGGCGATTAACGATACATTTAGATTTTTAAATATTAAAGTTATCAGGGAAGCAAGTAAACGAAAAGAAGTTCCACAGGTAGGAAGTGCGAGAAAAGAAACTGCTGGAGTAGAAATGGCGATTGTATTTAGCTACTTCAGTTGTAAACGAGCGGGACCTAGATGCCAATCTAGTAGCACGATTTGTTAATGTGACACTATTTGGCTTGCTAAAAGGGAAAAACAAAGAAAAAAGAAGAGCGAGAATTAAATTTAGGTGATAAGAAGCCATCACGAAAAGGACACTAAGTGGTGTTATTTTTTCTGACAAAGAAAAGTGGTAAAATTTTTTATTTCCATTGTCGAGAAAGGAAGATACTGGATTTAATCTGATTTATGTTACGGGGCGGGTGGGAATTCCAGGTTGGCCAAATAACCTCAGAGACAGAATTCTAAATAGATAAAAATTAACTGTGTCGCAGAATTACAAAAACAAGTGTCCGCTGACCACCATGAAGGAAAGGTTAAGCCTTGGTCTATATGTAGAAATCGTTGAGAGGAGCATCTGTTTATCGTTAGGCTGGCTATGATAGCGAAATTATTTTATCGGGACGAAAAATTGGCTGTGTTTCGCCAGATGGCTACCCACTTGGTAATTGGCGAAAATCTCGTTGACGAATTCCACATGAAATCCGGCTATGATAGCGAAACTGTTTTATCGGATCAGTGGTTGGCGCCAGGAGTGCAGGTACGTCTGGGTAGCCACCCGCTTGGTGATGGCGAAAAGCTAATTGACGAATTCCAGGTAATCCGGTTAAAAGATAAAGAGTCTAGGGTGTGAGGTCTCCTCGAAGAGAAGAAGGAAAAGGAAAAGGGAAAAAAAAAAAGGATAAAATTTTTTTTTTCTTTGAGCAAGATTTTTTTAAACCGAGGCTAGTCTGGCCACACCCATGCCGCTGAGCGCCCATTGGCTGAATGATAGCAGGAGTATTGGGCAGAGGTAAGCATGTAAAGAAGGAGGGGAGGCCTGTTGCGCCCCCTGAAGGGATAGGTGTGAGATGCCACGGTGAGAGAGAGGGGAAACCCGTTGATACCCTCTGAGGGCATGGTGAGATACAAATATGAGAACAGAAGGAGGTGGAAAGACGAAAGACTTCCAAAAATGGAAAATAATAACATTTTCCTGATCGAAACCAAATAAGTGGATTGTGGGTTGAGAATTATCAAGGAACCTCAAACCCCGACAAGCCCACCCCGGTTTTGGTCGGCGTCCATATAAGCAAAGTCGCAGCGAGCGAAAATCAGTTCGAGTTAAGTTTCAGTTGCAGTTGGGGTTGGAGACAGAGAGGCAAGCAGTTGCAGTGAGCTGAGCGCTCTGAAGACCCGCCTCGCAGAAGCTGACTAAGATTCCAGGCATCACAACCTGAACTTCTTGCCATGAACAATTTATTTTTGAAGAACGACTTAGACTCACACCACCAAAACAAGTTTTACGAATATCGCCTGAAGATACACCAAGAACCAGTTTCTTAAAGAACAAACAAGATGTTAAATCTCGCCTAACAAACACAAAATGCCACGAATCCATATAGCGGGTTGGGAAGAAGACGCAGTCCTGTATTCAGCAACCATATATAAAATATTGTTATCCTTTTTTAACACATTTGAACTTTTCGAGTTATTATTTTCTTTTCTTTTACATATACTTGTGCGATATCACCCTTATTCCGACTGATTGATTTCGTCTGCCTAAGATCAATTCACAACGTGGGTAGGTTAGACTGAAAATCAAAGCAGTTACTTCGGTAACCAGACGTTGGAAGCGAGCTGGGAACGACAAGGCTGATACCGAATCTAACCAGATTCCCATCCGAATCACCAAAAGGTTAGAACGTCACATTTGGTGCCGTGACCAATACCAAGCCAGTTGGTTGTCACAGGACAGGATAGCACGACGGACGCAGCCAGGCAGACGTCACATTTGGCGCAGCGACACCGGGGGGACGTCACATTAAGATAAAGAATCATTCTATTGAATTTTGTTTTTCTTCTCATTTTTATTTCACAATTATGTCGTTTTATTTACACTATTTACATTGTTCGGACTGTTGTCCTCATCTTTGTTGTCATCATCACAATGTTGAGAGGCCTTTGAGTTGGTTGAATCAAGTGACTTGACCCAAAGAGTTGTGAGTTCACCTGAGGTAAACAAAAAACGTAGAGAATTGCTAAAAGGAAATACTTAGCATGACACGTGGAACTAGAACAATCTACCCCGCTGGACCAAATAAAGGTTTCAGTTCAAAATTCCAATCACCTGAAGAAAACCGGAGCATACAACGGCCGAAACGTCGTGACTACGGCAGCAAAGATGGGGACAACAGTCCAAACAATATATATCCTGTAAATAATTACAATACCTCTCAGAAACATAGACAGATAATGTTCAGTTGTATTATGCAAGTTGCTAATTGCATTAGAAAGAAGACGGGGGATTTCCTTATAAAAGAGTACCACACCCTTAAATATTTTGATGATAATTTTTGCTTCATAGTAAACACAGGCCTGAAGCTGCTAGGCATGAGCGAGTAAAAAAAAATAATTCCCCTTTCACTGCTTTCTTCCTCACTGACAAGTATTTGTTAGCACTTCTTCTTCTTCTTCTTCTTCTTCTTCTTCTTCTTCTTCTTCTTCTTCTTCTTCTAACCTAGAAAAGGTTACTGAATGAGGAATAACTAAATCGGACGTTGGAAATGAAACGGTAATCATTATAACATCAACAAAATACAATACTCTCCAGCGGTGTGAGGTAGGTAAATCACTTCTAGTGGTGGACTACTTAGACGGCATATTACGATATTTACCTGCCTCCCCACGAGATAGAATGCGACACAAGGCCAAATTTAATGTGGGATAATCCGAGGCCGGATACGCGGGATCGAATATCTGTCTACCTTTCTGGACGAGACTCTGCCCTTAGGCGTAGAGCCATCCGAGTCTCTCTGCCCAAAATAGACAGTTCGACACGGCAAGAGCTTCCCACGCTGTAAGTTCACGCTGCCAGCTTAGGTAACATACTGCCCCGACATACAATAGTGTTCAACGTATTTATGAGGATTGGGACAAACCCATTAATGTTCATAGGTACGTTATATAATATTCTTCTTCTTTGTACTGCGTCCCATTAGGGCATCGATGTGGCTCTCCGCAACTTCTTATCCCGTGTGACTCTTAGCTGCCTTCCACTACAATTCTTGCCCTCGCGGGGATTAGGTTTTCCAAGTCCTGCTTTCTCTTTATGTGTTCAAAGAAATTCATGTATTTTTTCTGATTCTGAATATGTTGTCATTTTCTATAAGACTTCCTTGTTGCTTACTCGTTCCATCTATGGAATTCTCAGTATCCTTCTGTAGAACCAAATTTCTGCTGCCTATAAGTTTTTTCCTTATTCATGGGGAGATTGTCCAGCATTCGCTATTACATAAGAGGGTCGATATCACACTGCAATCCAACACTCTTAATTCGTTGGTTTTCCGTTTCTTAGAACCTTGCTAATCCTTTGGATTACTTCTACCGCTAGTCCAATGCGATTTAGGTTCTCGTTGCTACCTTTTGCTTTTGCTTAATCTATAAAACATAAATGCACATACGTCACACACACACACATTCTCTCTCTCACTCTCTCTCTCTCTCACTCTCTCTCTCTCTCTCTCTCTCTCTCTCTCTCTCTCTCTGGGGGTGTGTGTGTGTGTGATATCCTTCTAATCATGAATATCGCATTTCTCCATCTGGTGTCCTTGATAAATCCGTACTGTTCTTGTCTCATTTCTGGTTAAATCTTGTATATTTCATGTATTACTTCTGTGATCTTGTCGATGCCGAAACCGTTTAAGACTGAGAATATTTCTGTTACGACCCCATCAGATCCTGATGTTTTGCTCCTGTTTACTTTTCCCAATGATGATCTTACTTCATCTTTTAGTATTTCTGGAACTTCGCTAGTTTTCAGCGCAAGTTTCACTGTCGTATCGCGAAAAACTTGTTTAACATATTCGCACCAGCTTTGGAATATTTTCTTTTCTTTTTTATTATCAAGGATCCTTCCTTTGATTTTATACAGCCTTTTGGTTGGTTTCACCTTTCGTCCTGTTAATTTTTTTATTCTGTTGTGCATATTTGCCTATTTATATTGCTCATTCTCCCATTCCTCTTTAGCCTGTCCATATTTGTTTCATATAGTGTCCGGTATTCTTTGCCATTTCATGGCAATGCTGTCTCTTTTTCATCATCTCTAGAATTTCTATTGTCAACCATTCGCTTTTGTCTTCTCTACTTT
Organism: Acanthosepion lycidas; assembly: GCA_963932145.1. Classification (NCBI taxonomy): domain Eukaryota; kingdom Metazoa; phylum Mollusca; class Cephalopoda; order Sepiida; family Sepiidae; genus Acanthosepion; species Acanthosepion lycidas. The sequence continues at coordinate 79,989,505 of OZ010584.1, read as the reverse complement.
TCTTTACAATGATATCGTTCGCCGACGTCACTAATGTTTCCTTCAGCATGACCCACATTAATTTTGTATTCTCGTTCAGGTCATATTCTTTTGTAACACTGTTGTTGTTGTATGCTTCCTTGCAACTTGGCTCTTTCGGGTGTCTGCCATACTGCAGTTTAGACGTTGCGTTGGTCTTCTTTTTTTCCGTAGTTTTACTCTGACTTGACGAGATGGTTTCTCCCATTATCGGCATTTAGTTATGGCTTGCAATATAGAACTGCGTGTCGGAACAAATTGTGGATATATACGTCCAGAGGCACCTTGGGTTCTCCTGAAACCGGGTGTTGATGATCACTTGATCGTTTGGTGTGCGCAACTGGACCCATATTTCGCCAGGCTCATTTCGGGATACTAATCGGAATTTGCAGATTATTTCGTCATTTATCCTTGACGTTATTAAATGTCATAGCATCTTCCTACTAATAGCAATAAAAACATTCAATTCAGATAACTGTGTATAACAAACTCTTTTCAAATATATATACATATATATATATATATATATATATATATATATATATATATATATATATATATATATATATATGAAATGGACGTCCGACAATTATTTTAAGACATTTTTCATGTTTATACATTCTTTTTATAGACACAAATATTTAGATAAATGCCCTGTTTATAATAAACAGTATTAACGACATTTGCCGACCTGAAATGTTTTGCTGAACATATAAATTAAGGAAAATGAAGATTTTGCTGAAGATACAATTAAAAATAGGAAGATTTTGCGAAACATGTAATTAAGAAACTGCAATATATTTATGGCTCTACAGAAGAATGCTGAGAATACCACAGACAAAATTTTCGGGACGAGGAGGTTTTAAAGTAAACAGGAAAAGAAGCACACTTTTCTTTAGAATTATAAGAGGAATGTTGAAATTTCTAGAACGTATAATAATGAAATTGTGTTCGGAAAACTTTAGCACTCACAGGGCATATTAAGAACAAGAAATCTCTTTTTTCTTTTTTACTATTTTTTCTGATTTTAAATAATCTGCAAAAGGTTGATATGCATTAAGCTTTTGCAGATTATTATCTTTTAGATTATAAGATATTTTTAGATTATAAGATAATATTTTTGTGATGCAAATCTTACTAATTAATTAGGGGAGAAGAGGTGGATTCCTATGTTTACCATATGTATTTACGCGTAAGTGTATATAACGAAGCTAAAGGGAATTGGAACTCTGCTCTTTGATTAACAATTCCGTGACCTTATCCATTACACCACCCGCACATCGAAGCTTACAGCAGCTGATATTCCCCAGCGGTCGCTTAATTTCGGTGATCACAGGGGAACCGGAGTTTCAATGTGATATGTCCGTAAGCCTTGAAGACAAGTGGAGCAGAGGAAAACAGCGGGTAACCTAACTAAAGAACTTGTGAAAATGGATGGCAAAACAGGGAATGGTAGCGGTATTTGAAGAACAAACAATGCTGAGCGCTACAAAAGAAAATGAGTTTGGGGAGAACCTCGGTCGCTCATTTCCTGAAAAGACATGCCACATAAAATAAGAAGCATCAAAGAATTATCATAAGATGGAGGCACGTTGGAGTAATAGATTGCGGCTCGGATTGAGGAATCGGAGAACCGAGTTCGAATTCCAGTTAGATTCATCTTCGAGTTCACTTAAGTGATTATACCCTTGAAAAAGGTATGAATCCATCTCTTCGCCACACAGCTATGAGTAAGTAGGAGGACAGAGCAGAGTCTATAGCCATGACCTAGGAGAAGGAAAACTCTGGATTTAAACCAGAGACACACCACTGCGGATGCAGTACTTATAGGTGGCCCTATGACTCTAGTGAGTCACGGGACTCGTGATTGAGAAGCAACATAAAATGATTGTCTCCATTCACATAAATACAGTAGTAAATACTGTATGTTGGTCTGCAGTTCGAGATCCGTCTCCAACTGTGCTGGCCAAACTCTCTGCCTCCGGGCAGAGAGGATCCTAAGACAAGGCTATGTCGATGGTCAGAGTCTCGTCTCGGGAAACAGGTACCAGACTCCGTTTTATACGGGGTCTGCGGGGAATTTTTGGCCGAGCCTGCGGGCTCGGATACCCCACATTAAATTCGGCCTTGTGCCACATCTGATCGTTTGGGGCGGTTGGTAGATATCCTGCAGTTTGAAATTCATTGTGGAATTCACTTGACTTATCTAACAGTTGACTGTCGAATCTTATATGCGTTGTTCTTGTCCTAAGTATTATCATTTATTACCAACCTTCGTGTGATTATTCTATTCAGTAACCTTCCCTACATTACGAGAATGATAAATGTTCGATTGAACAAAACCGGACATTTTTGTATTTTTTTTTTTTTTTTTTTGTATAGAATTACATGTCAGGAATGGTATTTACCGTTTGTAAATACTTTTTTTAAATTTATTCTATTTTTTAATTTTATTATTACTTTTTCTTTTGATGGGGGTGTCTAGTAAACTAGCTCTCGTTCTGCCAACGATAACGAAAGGAGAATTCGTACTTGAGTATCAATGCTTCGAAATGAGAATACAAAGAACTCCCAACAAAGTCTTCTCTGAAAAAAAATGATTAAGCTGTTTTGACACCGGTTGGCCTGAACTCGCAAGTGGTTTGAGCAAAGCACGGGGGAAATGCTTGATAACGACCGTGAGACCGCCATGAACATAATGATGAAAGTATAAAATAATACTGCCTTCAATGTCGCAGGGCAACCATTCATCCTTCCGTGGACCCAGTACAAGTTGGTTTTAACCTTATACCAGATAATCACCCTCCGTCATCCATCGTTGTTCCACAGTAATAGTATCTGTATCTAACCAACTTTGTACAGCCTTATACGGCTCGGTTTTGAATTCAAACTCTTATACTGGTTGTTAGATACGAACAGAGAATCCAGTCTACACTGTTATTTAACCCATAGTTAGTGGGGGAATAGAAGGGTTTATACATTACCCAAATTTTTATGCGAAAGTGAGTGCAACGAATTCAAACTCGGTTCGCCATTTTTTCGTCCCTTTCTGCTATCCACTAGGCTGCCTACGTGGACACTTCGACGTGGGGTAATGGTTAGCGGGCTTGTCTCGCTTGATCAATTACAGCTAAATAGTGAGTTTAATCCTCACTGGTTTCCCCATAATGTTGGCCTTGTGCCAAATCTAAGCTAGGCTTAAAAAATCAACAGCCATCACACTGACTTTACATCCTTAATCAAGTATCACCAATGCTAACATTTTTTAATCGAATTCATCCCATGGAAGGCAGTAAAGCCACTAAGACACGAGGGATAATTGCCTGTGGAAGAATTAGACACACAGACATTACTAGGGTGCAAGGACAAAAGAAGGGTAATCAGTAGGACAGTAGATAGCGATCGCATTTAAATTCTTGAAGATTAAAGTTGTCTGGAAAGCATGTTGCTGCAAGGAAATCCCTGGAGCGAGAAAAGAAAATAAGTTAATGAGATCTCTACAGCAGACTACCACTACGCTTAAATTCAAAAAGTTTAGATACCAAAGCGAATAGCTCATCTGAACAATTGACATGCAAGTATTTTTTTAGAAAAGGCACAGGTTGGCAACCTTACGACGGTGGGTAAGGGACTGACTGAAGCCGAGATGCCAGATCAAGGCCAATAACGTTGCTTATTCTTCGTTGGATTTTATCAAGTAGTTCTAGGTAAATCGGAGGAGCACTGGACTATATATGGCAGAAATATTCTAAGCCTGGACGAATGACTTATACATATGTATGATATATTCTGGAGAGAAAAACAGTGAACCAATTTTCTAAGTAGCTGACCTAGCAATGGGTTCAATATAGCATTTCCACTTCGGCCGAGAATGTTAGCCCGAGAAGGCGCAACAAGTCACTCTCCTAGAACTTAGAATCAGCCATGCTGGTGGAACGCAGAGAGGTATCTCCCAGATGATTAATAGAGGGCAATTTAGTTTTAGAGGCGTTAAAATTAACAAGCCATAGTTTGACCCAGTTAACAACAGACTAAAGGTTGTTTTGGACATAATCTGAGCTTATCGAACTGATCAGATTTAGATGTAAATGGCTGTGTCATCAGCATAGGCTAAAAATATGGAAAGAAGAAGAAGAGTATGCTCTTAGGTGAGACAGCATGTTCATATACAAATGAAAAGGCTTAATGTAAACATGAATGGATATCAGAAACAAAACGACAGTATCTTCTGAGAAAGTGAACCTAAAAAGAAAAAAAATGAATTACCGTAATTCCCTATGTATAATACGCCTTCATCCATAATACACCTATAATTGTGCTGTAAGTGGGGGAAAGTTTGGGAAAATACGCACCCCATGTTTGGTAATCAAACCCTACAAATTGTATTTCTCCAATTTCATAACGGCCAGCGTTTCCTACTCTTGTTTAAAAGAATGGTTTTAAACATAGAATAATATCATTATAATTTAGTTTTATGATAATTCTTATTTTATTTTACAGCAATTAGTAAAAACAATTGTAGCTGTGCATAATACGCACCCCTGATTTTGCTAATTATTTTAGAAAAAATGCGTATTATACATGAGTAATTAACTTTCAAAAATGTTTTAACGAAATCCTTTAATTAAATAAATATGTGCCCTTTACATTCCCCTCTACCATGTCTCAGAGTTTGAGCAGTGTTTGAGCAGTTGTCTATATAACTATCTTTCACATGCTTATTGTTACCGCGCTTACCAAAAGCGAATGCAGATCTGTGCCACGCGAGTCTGCATCCAGATAGTAACAGGCCAATCCTGCAACTAGATCACTTTTATGTCGCGTATAACGAAACGAAAGTGAATGTCGAAATCATAAAACGAAGCAAGTAACTGACTGGTTTGTTTGAAGATTTTACATCCAGCTCGACAGTCGTTTACTCGGTCACATTTGCAGCATGAAGAATGGCGTTGCCTTGTGGCAAAATCACCGGTCGTTTTCCTTGCCCACTCCCTTTTTTTTTCTATATGTGTAGTTCTGCATTCAAACGGGCCACTGTTGAATCATCTGTATGCCCAGTTTCCAGCAAATCGTAATAAAGAATACATTTTGAATGCCACCAAATATAAAAAATTTCACCCACGCCACGGGTTAGGTCGATGATTGACCAGTGTTTTTAAACAGTGAAATTACAAAAAAAAAAAAAGAAATTTAAAAATAAAGCATTTCTACCCAAGCACAGACGTCCATTACGTATAAAGTTTATAGTAATAACATGTCGAAGTAAAAAAGTCTCCATATATATATATATATATATATATATATATATATATATATATATAGTCATCCAAATACTAGGATGTTTCGCTATATCACAACTCATTAGTATGGCTAGACATCCGATTAGCATCATAGCATCAGTCAGAGATCCTACCCCTAAGCTATTGGCGCACGGCAGAAAAAGGGAAATTTTAACGTAATATATATATATATATATATATATATATATATTAAGCGTTTCACCCCAAGCAAGGCGAGAAGCCACTAGGAAGCAAGGGGTTACAGAAAATTTGGAGCAAGAGCAGATAGGAGTGATAGAGGAAAGGATGAGGAGAAGGATAGTGGATAGATCAAGGCAACTGGAGATGTCGATTGACATTGTATTTGAATAGTTGGAGATTATAGCTCTCAGGGAAACTGAAATAGGGAAGGGAGTTCAACAGGCGAGAGGTGCGAGACATGAAGCTATTGGAGTAGAAGAGACGGCTACATTTAGTAGTTTCGACAGTGAAAGGATGAGAGCTGAATGCCAGCCTCGTAGGGCGCTTGAACTCATGAAGTCTGGGAACCAGCGAATGCAGCTCCTCGGAGCAATTGCCATGAAAGTATTTGTAAAACAGACAGAGAGAGACGACGGCGCGTTTGTGAGAAAGTGTCCGTAGACGAGATGACAGAGCAGGGCCAATTATATTGCATATTCGCATCTGGAGCCTATCAAGAACCCCGAGGCAAACAGAAGGGGCTCCAGACCATATATGGTAGCAATACTCCATGCAAGGACGGATTGTTGATTTGTAGATCTGGAGGATCGATTCCGGGGAAAAAAAATTCCTGGCGCGGCACAGGGAGCCAACTTTCCTTATATATATATATATATATATATATATATATATATATATATATATATATATATATATATCGGTGTATACAAACACCTGCAGCTAGAGCTGTCAATAAATTAATGAAGCGCGGTGCGTTAATAGTGGCGACGGTTACTGTTTTATAAATTAACCTTTTCTATATAGTGCTCGATCAAATAACGAGAACCTAATCTACACACAACCTTGTTTCGCTGTATTGTAGCTCATGGCTAGATATCCGATTGCTTCAAGCTGGAATCGAAATGAAGAGCGATACACACACACACACACACACACACATATATATATATATATATATATATATATATATATATATATATATATATATATCAGAAATATAAGTGAAATCAGAGAAAACAACAACAAAATATTGATATTAAAGTTAAGTTATCTTTTCATTTAATTTCGTATATATATATATATATATATATATATATATAGATAGATAGATAGATAGATAGATAGATAGATAGATAGATAGATAGTGTGCGACAGAAATACTTCCCACATAATAGTAAGACATTAGCGGCAATTGTCTTCATGGCTTACAATTATGTGGCAAATATTTACACCGCATCCTGCATATATATATATATATATATATATATATATATATATATATATATATATATATATATATTACACCACCGCGCATCTGTAGATAGATAGATAGATAGATAGATAGATAGATAGATAGATAGATAGATAGATAAACTTTTTCAGATTAATGATTAAAATTATTTTGAGCGACTGACCCCCGTATCTCTTAGACTGTAGAATTCTGCTTCAGACCTCTTAGAACGTCGTTACAGAATGATAAAGAACTGCGCCAAATAACAGAAACTACATCATTTGAAGGCATTCAAAAACAGTTGCAGCTAAAATGGATAGCACGTGTAACGCAAAGTGAAAATAATGACATAATCAAATTGTTGACGATCCACAATACTTCGAACAAAAGGTAAGGACGCCCCCCCATCAATACTGGAAAGAGCAATAAGAATGTATTTACGAAACCTATTTTCCTGGAAATCATAGCAATATTTTATAAATAACAAACAACAGTACCTCTCATCGGTCAATGAATTCCGAATGTTTCCTTATAAAGAATTGGTTAATATTACCATTAACCTGCATTATAGGAACAATAAGAATACGTTTTTTTTCTTCTACGATAATATTTGTTTATCTGAATTTTAGGATATAACGATATAAACATAAATAGCTGAAAAAATATATTTAAATTGTTAATATTATCATTACCATGCTATATAGGAACATAGAAATGGTTAATATTACCATTACCATGCTATATAGGAACATAGAAATGGTTAATATTACCATTGCCATGCAATATAGAAACAAGGGTACGGTTAATATTACTATGTAATATAAAGAAATGCTTAAAAATTACCATGAGCAAGCAATACAGGAACAAAGAAAGGGTTAAAACTACAATTACAATTACATACAGGAAGAAACAAATGGTTAAATTACCATTCAATATACGAACAAAGGGGTTAAAATTACCATTCAATAGTTCAATATAGGAACAAAAATACGGTTAAATTATCATTCAATATAGGAACGAAATATGAGTTAAAATTATCATTAGCATTCAATATAGGAGCAAGGAATCGGTTAGAAATACCATTGACATGCAATATAGAAAAAAGAAACGGTTAGAATTACCATTACCATGCTATATAGGAACAAAGAATCTTTTAAAATTATCATTGTCATGCACTATAGAAACAAAGAATTGGTTAAAATTACCCTTATCATGCTATATAGGAAGAAAGGAGTGGTTAAATTACCCTTACCATCCTATATAGGAAAAAGGAAGTGGTTAAAATTACCATTACTATCCTATCTAGGAACTATAGGAATGCGTTTTTCTTTCTTCTTCGCTAATATTTATTTATTTGAATTTTGTCCTGTAAACATATAAGCATAAATATCCGATAAAAGTATATCTAAATACACAGGGGACTCATTTATAATTGGACAAATTTCATTCCTAAAACTAAACGCTTTTTTTTTATGCCCTGACCCCCTTCAGGACTTAAGCGATCGTGTCACTCAAGAGATTTATTTTCTTTGTTATTTGTGAATTACTATGACTTTTTGGCAAAGATAATTGAGTGGGTTGTCGTTGTCTTCTCGCAGCTTTGAATTTAGAGTAGCCCTTCTAGCACAATTGCCGCAGAGAATACTATTGCATAAAATATGTCTATATACAAAGTAGATTTATTCGTATCGGTAAAAACCCTCGCTAGTAAATAGAGAAGCATTTTTATAACAGCGATAAGAATTCTACATTTAGCTGAGAAAACGCTAAAATTATCGTTTTCGTTATTGGCACTGGTTCTTGAAATACAGGATAGATTCGTTTCTACTCGTAAATGTAACAGGATGCATAAATTGTTTTGGTTTAGCCGTGATGTTCTGAAAATAATAAAATATTTTAACTAATATCTATGCCCGAGACAAGCTTTTGAGCGTTTAATCTCCGTAACAAGTGGAGTATGTTCTTTTCGTCTGATCATTCCAGATGGTTTGCGAAAACTATCGTTCTAAGAAAAATTGATCTGTAGTGATCACAATATTAACTGAGATTATCTTACTAGACACCAATTATATATTTTGCACTCAGTGTCACACCAGAGTATCAGTGAAATCAGATGCATCAGCTGGTTGGCCTGTAGAATACAGATTTGCAGACGTATTCCAACTGGATGGTCCAAACGTATATAAGCATTCCACTCGAGAGAGAAAAGATCGAGAGTGTTTTACATCCACGCGGGAATATCTACGTTCGAAGAAGGATCACAAATCCACACACCCTCACGCCGATATTAATTGACGATGTCCCGTGGTGAATAAACAATAATTTTACGTGTGGTAGATTTAATATAGACAAAAATGAAATTACGCACAAAGGAAATACTCAGTGCTACATAAACTCAGCAGTAGTGACTTGTGTTACTCTTTTACTGGCCACCGATATGAGGTGCACCGTTTGAACATCAGAAAAGGGGAGAACTCCCTGGCAACAGCTTGTGAGACTAGCTTCCAAAGACTTATTCTACGACAAGCATTAAAGCAAATTCTTACTTTTATAAGTTCGGTAACCATCGCTTCGCTGACGTTATGATGATCAAATTTCAATACAAGTGGCTTGTCCATTTACGATACTGTATTTATTAAATTTAAATACAGGAGCCATAAAAATGACTTCACATGACTGCATGTTTCGCCTTATACTCTTTTCAGGTTTCCCAGGATTTATCCAACGAAAAGCGTAATTGGGCCTCACGGCAGAGATACCCATTAAAATTTCACGTAAATTGTTTGGTTTGCTTTGTTTTGTTTTACAGCGTATCAACCTCAATGGGTTATTTAATGCTGACAAGATTTTCATTGCTGGTAATATTTTAAAAAAATGTAATGCAGGTATATCTTTTTTTAAAAATGTATTGCTGGTAATATTTTTACAGAAATATATTGCTGGTAATATTTTTACAGAAATATATTGCTGGTAATAAAACCTATTTTTATACTATCATAGTGTTTTGACTCAAGTTTGGGGGTTAACTATTTGCCCATAGTTGGGACACTAACAGGTGCTACCACCCCGGGTCAGGATGGAATTGGGATCACCAACAATTCAGTGTTGGTTCCACACTCCTCAAAACCTACAGATCAGAGGCCTTGCTGCTGAATGTAGTTTAAAGGACGGCTCATTGGAGAGAGAGGGGGGTCTCACACTGCAAAGATGCAGTTGGCTTACTCTGAAGCCCCAACCGACAGGGCATATTCAAATTGTGCATTGATGCTTGAAATTCAACCTACACCTCAAGCGGAACTCGTACATAAGATACATCACTAAAGATGCGGGGAAAGTTGTCAGCTCCACGTACTGCTTCGGTAATTACCTGACTTCCTCTGCTATCATCTACTTTTTCAAGGGCCAGATCAGGCAAAAAAAACAAAATGGGTATTGTTGCCATATATGCGGAGGAACTGCTCAGTCTTCATTTTCCAATTTCAATAGAGTTCGACCGTCCTGGGTATGACGACAAACTACATCTGCATCCTGGGTAAGAGGATAAACTACGTCCAACAACAAGGCCTCTGATCAGGAGGTTTTGAGGTGCGTGGAACCGTCTCTTAATTGCTGCTGTTCCCAGGTCCAACCTGATGTTGGGTGGTATCAACTGTTAGAGTCCCAGCTATGGACAAATAGTTAACCCCCATACTGGAGTCAAAACACTATGAAAGTGTAAAAATAGGTATTAATATCAAAAATACTTTGTAAAAAAAATTATTACCAGCAATACATGATTAGGAAAAAAAAATTTACCAGCAATACTTTTTTAAAACAAAAATATTATCAGAAATAGATTTTTTTAAAGGAAAAATATTACTAGCAATACATGTTTGGAAAAGAAATATATTGCCAGCAATAAAAAGTTAACAGCAATAAAAACACATGGCACAGTGGATAAAGGCGTTAGTTAGATTCAGTGACAGGACCCAAATAGTGTGAGTTCAATACCTAGTCAAGGCGGTGGAGACCTTGGAGAGGGGAATTAATAGGAGATAACTGATAATTGACATCCATTAGACATGCCATGTGGAACTAAAACAGACTACCCCGACGAGCGAAATAAAGGGTTCAGTTCGACATTCCAACCACCTGAAGAACGCCGGGGCGTACAACGGCCGAAACGTTGTGATAAATATGGTAACAAAGATGAGGACAATAGTCCGAATAATGTAAATAATGTACATAATACCTCCTCTCAGAAATATAGACAGATAATAAAAATCTTGTCGACATTAAATAACTCATTGAGGTTGATATACCGTAAAACAAACCAAACCAAACCAATAGAGTTCCAAGGCGTCTCCTCCTCTTTGTGTGTGTAGTTATTTTCAACCCTACAAGCCGTTTCATATAAAATTTGAAAAGCTTTAAAAATAAATCTATTTATATAAGTATAAGATTTTATTTGATTTTTTTAAATCAATATAATCTAAATTTGGAGACGAGAAACTACATAAATTTGGAGACAAGAAAAAAATTTAACCGTAAAAAATAGATAATTATAATTATCTATTTTTTTACGGCTCAGTTTTTTTTTTTTTTTTTTTCTTGGGTCTAGATTTATGATTTTATTGCCAAGCACCGGGTAAGAGTTGTCCAGACTGAGTGGGAAAGAGTGTATTATTCCAATGTCTAATTTTAAATGGCATAAACACGTATTAGTTACTCAGAACACAAGACATACGTATATGTATTGCATAACGGCAAGCGTAGTTTGATGGACAAAAAATTAGGCAGTATTTTATAATAGAGATTAGCTTTGTCGAAATCTTACCGAGAATCGAGACAGCTAGCAATGACTTGAGGGACTGTTTTCATTTTCTTTTAATATCTGTCAAAATTTCTGAGATGAATTTTCATACCTCATCTCATCCAACTTTAAATGATTGACTTGAATTGTGATTCAGATTTGAAGAACAAATTTATCTCGGTGGGCTTGGACACATTCTATAAGTATCTCCTCCCAAAGTACCCCAAATTTACAGCCCCTGCTTCGAAGGTTTTGTACATGTTCGGAATTAACTATATTTGTGAACAAGTTTTCTCTGTAATAAGCATCAATAAAACAAAGCTGCGCTCCAGGCTCACAAATAAGCATCTAAATGGCGTCCTGAAATTGGCTGCTACTCAGGATATTGATGTATTAGGTTGGTGCAAAAATAATGACGTAATAATGTCGTTTTTTGACGTTATTACGTCATTATTTTTGCACCAACCTAATACTTGTAAAGGAAAAAAGATGGCAAGTTTCGGTAGCATAATGAAAATAGATGTTAAAGAATGATGAAAGTGTTTTAAAATGTTTCTCTTCTTAATTTATAAATTGTATACATTTACAAGACAGTATGATAACTTGGTCTTCTTTAACAGTCCCTACTTTCATTTCATCAATGTTTTGCAAAAAACAAAATAATTTAAACTCGAACATTTTCAGAATACATTTTTTTAAAACTAAAACAAAATGACAATTTTGAAATAGCTATTTATAGGTTCTTATGCCACGATTTTACAGTCCTAATTGGTTTGTTAGTTAGCCCGTGAACTAAAACTGAGTTTGACAACCATTTCGAAAAGTTATCTTCATCTTTGTTGTCATATTCACGACGTCTATGCCGTTGTACGCTCCGGCCTTCTTCAGGTGATTGGAATTTCCAACCGAACCATTTATTTCGTCCACCGAGGTAGATTATTCTACTTCCACATGTCATGCCTCTTCTAGGTATCACAGTTTAACTTATTTCCATTTAGTAATTCAGCTAGTTTTTGCTCACCTCTGCTGTGGCCAGGGATTGAACTCACAACTCTAAGGGTCAATTCATTGGATTACTTCGACCAAAAGCTTTTATTCATTGGAGCACGTGTCCAATCACCTGCAGAAAACCGGAGCGTAGAACGGCCGAAACGTCGTGAATATGACAACAAAAATGAATCGAAACATTATAAATAATGCAAATGATTTTCTTTTATTCAAAAGTCATGTGTCTTTTCATGATTTTAACGATCATGGCTCTCCAAAGATGCCTTTCCTTTGTTACCTCTGACTTACCATAATTTCTTGGGGTGATTTGCCGGCGCCTTCTCCACAGTTTTAAATTTGAATCTATCTTTATCCTTGACTACCCAAGGCTAGAGATCGCGTTCTATCTGGTTATTTAATCTATATCGGAGGGAAGACAATATGGATTCAAACCTCTCTCAATGGTATTAACACGAACACATGCCGAAGCGGCTTCTGATAGCCTAATATGTTGAATCTGTTTTTCCTACGTATAACTGTCAATAGCTGTGTGTAAATTTTATTAATCAGTCGAGATTAATGAAAATATAAGACGCTGGTGCAAACAGACCAAAAATGCTAAAGCTGTGGCGGTTTTGCTTGCATAAAACATCGACATATGCGAATCGTATATCTTGAAGTAACAGAAATATGGTTTCACAGAAGGATGCTGAGGATACGATAGGCCGAACATGCGAGCAATGACGAAGCTTTGTAGAAAAAGGAAACAGAAATGAAATCAATACAACATCAGGAAAAGACTGTAGAGATTTCTGGGGCATATAATGAGGAAAGAGGGCTTAGAAAATCTGATACTCACGGGACAGATAAAGGGTAAGAGAGACAGAGGAAAACAACTCATAACCTACTTAGTGAGCTTGAAAACGTTTATTAAGAGCTAGAAGTGACAGGAAGTTGTGGAGAGCCATGATCGCTTACGTCATGAGGGGACTCGGTACATAAAGAAGAGATATGATAAATTCTGTATCATTCAGTATTGTAAGTAAAAGAAACATAGACGAATGAAATAATTAATTTATATTCCTGATGTTTTAATTTACTTATAAAATTTAATCATTTTTTTTCTTTTTTCTTTTTTTTTTTTCTTCTCGATCACTTTTTTTCACTGAGGTTAATATGAACGTTGTGTAGCAGTGTCTTCTCATATAGTGGAACCGGCGATCTGAGTTCAAATTTCGACCAGGGCCGAGGCATACATTTTTTTTCCGAAATGCCCTAAAGAAAGACAGGAATCCATCTATTCTCCTCTAACTATGATCAGGGTAGACTGAGCTATTTACCCTTGCTTGGCAACCAACCACTCTAGAAGGATTACTCTGATGTTGGAACCAGTCCACTATCTTTCCCAAGAAGTTATGAAAAGATGTCTATGGTGAGCCTTGATTACCTATATCTAGAATCGATACGGCTTTTTTTGTTTACAATGATGTTCACCCTGAAGGTTCGAAAGCCACTCGAGGTAGAGAGTTACAGAATAAGAGGTACAGTTTATGTGAACATGTGGGGAAGATAACGATTAATTCTAGATTTGAACAGGTTCAGATTGTAATGATAAAGCGTACACTATTACTAGCCTTGTTTGGTAAGCAGTCTATGAGAAGCGCTACTGTGAATTCAAACCGGTTGGACGTAGGGATAGAAAAGTCCCCCTCCTTAAAATTCACTTACTTCTGAAACCACAGCAGCACCTAGCGTGGTGAGGATGTGGCTGTATATTCCACAGGGATTCTACAGGATCATGAAAGAAAGATAGGTGCCAAGATAGCTGCATACGCACAAAGTTCCGATGCGAGTTTTCAAGAAAGAAACAGAATGTGAGAGATCTTTTCGTAAAAAGAAAAAATGCATGGATATCAAAAGTCGAGACAAATGTTTAATACACGTAAAGTCTGCCACAAGGCCTCGATATAATTGATGATTGTGAGTAAAAGAAAAAAAAATTTTTTTGAAAAAAAAAAGAGGGCACATTGCACAAAGAGATTGGAGAGGAAGATGAAAATGTAGCAGCAATGAAAAGAAAACACTGAAAAGAAGAGCTAAAGAAATGTGAAGACTGAAAACGCCGGTTCGTAACGGCGTCAATGCTGTTAAAAGCGTCGGTCGGTCGGTCGGTCGGTCGGGCGGGCGAGCAACTCTCAGAGGGTAATGCAGCAGCGTGCAACACAGCCGCTACAACAGAGGCGCGTCGTTTTCACTTCTCCGGCGTAGAGGAGAGCGAAATTTAAAAGCGGGTCCGCTATTAAACAAGACTGGCGAAAGAAAGTGACGAAGAGAGGGAGAAGTGCCAAAACTCCGACGGAAGTAAGGGGGGGTGTCGAAAGAAAAAGAGAAAGAAAAAAAAAAAGAGACAAATAACGGAAGAGAAAAGAGAGGCCATACAACTAAATAAATAAAGGAAGTGAGGGGTACAAAGAAAGAAAGAAAGAAAGAAAGAAAGAAAGAAAGAAAGAAAGAAAGAAAGAAAGAAAGAAAGAAAGAACCGCCCAACATGTCAAGTATGGATTGTGTCTGGGGATGAATTGGAATTGGTCAAATTACTACCAGGAACTTCATTTTGAAATTGGTCTAAAACAATATCAGGCAGGTCTGTCATTTGGAGTAGCATACATTTGAAACAAAATACGATTTCAAAATATCACATACAGGGAATAAGTTATTAAGAACGCAGGGAAAAGAATTCGAAGAACCAGAGATTGGTCGCCGACTCACAAAACCAAAACTAACTGGAAATATGTAAAAGGGATTTTTTACTGTTTACAAAAGAAAGAAGCAACCAAAAGATCGAACGCCGCGCGAAAAGAAAATATTACCACGACTTTTTTTCTGTCCTTTCACAGCCACAAATACTACCTCCAGTAGTAAGAGCAATAAATCCCAGAGGATCAATATATATATATATATATATATATATATATATATATATATATATATGTATGTATGTATGTATTTCAGGTGCATCCCCCTACTTTCATTCTAGAAAACGCGCTCATTTCATGCCAAATGCATATACATTTCACCATATACATTCAGATAC
>OZ010584.1:79961403-79966403 GCA_963932145.1 Acanthosepion lycidas | reverse complement strand
ATAGATAGATAGATAGATAGATAGATAGATAGATAGATAGATAGATAGATAGATGTAAATGCAAGTATGCCTATACCTCTTCCGACCATTTTAGGAAAAATAATTTTAATTAACCTTCGTTACTTCACTGGCTTACCAACTTTTTCTTTCAGTTTTTTCTGAATGTTAATAGCTATTTGTTTATTTATTACTTCTAACCTGAAATTGCTGCACCCACCAGATTTGCTTTTCCACCCACAATAAAGAGGTGGGCGTGAAATATATACGAATCCGAAGCATGTGTTTACCTTCATCTTGTTCTTGATGTCAACAATCGCCTTCTGAGTCAAGATCGCCCGAAATGTGGAAATTTCGCTCAGGGGCTCCAATGTTCCACAACGAAATACGCACAAAGTACATAAAATAAATCCATTCATATAAAAAGGCTAGAAATTAGTTCTCTGTTTTACTATACACAAATCAACAGGACTACATCGATAGATGCGTGAATAAATTCGTTCTTTTTTTTACGCATTTATTCACATCCATAATTCTATATGTATATCTTTTTATACCTACATATATCGACTAATACACACACACATATATTTACTACACACACACATATATGCATACACACACAAACATACACACATATGTATATAGGGTGCGATGGGTAAATTGTCACCATTTTATATTTTTATTTTTGCGCATGCGCGTAGTTTGGTTTTGATTTTATCGACTGTACGATATAGTAGGGTCACTTGGTCAATCTTTGTAAGAAAATGAGCACCCATGATGCAATTAACTCCGCCAGAAATTTGGTAACTGCATGCTGTACTGCTTGGCATTCGTGCCAGAAGCTCCAATACGGATATTTCAGAGTGTTTGGGTGTCAATCCGAGGACAGTGCAGAGGATTCGGAAAGAGTTGGATGAGTATAATACTGATTACGAATGTACGGCAGCTCAGAAAACTCACTCTGATCTTTCGAATTTGTTAGTGAGGGTCTCAGACTCAACACTGAGACCTACATCAAGCGACCTTCAGGAGGTAATGCTGCCTTGGGTCAAGAGGGTGGCTGCTGGAAAACAGGACTCTGCACCATGCAAAACAAGCAGGAGAACCCAATTATAGTTGTCAGACAACTTCTGCGACTACATCACCAACTTACGTCTAGTCACCTAACTCCCCAGACTGCAATCCCCTTAATTATTATGAGTAATGTGCAGTTGAGCGAGAGACTAACAAAACTCCTTGTAATACCAAAGATGAACTAAAGCAAGGATTATGGCAGGCAGCATTCAACAACTTAAACAATGAGATCGTCCAGAAGAGTTGCAGGAGATTCTGAAGTCTTCTGGAGGCCATGGCTGAAGCTAGTGGTGATTTTAACGAATAAATTTACTATTAGTTATTTCAAGATATATTTGTGTAATTTTGATAAATATATATGTTAAAATGCTACGTCAGTGCTATTTTCATTGCGTAATTTTGTTAACAATTTATTAATCGTACCCACTATATGGCTGATACCACAGTACTTATCCATAGTTTTAAACAGACAAAACCGCATATTTTTCCACAAGAGGTGAGTTTTCTTTTCGGCCAATACATCACCATAATTACGCGTTTCTCCTTAAAGTTTTACTCGTCGACAAAAATTCTACTGCTGAGGTCTTAGACGAAAAAATATTTACCTTTCTGGGAAGAAATATGCGTTTTGTCTTTTTAAATATTTTTGTAGTCATTTTATAAAATTTTTATGTTATAATTTTCTAATAAATGATTATATATATATATATATATATATATATATATATATATATTATAAATTAATTTAAAATATTTTTTCGCTACACAGTTCTAACCATGTTTCAAAAATGGAAGCTAAAAGCTCCGAATTTAATTTTGTAATTAAATCAAAGATATTAGTTCCATTTCATCCTCAAGCGAATTTTGAAGTAACTTTTAAAATTACTGGGTTTTAAAGACACAGCAAAAATCATAATTCATGTTTCCAAGGATACAGAGAAATCCAATTCAACCAGACAAGATTTTTCGTGGGTGTTTAAGTTAGAATACGTTTTATTTAACTATGATTTGAAAAATATTTTCACTTTTAATCTTTAATATACTATATTTCTTTTAAGAACAAGTAAATGTATTAGAATCCCTTACTGTATGTAGAATTATTTTTACATCAAGTATAAGTATGTATATTATTAGGTAACTGTTTTTTTCTTTAAATTATATTTAAATATTATTTAAGTAAAATTTATGACAATGACGGCAAAAATAGCTAATTAATTTCACTTTTATTTTTTATATAAACCTAGCATGAAACAGCCTGTCGTCTCTGAGTGTTAACTTCAATGTCCACTTTTATATTTATATTTACACACGCTGTATCTCTGATATTGAGCACTTTATCCCATAAATATAGCACACTTTAAAACTATATTTCTTCATATATATATATATATATATATATATATATATATATGACATCCCTCTCTTGTTTTAAACAGTGGAACAGACATGAATGTCTACTGAAACACGTCTTCATTTTTTATGGCTCTTCTGTACCTGGGCGATTACGACTCTCCAGAAATTACTCTTCCTTGTAGACCTTAACAATATTTTTTTCTTTTACTAAAGTACCCACTTTCTAATCTTATATCTATTACACAAGATTTTCCCATATGTTTATGCTGGTTTCTCTATTTCCTCTGAGTGTCAAATTTGCTAAGCTCTCTTTCCTCATAACTGCAGTGCATATGCACCTACATCCATGTAAGATACATGACCCCCAAATTTTCACTCTCCCTTTCGGATTCTAAGTATGAGTTTTCATTTTTGTACCTATTTTCCTTAAAATTTCCTCGAGATGAATTGGTCGATGTCTTTCTGTTATGCTTATCTCCCTTTTGTAAGTTAATTAAAGCCAGATAATATTTTACATTGAAGAATTTGGGGGAGATAATAACGATTTTAAAGTCCTATTAATTCAGCTATAGTTGGAGAGAGAAGAGGTAGATTCAATCAAAGTGTAGTTGCCCGTAAGTGAATATAACAAACCCTACTGGAATTCGAACACTGCTCCCTGATTTCAAATTCAGAGCCGTTAACCGTTACACCACCCACACATCAAAGCTGACAGCAGCTGGTATTCCCTTGCCCCATCTAGGTATTGATCAAGCTCGACGTTCTTTAACTTCCGTCATCGTACATGATATGGCCGTAAACCTGATATATATATATATATATATATATATATAATTTTGTTATTGACTTTATATATATATATATATATATATATATATATATATATATATATATAAAGTCAATAACAAAATTATTCGTACAACCATCAATTTTTAATATTTTTATCTATTTTTCAGAAATTCAATTTTCAGAACAATAGTTTAAATACAACAAATTTGACAGGCAAATTATGAAAAATAGGAAATGACGAAATTATTCGTACAGTATGTAAAATAGAAAAAGTGAACAATTTTCACAATATTAATAATCAAAAGCATGGCCTCTCATCTTTATAACTTGCTGCAATCGTTTTCTGAAGTTTTTACTGAGATTTGAACAAGTCTTTTCTGGGATTTTATTCCATTCTTCAATGGTTACACGTTCTAATTCCTGAAGTTTTTTTGGTAACCGACGATTTATTCAAACTTTTAATTTTGCCACAGATTTTCAATAGGATTCAAGTCAGGACTCGTTGAAGGCCAGGGCAAATCTGCAATTTTCTTTTTTTTTTAAGCCACCCTGTCATTGGTTTAGACATATATTTGGAATCATTATGTTGCTGGGAAGTAAATCACCGATCTAGATGAAGATTTTACGCTGATAGTTGTAGATTTTCATCCAGTATTTTGATATAGTCTACATATTTCATTATTACTCTTACTGCAATTAATTACCCAGTCCCCCTTGAGCTAAAATAACCCCATCGAGCCGCCTCCATGTTTTAATGTTGTCACTGGCTCATCTTTCTTGAGCTAAAACTTCGGTACATCAAAATGGTCCAAAATGGTCAGTTCTTTTTTTTCATCACTCCGTGGTAATTGTTCCCAAAAGCAATCTTCTTTGTCTAAGAACATTTTGGCAAAATTAAACCGAGCAACAATTTTTCATGGTTCGTGAAGAGGGGTTCGTCATCGTCGGTTTCCAAACAACCCATTTCTATTTAAACAACGTTGTATTGAGCAAGTACTTACGCTAATACCCATCGTATCCAAACTTTTGGCGATGTATCTCAAAACGACTCTTGGGTTTATATTAACCTCTCGATACCGTTTTCGTGCACTTCTCGGTGACAATTTGGATTTTTTGTTTTACGTCCAGGCAAATTCTCTATCGTACCAAACTGATTAAATCTCTTTATAACGGCCTGTATCGTAGATCTGGGGATAGCTAACCGGTTTGAAGTATAGCTGTACCTATTTCCCGACTTGTGGAAGTTAATAATTCTCTGTCTCAAGTCAACACTAAGCTTCTTCGTCTTTCACATTCGTGTTGTTAACGTAATAAAAATGGTGACACTCTAAGCACCACGTGATGTTCTTTGCTGGAATAACCACAAATATTCTCCTGTATAAATAGTCTAGAAGCTCCCACCTAAAAAATAATTATGTAAATTACTTATACTTACACGAATAAATCAATTAAAAACGTTATTTTCTAGTGCACGAATAATTTTGTCTTTTCCTATTTTGCATAATTCGCATATCAAATTTGTTGTAATTAATCTAGTGTTCTGAAAATTGAGTATCATATTCCTTTTTTGTACTAATTAACATGTTAAAAAAACTGGCATCATACGGGCATCAGATTCTGGGATGCGTGTAAATATATTCAAAATTGATGGGTGTACGAATAATTTCGTCGTTTATATATATGCTGGAGGAAAATAAAAATGCAACGTTCTGCGAGAAGATAGTAGATATTCTGATAATATTATCAAAGTCTTCGACATGTTGTAGCGTAGTAATACCAATGCC
>OZ010584.1:79948903-79956403 GCA_963932145.1 Acanthosepion lycidas | reverse complement strand
ATGCTCAAAAAATAGCAAGCTTTTTAAATGATATTTATCTTAAATTTGTTTATTTTTAAAAGCGCATCATTTTATATTAATCGTCATCTGACTCAAGGAAGCACGGTGGAGTAATGGTTAGCGGCTCGGATTGAGCCGAGTTCGAATTCTAGTCGAATCTATTACGTTCGCTTACGTGCTAATAAGGGAAAGGTATGAACCCCCTTCTTATCCTCCTACCAGCTATGGGTTAATAGCAGGACAGACCGGGTTCTATAGCCTTGGATGGCAATTGGCCTACCGCAGAAAGAAATGGCAACCTACTGCGGGAAAAAAATCTGCCTCATCAGTCATGTATCGAAACATACTAAGCGTGTATCACGCATGGCACATAACTGACTGACATCTGACTTTTCAGTTCAGATCTCTAAGAAAATGATTATTTTCTTTAGTGATCCCTCTGCAATCTTGCCTATGCCGAAATCGTCTACGCATCTTTGTTACAATTCCGCCTGGCCCTGCCACTTTGTTTCTGTTTAATTTTCCCAATTCTAATTCCACGTCAGATTTTAATCTTTCCGTTTCTTTTATATTTCTGTGTATTGCCGGTTGTTCTCTGTCGTTGAGGAAGAATTCTCCAATATATTCATTTTATTTTTGGAGTTTTTTTTATTTGTCTAAAATCAACGTTCTGTTCTTGGATCTTATGTATCCTTCTGACGAGCATGTCTTTTGCCCTGTTAGTTCTCTTTTTATTTATTTTTTTATTTATTTATTTTTTTTTTTTTTTTTTTTGCACGTACCTGCTTTATCTGTATACGAATTCTTTCTATTTCCTCACGGATGAAGAGGAGACTTGAAGTGGCAGAAATGTAGTTCTAGAGGATGCTGAGGATACAATGGCCTGAACATGTGAGCAAAAATCTATTTAGTGAGCTTCAATAAATGAAAGGCGGAACAAGATTTAGGGAAAGTAACTAAAAGATAAAAGTTATTGAGCTCTACAAAGGACAGGATATTTTAAAGAGTCATTCTCGCCTATGTCCTGAAGAGACGCAGCTATTAGAAGTGGTTCATAAATATTATCCTGGAGTAAGATACGACTGCCAATTCATTTTGTGTAGCTATTATCTGACTGTGACTGTAATAAAAGTACTCATATACATAATCTCGGGCTCATATCTCATAAATCTCAGGCTTTACTGTGACTTTTCTCTTCTTCTATGTGTCGTATCCCTTCAGGACGTGGGCGTTCATGACTATCCACAACTTCCTATCGTTTATACCTCTTAGTAATGTTCGCTTTTTTACATTCTCTTCTACTCCCTGTTCAGTCATCTACTTGCATCGGCCCCTCTTGACTTCGATATGTCCTGTGAGTAACAAATTCTCCAAGCCCTCTTTCCTCATTTATGAATCAAAAGATTTCAACATTTTCTGACTCTAAGTATAAATGTCCTTTTTTATTTACACTATTTGGTCTATTGTCCTCATCTTTGTTGTTGTCATCACAACGTTTCGGCCGTTGCACTTTCCGGCCTTCATCAGGTGTATATCGGTCCGTGTAACCTACATTATTTAATCTACTGGGTAGAGCGTTTTCGTTCCGCTGCCCAATGTCTTGGATATCGTCTAGCTCGTATTTCAGGTATTGCTTAGTTATTGCTTGCCCTGTTTCTATTGAGTCCAAGTAAATGCCGCCAGTTCCAGGGATTGAACTCACAATTACTATGTCACTAAATCCACGCTTTAATCCACTAGGCTATTGCTCCGAAGAGTTTGTACTTGGACTCAGTGGAAACAGGGCGAGCAATAACTGAAAATGGATCTCTAATATGCGAGGGGGTGCTTAAAAGTTCTCAGTCCGACACCCCTGGGTGCTTGAATCTGTATATCTACTCAAAAAACTTCGAAATTAATTAAGTATATAATATGTAATGCTCGTCCGTGTGTGTGTGTGTGTGTGTGTGTGAAGATATTATGTAAAACTGGGACAGCAGGTAAATGTCGTTCCAGCATTTAGAACTAGCAAGATGTGTCTTATATCTTATCCAACTTAACGATTCGTGCTTAATCCAGATAACTAATTAGTGAATTTATCTTTGAAAATCTTTTTCCTTTTTCTTTTTTTAATATGTGCGTCTTTTTTTGTGGGTGGGGGGGTTAAATTTTTAAATTCTAGCTTTCCTAATCTTTTTCTGTTGCTTTCATAAATAGATTATTAGAAGAGTCATCTGCTGCTCAGAAAGTGATTTCGTAACGATCTTAGCATTTAGATCACAGTTCCCGAGTAAAGGGAAATAAGCAATGTAGACATGTTAGGCAATATTTTTAAATCTAACAAATCTAAATTTATATTTCTAAAAAAGTTCATAATTTTTTTTTTTGTTTAATAATAGATTTATTTATTGAATTTAAAAGGAAAAGAAACCTTCGATCACGAAAAACAAAAACTCAAAAATATGATTACTATCGTCTTATCATTTCACCACTAGGCCTACATACTGTATAAACGACTAATGACAGTTTTAATTTTTATTAGATATTCACTCAGTTCAAGGCCCAAGATCCAATCACGGCAGAGATTTATTGAAGGAAGTTGAGAGATATGACATCAGAAGAGAAAACAAGTGGCGAATATTCAGGCTATGTAGAATAGATAACCGTTGAACCTAAATTTGCAAAGGTTAAGATTATAGTGATCGAGAAAACATACACTCAGGAGTCTATTTCACAAAGTACCGGCTCCCGGGAAGAAGCTGCCTAAGCAAAACTTTTTTCTTGTCAATAGAATACAATGGGAACGAGAAGGATTCGATTACGTGCCATGGCATGTTCTGGCTGTAAATGTCTGAAATGGCGAAACTATGGAATATAACCTATCAGATCATTTGCCATGGAAATAGGGATAGAATAAGTGTTGTTTAGATGCGATATTTCATCAGTGGCAAAGCGAGTGCGAGGTTTGAAATTAATTAAGCTACCATAGGGCCGCATAAACTCTTTTGAATTCTGTCAGGGCTGAAAAATAAGAATTGGACGGCTATCGCTCATATATGGCAGCAATAATCTCTTTTATGTCTGATTTGACACTTGTAAAGATAGAACATGACAGGAGGAGGTCAAATTCTTTCTGGAGCGTCACGTGGTCGTATGCACGAGTCCCGCTAAGGTCTGGGGTGAGCTTAAGTCCTGATAAAGGTTCAAGGCAATTTTACGACACACGCAAATCACTCAAAGACAAAAACACTCTTCGCAGATCAGCGGTACATAGAAGGTGGACTTGCCCTTATGAACGCTGGGGATCGTTGCTAATGTATTTACATTTATGGCCCTAATAAAAAATCTATACGAAAAAATATAGATACATAACATTTCAAATGCTGAACTGATAAAAAAAATATCCGGTTTTTTTTTTTCATTTTGGTTTCAGTTGTAAAACAATCAGAAATAAAACTCATTGAAATATTGCGAACGTTTCACTGTTCAAAATCGAACACTTGTGTCCGATAATTTTCTTTGTTGCTTTGATTCTTTCAAATCGATTTTTCTCCAATGTCTATACAGACATATGTTTTAGTACGTGCATATCAGTAAAAAAAAGTCCATGTATGTGTGTGACTGCGTGTGTTTTTGTGCTTGTAGGTGTTTCCCTGCGTGCTTCTCCGTGTGTTTCTCTGTGAGTTTCTCCGTGTGTTTCTCTGTGAGTTTCTCAATGTGTTTCTCTTTGTGTTTCTCACTGTGTTTCTCAGTGTTTCTCACTGTGTACGGATGCACGCGAGTAGGTGGTTGCATATATTACTTGTAAGTGATTACCTGAATTTATAACGGAATCTTTGTATAAATACATGTATAATACAACGTAATATAAAAGTATGCAGCAAAACTGAGACACACACAAACTTGAATAGATAGATAGATAGATAGATAGATAGATAGATAGATAGATAGATATGGACAGACTGAAATAGATATATAGATAGATAGATAGATAGATTGTGAGAGAATGATACAAATGTTTGAGTATATACTGATATACGAACATTATGAGATAGAGAGAAAATAATTATATAAACATAAGTATATAGATAGATAGATAGATAGATAGATAGATGCAAAGTAAGAGGCATGATATATAGAGGTAGATATGTTCAATTCTCATCCGATTCAACAACACCCGCTCTTATTTGAACAGAAGGAGAGGTTTATTCCTTGTTTCCTGTTTAGGATCAGATTTCCGCTTCCTTCTAAAATCTTCTCATTCTCTTTCACTCTCAGTGTCCCCTTGCGTCTTTGTGGAATTATCGCCTTGCTTGATGTGAAATAATATATATATATATATATGTGTGTGTGTGTGTGTGTGTGTGTATATGTATGTATGTGTGTGTGTTGTCATATTGTGAGCTTACAACCACAACCGATGTAACTGAAATTTTTCACTTCCTCATAAAACATCCACATTAATCAAATGGACATCTAACAGACATAAATGAAAATACCCCCGAGACGCTCAAATGCATTCACATTATCTAACGAATCTCAACTAGAATTGTTATACACACATGGATTATATAAACGAATTCTGCTTGACAAGACAGATACAAGTGATGTCTGCCTAGCCAATGGAAAACAGACATAAAACTGACACATTTTTTCCTTCCTCCGTATTTCATTATCTGAAGAAGCTTACAAGCGAAACGTTAAATTTATAAACGTTTCCCACTTGCTTCTTTATCGTATCATACACATATATATATATATATATATATATATATATATATATATATATATATATATATATATATATATATATATATACATATATACATACATACATATATATACATATCTATATATTATATATATACATACATATATATACATATCTATATACATACATATATACATATATATATATATATATATATATATATATATACATACATATATATGTATATACATATATATATATATATATACATACGTACACATATATATATTTATACATACATATATATATACAATATACATACGTACATATATATATATATACAGAGAGAGAGAGAGATGAACAGACTGAGATAGATAGATAGATAGATAGATAGATAGATAGATAGATAGATAGATAGATAGATATGACCTGGCGATCTTAGTTTGAAAGATATATGGATTGATTATTCGAAAGCTTGATGTATTGATTAAATGATACGTCAAACCTCTTAATATTGATTGATTTAAACAGTCGGATCGATAAGATAGGTAGATTATTGTTTAATAGGTCATCAATTGAATTTTTCAAATTCTGTTCCTGTTTTAAATGACATAAACGTACTACGGTTTGATAGAACCTTTCCGGTTTGCAAATACATACATATAAACTTCAGCGTCTGCTCGCCTATGTATTTAGACGCAGAAGCGTGAATTTGTGTATAAGCGTGTGTAGTATAAACGCGTGTATAATCATTCATGGAAATGGAGGTTGTTGTTAATGGCCTGTAAGTGATGTAAGTGGCGCACACACAGACACAAGAGGAATAAATAAGAACTTGAAGCAGAACCTGCATTTTATCGACGCTAAGGACGGCGAGCTGTTTGTGAAAGATAGTTAAATGGAAGTAGAATGTGAAAAACTAAAATGCAGAAAGAGAGAAGGAAAAAGAGAGAAGGAAAAAGAGAGAAGGAAAGAGCGAAAGAAAAAGAGAGAAGGAAAGAGAGAAGGAAAAAGAAAGAAAGAAAGGAGGAAAAAGAGGGAAAGAAAGAGAGAAGGAAAAATGGGAGAATACAGAGAAGAGGGACAAAAAAGGAAAATGAAAGAAAATGAAGAGAAAATATAAATGCAGTGTAATAGAAAGAAAGAAAGAAAAAAAAAAGAAAGAAAGAAAGCAAGAAAGAAAGAAAGCAAGAAAGAAAGAAAGAAAGAAAGAAAGAAAGAAAGAAAGAAAGAAAGAAAAATGAAAAACCAAAGAAAAAGGGAAAAACGAAATGAACAGAAAAGGGAACGCTGTGCAACAGAAAGAAAGAAAGAAAGAAAGAAAGAAAGAAAGAAAGAAAGAAAGAAAGAAAAAGAAAGAAAGAAAGAAACAAAGAAGAAAAACGAGGGTGATGAAATAGAAAAGAAAGAAAATGCAATACAAAATAAACTAAATATCTGTTATGAAAAAGAAGTATATAAAGAAAAACAAATTGAAATATAAAAAAGAAAGAAAAAAGAAAGAAAGAAAGAAAGAAATAAAATATAAAAGAAAGAAAAAGAGTAAAAACGGAAATGTAATAGAAATTAAAGTGAAAATGTAACAGGAGAAGACGAAAAGAACAGGAAAAAAGAAAGAATACAATACAGAGGGGGAGGAGAGAAACAGAGAAAGAAAGAAAGAAATGAAAAAAAATGATGACAAAACGGAATGCAGCGGAAAAGAAAGAAAGAAAGGAAAAGAAAGAAAGAAAATGAAAACGAATAATAAAGAAAATAATTAAATTTCTTCATTTATTTTTCTCAGCATTCCGTTTAGACTTTCTCTTCATTCATCTCAGAGAACTGTGAAAAAAAGAAAAAAAAAACAAAGAAAATTAATAAAAATGATAATGCATTAAGAGAGAAAGAAAGAAATAACGAAAGAAAGTGTCTTGGAAAGAAAGAAAGAAAGAAAGAAAGAAAGAAAGAAAGAAAGAGACTTGACAAAGAAAGAAAGAAACGGAAAAGAACAAATGAAGTAAATATTGAAAAGAAATGCAGAAGAAAGGAAAGAAAATTCCAATGGCTAATTGCTTGATGCGGCGTATCACAAAGTCACGTGGAATTAAATGAGAAAAGGAAGATTATGTTGCGCGTGTTTCTCAAATGAAGAAAGTCTATTTAGCTCGAAAATTAACATTTGATTCCGTGGATTAAACCCGCCTCGGACACATGTTCAGGGTATGATTTTCGCGCCCCTTTCACCGACGAAGCAGGAAGATATAAGGGGGCACCACACTACGACTGATATAATTTGAAATTTTTCTATTTTGAATCTTATATATGTCGCCTTCGAACGCAGATAACTAAGCTCTCAAGCACAGACAAGCATTGTGAGCATTGGATAGTCTGGCAGACCCTCACAAGCGTAGAGCAGTCGCGAGGATCGAACATGCGTCTAAAGGACGAGTCTACTAACTCCAAGAGAAGACCAGTATAGCGAGATCGAGACAAATTTATAGCCATTTACAAATGTAGATTAGGTATGGCACAAGGCCGAAAGCACCCAGTGATGATCGAACTCACCACTCAATCTTAATGTATATAGTGGGACAAACTTGCTAACCATTGTACCACGTCGAAGTCTTCCTGTTCATAGAAGGAAATTTTAAGATATATCAAATTATGAAAACAGATAATTGCGTAGGAGTATTTAATAGGGGCAAGAAAAAATATCTGAGAAAAAAAAATATAATTGTGTCGTTTGTTTGCTACGAGAATTTGGCTTAATCATTTACTGTTGGCTGTGAATCGGCCGGGATGACACAGGTGAAAGTTAAAAAAATTGA
>OZ010584.1:79931403-79943903 GCA_963932145.1 Acanthosepion lycidas | reverse complement strand
TTGGAACCACCTCTTAATTGCTGGTGTTCCCAGACCGTGACTCGGGGTGGCAGCACCTGTTTAGAGTCCCAGCTATGGGCAAATAATTAACCCCCAAACTGAGGTCAAAACACTATGAAAGTCTAAAAATAGGTATTAATACCAGAAATACTTTGTAAAAAAAGAAATTATTACGAGCAATACATTATTATCAGAAATACATTTTAGGTAAAAAAATTTTTTACCATCAAATATTTTTTGAAAAAATATTATCAGAAATAGATTTTTTGAAGGCAAAATATTACTAGCAATACATGTTTGAAAAAAAAAATATTACTAGTAATAAAAAATTTATCGGCATTAAATAACTCATTGAGGTTGATATGCCGTAAAACTAACCAAATCAAACAAACTTAATCAGACGTATATCTTGTTGCATCTTTTAAGCCTTTCACCCAAGCAAGGCGGGCGTTCCATTAGTACGCAAAGGGTTACAGAGAGTGAAGATCAGAGAAAAGACTGGGAATATGTTTGGGGGTTGAAGAAAGGGTAAAAAGAAGAACGGGGATCAAGGCATCAGAAGATGACGATTGACGTAACATTTAATTTTTTAAAGATTGTAAGTTATCGCGGAAGCAAGTAAGAGGAAGGGAGTTCCACTGTCGGGAAGTGCTAGGGAAGTAGCTGTTGGAATAGAAGAGGCTGTTATATTTAACTATTTCAAGAATAAAAGGGTGGGGCCTTGATGCCAAACTAGGAAATTCATGTAATCGGGGCACCAGGAAGAAAATACTCGTCAGAGAAGTTGCAATTAAAATAGTTTTAGAAAAGACAGAGGGAAGTCATATCACGTCTGTGAGAGAGATAGTGGAGTCAAGGTGCCAAGTAAAGACCGATCACATTGCAGATCCGTCTTTGGATTTAGTCGAGTACCTCGAGATGAACAAGAAGAGGTGCCATACCAGACAGTATTCAATGCATGGACGAATTGTAGATTTGAAGGATGTACTCAGACGAGAAAAATCTTCTGACGTGACACAGAGAAACTAACTTTCCTTGCGGTAGATGCAGCTATTGATTCAATGTAGTTCTTCCACTTCAGGTCAGTGGAAAACATGAGGCCAAGATGGCGCAGTGGGGCGCTTCTATGAAGTCGAGCATCAACGATGTTGATAGGGAGCAAGGAAGTTTCTCTATGGTGATTAAATCAGAGCAGTTTTGATTTGGATATATTAAAGTTTACAAGCCCTTTCCTGCCCCAATCACCAAATGATTGGAGGTCCTTTTCTAGACCAACGGACAGGTCAACTTTGGTCTATTGAATTTCCTATGGAATCTTCCCTCTTTGTCATTTTAGCATCTAGTATACCATCATCAGTACCAGCAGTTTCCTATATATTTTGCATGGACGAGTGATTGAAAGGTTTGATTTCCTACTGTGAAATCGGGGTTATAATCTCAACATAGTTGACGTTTTTTTTCAGCCAGGTAACTTCTTGATGCCATCTGCATAGCGAGGCGGCACATTTGGAAAGTACCTGAAAAAAACCATTACTGACTGATCCACGATTTATGAACGAAATTTGCTTCACAGAACTGTTCATCGCTGTTTGTACTAGCACGAAATCAGAAGTCAACGTGACTAGGTTTTTAGCAGGCGTCTGCAACAGGTAAGGTTTCTGAATGGAAACGAGCGGCCAGCTATAAATCATTTAGTTTAGGTTGCAAGAAAACAAAAGTGGAAGAAGAATTCAAATTTTACCCTAATATAAAAAAAATACTCCTTCCACAGAACTTGTACATTGTGGAAGGTATAATGTATATATGCACATAAAATAATTACGCCAAACTGATTAATTTTTCAGGCGATTTAGAGCCGAGATCGAATTCCAGTTGAGTTCATTATATTCTCTTATGCATAAATAGCCTTGGGAAAGATATGAATCCATCTCTTCTCCCCCACCCCCGCCAACTATAGGCTAAATAGCAGAACAGACAGGATTCTTTAGCCTTGCTTGGCAACCAGTCTACCACAGAAAAAATGGCAACCTACTGCAGGAAAAATCTTCTGTCTCTTCGCCCCAAGCGTGTATCACGTCTGGAACTTAACTGACTATCCATGTTTGTTAAGCCAAAAAAACTACGAAATCTCTCACACTTCTTGCTTCTGGAACTCTCTCCCGCCATCTTGCTTTTCAGTTAAAGTTGATCTTCAAAATTTAAATGCAATGTCAATCGTTTTCTTCTGTCTTTTCAATTCTTGTTCTTTTATAGATCTCTCATTAATAATGTTTTATTTTTCTCATATTCTCTCAAACTTATGTCTTAGTCGTTTCATTTAATTTTTAAGCTTTTATTTATTAAGTTTTTAAATTTTTTTTAAATCATCCTATATAAAGAGATGTAGATATAAACAGTGTAAGAAATAAAAAAAAATTTAAACGGTAGACTTTTGCAATAAATTTACAGGTTGGTCATGATTCATTGCATTCTGTTTTTAAATCTTTAAAATTTAATTTTTACAACTTTCGTATCAATGATTTTCTTCATTTTAATCCCCATTAATTGGAGTTAATTACCTGCCTCTGTTTTATTTACTTGATGCATTTTTCTTATTTACTTTCATAACAAATAAATTATGGTCCATGAGAAGTCGGGCAGAAAATAACTTATGGCCAGAAGTCTTGGCCTGACATTTCAACAGGAAATTTCTTGCTTTCTTTTCGAATTCTTTTATTTCTTAAGTTATCAACATTCTACACGCTCTAATCAACACCGCGTTAAGCATCTCAACTATTAGGTTATCCCATAAGTTCTGTCCGAATTTTAACTTTTTCTTAAAATAAACGAAATTTAAAGAGTATTTTATAATGTCTAATGGAGCTGAACATTATTTTTATGTTTAGATGCATTTAAACTGATCAAATTTTATTTCAGAGAACAATAAAATTAAATTTTGTTTGATTAAAACCCTGCTAACATGGAAGTACCCAAGAATCATTTGATGCACATAATGCTTTATGAAGTCAAGAAAGGAAACTCGGCAGCCGAAGCGACTAGAAACATTCACTCAGTTTATGAAGAAGGAATGTGTGAAAGAAAGAACTTGCAGAAGATGGTTTGCAAAATTCAGAGGTGGAGATTTCACCCTTGAAGATGAAGATCGAATCGGACGTCCAGTTGAGTTTGATGAAAAGGTTCTTGAAGCAGCCCTTGAAGAAAATCCTGCTTTATCAGTTGAGGAATTGGCAGTGGTTGTCAGTTCAAACCATACAACTGTTCATCTTCAACAACTTGGAAAAGTTCCTAAACTTGGAAAATGGGTGCCTCATGAATTGTCTGAAAACAACCTCAAATCCCTAGTTGACATCTGCTCTTCTCTCCATTCTCGCCAACTTGTTTCACCTTTTTGGATAGACGTGTGACTGGCGACGAAAAATGGATCTTTTATCGAAATGTTAAGCGTCATAGACAGTGGCTTGGTAAAGGAAAAGACCCCAGCCACAGCGGAGAAGGGAACTTCATGGGCAAAAGTTCTTTAAATCTGGTGGGATCGCCAAGGAATAATCCACTTTGAATTCTTACCACCTAATGCAACAATTAATGCTCAAATATTCTCCCGAACTTGCTCCTTCAGACTACCATTTGTTTCGTAGCTTACAGAATCATTTGGAAGAAACAGCTTTTGTAACACAGGAAGAGGTTAAAACTGACATTTGTGAGTTCTTCGAATCAAAGCCAAAAGAATTTTACAGTAATAGAATTAGTAAGCTTGTTAATAGATGGAAGGAAGTCATAGATAATCAGGGAAAATACATTGTTGATTGAATCTGTAATTAAATTTAACATTTGGTCACTTGTTTTCTTTATTCAAAATTCGGACAGAACTTATGGGATGGCCTGATAGCACGGTCTTCTTTCAGATAAGTAAGATGGCTTTCGTTTTTCTAATTCAACTGCTGATGTGTTAACGGTTATTGCTAAAAAAAAAGTCTATCACGCTTTAGGTAAGAACGGCGAAGCTCCGACTGTGCCTTTCGATATCTGTAAGGCATTTGACAGATTTTGGTATATTGGTCTTCTCTACAAATTGGAAGGTTATGGTATCTGTTGGTCTTAAATGACCACTCTTCTATATCTTTTTGCATCGAAACAGATGTCCCGCAGGGCTCGCCTAACGTTTTCCTAATTTTGAAGGCATCAGTTCTCAATTCGATATCTCTGCTGATAACATGAAAATTTTTATACTGTGAAAACGGTTAGATACGGTCAAATTGGCATATGATCTCAAAAATGATTTACATTCTGTTGTTAACTGGGGCAAGTAATGGCTTGTTAATTTTGATGCCACCAAAGAAAATAGAACTCTTTCATCTTCTATCAGCATAGTGTTTTTTCTCATATTCTTTAACATTTAGTAACCCTTGCATGGGGTGAGATGTTTTCTCGAACTAATGATGAAAGGTCTTAGAGAATTGAACACGGGCAGGACATATTAAAGGCAAGAGACTCAGGAGAAAACAACAACTAACTAACTTAATGAGCTTGTTGAATCAAGAAACAAGCAAATCAAGAACAAAGTGTCAAAAATATTTAGAACAACAAAAGACAGAAACTTACAGAAAGGCATGATCGTCTAAAACCCTGAGAGCATTTGGCATACAAAAGTAGAATTATCAAATTTATTTCTTTTACTGGAATTTTATTTTTTTCATTTTTTTTTTCTTTACTTTTAATTCATTTCAATAGCTGTCTATATTTCGGAGATAAGGTATTTGCATTGTCACGCCACTTCAGGATGTCTCAGTTATCTTCCTTTAACTTAATTCACCAAGTTTTTGGTCACCACTATAGTAGCCACGTATTGAACTCACAACTCTTTGGGACAAGTAACTGGATTCAACCAACGATTTTACCCAGTAGGCCACTGGAACTAGGATAATCTACTCGGCCGAAATTCAGTTTGAAATTCCAATCACCTGATGAATACCGGGGGGTACAACGGCCGAAACGTCGGGAATATGACAATAAAGATGAGGACAACAGTTATGTGCCATGCGTGATACACGCTTAGGTGATCATGTATCGAAAGATACATGATCACCTAAGGGGACAAATTATTCCCGCAGTAAGTTGCCATTTCTTTCTGCGGTAGACCAGTTGCCATCCAAGGCTATAGAACCCGGCCTGGACTGCTATTTACCCATAGCTGAGGGAGAAAGAGAGGATTCATATCTTTCCCAAGGGTATTAGCACGTAAGTGAGTATAATGGATTCGACTGGAATTCGAACTCGGCGCTCTGATTCCTGAATCCGAACAGCTATACATTAAGACACAATGTAAATAATGTAAATAATTCATTTTTATTAATATTTTATTATTCTTTCCCTTCAAATTATTTTTTCATCTTCCTTTCCCTTCTTTTTGTTTTTTCGTTCTTAATTTCTTTCAGTTTAAGTTTTTTTTGTATTCTTTCATTCTTTCCAAACTTCCATTCTCCTTCTTCAATCTCTTTCATTCATCCATTGTGTTTCATTCTTAGTATAAATGCTAATACAAACCAACATATCACATTAGTGTTGCAAACGCAGCTAATAGACAAATAAGTCATCCAATTAATACATCTACACTTAAACCGGTTGGGGCAACTATTGAAATTGTTTTACTTTTGACAAAACCTTTAGAGCACACACAAAGCATCGATTTATATACAGAGGAAAACTAAAAAAAAAAGATAACCTACTTAAATACGTCAGTTCGAATGCTCCCAGTCAAGGCTGACAATGGGTGCAATTGTTGAGATTTCCGAATTACATGCGCTGTTGTCATTTAAACAATAGATCCTCGAAGAGAATGCTGATTCAGTGATTGATCATAGACTCTATTGACTCAACAAGATCAATATCTACCTGCACTTTCCGTCTCTCACACACTCACATACACAAGCACTCACTTTCTCTCTCTCACTATCTCTCTCTCTCTCTCTCTCTCGCTATATATATATATATATATATATATATATATATATATATATATATATATATATATAGTGTTATAGAGAGAGAGAGAGAGAGAGTCCGAAAAGAAAGTAGGAACATGTATGGAATTTGTAATACTAAATTTATTCAGACATCACGAGATTAATACAAGTTACCTTTGGACTCTACAATCAGAAAGAAAAGCCTTTAGCTCACA
This sequence comes from Acanthosepion lycidas, assembly GCA_963932145.1. NCBI lineage: Eukaryota > Metazoa > Mollusca > Cephalopoda > Sepiida > Sepiidae > Acanthosepion > Acanthosepion lycidas. The sequence continues at coordinate 79,937,728 of OZ010584.1, read as the reverse complement.
AACTTCTATTATTACGACGAACTACTGCTTGGGCAACGTTGGGGAAAATCTCCAACGAGACTACAGCATATCATTTTAAATTTCTTGTCTAAGAGCCGCCAATGTAGTCGGTTTTCCGACATAGCCAGCATCCTACTGTAAACAGTGTTATCGCAATTTCCTAAAACTATGAAAGACAAGTCTGTATACATTATTTGGCGGACTATATATATATATATATATATATATATATATATATATATATATATGTGTGTGTGTGTGTGCATATATATATATATATATATATATATATATATATATATATATATATTATATGCGCGGTACTTATTAGAAAGCGCTTAATATCAGAGATAGAGCTAACATATTTGGTTGGATTGATGTGAGTTTGTGACCCTGGGTTTCACGCTTTTGCGATCGCCAGCTGACGATCGCAAAAGCGTGAAACCCAAGGTCACACACTCACATCAATCCAACCAAATATATATATATATATATATATATATATATATATATATATATATATATATATGGGGGGGTTACGTGTGAAGTCATCTTCTGACGTGAAATTGATAGTATTATATAATTCTAATTTATACGTCCACATTTTATCCCCACTGTTGACTACTATCCCCCATTAATATAGATATTTCTTTAATTATTATTATTATCATAATTATTATTATTATTATTATTATTATTATTATTATTATTATTATTATTATTATTTCGTTAGACTTCTGTTGTATACACATTTCCTTCTGGATCCCAGTCATAGACGTAAGGTCAGAAATGGCTTCAAGACATTTATCACTGATTATTTTTTGTAAAAAGACAACAAGAAAAACCGCAGATCACACATATTATATGTAGATAAAACTATTCAATGTGTGAGCTGTACTTGTGAGTACAATTTAATTGTTATTATTATTTTTATTGTTATTATTATTATTACTATCATTATTATTATTTGGTGGTGCCATTCATTGACATAGTCATACATTGACATAGTCATACATTGACATAGTCATTCATTGACATAGTCATTCATTGACATAGTCATACATTGACATAGTCATTCATTGACATAGTCATTCATTGACATAGTCATTCATTGACATAGTCAATTGAAATTTAATTTTGCGGCACGGTGTCAACAAGCTTCCTCACAACTAAGGAAAATTTGGAAGATTTCTCACAAAGTAAATGTGGCAGTTATTTTTAGGTTTGCGATCTAATTGTAATAATAATAATAATAATAATAATAATAATAATAATAATAATAATAATAATAGTAATAATAATAATAATAATAATTATTATTATTATTATTATTATTATTATTATTATTATTATTATTATTATTATTATTATTACTATTATTATTATATTCAGTTTTTTCTGAATTCCTTGTTTATGGAATCCGTTTTACCTGAGATTTTTTTTCACACAAAGGTCTTGGGCGTATTACTCTGAGATCATTTTTCCAAATATATAAGTGGTACTCAAGTGCACTATCTTTCGTATCACAAATATTAAGAGGTTTCCGGTGGTTTTATTAATGCGTGTACTTAATGCTTAAATCATTTCTTGTGTTCGTCTTAATATTGAAATAGTGGTTGCCTTTCATTGAAACATTCTTGCAATTTCTACATGCTGAAAATAAATAAACACAACTTTTTAAACCATTATAATCCAAAGCAAGCAATTACGAAAACAACATATATTTTGAAAGGAATGCATATGAACAAACAGGAGAAAGGGTTTTTCTTGTAGTATTAAATAGCAGAACACTTATGGTCATATTTAGCTATTTTTATTGCCCCTGGCAGGGAAATGTTGCCGACTGCTTTCCAGTGACTTAAAAGGTGCAATGAATAACAGAAAGTCTCCAATCCTAATATTTACAGACCAACGTTTTTCCCAGACTACAATTGTCACACAGAAGAATTCGGGAGGGACACGTTTCATTTTTAGCTAGAAATTTTGGACCTTTATAATTGTCTGATTCGTCAATTCACGGACCACAACAAAAGGCCTCACCTCAACACACTTTTACCTTATTTTGCGCGATTTTGGATCGCCTACTGAACCTATCAAATATATCTTATTTCAGCATAATAATTATAATAATACGACATACATTATTTTCGAACTAATATAAATACGATATATTTTCAACAACACGTCTGATTATTGTCTTTTTTTATTAATCCCAATCATTACCTTTTATCTTATTCCCCAGTATTTTACACCTATTTTTATGGCAGAACATAAAATGCCTGAGAAAGAGATCAACTCATTCCATACGAACATTACTCCTGAATAAGGCAGTCGTATAAGACATCAACCGAAACATGTTTAAAATTTCAAAAGCACAAACATGTGAGTCAATTTGTCTTGTAGGGTTGGTGATATTAGAAACTATTTGACTTGTATTTTGTTTTACAGGTTTTTGTATCAATATTCATTCAGTTTTCTCTATAGTGCAATTAGACGTTGTTAAACTGATAGGTAGCGAAACAAACGTATACTTGTCGCACTCCTCTTCAGAAGAATGTGTTGGGTAGTTTACCATGTCTTTGAAAATCCATATATTTATCCCCCTACATATCAATAAAATTACCTATCCATTAAATATATCGATAATTGATTATTTCAGTTCCACTATAACGAATCCAGCTTCCAATATTGTATTTATAACCGATTTATTCAAACACATTGATTTGTACTCATAAAAATGTTTATAAGGCTTAAGGCTATATCACATTCCAACACTAGTTTCCAAACGATCATTGAACTTAAGCAACGTTGAGTATGGTCAGTAGCTAGTCTGTTCAGAACCACTTAAGAATATTAGGTGTTGTAAACGTGAATGTGTGTGTGTGATATAATGGTTAACGGTTCGAAATGAGAGCCGAGTTCGAATTCCAGTCGTGTTCTTTACGCTAAAATTACCCTTAGGCGATCATGAATCGAAAAAGGTGTCACATTTGCTCCAAACAATACGTACTGGGCCAGTGCGGTTGGGTAATGGCCCATTCCTCTATATCAATTTGGGGAAGGCCTATAATCAAAAATGACCTCACAGGCTGAGAAGAAACATTTACACATCCATAAATCACACACATACACAAAAATACGCGCACACGCATATATATATATATATATATATATATATATATATATATGCTATCTCGATTTAGCAATTGATTTCATGTACTTCTGCCACTTCATATCAGCGGTAAACGTTAGTTCTAGAATGCGTAATGTGTTACTCTCTTGGGGGTTAGCCTCTGCCATGGTGACGGAAGTTAAAATTTTAACTTTTTATTTATTTTCTGAAATTAACCACGTTAAATAACAGCCTGTATAAAACAATAACTGAATAAATAAATAATCCACGCTAGTTTTGTTGTAAGATGTCATTAGGAGTGTTTAACTGCTTCAAATGATCGCTTTTTGGGTGCATTATAAATGCTGTCATATCAGCGATCGTTGTTAATTTAATTGAGATGAACGGATTTTGATTCAAGAAATCATACAGTTGGTGTTTTGATAAACTAGTCAGTTTGTTGCTCGCTGACCACAACAAACGTTGTCAATTCGCTTGTGTTGAGTTGGTGTCATTTTTACCTACTCGCCAGCATCGAAATAAATGCAAGAGAAGAGGACTAGTTGTGTCAGTTATTTTTATACCACCGAGAACACTATCATCAAAAAAGATGCATTAAACCTAATCAAAGAATTCCGTAAAGAAAACAGCTCCGTCTGCTGCGTTTTAGAAGTCCTACAGAAAATGCAACACCGAAATCCGAAGAAACATTGGGATAGCGAAAGAAGACTATCAAAATCTAAGCAAGGTATTAAGAAACAGAAAATTTCCGATACAAACTAAGGAAAGGACGCTGAACTTTTCTACAATTTAGATCATCCTATATGGTAGTGAATGCTGGACGGATGAAGTAGAAAGTTCAGGCAACAGAAATGTTCTTCTACAGAAGGATGACGAGAATGCCATAAAATAAACATGCAAGCAATGACGAAAATTTAAGGAAAATGGAAACAAAAATGACAGTTATACTTAGAATCAGAAAGACACAAATCAAATTTCTAGGGCACATAATAAGGAAAGAGGGCTTGGAGAATTTGATACTCATATAACTACTGAAATCAAGGCTGTCCACGGAAAACAGCTAGTGTAAATGGTTCCAAGAATAGGGATTAGGCCAGTCAATAGAAAAAACTACAAAATACAGGAAATTGTGGAGAGCCATGATCAGTCACGCCCTGTAGGGAGACAACGCATAAAAAATGATGATCCCTGTTCCTGTTGTGACCTCCTGATCCAGTTTTCCCTCTTTTTTAAACTTGTTCGCTTTTCTCTTAATGGGTCTTGAATGAACTTTGAAGATGGAAGTAAGAATATCAATGTTGGTACCATTAGAGAAGGCCTGGATGATCTTTTTCCTCTCACTATTGCTAATTTTGGAAGACAGTGGGTCTGGGAAAAAACTACTTTAACCTGTTCTATATCTATAGCTGAATAACTCAATTAATAAATGGTTTTTCAGTGTTTCAAATGGTGTTAAGATGGCTATACGTCTTATCTGAAAACCTGCCAATAATAAATTAATTTAGTTTAGTGTTTTTTTAAATATTAAATATATATATATATATGTGTGTGTGTGTGTGTGTGTTCGCTCTATATTTCTTGATAAAATCTAAAGTAAGATCTTCTCGCTGGTGGAACTCTCTTTCGGGTTCTTTCTTTCCAGTAAATTTTGATCTTCAAAAATTATATGCAATGTCAATCGTCATATTCTATCTTCTTAATTCTCACTCTTTTATTGTTCCCCCTCCTGGTTACACTTTTCAGGAACTCCTTCCACCTTAGCGGCTTTATTGACTTCGGTTGAATTTTTTTTTTTTTTTTTAAATTTAGAAAAAAAAATGGATTATCCCATATATTTGAATCGACTTATTTCTATCTATAAAAGGCAGGATGTGTGTGTGTGTGTGTGTGTGTGTGTGTGTGTGTGTGTGTGTGTAACGAATCCACAGCCGCAATTTTCGACAGATTTGCACCAAAATTTACATGCACACGCTCCAAGTTAGCAGAAAGGCCAAGACCGACTTTGCATTTCGCAACTCCCATCGATAGTGGAAATAATCGATTTTTTCACGCTTCTACGGCTGTTTTCATGTAGTTTGCGGCCATTTTCTACTGGCCAGAGTGTGAGCCTAGAGCTGGCTGCCACGAATAGGCAGGAAGATTCTATTGGCCAGCGTGAGAGCCAACAGCTGACTGACACGAATGTTAACTAGCATGCAAAAAATCCATAGTTGCATTCGTCACAAGTGGGAAAAATTTAAATCTGCATGACACTTTATTCCAGTTGGCTCATTCGCTTGCTTAAACTCAACGTTGATCCTGATTCCGCAGAACTGGGTTGTGTGTGAAAAGTATTTGTTGTTAACATTCTTTTTTTCATTCGGTTTTTCCAGTTACGAGTCCTTTTTTAAAGCTGATCGTTTTGTTTAGTTCTTTTTTCGTAACAGATTTAATGTTTAGTATAGAGCTTCGAAAAAAATTCGCAGTGTGAGATAGGCAAGAAGTAAGGCATGTAGCAACATCAACACGGCAAAGGGCACTCCTTTAAAGGCAAGGAAGGGCAATAATATTTCAAGTCAAGTGATAGCGATTGCTGTATGAGTCGTACGATTTTTGAATCAAGCACGGGAAACGCCGGGCCATGCTGCTAGTATATTAATATGGCCTCCGTAACTTTCTGTAATTTTTCTCAGTTTTTCAACCATTGCTTTTGATAACTTATCAGACTTTAACATTGTTGCAACAAATTTTATTGCTTTTGGTTTTTGTCCGTCCTTATGTACGTTTAATTTTTTTACAAAATTTGTCTCTTGGATTAAATGGAAATATTCAGTTTTGCAGAACCGGAAGAGTCATTGTTTTGTATGAATATATATTTAATTTTAAAGAGGTTTTTTTTTTCTTGTGATCTGTGCCATTCAAAAAATCATTGTCTAAGAACTTACAGTAATTGTCAGTATTTACGTTGATTTCATCACCAACTTTGCCTACAAGGTAATTATACTTACTATATTAATAAAACAAATCACTACTTTACCCCTTCTCATTTTCCAAGTCATGTTGTTTAACTCGTTTCATTAAACGACCCTGAATGCACCGATAGTGTCATGGATAGCGGCTTGGAATGAGAATTCGGGGAGCCGAGTTCGAATCCCAGATGAACTCGTTACAGTCATTCACGCACAAATATCCTTGGGAAAGAATACATCTTTT
>OZ010584.1:79923903-79926403 GCA_963932145.1 Acanthosepion lycidas | reverse complement strand
ACCCAACACAACATAGGAAGTGTGTGTGTGTGTGTGTGTGTGTGTGTGTGTGTGTATACTAATTCCTTATAATAAAACAGTATATATGTATGTATGGATATGGAATATACGTATGCGTACGCCTGCTGACAAAAACACACAAAAAAATGGAAATAGATCTAAGAACACACAGAGGTCATTAAACGATAAGAATATAGATATCTTTCCCACCCTTTCTCGGACCAGTCTTAATTGTTTTATTTCCCTACACGCAGAACCTTTCACTGCCAGTTCAAGGAAGATATTTGGGTCACTAACACACAAAAAGAGAATTTCTAATATCGAGAATATTTAACAACGTAAGAAAAATTAATTGTTTTTAATAATATGTGTAAATATCTACTCTTTGCCTGGCGAAGGTCGCAAGACGAGAATCACATGTAGCAAAATTATAGAAAAATAAAGCATAATATATATATTTTTTTTTAAATCCACATTACAACCAAAAACATTTGTGGTTTCTCTCTTCTTTTTATTATACACACTTTTCTCTCGTTGGAACTACTATAACCTCTTCCATTTATATATATATATATATATATATATATATATATATATATAATGTAAATCTATTTAAACCTGACTAGCACAATTTTAAAATAAATTGGCATCCGAAGAAAAATGAAAAAGAAAACCTATGATATATATATATATATATATATATATATATATATATATATATATATATATATATATTACTAGCTGTAACAGCAAAATTGTTCAATTGTTAGATTAAGCTCTGAATCGTTGTACCTTTGAAATGATTAAAGATATCTTATTGGAATTTCCCGATATCTTTATTACACTATTGGACTTTAAGCAATAAGAATGTAAATTTATCAGAAGTATCGACGTGTTCATCATTAATTAATCATAGTTATAACAAAAAAAGTGAAAGAAATGAGCTTACTTTCGGATCTGAAGATGAATTTCCTTTGCAGTCAACTGCAATTTTATAGATGGCCCGTAGCCTAACCCTCGCGGAACAGAATCTAGAACATTTCGGGGAATTTAAGTTAGGTAATCACGACATGTGGTGTTATTTGACTCCGGAAATTCTTAGGATTTGTAGTGGCTTAACTATGGCTAGAACTGTGCTGTAGCATAGCTACGGAAGACAGTGGGTATGTCCCCATTCACATAAATACAATAGTAAATATTGTATGTTGGCCTGCAGTTGGAGATTCGTCTCCAGCTAAGCTAGTCGAACTCTCTGCTTTCGGGCAGAGATGAACCCTGACGAGGCTGTGTCGAAGGACAGAGCCTCGTCTTGGGTGGTAGACAGCTACCCGATCCCGTTTTGTTACGGGGTCTACGGGTAATTTTTGCCCGACCCTACGGGCTCGGATACCCCACGTTAAATTCGGCCTTGTGCCACATCTGACCGCGTGGGGCGCTTGGCAAATATCCTGCAGTTGGAGATTAGTGTCCATCTGTGCTGGTCAAACTCTCTGCCTCCGGACAGAGAGAATCCCCAGACGAGGCTATGTCGAATGGCAAAGTCTCATAACGGGAAACAGCTACCCACCCTGGTTTATATGGGGTACGGGGAATTTTTGACCAAGCCTACGGGCTTGGATACCTCGCATTAAATTCGGCCTTGGGGCGGTTGGTAGATATCCTGCTGTTGAAGATTCATTGCGGAATTCATTTGACTCTCTTCTAGCAGTTGACTACTTCATCTCCGCGCCTCTGGCGAAACTTATATATGTTGTTTTTACCCTAAGTATTATCGTTCATTACCAACCTTCGTGTGGTTATTCTATTCCGTAACCTTCTCTGGGTTACAACAAACACTGTGTGACATAATTCCCCCGCTCATTTTGTTTGATTTGAAACCAATGAATTTTTTGTTCTGATCTCACGCTTCACCCAGCAGAATTAATATTATAACTGTAACAGGATTAAATATGAAAAATGGGCCAGAAATTATTAGCCTGTGTATGGGAGTAGAATGTTTTAAGATCTCAAATATTATTAATGCTATCGTCTTATTTCTGTTGATTTTTGCCACAATGATTAACTCACTTTTCTACGATCGTTATGTTCCTATGATCAGAAATGACTAATCAACGTCGAGCAGAGATTCGCCTTCCTTTCATGAAAATACATTACCAATTAGTCCACAAAGGACAACCAGCAAAAGTCATTTAAATATAGTCATCTGACTATATTCTGTATTTTTCCAAACACCATACATTATATGAAGCAATTGCAGATTATGAGGATATGTAGGCTAGATAACGAGACTTGAAGTGGTTAAAACTGTAGTGATTGGAAAGCGAGACTGGAAAGTGAAGATCGGGCAGCTCCTGCTCAGACATGGTACCAATACTCAATTTGTGGTATGACCTGACTAAGGTAAAGATGAAACCTAAGAGGAGGAGACAGTTACTTTCTGTTGTATCACAGACATCCGACTATTTTTTCCACTTTTGATCTGGGGTGAACCTCAGTAGAA
>OZ010584.1:79856403-79921403 GCA_963932145.1 Acanthosepion lycidas | reverse complement strand
CATGGAATCTTCGTCATGAGCATCCATGTGCACACAATGGTATGACTAGTTACACCCCATTCTGATCACTCTGCAAACACAAAACAAAGATTTATGCATATAAGGATTTGGACGCAGAGGAGTGAGCTTGGTAATTAGCGGGCACGTAGGCAGTTATTTGATGCTTGGTACCCAATTGCAACACGCAAGTTCAAGGAATTTTGAAACAGCGACTCACCTAATGAACGCTCGGAAAATAACAACGCCATTGAAACCGTAGTCCAAAACATCAGATATGGAAATTGTCAGATTCAAATGACCCGATGTGTTACAAAATTACTTGTTCGCCTCTTCCCCGACCATTTCCGCCATGCAAAATTAATTCTGACACGCTGTCTATTTGCCATTTGCATATCGTAATATTTACCACACTAGACTCTCATACAATAAGCTATTCGCTGATACTATCCTTTTATTTTTTTTATTTATTTATTTTTTTTTTCGCTGTTCATATATTCTCAGGCTCCATTCCTTCGGTAATGAAGCCAGCAGAAAGATTTCAGTTGCCAGAACGCACGCACTAAATAACCTAATTGTTCGCTCCAGATTATTCATTCCCGGATCGACTGATTTTGATTGTGCAATTGCAATTTTAAGAATAGATTTTGATGGATCATCTACCAAATACTTCCTTTTTGTATATTCTCTCTTTTTTATCTATTTTCGATCGCAGGGTTCATGGGGTCATTTTTAGATTGTACGACCGCTTAATGAGTAGTATAATTAGAAATAAAGAATTAGGTTCCAAGTAGATATGAATTCTCATTCCATATCTATAGAAGCACAAAGAAAGATGGTTTACTGATTTGACATCAGGGCTCTATCAGCAAATGGAATTCAAATCTCGTCTTACAGCCACTCTTTTCTTTGAAAGCACCATATTGCTTGTTTACTACTAGTTGCAGTAGACATAATAGTCTTAGATTTTGAAAAATCTGATATTAAGTATTATTATTATTTTTGAGAGAGTGGCAAACCAATAAAGTGACGCTGGGGTGTAAATATCAATGATTTAAGTGGCATAAGAGATACACTCTACAGTGATCCTGCCTCTTTCGATTTAAGAATGACTAGAGAGAAAACCTCCCGCAGTAGTTTTCCATTTCTTTATGCGTAGACTGGTTTTTCCTACGAAGTGTACAAAGAATATGTCTGTCCTGCTATTTAACCGATAGCTGAGGGGAGAAGAGACGGATTCATACCTTTCCCAAAGGTATTTCCGCGTAAGTGAATGTAACGAACTAGGCTCTCCGATGTCTCATACAGAGTCCGTTATCCATTACACCACAACGGGACTCCTCATGGCACCCAGTCTGATAAGAGCATGCCAGGCACATGTGTCGCAGCCAAATGTGTGATATATGGTGACATCCTTTGTTAAAAAGCAGTGCATAATTTTAAATATGGGGCACACTTAGAAAGTGCTAGACGTCGGGTAACCCAACCCGCTCAGATGGACTCCGACTGAAGGTGTTCAAAAGTAGTTAGATATGACACCGAAGTTATTATGGCTACGAACCCCTTCAAACTTAAAAACAAAACGCTTGATATCTGTCTATTATGCTCATTCAGACAGTGTCGTGTCCCAGGGAACATGCCCAACTGCTTATTGTCAGAGCCTTGACAACACAATTCAATTGTAATACTGAGCGAGATATTACCTGTAGCCCATCTTCATACACGAAGATAAAATACATAAACTTTAATAACACCAATAAATTAAAATCAGAAGCCATGATATCTGTGTCTGGTTCAGGACATTTATCATTATTATTATCATTACTTGTAGCAGCAGTCTTGTGTGTGTCTGTATGTTTGTTTGTGTGTGTGTGTGTGCGTGCGCGCGCCCGGGCGTGTGTGTGTGTTTGTTTTGGTGTAATGGTTATCGGCTCGGAGAGAGAATTTGGAGAGCCGAGTTCGGATTCCAGTCGAGTTCGTTACACTCACTCACGCAGAAATACCAGTGGGAAAATTATGAATCCATCTCGTCTCACCACCCCCCGCCCCACAGTAATAAGTTGACTAGCAGGAGACAGTGGGTTCTTTAGCCGTAGACGGCAAACTACCGCGGGAAAAAAAAATCTGTCTCGTCAGTCATGTATTGAAAGATACATGATCGTCCAAACGTGTATCACGTATGGCACTTAGCTGACAGGCCGGGCAGTCTTTTTGCATAGCTTATCGGGTCTTATTATCCGGTTTTCCACTGATTGGATAACAAGCTACTTCCTTTAGACGTAGGTAACCAGTAGTTTCAGATTGCTCGAACTGTGCCAATCCAAAAAGCCTTCCGAATCACATAAATAACTCACTGGCAACTCTATTGCTTTCAACAAATGGGCTATAAACTTTGACACTGTTACTAATGCTCCGATTACAATTGATACAATCTCTATCTTTTTGGCATTTCAAAGTCTCTGGTATCGAATGGCCAAGCAACGTCACTAAGGTAACAAGCCAGGTCTTCATCCCGTGTACAGCTATATACATTAAATGGTTGTTACATAGGAATAAAGCGTCGTTGCCGACACTGGAGTCTGGAGACGATCACATTTTGAATAAGTAGATTACGTGATGGTAAAGAAAATATATATATGGGAATTAGCGTGGCGTCTAACTGATCACTATTTCTATTCTATCCTCTATTACTATACAAATTGCTATTCTCTATACTATTCACTATACTATTTCTCTATACTGATCACTACACGGATCACTATTCGGTTGTTACTTTCCGAGCGAGCAAGTTCTATTAGCGCGAGTGCTGTTCGATGGCGTCTGACACCAGTATTGTTCAACAGCGTTACTATAGTTATATCTGCGATTACAAAAGTTCTACTACAATGAGCATTACAAAAGTGACAGCGCGTATTCCTTGACATTACAAAAGTGGCAACGAGTGTTCGTTGGCATTAAAAAATAGTCAAAGCAATAAACTACGAAAAAAAAACAGTACGAAACATTAACAGTAAACCAGAGGTCAACGGAGAAGTCGAGGAAAGAAGAATAAATAAATAAATAAATAAATAAGGTGAAAGAAATGAAAGGAGAAGAAAAGAAGTCAACAATCAGGTAATATGACACCCAACAAATGAAAAATGAAAAATAGTACACTCATAACACAATATATATGTACAAAAAAATCAAGAAATATCAGCAAAATAGGCCAAATCCGCTCCGAAGAGTAGTCACATGTCTTTATGTGACCACGAAACTCCAAAGTCAGCATGATGGAAATACAGGTCAGTTAAGTGAAAAAAAAATTCATATTAATTCTATTAACGCTCTATCGCTGTCTCGTATATTGAGCACTCTACCACAAATGCCTTTCTATAAGCAAACTACTGAAAAATCAGTAATTTTGGCTTCAAAGCTAACACTACACACACACACACAAACACACACATATATATATATATATATATATATATATATATTGAGGTGTGGATGTTCAATGATTTTGACCGCTCAAATCTTCAGTTCCATTAAATATATTACTTTTTCATCATCGATAACATTCGACGGTCTATAATTATACTATTTATCTGCCGGTCCAAATCCAAACTTTTAACTAAGTTTACAGTGTGAAACTGCAGCCAATTTGTCATGTCTCCAATTTTTTAGAAATTTCTGTGCAAGCATGGAACCTTGCGGATCTGCATATTCAAGAGTTCTATTTGCTTTCCACGCGCAAACTTCATGCCGATGAAATGTCTTCTTTGTCCGCATAATTTCTGAGTATTCTTGTTTTAATCGCTTGATCCTAAGATTCAATTATTAGGTTGGTGCAAAAATAATGACGTAATGATGTCGTTTTTTGACGTATTTTTAACGTCAAAAAACGACATTATTACGTCATTATTTTTGCACCAACCTAATAACACCCTTCCTATTTTCTTTTATTATTATTATTATTTCCTTGACATCCTCTACGATTCTTAGGTGTTTCAGCCACGTAACGAGGGTCATATTTTAGTTCCTACCCACAGCTTAGAAACAATACTTTCGTCAGTATATGAACTCTTCCAATCTGCACTACCACATCAGTTTTCATTCCCCACATCATGCTAATCTTGATCTTTTGAAGTTGGGTATTTTTTTATAATTTTATAGTTGTTTCTCCTAGATAGCGCTACTATGTCAATAAGCATATACTTCCTGAATTTCTTGTCTTTTATGATAAAAACTGGTCAGTTTGAATTGACATGTTCCAGAGGATAGTCACATCGTTATTTTGTGTAACTGTGTCTAGTTGGTGCTCATACCATCTCTCAGTGGTTTCGATTTTGTGCTTCTTGCATATCTTCCAGTGCACATATCTCACTGCCTTGTTATGTTTGTGGGTATATTCATTTTTGCGAGTTCCGGACACCCTGAAATAATATGTTCAACATTTCTATCATATTTTATTCAGATCCTGCATTTATTATTATTATTATTATAGTTTCCATTTCATCTTAATTTTGTTGATTTTTATTACAGATATCATATCGTTTTTATTCTGCAACCATAAGGCATGCAGAATGAATCAAAAATAGTTTCTTTCTAGATTTGAACTCACATCTCAAACTTCTGGATACTCGTCTAACATGATGACATCACTAGAGAAAATTAAAAATGGCTACGTTTTTTGTTTTTGTTTTTTTTTTTAATCATAATACTGACAAACGCTGTAGAAAGTAAAAACCGTCTGAATACTGCACTAAAATGCAAAGGAAATGAAGTGAAAGCAAAACACCTAAAATTTAATAATGGCCATGCTTCATCTAGGAAACGTTGGACGTTTTTCTAAATCGCTTTGACTCTTGATTTCAACACGTCTTAACGGTAGCCCTTTGAGAAAGAAATATTGAATGTATTAAGGTCGAAACTTTTTCTAGTCAGTTCTATTCCCTGAAATGCAACCATCCTTTATCGCCAGGCGATGAGTGCAAGGGCGAAGAGCGTCCATCCATTTGTTTTTATTTTGTTTCCTTTAATATAACTTAATTTTTTTCACATTTCTTTAAAATCTTTTTTTTTTAATCTGAATTTATTTTTATTTCGATTTTTTTCATAAAGATTATTTTTAATTAAAATATTTTTATAAAGAAATTGTAAAATCTTATATTGTTTCTCGTTATATTTTTGCAAATGACTCAGCTGTGGTTATTCGATTTAATAATTTCAAAAATTTTATCTGCATTTCGTTCGGGCATACTTTCTGATCATGTATTTAAATGTGTATACACATAACGACATCGCCTATACACACGGATAGAAACATGGATCTACATGTACACATGCCTATATGCACGCATACGCACCGGTTTTTCAAATAAGCTGTAATAATAAGGTTCGCCAGCCCATCACAGCCTTAAGCGAGTTGAATGATTTTCACTGGAAAAGAACTTTAGTGTTCAGCTGCCCTGCTTTTTTCTTGCTTTATTACTTGTTTTTAATTTCCGTCCAACACTTTTCTCACTTTGTCTTCTTTTTTTTCATTTTCTGGATTCATTCTTTCTTTCTTTAGTTCTTTCTTTCTTTCTTTCTTTCTTTCTTTCTTTAGTTCTTACAGTTTTCCTCCCTTATTTCTTTATTACATTCTTTTAATTTTCTCTGCTCCTCCCGTCGCTTAATTAGACCGTAAGCATAACAAAAAATGTATAACTTTGTTCGAGGCACTGGAACAAGAAATGCTATTTTTGTGGTCTGAATGCTATCAGAGTGAGCAATGCACATGCAGAGAAATCTACTTATATCCCTCACCGATTATGAAAAAGCATTTGATAAGATACTACATGAAGATATGCTTGAATGATATATATGGAAAAATATTTTAATAGTTCGTAAACTTTACTGGGAATAAACATCCTGCGTACGGACAGAGAACGAGTCCAGTGAATGCAGACTAACAGAAAGCGAACTGAGACAACAATCACTTGATTTATTTAAACTATACAGCAACATGAGCGCAAGAGAATAAAAAGGACCTTACCAGAATTTAATATTCGCTAATATAATCTTAACAACATACGTTATGCATATGAAACAGCTTTGACGGTAGACCCATAAAGTAGTAAAAGGAAAGCAAGAAGAAAGCATTAGCTTTTTTTTTGCCTAGTACCTCGACTACGTTAATTTTAGCGTGCTACTAGATTTGCAGCTAGGTTTCATCGTTTTACTGTCGAACTAGCTAGATGAAACCGCCACTTCTACTCTAGCACTTAGAGGTTCCCCCTTTGGAACTACCGATTTCTTGCTTCCCTGACAACTACAATCTTACCAACTACAATCTTTTAAAAATGTTTAAATGCAACGTCAGTGTCTATATTATGTTTTCGTGAATCCTGTCCCATTTTTGCCCTTTCCCCTATCCTCGCCATTGTCAGTTTTTCTTCTCTTTTACTTTCACTTTCACTTTCACTTCACTCTTTAAATGTTAACATCTTGCTTAAGCATCTCTGCACAAATAAAAAAAAAGAAACTTAAGGAGATAGAAATGTGGTTCTACAGAAGGATGCTGAGAATAACATGGACTGAACATGTGAGCAACGATGAAGTTTAGGAGAAAATGGAAACAAAAAGACATTTATACTTAACATCAGAAAGAAAGAAGTGAAATTTCCGGGGCGCATGATGACGTAAAAGCGCCTAGCAAATTTGACACTCACAGAACATATTGAAGTCAAATGGACAAAAGAAAACCATGCATAACGTACCTACTGAGCTTGTAAGAATGAATGGCAGAACAGGGTTAGGAGAGATAACAAAGTGTTACAAATTGCTAAGAGCTACAAAGGACAGGAAATTCTGGAGAGCCATAATTGTCAACGACCTGAAGGGACACAGCAAAGAAGAAGAAGAAGAAGAAGAAGAAGAAGAAGATAATGGCACAGAGAATTGAATTGGGATAACTGAGTTCAAACTCCGACTGGGATAGCTTCTGTTCACTACGTATTACTGCTCTTGAAGAAAACGCGGATATATTTCTCCCTATAAATGACAGGCTAAACACTAAGGAGTACAGTTACTAATTTCATCTCAGGTCCTACACCTGAAGGCTTGATCAAAGGTGGGTATGACATCAAGTCAATGATTTTAATTTTGTCCTCGTACTACACTGACAAACAAAAGAAAACGGATCAATCTGTGGTATTATTTAATCCATAGCTGACGGAAGATGAAATGAATTCACACCTTTACCAATGTTCAAGGTGTACTCAAAACTGTCTCATCTGGAATTTGAACTCAACTTGTCAGTTTGATTTTGATTGATTAAATCTTTCCGATTTTACCTGCATTATTTAAACAACATAATTCTTTTTCAAATGGATTTCTGTTGGCCAGTAAGACATTTTGATTTTTCGGATCTGATTTTTTATTTACTTGACTTTTCTTGACGCGCCTCCGGTAGAGATGTACGCGCGGTGAGATTGGTGAGTGTGGGGGGAGGGGGAGGGCTCTTGAGGTTCACTTTCATTAACCTCAATTTCCTGCGTAATAATCAAATCTTATATAATTAATGGTATTAAAAATGAATAAATAGACAAATCGATTTCACTAAAAGAAAAGCTCTAGCCATCTCTTTTTAAATGAACGAATATTAAATTCCGGTTTCGCGTTCACTTATTGAAGTACAGGCAAATTAAAGACGCATCCCGATTTAACTATCACAGCCTCACGTGATTGGAATGATTTGCATTGAAAAAATAGCTTAGCATTTTTTGGAATTAATTATTATTATTATTATTATTATTATTATTATTATTATTATTATTATTATAAATACTTCTCTTTTTTTCTTTTTTCAACCTTTTGTCTTATACTGAATTGTCTTTCTTGAGATATTTTCTTTTTGATATCTTTGTCTTTCAGTTTCATTTGTGCTCATGCTTTTTCCTTTCTCTCTTCCCAATAGTTTTCTTCTTCTTTTCTTCTTCTTTCTTGATTTTGTCTTAATAACTTTAATTAATCATCCAAATTACACGGTCCGATAATTTTATTACAATAGTCTCCGCTTCTTTCCAATGTCTTCGATCAATTAATTTTGTTTCCTTTCAATCACTATTTTTTTTTACTGTTTTTCATTTCTTCACTCATAATCCTTTAGGACTTTATTGACGTTATCTAGACTTTTTCCTTCATTTTTCTTTCTTTATTTTCTTTCTTTCTTTGTTAGTTTCATTTTTCTTTACGTCTTTATTTTCTTCATTTTTCTTTCTTTCTTTCTTTCTATTACACCCTATTTATATTTTCTATTCATTTTCTTTCTTTTGTCCATCTTGTCTGTATTCTGTCATTTTTAATTTCTCATTCTTTCTCTCATTTTCCTTCTCTCTTTCTTTTTCTCTTTTTCCTTTTCTCTTTTTTCCCTCTTTTTCCTTCACTCTTTCTGCATTTTAGTTTTTCGACTTCTACTTATATTTAACTGTTTTTTTCTTTCTTTAATTCATTGGATTGTGTTTTTTTTTCGTTTTTTTCCTGATTTTCTTCTTTATTTCCATGTCGTCATTTCCTTTGTATTTCTTTTTGTAGATTTTTTTTTCGTTCTTCATTTCGTATCTTTTCCACATTTTTATTTATTTCATCACTTTTTTCTGTCTTTTGCAATTTTTCTCATTTATTTCCACAATTTTTCGGTTGTTTACCTTAAAACGTTACGGCGTAAGCCTGAGAAACATTCAAAATGTTTTGTTTGGGCCCGTAACAATGTTGGAAACCCTCCAAATTCATCATTATTTTCTTGTTTTCTACTTTTTTTCTTTTTTATACTTTTACTTTCTTCATGCTTTCCCCACCCCCTGCATTTTGTATTCTCTTTCTTTTTCTTTCCCAGTTTCTTCTTTTATTTATTTCCTTTTCTTCTTCCATCATCATCCGTTATTCTGGGTTGTTTTTTTTGGGGGGGTTCTATTTTTCCCTTTCTTTCTCTTTATTTATTTCCTTTTTCTTTTCTGTTTCTCTTCTTCTTCCTTCATTACATTTATTCTTCTCTTTTCTCTCTCTCTTTATACTGTTTACTTATTCATAATTTCTTTCTTTTGTCCTTTTGATTTGATTTTTGTCTTTTTCTCATCGTCCTTTATTTCCTTCATTCTTCTTTTTATTTTTATGTCCTTTTCTCTTTCTTTCTTTCTTTTTTCTTTCTTTCTTTCTTTCTTTCTTTCTTTCTTTCGTTATATGTTGTAACCTAGGAATTGTTACTGAATGAGGAATAACCAAAACGGAGGTTGGAAATGAAATAGTAGTCTTTATAACGTCAACAAAATAAAATACTCGCTAACGGCGTGAAGTAGGTAAACCACTACATGTGGTGGACTACGTAGACACCATATCACCCCCACTTACAATAGTGTCCAACGTATATATGAGAATTGGGACATGCCCATTAGTGTTTATAGGTACGGTATATAATACTTTATAAACCTTATTTTTTCTTTGAACTCTTTGCCTCTCATTCCTCTCTTGCATTCATTCTTCACTTTTATATACAGTTTTTTTTTTCTTTTCCTTTCTTCCTCTTTTGCTTTATTTCCTTTTTTCTTTCTTTGGTATTTCACTATTTATTTTCATAGACAAACAAACACACATATCGTGTAACACCAAAATTGTTCAATTGTTAGATCAAGCTTTGAGCCGTTGTATCTTAGAAAAGATTAAAGATAAGTTATTGGAATTCTCCGAGGTTTTTATAACATTATTGGACTCTACTATCAACAATAAGAATGTATAATTACTCTCTAAGCTTAACAGAAGTATCGGGATGAAATCGATCCTAAACGAACATGACGTGTTCATCATTAATTAATCAAAGTTAAGGATCAGAAGCTCATGAAGTATTGAAATAAAATTCAAATACATATATATATATATATATATATATAAATATAGTCTTAAGCTACGCTATATTTATGGAATAAAGTGCTCAATATCAGAGATAGAGCGTGTGTAAACAAATTTTTACTACGTTAATAAATAAATAAATAATAAAATAAAAAACAAAAAATAAAAACAAGCAATATAATTTGACACAAATATATAAACAAACGACTTCCGGTAAAATAACCGCCATATTAGAATACCCACAATGCACCACTAACCCGTATATATATAAATAGCCGAGAAAAATAACAGCATATGTGGCCGGAAGATTGCATATAGCATGAAACAGACTGTCGCCTCTAAGTGTTGACTTCTATGTTCATTATATATATATATATATATATATATATATATATATATATATATATATATATATAATTTCAGGATCATTTTCCAATTTATTCAAGATGATCTTCGTCCTCTCTAACCTTCTAACTTTATGTCCTGGAGGAACAAATTACGTTACATCTTTCACGTAAGATTTCATATTCAAGTCTTTTTTCAAAGCTCTTTTGACTGTCAAAGCTGAAACTTCTCTCTCGCGTGCCAAACGTCTTATGAATTGAGTTGGGACTTTTCTAATTTTATATAAAAGGTAATTGCGGCCAAAAATAAATAAAGTCATCTACAAGTATGACAATAAATCATGGATGTTTTTTAGCGGCAAAGCTCTATACGAGGGAGGTACTAAATTAAAATACTACATTTAAAAATCTTTGAAAAGGTTTTTTTGATTTTTAAACCTTTTAACATGGGTTACCTTTCTTGCATGGAGATAAAACGGTATTTTGAATTTGTGGTGTTGGCTCAGAACACATCGTTAGATGTGCAACTCCTGAAGATGATCTCAGATGAGACTGAAGCTACTTTGGAAAATAGGGGTCATTTGAGGGGAAATTTTGTAATTTTTTTAAGCAATTTTCGACAACCACAAAAAAAATGACTCGTGGACATGTGGAGATTGAAACTAAAATAAATAGACATAATACGTTTAAATTATTTAACCAAACATGCTTGAATTAAGATATGCTGCCCATATATATATATATATATATATATATATATATATATGGCGGGGTAAACATTCAGATATAAATAAAATATATCTGTAAACAAAAACGATATTAATAAGGTATTCTTCACTATCGCTTTTCGTACTCTGAAGACATTTGTTATATATATAGGATGCCTAAAAGATTTAGAGCATTACCTCTTCCTTAAATTAACCAATTCTTGGATATTCCATGAGCTCTCAAATGACCTCGTAAATCCTTCATTTATATGCGTCAAATGTTCGATATTATCTCTGGACACAGTTTGCTATAGGATAACATAGCAAGTATATGATTTGGCATTAAATAAACACGCAAAGCATGTTAATTTTAGCTAATTGTATAGGTCTCTGTAATCGACCGTTCAAAAAGTGTGTTTGCTTCTGCACAAAGCCGTTACCACTATGATCAAATCAGATATGCTGTTATCTGGCTGCCGCTCCCTAGGAACTGAGCTGCTTGACCCTCATACGTCGAATACGACAGGAGATCATATATATATATATATATATATATATATATATATATATATATATATAGTTTAGTTTATTGAAATATACTACTCCATTATTGATGATAAAATTATTTAAATTGGAATAACCGTTGATAATTGGGTACCTAAAAACAATCACGAGTTTATTTATTTAATGAACAAAAATCAAACGAATAGATGTCAACTTAACAATCAATAAGATAAAAGTTTAGAAAAATAAAAAAGATTGCTAAATATAAAATGGATTACTCTTTCAATGTACTGTCTATGAGTTTTTTCAATCGACTGTTTCATAGAAAATACCCAAAACTCCAACGAACTTCAAATTAAATTCTTCGTAGATTGTTTACACATTTAGATTTACATTAAACCTTAACCTCCCAAATATGCCCTTTAACGTAATGCGAATTAACAGCGTCTAAGAATTTGAATGAAACCTGTCCTCGTGGAATGTAATTTATTAGGGTTGCTGTAGCTTCTTCCTTTAATGTCGGTCTTCACCCCTTACTCATCTATATCTAGAGACAAGAAGCGTTAAGTTTAAGCGACGTCTAGCCGACACACACTGGGGTTAAGAATAAGGAATTGAAATGGTACACCTAACCCACTCATATCATATCTTCTCTCCCACCTCACTTCCTCACTTCGTTAATTTTACATATGCTTGATGCGGTGCGTCAAAAACGTGTGAATTTCTTTTCATTTTTTATTTCAACCTTTGGAAGTAAAGTCTGATGATCCAGAGCCCTGTTAAAGGGGTTGTGGTGAAATAACTTATTGCATGGAACATTAAAGTGGTCTGTTTTTATTCAAATATATATATGTGTGTGTGTGTGTGTGTGTGTGTGTATAATTTGTTTTCTGTTTATACGCTATTTATAGACATATAATGTATTTAAGTAAATGCACTGTTTTGTTTTTTTTAATTAAACATTATTAATAACATTTACCTGCCTGAATGTTCGAGAAATTTCGTAGAAAATATGCGTTTTTCGACAGGAATTGAACCAGTAACCCTAATGGCATCCGTCATTTGACCTGACGTTCTCTTTACTATTCAGCCACAGAGAAGTGTCTACGAAATTAAAAAGTATATAGCCTGAAGAAGGCCGCAGCTAACAACGGTCGAAGCGCCGTTAATATTGTAATGAATACGAGGACAATAGTCCGAATAATGTAAATAGTTAAAATACCTAATCTCAAAAATATAGACACATTTTGCGCCATGTTGACGTTTCTTGTAATGTTTTCCCATCACCTCCATTTTTTATCATTTATTCAGTAATGATATGCATATTCCACCAGAACATCTCCTCCTCGTTAACCGCAGTTTTGTGCAACCGACTCCCAAAATATGCTTCCCCTATCACCTATAACCTGTTCAAGTCGAGAGTTAGCTGCTATCTTATATGCATATCCCTAAAAACTGTAACTTACTTTGTAGCAATCTACCTCGAGTAGTTTTGGGGCCTTGTATAGGGTTATCATAAATGTAAAACAAAATTTAAAGAATGAGCTACAATACAATATTATCCTTATATATTATATTTTATTACTGTACCCTGCAAAATACCAAAGCGATCTCTTGTAAAAAATTTAGTGTTCCTGTGAATAGCTAGTTGAAAAGAATCTGATGTATAGAACACATGTCACAGTTGGGAATCTTTCTTAGCAGTTGTAGTATTTGCATATTTTTCATGATTGCCAGGGATTGATCTTCAAACCTATGTATAAGTTCAGGGTTTTGAATGCTGATTTTCAACGCGGGCTGATAATCCCGAGAAAGACTGAAAGATGAATGACATACCTTTTGTTCCTATTTGTGTTTGTGTAAGACTTCTAAAATTATTTTTAAAGGTAATATCTGTCTAGAGACCCTACCCGAAGAATTTCCAGCGTAGAAACGTACCCACAGACTCCAGTTAATTTCGAATCAGTTTTCGGTAATTTTAGAAATCAGATATCAGAGTAATCTGTTTTATAGAAATGCTCCTTATGCTTTATTTTTTTTTTTTTTTGTGATAGCCATTGCGACGAAGTAATCAATATATTGTGAAAAAAAAAACTGATGACATTTCTCGATGTTTAGTTTAGCTTAGTATGACAGAAGACTGTATGTGAGAAAGAAAATTTGTTCCTGCTTTATTCGAAGACAGAGACAAGGTCGAAGACAAGCCATCAGAACTTGAAAGAGACAAACAGAAAATTGGCTGCCTGAACTCGGAAACCACAGAGCAAATTATCAAGAGAGAATCATGAAGAGACAGAAGAAAATAACTTCGAAAACACATTGTGATTATCAGTTAAAGAAGCAACAAAAAGATCTGCGTATTTCATTCTACAATTATATGAGCCGCACAGAAACTTATGAATCTGCGTACGCGCATGCGTGCATTGATTCTTAATACTGTTTGACAGGTAATCGATGATGTCATGTATATTTTGCCCCGCACATTGTTGTCTTATTTTAAGCCACGCTTAGAAGCCAATGAATAATGTAAGATAGATAAGAGAAATAAAATGGCGGGGGAAATTTATGGACTGTTTCTTTTCAGAAGATCTGATCCTTTCATATATTTATGAAAACACATCCGCCAAAAGAATGCACTTCCGGGCTTTTAGCTAAGCCACCCCTGTTGTGTATTGTTCGATAGTCAATGAATATTTAACATAGTCTTTTCGTTTTTTTCTATATCTGTTTCTCCGGGCGCCATTTTCCTGAAACATTCTACGGTCTTATTGCTTGTCGATGAAATCGAGACATTTATCTCAGAAGATATCATGAGTGGATACAAATAAACAAAAATTAAGAAATAAATTATTATTGCCGCCTTCACATCGTGTAAAATGGGCGTATCAGTACGATAACGAATAATAATAAATAAATTAACGTTATTATGTTGTTACGACCTATTTTAGTTCCTTGATGATCTCGTTTACTACAGTAAAAAATATTTTTTAATAGGCAATGATTTGGTAACTCGTTTTCTCATAGTAATTCATATTGTCATCGTAATATAAATATTTTTATGGTAATTGTTCTGATGGGATTTCCTCTTTCCACTTTACGAATTTAAACACAGTACTAGATTGGCAGCTAGGTCTCATCATTTTAAATGGTGGGATGTTCTATGCTAACAAATTCTTCTCTTTCACTTGCTGAACTCTTCTACAGTCTCTCGCTTCCTGGTCAATTTTGATCTTCAAAACTTTAACTGCAATGTCTATCGTTATCTTCTATCTTCTTAATTCCATGTTTTTTTATGATTTTTTTTTTTCTTTTTCTCACATTCTTCCACGCTCAGTAAGCGATTATGTCTTTATTGCCTTACTTGGGATAAAATTATATAAAAAACAAATTTCAAATTCCAAACTAGTTTTTTTGCGTTCTCTTCATTCTAATTACTTTTAGAAATGCATAAATCCGTCTCTTCTTTCCCCAGATATGGGTTAAATAACAGTGTAGACTGCGCTTTCTAGCTTTGGCTGGCAAATAGTCAGAACATTAAATCGCTTCATTCTAAACCGCCGAGAAAGGCAACGGAAAATTACTCCCACCAATTCCTAAGAATGCATGCCAATTCACAGATAAAAAAGAAAATGAATCTATGGAGAGCCATGATCGCCCACATCCTAAAGGAAAATATCTAAATTAAATTTTCCTCGACGAGTTCTTTACCAGGTGTTTCCGATGCTCGTTGTCTACTCACTGCTGTAGATTGACGGTTTAAGTATGTATATAGCTGTTCACTCCTATTCGAAGATACCCGTCTACTAGCCAATCCCTATTCAAGACGCTCGCTCAGGCGCATTTGTGTTTATTCAACTCCCACAGGTGGGCTCTGTTTATACTTAGTTACAGTTTCTGGGAAAGAGAGTCTTATCTAGCGTGATCAACAATTTGAACAAAGCCAGCACGCTCAAGCCTTCGGCCACGATGACTTGTTACTTCGTGCTAGCACAGCTATCGACGGCACCCGTCTAACCAATTTCAGTCACAAGGCTTGGGTCAATCCTTGGTATGGTTTTCAGGCACTTTTCAAAGGTGCCGCACGCTGAGATCGACCCCTTCAGACCGATAACATCAGGAAGTCTCCTTCCTGAAAAATCGATCATAATGAGATTCGAACCCGGGTCTCATGGAGAGAACCCGGGTTCGAATCAGAACGTTCTAACCACCCATATACAGTTTAAGTAAACGGAAATAAAAGTGAGGAGTAAATATGTTGAAACTTGACTAATGCATGGAATAATAATGCAACACAAAATGTACTTAGAACAAAATGTATTGAAACAAGAAAGTGTACACAATATTTACATATAGTCTTTTGTATATTCCTGGGAAGACCGTTCCTGGAATGTGTGTTGACTGAATCGCAGTCGGGCAGAGTCTCTGGTTGAATCTCTGTATTTATCTATCCACCCACGAGGATAAAATGTGGCACAAGGCCGGTTTAATGTGGGTATCTCCGAGCCCGTAGGCTCGGCCAAAAATATAGCCTTTTTGAACCCGCCTAGACGGGTTCAAGGCCTGTCTACCTCCCCGGACGAAACCTTACCCTTCGGCAAAGCTTCGTCCGGGTTCCTCCCTGCTAATGCATAGAGTTCGACAGATTCTCTCTGGTTGAATCTCCTCATTCCTCTCCGATACCAACCATATTTATATGGTCGGTACTCCACTATGCAAATTAGGTGGATCATAACACAGCAAAAATATTAGTCAAAATTTGTACAAATATCAACAAAAACATTTAACTTTTGCTTATATTCTGCATCATTCATGTGCAAGGATTTGTCTCCCGCAATCTTTTTTTTTTCCTTCCAATCCTTTATTATTCTTTGTATGATTTATAGAAATATATAACTGGCATCTGAATATTGACTCTATAAATGAAGCAAGCAAACAAACACAAAATAATGACTTGGGATTTACCGACAGCTTTTCAAAAATGTCTCTGTTATAATGGTGGCGTGCTGCCATGCAGTTAAAAATTGGGAAAATAAGAAGATTGATTTACGTCCCTTGATTCTGCACCGGGGAAACCAAGTACAAGTCATGTTATCAACAGTGCACACAACCTCTCGGTAATGTCAAATACGATAATAGATAATCGTTTATTTTCTTTTTTGATATTTATTTCACGAACTCTTGAGAAATGAATCACATTTTGCATATTTAAATTAAATGTAGAAAAAAGTATACTAAATTATTACTTTAATACCGAGTCATTATTTACTGATAACAGTTTTCTTCAACACGAAATTGGATAAATTTTGGTCTTAAAATTACGAAACGGCAACCCTAGAAATCCTGAACTGCAAGACAGTTTTTTTTTTTTTGTTAATCTTTGTACGATGATGAGACGTCCAACTCAGAACTTTCTTTTTTTTTTGGTTTAAAAATGTAGTTTTTAATGTATGCAAAAGATATGAATTAATATATTCTAAGTTGGAATAAATATCTTGATTTCTGTTTATAAAAAGAAATTCTCTTCAGTACTATTTATTATAGTAACATATGTGAGAAAACGACATTATTTTTGCACCAACCTAATATTTAAAAAAATTTTCCCAGTATATCATTTTAGCTTCTTTTCTTCACAATTTTACTCAGGACGTCAAACTACGGAAGTTGAGTTGACAGCGCAGAAGTAGAAGAAAAATAAACACCTAAAAATGATGATGAAAGTAAAAATACTGGTCAAAAATTAATAATATTGCTTCATCTAAGAAAATGAAATAAAAAATCATACTAATTATTTGTTTCTTGATGACTTTCCAAGTCTCGATCATCATAATGAGTTTATCTCCATTGTCCCCTCCTTAAGCTAAATATATCCATCATGTACCCCTTAGGCCAAATAATCTCTATTGTGCCCTCCTCAGGCTAAATATCGCCATTCTGCCCTCCTTAGGATAATTATCATCATTGTTACCTCATTAGGGTAAATTATTTCCATTGTGCACTTAGGCTAAATATCTCCATTGCGTTCCCCTTAGGATAAATATCTCGATTGTACCCGCCTTTGGCTAAATATCTCCATTGTGTTCTCCCTAAGCTAAAAATCTCTATTTTGCACCCACCCATTGGATAAATGTCTCCATTGTACCCCTCTTAAATAAAATAGTTTTCAGTTTTTATTATACTACAAAAGGTTATGTTTTAGCGACATCAACATCATTCAAGTTTCAGTGTTGAAATGAATAGTGATTGTTTATATCACTGGTAGAGACCTTAAAGAGTAAGCCAATAGTCAATGCAAACTTTGAATTTTCCTAACTTCGACTGTTTCTCTCTTATTCACAGTCGGCGTTGTCAACTTACTGACGTAGACCAAAAAGTAATTTAAAAAAAACAGCAACTGAAGAATTAAGATTAAAATAAATAAAATATAGATAAAAAAAAGTATTTTAATGATTGAAATACTTTATTTCATAAAAATAGTTGACGATACAATACTTCAGTTAATTTCGCTTTGGCCACTTCTGTACTTTCTAGCCGTCAGCCACATTAATCCGACGGTCGATTCCTCATTATTTCGAAAAGATACCAAAGTTTTATTTTCAACTATAGATTAGAGCGTAAGTTTCGTTCCTCAATATATAGCTGTAGATTGATACCAAAGAAAAGATTTTTGAGAAACGTCTACCCAATTAATTCTTATTAATCTAATGTATTTTCTTGATGTATCGTCTGCTTTGAAAGATTCACTGTAGATGAGAACACTCAGTGTATTAGGGTTTGTTTTTTTTGGGTTTTTTTATTTATTTATTTTTTATCGGGGCTGTACTGAGAATCAAGCCAACAGAATGATCCAGCATATCCTATTGAAATTATTGTTATTCTTATCTCGATGAAGGTAAATGACATTTCGTAAATTAATTCCAGCCACAGAAGATTTCAACAAAAGGCTAAACGTCATTTCGTGACACACCTGATAAGATCACGGCATATATTTAAATATTTAATACATTGTTTCGGTGTTTTGTGACAAAATGCGAACTGCTCTCCGGAAAAACAACCACTCATTTTCTTTTCTACAGAAAAAGCACATAGTTTGATGAGGTTCCATTGATATTTACTAAATGAAAAAAAAAAGTCCAGATCTTGGTAACAGAGTCTCCATATCGGTGCTATCGGAAAGTGTAAGTTCCATGATTGTACTGGAAAGCGTTCGATGAGTTTGTTGGAAATTGTTCGGACCACACATTCCAGGTTGCTTCGGAACGTGTTCAATGTACGTCCCATGATTGTGCCGAAAAGTAATCGGTATGTACGTGCCAGAATTGTGTCGGAAAGTGTCCAGATTGTACGTTGGATGAGTGTGTTGGATATTGTTCGGATTGCCGGTTCCAGATTGCATCGAAAAGTGTGCAGACTGTAACTTCCTATGATTTTGCCGGAAAATGTTCGGAATATACGTCTCATGACTGTGTCAGATAGTGTTCGTCTTGTACGTGCCGCGATTGTCTCTGGAAGCGTTTCGATTGAATGTAACCGGAATGTATCGGAAAGCTTTTGACCTATACGTATCGTGATTGATTTGGGAAGTTCAGATACGCGTGAAGCTCAATTAGACCAGCCTAATCGTGCTAGGGTTTGTTTACAAATTATTACTCTATATCGGAACGGTGGGCTGTTTCCGAATGAACAATATTATTTTACGAAGGAACTGTGTATATTTTTAGGGCCAGATTAGTATCAACAAACTTTGCGCGTTCAAATATTGCCACCGTTAAAATAAAATCGTAATTACTGTGAGATTTATTTATTCCAATCTCAAAATTTGACATGTTATTCTATATTTAATCATTAAAATGAATAAATATTTGACGTCTTCGTTTAATAAATCCTTTGTAAGATATCACGGATGATATGCGCAATTTTATTAAATCAACTTTTTGGCGGTTACTTTTACAATAATATTAACCACTAATCAGGTTTTCTGTGTTCATCTATGGGACCATATTGATATCAGTTTCTTTCCAAAAACATTTTTATGATTATTTATTATATCAATCAAACCTCATATATATATATATATATATATATATATATATATATATATATATATGTGTGTGTGTGTGTGTGTGTGTGTGTGTGTATGTATGTCCAAGTATAGGATTAGTGTGCACGGAATAAATTCCAATAACCAACAAATACTATTCTTAAAAGAGTGCTCAATACAGAGTAGAGCAAATATAATTATTTATTCGAAAATTATAACCTAAATGTTCTAAAATCACTAATAATTGTGTCTTAACAAGTGATGATGTTGAATGTATAATCATTCAACACCATCACTTGATAAGACACCAGAAGTTGAAACAAAATGGCTATTTTTGTAGTGATTTTACAACATATTTATGTTATAATTCTCGAATAAATAATTATATATATATATATATATATATATATATATATATATATATATATATAAGACCAAGGGTTTGAGTGTTCTGGCTTTGTTCTGGATGTTGATCACGCTAGATCTCTCTAAGAAACTGTAACTAAGGTCTGCTCTGCATAGTTGCAGTATTAAGCACTGTGGGTGTGGAACAAACACAAATGTGCCTGCGCGAGTGTCTGCAATAGTGATTGACTCGAATACGAATTGCAAAATAATATATATATATATATATATATATATATATATATATGTATATATATATATATATGTGTGTGTGTGTGTGTGTGTGTAAACTCATCATTTCACCCCCAGCAAGTCGGAAATTCCACTAGTATGTAACGGGTTACATGGAGTGAAAGTAAGAGAAAAGATTGGGTACAGGGGAGTTTGAGGAAAGGGCAAAACATGAACGAGAGTCAAGAAAATAGATGACGATTGACGTTGCATTTAATTTTTTGACGATTCTAGCCACCAGGAAAGCAAGTAAACAAAGACTGTTCCACAGGCGGGAATTGCAAGAAAATCAACTGTTGGAGTAGAAGTGGCGGTTACATTTAACTATTTCAACAGTAAAAAGGTGGGAGATGATGCCAATCTAGTAGTAAGCTTAAATGCATGTAGCCAGGAGGCACCAAGGAAAAAGTTTCCATGAAAATAGTTGCCAAGGAACTTACCATGAAAATAGTTGTAGAAAGGACAGATGGAAGTCACGTAAGTCGGTGAGAAAGTGACTGAAATCGTAATGCCTAGTCATGATCGATTACATAGCAGATCATTCTTTGGATTTTGTCAAGAACCTCGAATGGGTAGCAGGAGCACCAGACTAGATATGCCAATAGTATTCAATGCACGGACAAATGGTAGATTTGTAAATGTGCAAGATGGACTCTGATGAGAAAAACCTTCTGGCACGACACAGTGATCCAACATTCCTTGCAGTAAATGTAGTCGTTACACTTCAAGTAAGTTGAAAAAATGAGACCAAGAAGGCGCAATGTGTTGCTATCCAGGAGTCTAGCATCAGCCATACTAATGGCGGGCAGAAAAGTTTCTTTATTGTGCTTAAAGTAGAGCAGTTTCGTTGTGGAGACATTAAAATTTACTAGCTATTTC
The DNA here is from genome assembly GCA_963932145.1 of Acanthosepion lycidas. Lineage (NCBI taxonomy): Eukaryota > Metazoa > Mollusca > Cephalopoda > Sepiida > Sepiidae > Acanthosepion > Acanthosepion lycidas. The sequence continues at coordinate 79,900,431 of OZ010584.1, read as the reverse complement.
TTCCCCTAGTTAGCCACTGAGTGGAGCTCATTTTCAACAGACAGGTTAACTTTGTCAGATCTGACAGATTTGCTGTTGACACATGTGTCATCTGGATAAATGTATGCTTGGGAAGTGGTGGCATCAGGAAGATCAGAAACAGCGTAGGACTAAGTATGGAAACTTTGTAGACACTCGCATTCGTGTGAAAGGATCTGGAAGCGATCCCGTTCAAAACGACATTCATTTCACGATTTGGCAGAAACGATTAGATTGATTCAAAAACGCTTCTTGTAATACCGTAGCCCTGGAGCTAACGTAGCAAACCAACGTGTCAAACCTCGTCAAACCTCGTCAAACGCCTTCGCGATATCTAGAGCCACTGCTCGAGTTTCGCTGTTATTATCAAGAGCTTGATATATAATGGCCGTTAAAACATCATCGGCAGATCTGGCAAAATGGAAGCCATATTGTTTCTCAGAGAGTATATATAAAATTCTCACCCATTTTCGTTGTTTATAGTACTGCTAGGAAGGAAAGTGTGTAGAGTGTGGTTTTGTCACAACACCATCGAGGTTTCATCCGTGATCTTGACTTGTGCATCAGTTTTTGGTTAAAGGCAACATTCCCCAGGTCCGATAACCGCCATAAGCTTTTATTTTAATTTTTGTGTTCGAACAAATGTTTTCCTTTGTGAACACAAAATGTGTAGAAACTGTCCAAATAAATTCCTTAATAACATCATTACCCCATACTTACCCACTAATTACAGCATCATATCCACACATGAATTACAGAACCAACCCAAGTATCTTAGCGTCACTCGAAAAATTTTGAAAATTTATTCAAAAACGTCCCCGTCGATGAAACCATTAACATTATCCTTAATTCTATGTGCACAAATAATTCTTTCCTACCACCATCCTTCAAACTAAATATACTCAAAAAATTATTAAATGCATGGACAACCAAAGTCCCCTTCTACAACCATAAAGGTAACATCTACCCCAAACTAATAACGTTTGTATGGGAATCCGCTCGACCTATGCTTCTCCAATTACTTGATCTCGAACGTAGAAAACATGATATATAAACGAGTCATATAAAATATATTTCCGCTATGTAGATATTTTTAATTTAGCGAAAAACAGAAAAGAAATAAATATTCTCAAAATCACACTTGAAAAACACTGTCCTTAACTTTACCTAAGTCAAAAAATAAACTCCTATTCTTAGACGTATCGTAGAATAGAGTAACAACAGATTCACCACGACATTGTATAAAAACCTCACTATCTGAAACTCTTGCCACCTTAATTTTAAGGTTGAATGCCCACTCAGATACAAAATAGCAATGATAAAAAAAACATCCTAACGAGACTACACTAGAATTCCTCCTCTCACCTTCTTTTCCTTAATGAACTCAACAATGCAAACCAAACACTAGTTAACAATGGTTTCTCTAATCACCTCATCGACCACCAGATTAGACTATTTCTTTCCAAAGTAAACAATAACGATACTAAACACATAGACAAAAATAATAGCATAAAAATCTCCTACAAAAGCCAAATGCACGTCAAATATAAACAAGATGAAATATCATAAAGAAATACTCTACCCCAGTTGATTCGAACAAAAAATTAAATTAATTATCTATTACAAAAAATCTAAAACAGCTAAAATTATTCTGTGTCCCAGGAACTTCAGCTGCCTCTAGCTGATGTTAAGTAAAAGCCTCCACCTTGTTTGCATTTTCTCTAAGACCTCATCGTTGCTCGATCCATGATATCCTAAGCATCTTTCTGTAGAACAACATCTCCGTCGCTTCGAGTCTCTTCTTCATCTTTGAGGAAATCATTCAACATTCGCTGCCGTAAAGAACGAGAGATGTCACGTAACAGCTCAGTATTCTTTTCTTCGTTAACAAAAAAAATCCTCCTGTCTCGAAACTGCACGATACAAACCAAAAACCTACTTTTCTTTCGACAACGATTTAAAAGCAACTTTGCCATTCGTCCGTGCATTGAATGCATTTGCCACGCCCAGTTTGATTCTTCAGCTATTCTCCAGCGATTCTTGACAAACTCCAAAGAAGAATCTGTCTTATTATTGCTTCTGACTTTACATTTCGCTTTCAGTCACTTCCCACAGCCGTAACGTAGCTGCTCTGTAGATTTTCTTCAAATATTTTCATGGCGATTGTTCTGATGAACTTTCATCGTTGGTTGGTTGTTTTTGTTTGACACCTCTATGGATTATTTAATGCCGAGATCTAAATATTTTGTGCACAATTTTATCGCTTCAACTTCATATTTTGTACATAATTTTATACGTTCAGGGCCAACATATGTTTACATATTGGTTGAAGATAAAATGTATTGCTGGTAATTTTACTATAAAAAGTTATTTTTATAATACTTTAGTGACGTACTGATTGTCATTTTGCTACAAAAATGTATTACAACTGGCTATATTCTTTTGTAAATATATTACTGATATTTTTACCATGTATTTTTGTAATTCGTGAATCACCAAACATCAAAACACTATTTTCCCATAGCTAGGACCCTATAAGTTGATACCACTTCAAGTCAGGGTGAATGGCAGCAATTAAAAGTTGATTCGGCTCTCCTCAAAACCTCCAATCTCTCAATCGGGCCTTGATGCCGGACGTAGTTTATCGTCATACCCAGGTTGATTGGTTCCTCGTCTTTAAGAATTTAAGAATACTAGATTGACAGCTTTACTACTGAAATTGCTAGATGAAACCAACCGTAAGTTTTATTTTTTATAGTTTCTTCCCTCGCACTACTCTGTGGAAATATCTTCCGGCTTCTTGTTTTCCTTCTAACTACAACCTTTAAAAGATTTAAATGCAGGATCAATCGTCGTCATATGTCTTTTTGAATTCAGTTCTTTTATTGTCCTTTCTACTCATTAATGTTTACTCCGTCTTTTTCACTCACAATCGCCATTTGTGTCTTAGTGACTTTACAACCTTGCTTGTGGTGAAATGATCAAAAAGGCTTGTTAATCATTAGCTATGATGATGGTAATTCAGATGTTGTCTGGGATTGACATAATGACAGCAAAGATGGAGATACGTCCTTGAATGTTCGTTAATAATATCTTGCGTTTCTCGGCGTCATGTTTACTTATAAAAGTGAACACGGCATTGATAACTGTTATTATTATAAGATTATTAAATATAATTATAAGTCTAATGATGAAGATTATTTCGATAATCAGCGCTCTGAAGAAGAATAAAGGCAATACCGCTGAGATTGAAATTATGACTATCAGGATGGTTCCTTTTTGTCGGCTGGGGTGCAGCTGAGTTTATTTGGGAGAGAGGATAATTCTAATTTCTTTTATACTGCTAGAGGCATCTACCGTAGACTCGTATCTATCTTGGAAATCCGTAGTGCCAAACGTGAGCAATAGATGACGCCTGACGTAGTGCAGTGGTTATCAAGTTCGTCTTTAATCAATCCGAGCCTCACCGAAAGTGGATAACGGCCAGATCATGTTGAAACGCGGGTTTCTGCACGATCACCGAAATTAAAGAACGTTGAGCCAGATCAGTACTTAGAAGGGTGACCACTTGGGAATACCAGGTATTGTAAGTTTGGCTGTGCGTCTGGAACTTTTTAATCGAAGAGATCCGACTTCTATTTCCAGTTGGTTTCCTCTCCTTATATTCCCTGATACGCAAATACCCTGGGGAGAGGCATGAATCTACCATATCACGTTGAAACGCCAGTTGGCGCACGTTCACCGAAGTTAAGAAACGTTGAGCCAGGTCAGTACATAGATGGGGCACCGCCTTGGAATACCAGGTGCTGTAAGCTTTGAAGTACGGATCGTTTAATGGATTGGAATTTTTAATCGTAGAGCCGAGTTCCAATTCCAGTCGAGTTCTTTATTTTCACTTATGTCCAAATACTCATGAGAAAGGCATGAATCTATCACTTCCTACCAACACCTATGAGTTAATTAGCAAGACTTGTATCACTAAACCATTATTATTCCTCGCCAAAATTCTCACAATCTGAAAATATTTCTTGGCTTTAAATAATCTGCACATGGTTGATAAACCGTAAAAAAGAACCAAAACAATCAATCCCATAATACCGCGTTCTGCGTCCTTGTACCAATCTAAGCAATGTTTAAGATGACCCGTCTCGCCTTGAAGTATATCTAATCTCGCAGGTCATTACTGTTAGAGTAAAACTGAACTTCATTAGGTTCTTCATAATTGTGGCCTTGTACCCTACACAGGTTAATAAATATATAAACTGCTACTGTTATGTGATTCTCAGTGAGGCAGTTGTTAGCAAGTTATGCTCACAAACATTACTAAAGTGGTTTCGATCTCTACTGAATGTCTCTACTCTTGACTAAGCTAAACTTACAGAGTAGTCTCGGAAGATTCCCATACATGATGTGATTGTGTCTTTCAATAGAAATCTACGCACAATTAACTATAATTGCTACTCGGCCAAGTAAGTCAGTCTATCAATAGGGTTCATGCTATCGACTCATCGTTTTGAAAGGACACTGAGATCATTTATATAGACAAAACGAACTCGTGCAACGCACGTGGATCAATGTTCGTGTGACGCTCGATGAAACAGCGACCAAGAAGCTTTAAAAAAATTTGTCAGCGTCTTGCGGTTGAACGCTAGGATTTTTGAGTGGCACGTGCATTTAATGGCCGGTTGAGTACGGGGACGAACTTAGGAGTTTTCGGTCGAAAGCAATTACTAGCAAAACGCCAGAAAAGGCAGAAGAAATTCTTTGAACTCATCCATGCAGACTGGTGTCGAACAAGCCATTACATCTCTCGCATGATTGAAAGAATCTACGGAGTGTGCCAGGAGATCCTTCTTCGGGAAATTTGCCATACTACTCCGAACAGATAGATAGATAGTTAGATTGGTGCATTACTGTTCATTTATATATCAAGCCTTTATTTCAATGATAAGTTCGATCCTCACTGTGTATCCAGTCTAAGACTAGTAGGCCCGCAGAAATAGACTATAAACCAGTATGTAAGTTGGAACTACAGTGTCTGTTTCCAAACATAAACAATAACGAAACTCATGATGAGGGTCTACTCACTTCTACTGAAAAAAACGACTTCCTGATTGACCATGTCTTCAACGAATGTAGCCGTACTCACCTCGCTTGGCCAATTTAGGGGTGGTGAGGTTATATAACCCGTAGTTAGAGGATTTCATCCGCCCGTTTTTGTTTTGTTTGTGTGTGTGTGTGCTGCTGCTGCTGCTGTGGTTCCACTTACAAGTTTAGTCGTCGATCACACAAGTTTTGAATTCAAAGTTTTCCTTCTCTTAGGTGAGAAGAGATAGATTCATACATTTCTCAAAGGTATTGGCACGTAAGTGAATGTAATGAGCCAGACTGGAATTCGAACTCTGCTCTCCTATTCCTGAATCCGAGATACTAACCGTTACTCCATCGTGCCCCCGAGGAACAAAAGAAATCTATAAAACGACTAAAGAATTAGAAAGCATCGCTTGGCATTGAGGTTGAACTTTTGAAAATACCGTACCCGCTAAACGATTAAAAAAAAATTCTAAATTTCATGAAGGAAGTCTAGAATCAGAAGCGTGACCACAATGCGAGGTATATTACCCATTAATGCACTATGGAAACAAAAAGGTAGTCCTCAAGACCATCACACATACAGAGGTATCTCAGTTTGATCCATTAAGATGAAGGTACGAATGAACATCGTATTAACTAAACGTGCGCTGTTCTATGAAAATCAACTCCTGACTATCCAATTTGGCTTTCGTTTGTGAAAGAGATGCAATGATGACATATATGTCATCAAAACACTGTGAGAAATTGCTTAGCTCTCTAAACGAATATTGTATAACTGCTACGTACATCTTACGGCAGTCCCCATCAATAAAGACTTCCAAGTTCAGAATCTGCTGAATGTATGCAAGAAACATATAGTTCCATGTCGAGCGAGGACACCAATATGGAACATTCCAACTTCAGCAGGAGTAAGAAAATGCGCAAATGAGAGCCCCAGTTTATTTAATCTCTTTCTAGACTGTACTCTGTGCATAAACAAACACGGATATGAAGAGATGTGTACTGGTTATTAAAGCATCTCATACCATATCCTAAATGAATCTACTAACAGAAAACAGCGTTCCTGTTCTCTCTCGCCAGCCGAGTCTACAGAGGATAAGTTGAGCTATGCCGATGACATTGCTATTTTTGGTTGGTATAAGTATGATCTAGAAAAAAAAAATCAGCATCTTCTTCCGAGTTTTCCAAGACTACAAACACTTTAACATATCTATAGTTAAAATGGCTTCGATGGAATGAAGCTTGTAGGTCTCAGCGAGCATCATTCTTCAGATGTCGTGAATTAGCGTTACAGAGTCACAAGCAAAGAACTGCACCAAATAACAGAAACCATATCACTTTGATGTCTTTCAAGAGCAGCAACAACTAAAATGGATAGCACAGGTAACTCGAACACGGAATAATGACATAATCAAGATGCTGACATTCCACACTACTTCAAACAAAAGGCATGGAAGGAAATTCCCATCGATACTGGAACAAGCGACAACAGCGACTGGACTTGGGAGACCTATTTTCCTGAAAAAACTGTTTTGAGAGAAAGATTTTATGAATTTCAACCGAAGCGGCCACTGGCTAGTCGGTCAATAAATGCTGAATATTTCCAAAAAAGAAAATAACTAATTTTATCATATATACATATAAATATATATTTATATATATGTTTTCACACACACATATGTATGTATATATATATATATATATATATATATATATGTGTGTGTGTGTGTGTGTGTGTGTGTGTGTGCGTGCGCGCGCGTGTGTGTTTTGTGGCAAATTTCAGATAGATGATATCTGTAAAAGGATAAAACGAACAAAGTCTAAGATGAGCTTTCATTTTGTCTTTGTTGATATATATATAAGTTTGGTAATCCGTATCCCAAGGAGGATATAATCCAGAGAGCTCAATGTCAAATCAGAGCAATTATTAATTTAAATAGAAAACAGACAAACTTAAGGGTCCCTTAAGGTTGTCTGCTTTCTATTTAAATTAATATATATATATATATATATATATATATATATATATATATATATATATGGTATAAAATGACAATTGGAAAAAAATCTTAGATTTTGCCGACGCGTTTCGTCTTCCGACGTTTTCAAGGCAAAAATGAAATCGAAATGTTTTTGTTGTTATAGTTACATTAAAAAATCCAAATTTAAAAAGATAGACGCTTCTGTCTAATCCTTTTTTCTAGTTAATGTAAATTACCTTTATAGTAAGGGATTTTTTTCTATGTCGACAATATAGTTAAATTCCCAGATCAATTCTGTGGACAAGACAGATTGTCTTGTCCACAGAAATGATCTGTGAATTTAACTACATATATATATATATATATATATATATATATATATATATATATATATATATATATATATATATATATATGCAACATTTATACTTGCAGAATGTGTAAAAGAGAATATGCCTCAGAGATTTGAGAGTTCACCAAAATGTCAATGTAACCTCTACTACAAAAGATGACCATCATTTGCCACATCTGCACAAGATAATGTATGACTCTAGCCAGCCTAAAATGTCACAAACACGCTTTGCATATATGAGAATGTATCAAGTGATACATTGCAGCTATCAGATATATGTGTTTGTGTATTTATCGAATATGCAGACCGATAGTCATAATGCGCTCCGGTTAAAATAAAAATCGGATGTCTATTTCAAATACGAGTATCCATTATGATAACGTTTAAAGTAATAAAATATTCGTGTTTGTGTGTATTATTGCATGCTTGTATATCTGAATTTTATTTCAGGAATGAGTTCTTTTTCTACATGGTATTTGGACTAAGCTAAGACTAGTAAATAACTATGGACCTATCATCCGAGATTATTGGTTAGCACGCATTAAGATTGACCATTACTGTTTATTGCATACTTGTGTTATTGTTCTATACAAGAGATAGAAGGAAGGAAGAGGCAAAGAGAAATAGATAAGAAAATAGATTAAGAAAGAAAGAAAGAAAAATGAGAGAAATGAACTAGAAAAAAATATGTATATAGAAATGAACATGAAAATAGATACAGAGAAAGAGAGAAAAGAAAGAAAGAGCCATAGAGAAATAGATAATAAAATAGATGGAGAAAGAAAGAAACTCGAGAGAAATGAACTGGAAAAGAAATAGGTATATAGAAATAAACATGAAAATAGATACAGAGAAAGAAGAAAGAAAGAGGCATAGAGAAATAGATAAGAAAATAGATTGATAGAGAGAAAGAGAAAGAAAAAGAAAAAAGAAAGAAAGAAAATCGAGAGTAATGAAACAGAAAATAAATAGGCATAGAGAAATAGATAAGAAAATATAAAGTAACAATGAGAGACAAAATAAAGGAAACAAGAGGCATAGAGAAAGAGATGTGAAAGTCGGTAAAGAGAAAGAAAGAAAGAAAAAGAGATAAAGAGAGAGAAAGATATAAAGAAAGAGACAGAGAAATGTATATGACAATAGATAAAGAAAGAGAGTGATAAAGAAAAAAAGAAAGAAACAGAGAAAACATGAAAGAAAGAAAAAAGAATAATAGAGACACAGAAAAATAGACGTGAAAACAGAGTTAATGTGAAAGAAAGAAAGAAAGAAAGAAAGAAAGAAAAAAAAGAAGGAGTTATAGAAAAATAAATATGAAAATAGAGAAAGAGATTGATAAAAAGAAAAAGAAAAAGGCGTAATGAAATAGAGAAGAATATATATATATATATATATATATATATATATATATATAGAGAGAGAGAGAGACTGAGAGATTGATAAATAGAAAGACGCAAATATATATATATATATATATATATATATATATATATATATATAGAGAGAGAGAGAGAGAGATTGATAAACAGAAAGACGCAAATATAGACAGATATATATGTGTGAAAATATATAGAAAATAGGAAAGAACTGGTTAGGTAAATAATCCAGTTCTTTAGTATTTTTGTTAGTATTTTTAAAAAATAGTAATCGATACAAAAGTAGAGCATAAATATAATTATTTATTTAAAAATATGATTCACACACGCTACATAAGAGTTCTCATGTTTCAAAACAAGAGTCGAAAACTTCAATATAATTATTTGAATTAAATTGAATTAAAGTAAGCTCTGTTCCATCTTCAAGTGAAATTTTTTGGGAATAACTTATTTCTGAAATTTACGTGTTTTAATAGCATATTCATTATTGAAATCAAAATTTCCATGGTAACGGCTAGAGCGATTGTTTAAATAGAAAGGGGTGTAGGGTGTTAATACTATACTGATAAAATTATTAACACCCTACACCCCTTTCTATTTAAAGAATCGCTCTAGCCGTTACCATGGAAATTTTGATTTCAATAATGAATGTGCTATTAAAACACGTAATTTTCAGAAATAAGTTATTCCAAAAAAGTTTTACTTGAAGATGGAAAAGAGCTTACTTTAATTCAATTTAATTCAAATAATTATATTGAAGTTTTTGGCTCTTGTTTTGAAACATGAGACTCTTATGTATCGTGTGGGAACCATATTTTTAAATAAATAATTATATTACATATATATATATATATATATATATATATATATATATATAGAGAGAGAGAGAGAGAGAGAGAGAGAGAGAGAGATTGAGAGAGAAATTGATAAAGTCAGTAAAAGAAAGATGGAAACATAGATAGATAGATAGATAGATAGATAGATAGAATGGAGCTAACTGTGTATATGTGTGTGTATGTATGTATGTATGTATGTATAGATAGATAGATAGATAGATAGATAGATAGATAGATAGATAGATAGATGCAAACCGTTACTTCAGTAAGGCATTCGCTCCTCCATAGGTTGATATGCCGCTAAAACAAAAACGAAAACAAAAACAATAAATATTCACTCCTCACCGAGTTCATTAAAAGTGTGGTCTTTAGCTAAACTACTGCTTTCGCTGTTGTTAATAATGTTGATGTTGGGCGGGAATAGAATAATTTAGCGATACTGCTTTAAGAGTGATTTTATCTTCTTTTTTCTTTTTTTTTTTCTGCATTTGTTAGATGTTTTTCTCATCTTTCCGATGTTTTCCATTAATTTCATTACTTTGTATCGTTTTTTTTTTCCTTCTCCTATGTTTGTGTGCCAGCTTTGTATTTCTGTACTTCATTTTTAACTCTATCACACTTCGTGTTGTGCTTTTTTAATGTAATTCTAAAATTCCGATGACATCATCGCAAGCTAAAGGAAACCAAAATTTAAAAACAATTTAAAAAAAAAACAAACAAACAAATAAAACTTTCTGCTTTTTCCTGCAACTTAGTCACGCAGGGTGAAGGAGAATTTAAGGACGAGAGGCACGACGAAGTGTCGAAGCGTGTGCATTTGCGCGCATGCGCATGCCAGTGCAAACAAGTATGTATATATGACTGTACGCATGCGCTCATATACATCGTATTAAGCAGCTGTGCGAATTTCTCTATTTCTATCCTCGTGGATGTATAAGTATTCAATAATCTAACATAGGTTGGCACAAGAACAAAATAGTGTGAAATCCTTGTAAGAACGAACTAACCACAACCGTTAAGCTATATAAAAAAAAAAACATGCAAAATATTGGTCAAAAGTAGATGTCCTAAGTTACTATACTTAGCATAAACTGACAGAGAGCACTATTTAAGTATCGAATCTATCATATTAACAAATATACGAGAAGGTTTTTTCTAAATATTGCACAAAATTAGATGCTCTGAGTAGGCAATTGGTAAATTTAGTTTCGATTAACAGACAGCTACAACAATTAAAGCACCCTGTGAGGATAGTATTCTCTCGTATAACAGTTTAGTAGAGTAATGAAGCCCAAATTAATATTAGGTTGGTGTAAAAATAATGACGTAATAATGTCGTTTTTTGACGAATTTTTAACGTCAAAAAACGACATTATTACGTCATTATTTTTGCACCAACCTATATATAAATGAACGAGGATCCATCTTAATATATAAATGAACGGTCTGGTATTAATGTTTTCTGTTGATCACTCGATAGTAGCGCTCTAAGGTTAATCATTCTAGAAGCCATAGCAGGAAAGTAGTGTGCATATCTGGATGTTTAAGTAAATTGCTTTTAGCTAAATTACACACCGAAACTTAAAAAATAAAAAGGTTTTTAACACATTCCCTGTTACCATAGATACTTTAACTTTTATTTAATGCTATCGATGTTTTTTGCTGAAGTTATCATTAAAAATTGCTATATAAGTCTACTTATAATTCATTTTAGGAAAGAAAATTAACTTTACTAATAGATTCATTGCGATCTTGAATATTCGAACCTTTATATCATTCTATCTCTGTTTTGGGGTTTGTTTTTTTTTATATTTGCCATAAGAAAGTTCTATACACTATTACTTATAATTCATTTATGGAAAATAATATTCAATTTATTTAACCATAAAAATGGCGCGAATGTATGTTCAGCAGTTGCGTTCTTCTCGCTTTCTCTCTCTCTCTCCCTCTATTTCTCACTCTTTTTAAGTCTCTCTTTCACTCTATCTCTCTTTCTTTTCCCCCTCTCTCCCTCTATTTCCCTCTCTCTCACTCTGTCTCTCACTTTCACTTTCTGTCTCAATTTCTTTTTCTCTTTCTCTCTCTTTCTTTCCCCTCTCTCTCCTCCGTAGCACCATGGGCAGACAAGTAGATTTTTAACCAAAAAATACCTCTACGAGTCAAGGTAAATTAATAATAACTTTTTTGTCGTAGTTATTTAATAAATGTATGTAAAATTTTCGAAAAAAAAAACAGTTCTCAAGTACTGAGAATCTTTTCATACAGTTAAGATGTACATGTCTTCAACATTTTCTGCGGGATCTTTTATTTATATGAGTTCACAGCATAGCCACTCGGACAGTCATCAAAATATATTCTCATTGATTCTGTAGCCGCACATCACTTTACAGTGAAACATGTTTCGGTTTTAATTCAATTAATGACATTTTTGGAGCGTTTGATCCAACAGTGGATTTTGAAAAGAGCAAAACAAGCAATAACCTAAAAGTCTAACGCTTTGGATTTTCCTATCCCACCGCTATGATCTTTTACTGGATCGCGTTTGCAACTTGAAGTCTGGTCTTGTCCGACAATAAAATCAACGAGCATATTTACTGATTAGACGAAAGCTATTTTCTCTTCTTATAAAACCACTAAAAAAATGGATTACTTTTTTTTTTAGACAAACTCTTTATGACAGACAGTGTTAAATATCATCGTTTTCTTGAAATCTTGGTTGATACAACAACTGTCAGATTTGTATGAATATTCTTTAACCTTTTTTAATCATTTCTCTCCAAGCAAGGCAATAAAGCCAATAAGACGCAAGGGGACTATTGAATGTGAGAGAAAGAAAATATTAACGAGAAAAAGGGCAATAACAAAACACGGATTAAGAAAACAGATGATAATGATTCACATTACATTTAAATTTTTGGAGCTAAAAGTTCACTGGAAAGCAAAAGGTTGGAAGGTTCTCTTCCGACCTTTTGCTTTCCAGTGAACTTTATAGCGTTGCAGTTCAGACAAGACACCAGGTTCGTTCTCAGGGTTCAGCTTCTTCCAGACAGACGCTTGTGGCTTAAAGAACAGATCCTTACCCACGAATTAAGACTATGAGAATTCCTAGCGGCGAGAAGATTTTATTTTAGGGTTGTAATCTACTGCTCTAAACAAGCGAAATCGAGATGAAGTGCTGAACTGTCTAACTGACGTCTTCCCTTTCCCGTCGATGTGACCTTTATCTTCTCACCCCTCCGCGTTACTCTGGACTTTTAGCTGGTACTGACCCATGTCTTATAGAAGACATTGTTCTTTGTTTTGTCATCTTGGTCTAAAAATGTAATTCATCCTTATTCGGTTACCGACTTTGTCCGCTTGCCATGTACTTGTGAGGTCCACTTCACTTAGCTGATAATCTTCGGGAAAATAAATGCCCGAATCCATTTTTGTAACAGGTCAGCTGTTTACCATTTAACAAGATATCAGCTGACACTGATATCGCTACAAGTTCTACAAGCGATAAGTGCGTGAGAAGAAACTGTTAGCATAGAGCTTACGGTTTCAAGTGAAAAATAATGAGACCTTGCCACCAATCGCTTAAATTCATAAACTTTACCAACTGATTTGAGTTAGATATTTCTTTTTGGTTAATCACAGTTCAAATATCATACCAAGATTTAAAGATTCAAGGAATGCTTGAGAATTTCAATCCAGAGATGAGGGGATGTTTCCCGATGCGAGGTGATGGATCGACTGCACATTTATAGAAATATTAGGTTGGTGCAAAAATAATGTCGTTTTCTCACATAAAACGACATTATTTTTGCACCAACCTAATAGTTTGTTTATATTAAGATTGAAAAACTTGTCTAAGTGATTACTTTTGTTTGGCCATGTTTTCTGGAATTAAATATAATCTCCCTAAAGCTTAAGTAATATTTGAAAGCAATTTACAAATATTGAATAAGGATATTTACATCTTGAATAAAATTACATATAAATTGAAATGAACTCTCGTGTTACGAATAAAGATATATTTTGAATAAAAAACAAACTCGCTTTCAACACAAGTATTTATATTTTAAATAAGATCAATATAAATTGAATAAACGTATTTTGGACTTGACTTCAGTAAAATTTTGAGACTCTGTGACACAATTTTGTGCTTGGGTAGCAACTGTTATTTGGTATTTGCTTACGTCTAGAAGTTCAATCGATGTCTATTCTACACGTCCTTATAATATGTATTTCTTACTGCCTCCTTCCCCCTCACTTTCAACAAGCCCACTCAGTAACTATTCACCTTGAGTGGACTTTAGGCCTTGTATTAGATAAACAAATAGTTCACTGCTTCCCTCTAATTCTCCCGCCCTCAATATGTAAGTGTTAATTTTATGAAACCGTCCATTCTCCCGTTCTGGGTACGACGATAAACTACATCTGCGTCCTGGGTAAGACGATAAACTACCTCCAGCAGCAAGGCCTCTCGTCAGGAGGTTTTGAGGAGCGTGGAACCACCTCTTAATTGCTGGTGTTCCCAGGTCAACCCTGAGCCGGGGTGGTAGCACCTGTTAGGGTCCCATCTATGGGCAAACAGTTAAGCCTCAAATTGGGGTCAAAACAGTATGAAAGTGTAAAAATAGGTTTTAATAACAGCAATACATTTTTAAAAGGAAAAATTATTACCAGCAATACATTTTTGGAAAAACATTACCAGCAATAAAGATTTTATCGGCTTTAAGTAACCCATTGAGGTTGATATGCCGTAAAACAAAACAAACCAAACCAAACCGTCCATTCTCGTAGTGTACCCTAGAAATTTCAAATGTTTCTGATTTTAATATAACTGTATTTTAGTCCCCATTTTCTTTTAAACTTTCATATGTTCCGCCTATGCTATTTTAAGAATAAATCGACAGAACTACAAATGTCGGTTTTAGTTTCTTCCTTTTCCTTAAAGAGATTGTCCAATATCCATCACCATAGAAAAGCATGGGTGTAACTGGCCAGTTTAGCAATATTCCAACATATTCCTTTGCCTGAAAACTTTCGAACAAGATAGCCTAGATTTACCAATAATGGCACGTTGTTTACTTCTACCACTTCTCCTCTATACTTCCGGTCGATATTAAATTTTTCAAAATGGCCTTTTTTCATAAGGTGTCCCAGAAATTTCAAATGGTGCATACATTTTTAATAAAGACAGTTACGTATTGAATCGATTTATGCTGTGCGGTTTATAAATCCTTTTTGAGTTATTTAAAGCCGAAATATATTTTAGATATGTTTTCTTTTCATTTCTTTTTTTTTTAGAGGGAATAATTAGTGCCAAATTAAATTAAACTCAAGAAAGAGCAACGCTACATTAGATTACTTTGCCTACTCTGTCGTGGATAAATTTAGTTTCTTGATTGGCTTGCTTTCCAGTTATCTCACAAGAACATTTTGTTTTTTTTAACAATAACAATGATTTTCTTTATTTTTAATTTTATTTTTAACCCATAGCCGGCGAAAAGAAGTTACAATTATGCGTTGATGGGAAATCTTAACATGTATAAATAACTGAATATTAACTTTAAAGCGCCTCGCTTTTGTTTAATTTTTACCAAAATTGTTGAATTGATCCAATACTGATTAATCAGTTTGATTCTCGGACGGTACCCCAAACCAGTACCAAACTAAACTAAGCTCAGGAAAGAGCAACGCTACATTAGATTACTTTGCCTAATCTGTCGTGGATAAATTTAGTTTCTTGATTGGCTTGCTTTCCAGTTATCTCGCAAGGAAATCCGCCACTTTTCTCCGATTTGACAGCATTGATACGCTGCTCAAATTATGTGGTCTCAGGCTTTCCACTCGTCCATTTTGATCTCTCTAACTCAAAAAGTGTTAGAAGGTCTCCATTATTCACTTAACACCAGAAGTGTCAATAACGGTTATAATGACCGCAAGAACTTTTCGTCAATCATATTCCGCTTTCATATAATTATGTAAGTTCAGATGTCACACATCGTCTGTCGTTAGGTAGTTTGTTTTTATCACCATGTCTTTTAACATCTCTATCTATAAAAGGCAGGATGTGTATGTGTGTAACGAATGCACGGCAGCAATTTTCGACGGATTTGCACCAAAATTTACATGCACATGCTCCAAGTTAGCGGGAGACCAACACCGACTTTGCATTTCCCAACTCCCAGCGATCGTGGAAATAATCGATTTTCTCCTTCTTCTACGGCAGTGTTCATGTAGTTTGCGGTCATTTTCTACTGGCCAGAGTGAGAGCCTATAGCTGACTGCCACGAATAGGCAGGAAGATTCTGTTGGACAGCGTAAGAGCCAACAGCTGACTCACACGAATGTTAACTAGCATGCTAGCATGCAAAAAAATGCAAAAAAATCGATAGCTGCATTCTTCACAAGTGGAAAAAATTTAAATCTGCATGGCACTTTACTCCAATTGGCTCATTCGCTTGCTTAAACTCAATGTTGATTCTGATTCCGCAGAACTGGGATGGGTGTGAAAAGTATTTGTTCTTAACATTCTTTTTTTTCATTCGGTTTTTCCAATTACGAGTCCCTTTTTTAATGCTGATCTTTTTGTGTTCATTTTGTTTAGTTCTTTTTTTGTAACAGATTTAATGTTTAGTATAGAGCTTAGAAAAAATTCGCAGTGTGAGATAGGCAAGAAGTAAGACATGTAGCAACATCAGCACGGCAAAGGGCATTCCTTTAAAGTCAAGAAAGGGCAAAAATATTTTAAGTCAAGTGATAGCGATTGCTGTATGAGTTGTACGATTTTTGAATCAAGCACGAGCAACGAAATCACAAAGAACAGCTGAATATCATACACCAATGGTAATAACACTCAGACTTATTCACATTAAGTCAATACTTTCGTTTCAAATATTCTTTCCTGGTTAAGATCAGAATACTGCGCGTCTTTTTATAAACTTTACAAACTTCATAATATGAACAGAGTACAATATATGTCACTGTATACTGCGCATTTCTCCCACAAAAGAGGAACATAAAAATTCCACGCCGTCTTATATAGCAAAGACTAAAATCTATATAAAAAGATGTAATGCAGTCCTCATCTTCTTTTATGTACTGTCTCCCTTCAGTTTCATGGCTCTCCACAATTTCCTATCCTTTCTATTAGGTTGGTGCAAAAATAATGACGTAATAATGTCGTTTTTTGACGTTAAAAAATACGACAAAAAACGACATTATTACGACATTATTTTTGCACCAACCTAATAGCTCTGAGCAATGTCTGTCCCCTCACTATTCTACTCACTCCCTGTTCTGTCATCAACTTACACAAGCTTCTTATGTAAGTAACTCGATCTTTCCTTCTATCCTTCCTGCCTTCAATATGTCCTATGAGTGTTAAATCCTCCTAGCCTACTTGCCTCGTCATGTGTCAGATATTTAAACTGTCTTTTTTTCTTATTCTAGGTCGAAGTGAACCTTTTGGTTCCATTTTCATTAAAACTTCCCCGTTCCTCACATGTTCCAGCTATGGTATTCTCATCATACTTCTGTACAACAAAATATCTTTTACCTCAAATCTGCTCTCCATCTTTTGGGAAATTGTTCACCCCTCACTGACATATAAGGAGTGTTACATAGCAGGTTCTCTATTTGTTTTCTTTGTTTCTAACGAGATGTTCCTGTTGCTTTATAACTGCTGATTGTTTTAATATCTTTTCTTAACCTCATCAAACCTCCCCTGATAGTTCAAATAGATCTCTGTTTCTTATTTTATCATATGCATCTAATACCGTCATACTCTTTGATTAATGTTTACTAATATAATGCAAAAAAAAAAGATAAAACGTTTTTCTGAAAGTTCATATTTCTTTCTTAATCATTTCACAGCCCCAAGCAAGGCAATAAGACGCAAGGGATTATCGAATGTTAGGTAATATGAGAAAAAAAAACTACTATGACGGAGAGAGGACAATAAAAGAACAGGTATTTTGGGAGACAGATGAAAGTTGACTGAGAAACAAGAAGCTGAATGAGAGCTCCACAAGCGAGAAGTGCGAGAGAAGAAACGTTTAGCATAGAACTTACGGTTGCATCTAACCATCCCAACTATAAAAGGATGAGACCTGCCCCCAGTCTGGTATTGCGCTTAAATTTTTAAAAGTCTAGATACTATAGAGGAAAGTTCGTCAGAACAATTACCATGAAAGTATTTATAGAAAAGACACAGAGAAGCTACGTTGCAGCGGTGGGAAAGTGACTGGAGCCGAGATACCAAGTCAGGGCCAATAACATTGCAGATTCTTCTCTGGATTTTATCCAGAATCACTAAATATATAATACAATCACCAGGCTATATGTTGCAGCAATATTCAAAGCAAGGGAGAATGGTAAACTTATAAATATGAAAGATATATTCGTGCGAGAAAAATTCTCTCGGACGTGAAAATAGTGAAACACCTTTCTAATCAGCAGACTTAGCAATTGATTCAATACACTCTTTCAAATTCATACAAGTCCGGGAAGTCGCTATGAGTCACTCCCTTGGGGGTTAGCATCAGCCATGCTTCTAACACCGTCACGCTTTCTGATTAATATCTATTAATATTGCCCCCACCCACAAAATAAATCAAGTTTCCCTGGCAATTCAAAAAGATCTTTGTATCGTAGCTTATCAAATATTCCTAATACAGTAATTTTTTTTTATTTATCTGGAAGTTGATTTTTTTTCCTTCTTTTAAATATCTAATTCCGATTTTCTTGTACGCTGATAGATAAGATACTTTTTCAAGTGTGTATCTTACCTAGTATAATTAATCAAGCATTTTCCAATGAACACAGTTTTATGAAAAAAGGAAGTTGCGATATTTAATCACTACCCTTGGCCACCTCGAGGCGGTGCAATGGTTAGCAAGCGTGTCTCGCTAGTGCAATTACGAGTGAGTCCGATTCTCATGAGGTGCCTCATACTTTCGGTCTTGTATCACATCTAAGCTACGCTTGAAAAATCACTATTTAATTGCTTCCCCGACAATTATTTGGGGAAAAAAGTTACATTTTCAGACGATTTTTTTCGCATTTGTTTTTAAAGTTACTAAGAAACTGAAGTACCCGAGCTGTGGATAAACCTCTACCAGACGTAGGAGTTAACATTTGGTTGCTTTGGTTGCTTTGGTGGGTTGGTTTGGTTTGTTTTACGGCATATCAACCTCAATGGGTTATTTAATGCCGACAATTTTTTATTGCTGGTATTATTTTCTTTCAAAATAAACTATAGTTGGTAATATCTTTTTTTTTCTAAAAATGTATTGCTGGTAATATTTTTTTTTTACAAACTCTTTCTGGTATGTATTAAAACCTATTTTTACACTTTCATAGTGTTTTGATCCCACTTTGTGCGACAACTATTTGCCCATATCTGGGATCCTAACAGGTGCGACCACCCCGTGTCAGGGTGGACCTGGGAACATCAGCAATTAAGAGGTGGTTCCACGCTCCTCAAAACCTCCTGATCAGAGGCCTGGATGTAGTTTATTGTCTTACCCAGGACGTGGATGTAGTTTACCGTCATACCCAGGACGGAGTTAAAAATTGGACGCATTTCATGCTCAGAAAAGCATAAAAAGAATCAAGATAAACACGTCTGTCGCTGGTTTTTCAATGTTATATTTTAGACGTGTTTAATTTAGTCTACGTTTAGTCTATACCGGAGAAGAGGTTAATAATATATGCTTTATTTTAGGCTCGTCTTTTCCTCATGTTCTTAACTGTCTTTATCGCGGCTTTCTGAGGTTAGAGGGAAATTTATGGACATACACTTTGCCTTTAGTATTGTTAATACGTCTAAACTTCTATTGATTCCTTTCAGCTGATACTGTCTGAAGAAGTTAGGTCGTTATGGGAGAGTGCTATGCCGAACTGATCTTCTTTTATCATCATAGAATGCTGTTGACAAGATGTTATATCAAAATATGAGGGAATTCATTCATAGCTTTCCCAAGCGTAAACGTAACAACAATTCTGTCCTTTGGGCTCATAAACGTTATCTCTCGAGTCTAAACTGAATTTTAACCGCTTCATTACAGCTAACGAGATAAATGTCAGTTCTAGATGTTTTTACTTTAGCAATCTGTTATAAAGGAATAAAGTGTCACTGCCGACACTGGAGTTTGAACACAGATCACCAGAGAGCAAACACAGGCGATCCTATTTCCAATAAGTATACTACATGATGGCAAAGAAAATTTATATAGGGGAATTAGCGTGGCGTCTAATTGATCACACTTTCTGTACTATCCTCTATTACTATACGGATCACCATTTCTATTCTATCCTCTATTACTATACGGATCATTCTTTCTACACTCTCCTCTATCTCTATACTATTCACTATACTATTTCTCTATACTGATCACTATACGCATTGCTATTCG
This sequence comes from Acanthosepion lycidas, assembly GCA_963932145.1. Classification (NCBI taxonomy): domain Eukaryota; kingdom Metazoa; phylum Mollusca; class Cephalopoda; order Sepiida; family Sepiidae; genus Acanthosepion; species Acanthosepion lycidas. The sequence continues at coordinate 79,880,364 of OZ010584.1, read as the reverse complement.
GATCATTATTCGGTGGCTACTATTCGAGCGAATACTAATTGGTTGGTTGTTTTTATTTAGCGGCATAGCAACACCTCTGTGGGTTATTTAGTGCCGAATTTGTTGTGGAGTTATTTCGCAGTGGAGGCTTGTATTTGTACTAAATCGGTCCTAAATAGCTTCGACGTACAAAACGTTAGGAACTTGATATAATAGGTATTACGCAGAGTAATCGTGTTGTGGTCGCTGACTACTTTCGTATTCGACTAACTGTCGACTACTGTCGTCCGACATCGACACTATTTAGTAACTGCCCCACGCAGTTACATGTAGCACAAGGCCGAATTTAATGTAGGAGCCCGAGGCCGGAGGCTCGGCCAAAAAATCGCCGTAGACTCCGCATAAACGGGATCGGGTCTGTCCTCCTCCCCGGACGAAACTCTGCCTTTCGGTATAGCCTCGTCCGAGTTCCTCTCTGCCCGAGGGTAGAGAGTTCGACTGTCGTCCGACATCAACTAGTATTTAGTCACCCCCCACGAGGGTATCATGTGGCACAAGGCCGGTTTAACGTGGGATCTCCGAGCCCGTGTGCTCGGCCAAAAATATACCCTTTGAACCCGTATAAATGGGATCAGGGTCAGTTTACCTCCCTGAACGAGACACTGCCCTTCGGCGTAGCCTTGTTCGGGTTCCTCGCCGCCCGAAGGGGGGAGAGTTCAACCGTTTAGCCGGTCGTCTGACATCGACTGACCCTCGTTTCTCTTACTACTACTACTCATATTAGATGGGAGAGTCTATTAACTATAGAATAGGTGTGTTTCACCATAACAGAAATATAAATATTTCTAAAATGTATGACTTAAGATAAAATGTATTGTTGATCATTTTGCTATAAAAAGGTATTATTGGTTATTTTGCTATAAAATATATTGTTGATATTTCTACTATAAAAGGAATTCCTGGCCTGTTTGCTTTGTTTCTGGTTTAGTTTATTTAACGACATATCAACACTTTATGGGTCATTAATGTCGAAATTTAAATTGGGTGGGAAAGCTCTGGTAATTTCCTTTTCCAATAATGTATTGATAACAATTTACTCAGTTATGTGCCATGCGTGATACATGTTTAGGCGATCATGTATCTTTCGATACATGACTGACGAGACAGATTTTTTTCCCACAGCGGGTTGCCATTTCTTTCTGCGGTAGACCAGTTGCCATCTAAGGTTATAGAACCCAGTCTGTCCTGCAATTTACCCATTCATACCTTTTTCAACGGGTGTTAGTACGTACTTAAATGCTAATACCCTTGGGAAAGGTATGAATCCTCCTCTTCGACTGAAATTTGAACTCGGCTCTCCGATTCCTCAGTCCGATCCGCTATCCATTACTCCACCGTGCCTCCTCACAGCAATTTACTAAAAAAATAAAGTTTTATACTTTTATAATGTTTTGACCCGAGTTTGGAGGTTCACTATTTACCCATAGCTGGGACCCTAACAAGTGCTACTACCCCGGATAAGGGTGGACTTGGGAACAACAGTAATTACGAGGTGGTTCCACACTCCTCAAAACCTCCCGATCAGAGGCCTTGCTGTCGGATGTAGTTTATCGTCACACCCTGGACTGATGATGTCGTACAAAGATATACTGCAATGTCTAGGTTGGTCTGAAAGTTTTGTCACCCCTACGAAAAAGTAGAGAACAAGTAATACAGCAATACAATGCGCATGTATTGGATTCAGTTTATTCACTTCCGTTTACGCTGTCACACATCGAGAAGGTCTGTATGAACACCATCGTTTTCGTGGTAGCTATCTGAAATAGAAAATTGCATTGTTTAGGGGGTGACAAGACTTTCCGACCATCCTGTAGAGAACAGTAAAAAATGGAGTGACGGAACCATGAAGCAGCCGATACGCAAGTCGATCAATTTATATGAATGTCTAGGTTATTTTCGCTGACAAAAAGATTAAACGGATTGGAATTGAAAGTTCATTTTATATCTTGATTTCTTTTTCGACTGTTTTGATTTAATATTTAATATTCATTTTTTTTTTTCTTTTGTAATTATTCCATTCATTTCTGGCGCATATAATGTCGAGCTGTCGCTGTTTCTATCGTTATTTTTTTTTTTTTTTCACTTGAACAATTTCCGATCACAAGCTGACGAAGAACGTATTCCTTAACGCCCACTTCATTGAGGAATTGCGCAGTGAGTTTATTGCTCTCAAAGCACGCAAATCCATGTTCTTATGGACATGGATGTTTGCAGTTGAAACCGTCGACAACACTCGAAGTGACACGCTGGTGAAAACCGCCGAAACTTTTCTTGCAAATAAATCATCTCGCACAAGGATTAAAATAAGCTTAACTTCTCGCGTCCCAACATATTGTCACGCAGCGGAGAATATTCCTGTTCGCAAAAATACAAAGAAGCCAATAGACATGGATTTAAAACTGCTACCAACTCTTTGTAAGCCGCTTGCCAAATGAATAAACTATTCAGACTAATAATCGTTCAGGATATTCACACAAACCTTGAAAGTATGTAGATATGTTGTCTTCATCTATGTACCGTACAAAGGACGTTGGAGATCACGACTCTCCACAATTTCCTGTCCTAAGTAGCTCTGAGTAAATTTTGTCTTTCTGTTGTCTGTATTAATACCTATTCTGTCATCCACTGACACAGGCTCTTTAGGTAGGTTATTCCTCGCTTTACTCTGTCTCTCTTGCCCTCAACATATCCTGTGATGATCAAATTTTCCAATAAAATTCAGCTGTTTCATTATGTCTTCTTGCCATTGACGTTTAGACTATTCTTCTTGCTTTCATTCACTATTTTGTGTAGTTTTCCGTTTTGTTTCTGCTATCAACACTGCATATCTTATTATAAGGAATCCTGATAGGGCTCCTAATTCGATCAGAATTGCCTCGCTCTATAGGTTGAATAAATCCGGCGAGACGACACATCCTTGTCTTACACCATTTTTTTTTTTTTGTATATTTACTGGATTTATTTTCTATTCGTATACAGTCATTATAGGTTCTGGATTATTCTAATATCCTTCCAAATATGTCATTGTTACCCAGCAGTTCAAACAGTTCTTTGTGACATACTTTATCGATCACTTTTGCATAATCTATAAAAATAGGTAAGTTATTAACTGCTTTCCTCTGTCTTTCTTGCCCTCAATATGTCCTGTGATGGTTAAACTTTCCAAGAAAATTCAGCTGTCTCTTTGCGATTTAAAGTGTCCTTGTTGATTTGATTGTCTCTAAAACTTCGTCCTTGTTCACAACTTTCAGTCTATCGTATTCTCAGCATCCTTCTGTAGAACCACATTTCTATTACCTCAAGTTTTTTTCTTCATCTGTAAAGGATTGATATTGAGAAAAGTTCAGTCCTCTTTTCTTTGTTTCTAACGAAATTTTCCTGTTTCTTAATACTTTGCTTAGCTTTTGGATCTTCTTAGTAGTCATCAGAAAAGAAAATCTTAATAAAAACAAAAATATTTAGATCTAACCGTAGGCTCTATTTTAATAGTTTCTTATCTCTCACTTTCGCACTCCTCACCTGTAGAATTCTCTTCAGATTTCTTGCTATGGTATTTTCTTCTTCTTCTTCTTCTTCTTCTTCTTCTTCTTCTTCTTCTTCTTCTGCCTCTTCTTCAACGATGGGCTGTGTTCCAAAAGCACATGGCTGATCATAGCTCTCCACAATTTTCTGTTCTTTGAAAATCTTATTAAATTTTGTCTTTTTCCTGTCTCTCCTAATCTTCAAAAATGTAAATGCAACGTCAATCGCTATCTCCTGCCTTCCTGGATCGTGTTCCTTTATACTTCATTCTCCTCACTAAAGGATTTCCTTTCACTCTCAGTACCCTCCTTGCGTCTTAATGGCATTATCGTCTTGCTTAGGATGAAATGATTTTTTAAAAAATCTCGTCAAGCTGAATTATAACTCCTGTACAAATAGCTAGATATGCACGTGTCAAGGTGTTTAAAAGGGTAGAAGTCCGACCAAGGGACCCGAGTTCGGATTTCAGTATGGTCAATTTACATAATCCTGATAATAACGTAGATTCTGGGCGTAGATTTAATATTTGGATAATATTAATCTTTTCCGGGCTTGTTTCTCTATTTCTCCTTTCATCACAGAATTATTACTCTCCAAAAAAAACGTACACAACTGTATCAATACATCAAAAAAAATGGTTGAATCTGTCAACACAACAACAGAAACAAAATTTTCAGACGTGACAGTACTTGATTAATTTTCAGTTGACAATATGAATACAATAGCGTTTTCTAAATTGTTTCAGTTGTTAAGGACATTTTGTTTGGTTAGTTACTTCGTTTTAATAAATTCATTTCATTTTTTGCCTTGAAAAAAGTCCACATTGTATGAAACGCGTCGGCTAATATTACAGTTTTCCTATTGTCTTTTACATTTATAAATATTGTCTTTTTCTACAGAAATCTTTCATATATATATATATATATATATATATATATATATATATATATATATATATATATAAAATAAGAGTATAGCTTTATGGCATGCTATATTTATGGGTTAAAATGCTCAACATCAGGGATAGAGTGTAAGTAAATATAAAATATATAATAGAAATTGAGATCAACACCCAGCAGCGACGGTTAGTTTCATGCTTAAGTATATTTTTCAGGTCTGAATATTGCGTTTTATCTTATAATAGACTGTCGCCACTGGGTATTGACCTCAATGTCCACTTTTATATTACATCTATCTATCTATCTATCTATCTCTCTCTCTCTCTCTCTCTCTCTATATATATATATATATATATATATATATATATATATAGTGAGAGAGAGAGAGAGAGATAGAATGTAGATAGATATTTAAGCATTTCACTCCAAGCAAGGCGGGAAGCCACTAGCACGCAAGGGGTTACAGAGAGTTGGAGTTAGAACAAATAGGAGTAATAGAGGAAAGGATGAAGAGAAGGTTAGGGGATAGATCAGGGCATCTGGAGACGTCGATTGACATTACATTTGAATAGTTGGAGATTATAGCTATCAGGGCAACAGGAAAAGGGGAGGGAGTTCCACAGGCGAGAAGTGCGAGACATGAAGCTATTGGAGTAGAAGAGGCGGCTACATTTAACAGTTTCGACAGTGAAAGATTGTAAGCGAGATGCCAGCCTAGTAGAACGCTTAAATTCATGAAGTCTGGGAACCAGCGAAAGACGCTTATCGGAGTAGTTACCATGAAAGTATTTGTAAAAAAAAAAAAAAGACAGACGGCACGTCTGTGAGAGAGCGACTGCAGACGAGATGCCAGATCAGGGCCAATTACATTGCATATACGTCTCTGGATTTTATCAAGAACCTTGATATTAACAGAAGGGGCACCGGACCATATATGGCAGCAATACTTCATGCAAGGACGAATGGTTGATTTGTAGATTTGAAGGATTGACTCCGGAGAGAAAAATTTCCTGACGCGGCACAGGGAGCCAACTTTCCTTGCGGTGGACGAAGCTATTGACTCTCAGGTCATCAGTCAATGTGAGTGATCGCAAACAAGAGCTCTCGAGAAGTTAAGCGTCAAACATTCCAATGGGGGGTGCAGAGATGGTTCTCGGTGATGAGTAATAGAGAGCAGTTTTGTTTTTGAAGTGTTAAAGTTAACCAACCAATTACTGCCCCAGTTCACAACCGATTGGAGGTCCTTTTCAAGACGAACGGCCAGGTTAGTTTTGTCAGCGACACTAGATTTGTTTTTGAGGCAGGAGTAAATTGTGGTGCCGTCCGCGTAGATGCCAACTTGGGAATCTATGACGTCAGGAAGATCTTTGATGAATATAACGAACAGAGTAGGGCCTAGGATAGAGCCTTGGGGAACACCTGCGTTCGTGGGATAGGAGCTGGAGAAGAATCCGTTGAGAACGACCTTCAATACATGGTTTTCCAGGAATGATTGATATATATATATATATATATATATATATATATATATATATATATATATATATATATATATATAATTCATGAATCATTCATACAAAAAAACAAATATAGGGGTTAATGATTTAAATGGTGAGAATACATCATCGCAAACAATATAAATAAGATACACCAACCCCGAACCTGTATATGAATGATATGATCCCTGTTTATAAATTCCAGTTGCATAAGGTCTTTTTAATTTTTTACAAGCTTTCGTCTGTTCCTACAGACATCCTCAGATATGGAAATAGATTTTGTTCTTGTTTTTACTTCTCGGTAATAAGAGGACAACGAAAATAGAGATGTAATCCGAAAAAATGCTATGAGAAATGTGTTATTGTTTTGGAACGTGCTGTCGCAACGCTGAGTTTGAATTTAAATTTTAAGGTTGTGCGTTTTTGTACAAATATAGCAATAAGAGAATTCTTTTTTACTGGTAGATTTTCCGTCAATATGCCATGAACTATATTGTTCAATAATTACAGTAATGTCACACTTATTATCCGAAAGTTGCACGTTGGATCAGTTATTTTAATTTGCAATTATAATTTATAAATGCATGAATCATTCATACAAAAAAACAAATATAGAGGTTAATTATTTAAATTTAAATGATATATATAGTTAGATTGGTGTGAGTTTGTGACCCTGGTTTTCATGCCCTTTGCGATCGTCAGACAAACTGATTAATTTTAAAATGTTGGATTTATTTATGGTTGGGTATATCGATGTTTTATGGCAGTAGGAGGAAAAATTGTCGTAAGACACACATACACGCACGTCACGCATTGAAGCTCACACAAACATATACATATATTAACAGTGTGGGACTAAGGGTATATGCGCATCCATGGGTCGTTGAGTGCATACATACGGAATTAGTCGCTGTATGTTGGAATTGTGTAGCGAATTCTTTTCCAAGATCGTTCGTCTATTTTGCATATATATATATATATATATATATATATATATATATATATATATATATATAGGTATACACAATATTTATTTATATAAATAATAATGTTGTTTTCTCACATATGTTACTGTGAGAAAACGACATTATTTTTGCACCAACCTAATATATATATATATATATATATATATATATATACAATATTTATATATATATATATACAATATATATATATATATATATATATATATATATATATACAACATTATATATATATACAACATTATATATATATATATATATATATATATATATATATATATATATATATATATATATATATATCAACTTTTTCTGAAGAAGTGTCGGCCGAATGGCACCTTAAATCCCCCCATTTTTTAAACGAGATTCTTTTGTCTGTATTTTACCAATAAATTGGGAAATATGATCCTTATATTTAAATTAATTTTGACTCGGTGTGGCAGTAAAACGAACCTGTTTATATATATATATATATATATATATATATATATATATATATATATATATATATATATATGAAGAAAAATATACGGAAAAAACAAACAAAAATCCTTATATGCAATTCTGCTGTTTTAATGTTAATATAATGTCAACGTCGGACGTTTCGGTCTAATAAACCATCTTCAGGACTTATTCATAAAATATAATTAACATTATCAATTCAACATGACAAAGATAATGTTAATTATATTTTATAAATATGTCCTGAAGATGGTTTATTAGACCGAAACGTCCGACGTTGACATTATATTAACATTAAAACAGCAGAATTGCATATAAGGATTTTTGTTTGTTTTTTCCGTATATTTTTCTTCATACTGTCGGATCTATATCCATGTATTTGCTTACATATATATATATATATATATATATATATATATATATATATATATATATATATATATATATATATATATACCCAGAGAGAGGGAGTTTCTCTGTGTGTGTGTGTATGTGATGTGTGTGTGGACATAAAAAATAAAAAGAATGCGTGAATATCAGTTTCATGTCTATGAATGTCTACATTTTTTGTATCTACAGACGCTGTTGCTCTGTTACTGAGCAATCTTCCAGCATACTGTAAATTTAAAACAATATATTTATATCTTATTTATAAATATAAACCTTATTTTAGTGGCTATACCTGTATGAGTAGACATCCTTGTTTATTTATTTTTGAAAAGGTGAAATTAACGTCTAACGGCTTACAACATCGAAAAGCCTATTGAAGAAAATGCGCCCCTCGACAAAGCATTCACATATCTGGGTAATTACCTTTCAGCCAGGTGTACCTTTACCATTTCAACCACAGAGGTCTTTATAGCAAAACTCACAGAACATTGCTGCTAGTGAGCTCAAACACTTGTTTTGTAAACTAAGTTTTATAAACAGTGATGTACTGGGGGTTAGAAGATTGTATTGCGCCAATTTTCGAAGTGAAGATGTCTTAATTAGCTTGAAAATCAACATTCAGTGGCATGACTAGTATTTCCTCTCAATAACACTAACTCAATGAATATATGGAAATTAATCAATCTTAACATACACAATGCAAACCATATATATATATATATATGTGTGTGTGTGTGTGTGTGTTTATATATATATATATATATACATATATATATGTGTGTGTGTATATATATATATTCATATATATATATATATATATATATATATATATATATATATATATATATATATGTATATATGGTTCGAAATAAGACGAATATACGTGTGCACAATACTTTCGCGTGTCTGCTTAGTCTGACAGTTAATTTTTTTATAATGTCTAATCGTCTAAGATCGGAGAAAGCATACATTTTCGTTCCCACGAAATTCGGTAGACAAGTTTACACTCTCGTGTGGGTGGAGTGTTTTTCTATGTCTGCGAGAAAGAAACAAAGAATTTCGAGTGGGTGTGGAAAGTCGATCCCTTATCAATAATACTTATCGCTAGCATGACACGTCTAATAAATCTATATTTCCAACATGACAGGAAACATGGAAAAATAGTGATAGATAGATAGATAGATAGATAGATAGATAGATAGATAGATAGATAGATAGAGAGTGAGTGAGTGAGTGAGTGAGTGGGAGAAAGCGATATATTGAAAATTATCTGACCCAAATCTATAGGAATTGGTAAATCCTTAGATACATATAAGTAAATAAATAATTTGGATATAAGATATATATGCATGTAATAATGCATATATATATATATATATATATATATATATATATATATATATATATATATATATTAACATACATACTTAAAGAAACATACGTAAGTACATACACGCGCATGCATACACACAGACATACATATTCCTGTTCGTACAAAATACAGAGAAGCTAGTGGATATGGATTTGAAACTACTACACACGTTCTGTTTCCATGTCTGTAACCCGCTTGCTAAAACAATATACTATTAATTATTTACACGAACTTTGAAGTCAGATAGATATGCATGACTAGTAACCAGAAAAGAATATCTTTGAAAGGCAGAACACCTAGATTCAACCGTGAGTTCTATTCTAATATTTCATTTCTTGAACTTCTGGCCTGTAGAACAAAGATATATATATATATATATATATATATATATATATATATATATATATCCTGGTCACAGGAGCCATGCGTCCTGTATGGTCTTTCGATCCCCACGTTCGTTACTAGATGAAATGTTATCAAGAAAAGGCGATTTCTTTTGTTGCTTTGTTTTATTCGGAAAGTAGTGGCAGCTTGGATTCTAAGAGCAATGACGTCCCGGGAATACATGTCGCGCATTGGCTCAGCGCGGCTCCGCGCGGCTCCGCGGGGGATCATAACCAGTTACTAACCTGGGTGTGGGAGACGTATCGACCCTTCAGAATTCTTGTGGCCCTTGAAATTGCGCCGTTTTGGAATTATTTCCAAAACACCAACGAAGGCAATCCATCACATTTAGAATACCACGCTCACAAACACTCCGGCCGATCGCTAAACATTCTGTAACAAAAATTTATCAAAAATATATCAAATGTATCAAAAATACTTTTACAATGTTTGGCGGTGGAACACCAAAACAAGAATAAAAGTCCACATAAATATATGTCCGCAAATCTGTCGTCTTTGAGTTTGATATGTCCCGGAAAGGGATATATCTATTCGGAGTAACAAAGTGGTTGTTGACTACTGTAACCGGGTAGGACAATATAGCAGGTAACCGTAATGGACTGGTCCTCGTCGTAGTGGTAGGCAATAGGCGTAGGCAATAGGCGTAGGCAATAGGCGAAGATAATAGACGTTCTCCATATCAGTCTGTATTTATGGCTGACACCAGCAAATCAAATTACCTTGAGGAGGAACTCAGTTGTGTGCATATTCATTACATCAGAGTTATTCAGTTTAAATGAAAGTTTACGATAGATGGCGCTGTGTTGTAATGTAGACTGGGTTACATTTGTCATTCGTGCAGATTTCGGGCTAGTCTTGTAGAAGTTTTCCATCTAACAATGGCAGGATATTCATATCGTGAGCAGATAGATATGATTTTTAAATTCGGACGCGCAAATGGTAATAGATGCGAGACTTCACGCCTGTATCAGACTGCGTTTCCAGACCGAATCATCCAACCTTTGCTGCTTTTTATCGTCACGTTTCTGGGACAGGATGCTTGACACCACAAACTATGGATCGAGGAAGATTGAGCTCCGCTCGTACGCCTGACCACATGCTATCAGAGACGATCCAGATATCAGTACACACCAAGTGGCCCTAGCATGCCGTACATCTCATAGTATAGCATGGTGGTTACTTCAAGACCAGCTCCTGTGTCCGTATCATTTGCAAAGTGTGCAGGGTCTTTCGTCCTCTGATCACTCACCACGAGAGAACTTTTGCCGCCGATAAATTATCGTACAGACACCAGATCATTGTTTGTCTCTTCTGTCATCTTTCCTAATGAGGCAACATTTGGAAGAGTTGGAATAACAATTTTTTTGTAAAAGTATATATATATATATATATATATATATATATATGTGTGTGTGTGTGTGTGTGTGTGTGTGTGTGTGTGTGTGTTATGGTCCAGGTTAGGACCAAGGAAGAACAACACGAACACAAGAGTAGAAATAATTAAGGTATATTACACGAAATAATAATACAAGATGTGAAACGTGCTAGTATGATTGTCTGGTTTGGAGTGAACTACCATCGGTTCGATTCGATTCGGTATCTAACCACCCCCCACGAGGGTTGCATGAGGCACATGGCCAAGTTTAACGTGGGTTTCCCGAGCACGTAGGCTAGGACAAAAAATGCCCGTAGAACCCGTATAAACGGCATCGGGTTGGTCAACCTCACCAAACGAGACTCTGCCCTTCGGCGGAGCCTCGTCCGGGTTCCTTTCTGCTCAGAGGCAGAGAGTTCGACCGTCAAGCCGAGAAGCTCGACTCGATTCGGTATCTAGCCACCCTCCCACGAGGGTTGCATGTGGCACTAGGCCGAGTTTAACGTTGGTTTCCCGAGCCCGTAGGCTCGACCAAAAAAAGCCCATAGAACCCGTATAAACGGGATCGGGTTGGTCAACCTCCCCGAACGAGACTCTGCCCTTCGGCGGAGCCTCGTCCGGGTTCCTTTCTGCTCAGAGGCAGAGAGTTCGACCGTCAAGCCGAGAAGCTCGACTCGATTCGGTATCTAGCCACCCTCCCACGAGGGTTGCATGTGGCACAAGGCCGAGTTTAACGTGGGTTTCCCGAGCCCGTAGGCTCAGCCAAAAAATGCCCGTAGAACCCGTATAAACGGGATCGGGTTGGTCAACCTCCCCGAACGAGACTCTGCCCTTCGGCGGAGCCTCGTCCGGGTTCCTCTCTGCTCAGAGGCAGAGAGTTCGACAGTCAAGTCGAGAAGCTCGGCTCGATTCGATCCTCTCTCTTTAGAGGCGTAGTATACATAGTGGTAGGAAGAGTTCATTCTGTAGTTATAGGTAAGAACCCATGACAATGTCTTGTGCATTTAGGCAGCAATTCTTCAATTATGCATGTTTTATTAAAAATGACAGACAAGGAACTACGGTTAACCTTTTCATTTAATGTTTCTTGTCTTCGACAAAGAGTTTTCTTTTTTTGGACACGGAATGTGTAGAAATGTTCAAATGCTCGGAACTATAGAACATTTGGACACTTTCAACAGACTCCGTGTCCAAAAAAGAAAGATCTTGTTCGAACACAAGAAAAATTAAATAAAAAGCTTAACCGTAGTAACTTGTCTGTCGTTTTTGGCGAAACATGCATATGTGTGTGTGTGTGTGTGTGTGTCTGTCTGTCTGTGTCTGTGTCTGTATCTGTGTGTGTGTGTGTGTGTGTGGGTGTGTGTGTGTGTGTGTGTGTGCGTGTGTACATACGCCCTTACAGAAACAACTATAAATACATACACATGCCTACACGGACATAGAGAGAGACAAAGATAATAGGTGAGAGTGAATGTTAACAGGGGCAGAGAATGGCTCGTAAATTTTAACGCCTCTAAACAAAACTACTTTCATTTAATCCCCAACGATGTCAACGAAAACTTGTTCCCAATTTTGTAATGTCAACAAATACTCGTTGTCACTTTCGTAATGCTCGTTGTAGTAGAGACTTTGTAATTGCAGATACAACTATATCAACGCCGTTGAACAATACTGGTGTCAGACGCCTTTGAATAGCACTCGCACTAATAGTATTTGCTCGATAATACTCACTCGAATACTAATTGCCGTATAGTAATCTGAATAGAGAAATAGTATAGTGAAGAGAACTGAGAAATAGCGGTCCGTATAGTAATAGAGTAGAAATAACGATTCGTATAGTATAGAGTATAGACTAAAAACAGCGACTATTTAAACCACATGACTTCCTATATATGTGTTTCTCACTATGATCACGCGATGCACTTAATTCAATAATGGGATCGCCTGTGTTTACTCTCTGGTGATCTAGGTTCAAACTCAAGTGTCGGCAGCGATATTTTATTCCTATATAGCACAGAAAACTCTTTTCTGCCTTCCAACTGCATGGCTGATTTTAGCCTCCAGTAGAGCCCCTCTTTGTAGCTTCTTAGTTTCACGTTTTATGCTGATATCAAGTGAAGTGATTATATTGAATCAATCGCTTGTTAGGAAAGTTGATGCACTATGTAGCGCCAGACATTTCTTCTCGCCAAAATCCACCTTACACATTTATAAATCTATCATTCATCCGTACATTGGATTTTGCAGTCGTCACTGGTCTGGTGCTCATACTATTATCACAAGATTCTTGACAAAATCTATAGAATTGTCTACAATGTAATCGAACCCAGCATGGCACATCGACTCCAGTCACTTTCCCGTCGCGATGGCGTGGCTTCTTACTGTATTTTCTACAAATATTTTCATGCTAATTGTTCTGATGATCTTTCATCCTCGTTGCCTGAACTGCCTGAATTTAACCTTACTACTGTTTTAGGAAATAGTTTTCACTTTTTCACTGTTGAACTAGCTCGAGGCAACCGTATGTTCTATTCAAATATCCTCTTTTCTTGCACTTCTCGCCTGTGGAACCCCCTCCCGATTTCGTTCTTCTATCGCATCTACAACGTTCATAAATTTAAATATCTTCTTTCTTCCTTAAACCTGTTCTTTTACTCTCCTTTCTCTAATATCTTCTCTTTCTCTAGCGCCTCCCACTAATCTCTTGCGTGCTAGTGGCAATATCGCCTTCCTTGGAGTGAAATTATAAAAAAAAGGTAATAAATAATTCTCTTAGCCTAACCAGCTTCATTGAATGATTGTTTTGTTATTTTTTTTCTGATTATAAACCTGTAAAGATTGTAAAAAATTTTTGGAAATATAATAACGACTTACTGATAATAGTTCTACTAATTAACCCATAGCTGAGGGATATGAAGTGGATGTATACATTTCACAAGGCTGTTTACGCGTAAGTGGTCATAACGAACTTGAATTGGAACTCGGCTCCACGAAGTCCAAAACCAAGCCGCATATCCAAACTTAAATCGCCTGGCATTGTCAACAGGTCACTCATCTAGATACTGATCAGGTTCAACTTTGCTTAACTTCGATGATCCTATGAGAACCCTGACCAGAATTAGTTTGAATAAAATACTCATATATGCGTACGTAGAGATAAAGATAAAGTAAAAAATATAAAAATAATTAGTTTTTGTTTTGTTTTTTGTTTTTTCACCTATAAAATGTTAACTTCTCATCTTGAAAAAAGTAACTAAAACATAAATTTGAATGAAAATCAACTAGCTAAATAAAACGTAATGAAAAATCAGTGAAAATTACTTTTTCGTATAAAAATTTCGTACAAAATCACAGCCACTACGGTTCTTTTTAATGTCTTGTCTCTTACGCCTTTTGTCTGTCTATATTTTTGCTATTCTTGCCGATTTAAAATAATAGCCGAGGAACATTATTAGAAAAGATCATTTTAGTTAAATTAATTATCTGCCGTTCCTGTGTGTACAATTTGATTTCATTCTGAATTGCATTGCTTCATATCAATTGAATAATATTTCAATAGGTCAAGAGAGAACAAAAGAATTGTAAGACATTGTAAATCAGATAGAGAATGCATTTATAAAAATGAACTGATTGGTACGATATATCATAGATAGATAGATAGATAGATAGATAGATAGATAGATAGATAGGAACTGAGTGTAAGATGGATACCAACACACTGAGATAGATAGATAGATAGATAGATAGATAGATAGATAGATAGGAACTGAGTGTAAGATGGATACCAACACACTGAGATAGATAGATAGATAGATAGATAGATAGGAACTGAGTGTAAGATGGATACCAACACACTGAGATAGATAGATAGATAGATAGATAGATAGATAGATAGATAGATAGATAGATAGATAGATTAAAGTAAAGAGGTTTTGGTGTTAGATATAGTTCGTATTGACCATACTATATGGAGTCAAGGTTGTGGGCACTGACAGAAGTGTTCACGTGCGTGCTTACAACCTGCCTGCCAGGTCGGTAAGGAGCTGGGCTAAGGTGGGCCGGGGTTGGACGTCAAGAGAAAATCATATTGGTTGTTCTGACAAGAACAAGGCGAGCGAAGCAAATGTATTATGACTCGTGCACGATTTCCTATCGATTCGGAGCGTCCTGGCTGGAACAGTGACTCACATGCAGACGGTATCGCCAGATATCGCTTCCGTTATTATAGAAAGGCAGAGAAGTTAAGACGAAGTTAGAATAGAGGGGAGTTGCCAGGGAGAGAACGAAAGAGGAGTTGTTTATAAGTTGAGTTAGAGTGAGAGGAGACTCTCTGTGTGAGAAATCAAAAATAAAAGCGTGGGCTTCTAAAGAGAGTTGAATTAAGAGATGGAAAAAAATTTGATTTCCTAAAGAGAGTTGAAGTTGGAGGAGTTTAAACGAGAAAGTCAAGTAAAGGTGTGCGCTTTTTTTATTTTTTTTTAAAAGAGTTAAAGTAGATGTAGGAGGAGAATACAGGCGAATAAGAGAGAGAGAGAGAGAGATAACAAAAAAATGTTGGTTTATAAAAAAGGAAAGAAAAAAAAAGAACTCTTTTGCGCTAGAGGAAGAAAAGTCGAATAACTATTAGAGACGATCGACCGAGTAGGGAAAAATAATTGTTGATTGGTGGACTATAATGATGGTGGAAAATACTAAGCGAAAAGACAGAAAAGCAAGAAAGAACGTCAGGACAAAGACAATGTCAAACCGATATTAAAAATAGACTAATGGAGAAAAAGACCCTGAGGAGAAAGAGAGATAAAGAAGGACACAAATAAAGTAATACATTGTCGCCCCCAGAAATTGAATGAATAAAAGCAAAGAGAATCTAAAACAATAAGGAAAAAGTAGTTAAGAACGTAAGTAGAAGAAAGAAAGAAAGAAAGAAAGAAAGAAAGAAAGAAAGAAAGAAAGAAATATTAATAAACCACAGGATGATGAAAGAATGAATCCATATCCTCCTGGCGTCAATTTAAACTAACACCTTTTTAATTTTTTTCTATATATTGAAATCACTTTCCTTAAAGTTCGTATCTTTTTAATACTTTCAAAACTTCCAAAATTTCCAACATATTTCAGTAAAACTTTCACTTTCCAAATGCCTTACACCTTTTTAACTTTCACTTTCACTTTCCAAAATTATAATTAATTAATATTTCATTTTCCGAAGCTATAATTAATTTTTTTTAAAAGTTACTAATTAATATTTTAGATATATGAATAAACGAGTCAACAGTTTAAACTGAAACCAGGAGGATATGTGTTTAATAATGAGGCAGTAAGTATAAAATATTTTTCAATTGTCTATCTCGAAATGAAAGGAAAATGTCGATAAATATTAGAATGTATAACCTAAGCAGTTTGTTAAGAACAGAGGCGGTTGGATGAAAATGAGTTTAGTATGAAAAGAATGGGAAAGATGTAAGTATAAAGGAGTGAAGGAAAGAAAAACAAGATGAAGAAATAGGTACGGGTGAGTAAAAGGATACAATCTGTAGATCGAGAAAGAATGAGCGCAAAGAAATTGAGAGAATGTTTGAGAAAGTTTACAAATTACAATGAGAAAGGTGAGAGTAAAGGAAAGAGAATAAAGATGAGGGACATTTAGGCGAGAGTAAAGAATGTGATAAAAAAACGAGAGAGGAAAAAGAGAGTAAAAGGAGAATGGAAGGAAGAAAGGCTATTGGTGGGAATTAAAAATAGAGGGCAAGAGATAAAGAAAAGAAAAAGAAAAGGAAAGTCAAAAAGGCCGCTATCTAATACCCAACCGGCACAGAAAGAGTAAGGCCTTAAGAAATGCGTGCAAACAATGCGGAAAAGGGCATTGTAAGGCAAGAAAGAGATAAAGAAAAAGAAAGCGCTTATAGAAAAGATTGAAGATTAATACGGTTGACTAAATTAGGTTTGGTTTATTTTGTTTAACGGCATATCAACACCTCAGTGGGTTATTTAATGCCGACAATATTTTTAGGATAGATTCTTATGAATAGAATATGTATTCTTTGGTTTAGATTGGTTTGATTTATTTTGTTTTACGGCATATCAACCTCAATGGGTTATTTAATGCCGACAACATTTTTAGGATAGATTCGTATGAATAGAATATGTATTCTTTGGTTTAGATTGGTTTGATTTATTTTGTTTTACGGCATATCAACCTCAATGGGTTATTTAATGCCGACAACATTTTTAGGATAGATTCGTATGAATAGAATATGTATTCTTTGGTTTAGATTGGTTTGATTTATTTTGTTTTACGGCATATCAACCTCAATGGGTTATTTAATGACGACAACATTTTTAGGATAGATTCGTATGAATAGAATATGTATTCTTTGGTTTAGATTGGTTTGATTTATTTTGTTTTACGGCATATCAACCTCAATGCGTTATTTAATGCTGACAAAAAATTTTATTGCAGGTAATATTTTGTTTTGTCAAAAATATGTTTCTGTTAATATATTTCCTTCCAAATTGTATTGCCGTTAATAATTTTTTCAAAAAGTATTGCTGGTAATAGTTAACTATTTTCCCATAGCTGGGACCCTAACACGTGCGACCACCCCGGGTCAGGGTGGACCTGGGAACATCAGCAATTAAGATGTGGTTCCACGCTCCTCAAAACCTCCTGATCAGAGGCCTTGCTGCTGGACGTAGTTTAACGTCTTACCCAGGACACGGATGTAGTTTAACGTCTTACACAGAACAGATTAAATTAGGAGTATGTGTGTAAAGGAACTGATAATGAGTAAGAAAGAAAGGCAGAAAAATGAGAAAATTCGATAATGAATGTCCGCTATTTTGGAACAAGGAATTGAAAAAAAAAAAAATGGAACGAAAAAAATAAACGATTGATTCAGATACGTAAAAATAGTATAATGGCCAGAGTTAAATATATAAATAATTATTAAAGCTTTTTTTACCGGCAAAATTTTACTCATATTCTGATGTTTCCTTTGACAAAAAAATGCAATGACCAATTAGCAAAATCAAAAAAATGACGCATCATCGGAAATTAATTTTTCGAACAACGTTCAAAATCAAGCGCAACTCAAGTCGTTTTAATGTAGGTACCTCCACTGAATTTTCGATGCCTAAGTTTTAACATTAAATTAAAACGGGTAACTGTCTTACGAAATAAAAAAAGATTATTTACTATCTCCAAAGAGTCCTGTTTTTAACTAATAAAATAATTACCCCCTTAAAAATTTAATTTCTCGAAATTTCATGAAATTATATAATTGGGTGGTAACATATATAAAAAAAAATTTTTTTTCTAAAAAGTAAAATTTTTGAAATAATTTCAATCATTTCTAAATATGTCCTGAAAGTTTCATTAAAATCTGACAATTATTTAATTTTTACAAGAATTTCCAAATCAATGTATTTTGGTCCGCCACTGACGTAAAAAAAAAAAACAAGATTTTTAACCAATATTTACAACGTGATACATAGGAGTAAAAAATTTCAAAAATTAATAAAAATACTTTGGTCTTTCATCTTAATAATCATATAAACATTTTGATGACAAAACTTTGTTTTTATTGAGTTTGAGGCTTTTTTTTTTCATAACGCTATGCTGTTTTTTACACGACCAAGTGGAGTTACCAAGTTTAATGGTTTGTCTCTTGCGCCTTTTTAACTGTTCGTATTTCTATTTTTGTTGATTTAGAATAATAGCTGAGGAATGTTGTTAGAAAAGTGTCATGACAATATAATAATATTTTGAAGTAAAGAATTGAAAGAGCAAAAAAAAAAAATGAAAAAAAGGACGACTGGTTCAGATGCGTAAAAATGATATAATGGCCAGATTTAAATCTATAAATGATAATGAATGATAAGATTTAAATCTATTAATAGCATAGTGGCCAGATTTAATATATAAGTGGTATAATGTCCAGATGAAATTCTTTTCCCTAGATATTATACCATTTATGAGTTCCATTTGAGGTCTGGAGTGAACTTGGATCCCAACAGACGTTTGAAGCAAGATGTAATTGAAAGAGCAACCAATAATAATTATTAGTTAATCACTGTTTACTGAGGCTTGGTTAAGGACCTTGGTTAAGTAGAGCTATGATTCTTCTCATTTTAGATGGGAGAAGTTACTCAGCCCTGGGGATTCCTACCCTGCGACAGCACCTTCCTCATCACACTAAAAAGGTTGGATCGATGTAATACCTATCCCATCGTGACAGTGGTCGCGGGGGCTGGTAAAAAATTATTTTTTGTCGTTGACCCATATTTATAAGTATGCGAATGAAGCTCCCCACATTAAAACGAACTTTTGTCACATCCTTGGAGGGGAGGCCGGGCAAATATACCTGGTTGTGGATTGCTAATGCTTAGGCTCTTTCTTTTCAGAGCTGAGCTATGGTTTATACTGCAGCAACGCTTAATGTACTTTAAGTGAAGGTTTTAAGAGAGAATGCATAATCTGGCGTTGTCAGTAGTTGAACAAGTCCACTAAACGAACACTCAACAATTTCGCTCATAGCGTTTGAGTCAACCCGTGTTATGGTTTTTCAGGTAATTCTTAAACGGACTGAGCGCCGGTGGGCGTTGTTATAAGCCAATCTTATCAGGCTCAGCCCCTTCATAAATTCGGTTCCGAGATGCTAAAGTTCTAAGCTCCCACTACGTGGAAGATATTTCTTGATAATTTCTAGAATTGTGCAGTATATTCTATGAAGCATTCTTCGTGAGCTTAATGTGCTGCTGTATACGAATTAGTTCTATATAAGCAACTCGTTGGGCACCTCGAGGCGGTGTAATGGTCAGCAAGCTTGTCTCGCTAGAACAATTACGACTGAGTAGTGAGTTCGATACTCACTGGGTGCCCCAAACATTTGGCCTCGTGCCACATCTAAGCTAAGCTTGGAAAGTCTCTATAAGCAACTCGTTTCTAAGCAACTATGCTCGACACCGTTGAAAGATGATGGTTGAGATGAAACAAAGTCACACGTCTCAAATTTGACTAAATCTTAAGCAACTCCACGATGGCGTCATGTCGCTTAAGCAACTAATGAAAATAAAAAAACGTAAAACTAAAATGACTTGCTAAATACGTTATTTTATACTGTTTTCAAGTATTCTATTAGTTTATTTATATTAAAATGTCTTTCTTTTTTTTCAATGTCGGAGTTATCTCCTCCTAAATTCTGACACCGCCACTTGGTGGAGCTATCCCTAAATTATAAATACATAAGAATACTTCGTTCTCTCTCTCATTCTTTCATTTTCAGCGCTCGCAGAAAATATAGCGTTCCCGCTTGTGGGAAACTCCATGATACATACACACACGCTCGCACACGCACGTACTTACGAACATTCACTCACGCATTTCTTCGAACACAAACATTACACAATTATTTGTTACACATACACATTATTGTTTTTGTAATTTGTATCCATTTGCTTGTTAATATAATTATATATACATACATACATATATATATATATATATATATATATATATATATATATATATATATATATAGCATAATGAGAAGCCACGTATACTTTCTTAATATGTATATATAGAAAAAGTTGCAAATCAAAAAATAATAATAATGTTTTTTATGAAAGTATTGAGGTCAATCTGAAATATTAAATATATATATAAATAAATAAATACTTTCATAAAAAAACATTATTGTTATTTTTTTAATTTCCAACTTTTATATATATATATATATATATATATATATATATATATATATATATATATACTTGGTTGTTTTTTACATTTCTTTTGGTTGGACTCATCTTCAGCCCGCCATGTTTGTAGGGGACTTTATTTCAGGAGACTACACGAGTTTCATTTCACAGCGCGTATTAAACCCACGGTCCGCTACAGCATTTATTAGGTTGGTGCAAAAATAATGTCGTTTTCTCACATAGTAACATATGTTAGAAAACGACATTATTTTTGCACCAACCTAATATTAAACCTCAGTATAACAATCCAAGCAAATTGATTAGTAATTGTTGCGAGAAATGAAACCAATCGAGTAATGATCGACGTCCTATTTTCCTTATTAAAAAAAGTATTTCCAACAATCACGAATCAAATCAGCTGCATATTTAAAATACAATTTTTAGCACTATGTTTAAATCTTAATGTACTTTCCATTCGATTTTTAGAATTGAACCACTAGACTACTCACACAAATGATTTCATTATAATGGCGACGACTTTGATAGAACAAGCCACAATTTTCGGAAAAAAAACATATAATAGAGAAATGTAACTGAGTGTGATACGAAGCCTCCAAACTGTCTGCCTCAGGTTTGAATTCAAAGTATTTTTTCTCCTAGAATGGTTACCAGCTCTCACCCTTTCACTGTGGAAACTGTTAAATGTAGCCGTCTCTTCTACTCCAAGAGCTTCATGTCTCGCACACACACACACACACACACACACACACACACACACATATATATATATATATATATATATATATATATATATATATATATATATATATATAAATTTCGCTTGAAGATGGAACAGAGCCTACTTTAACTCAAGTTAATTCAAATATTATTTTGAAGTTTTCGGCTCTTGTTTTGAAACATGAGACCTCTTATGTAGCGAGTTGGAATCATATTTTTAAATAAATAATCATATATATATATATATATATATATATATATATAGTCGTAACTTGTGCTATATTTATGGGATAAAGTGCTCAATATCAGAGATAGAGCGTGTGTAAATATAAAAGTGAACATTGAAGTCAACACTTACAAGCGGCATGCTGTTTCATGCTAGACGCAATCGCCAGGCCATATATATATATATATATATATATATATATATATATATATATATATATATATATATAAACACACACACGAGTAGAGATAAAACATGAATACATATATGGAAGGTTAAAAATAAATCATTTTCTTCTCCGGAATAAAAGTAGCAAAGTTCCTTACCATAAGACAAGAGAACTGAAGCAATCCACATGTGATGTTAGTTCTAAATTTCTATTAGTGCAGTAAACATGCTTAAAATATTTGGTATTCAGTAAAAAATAATCGACCAAATGCTGAAATAAGCTTCCTAGGAGAAGAAAGGACTAAACATCAATTGTAAGAAAACTGAATGCATAGTTGTTAGTAAAAGGGAGAGCCCAGCATGCAAATTACAGATTGGGGATGACAAAATCAAACAGGCGCAACAATCTAGATATCTGTGAAGCGTATTAACAGAGGATGGAAAGGGCCACATGGGAATAAAGATGGCGCATTGGGATAGCGAAAGAAGCCTTGCAAAAGCTGAGCAAATATTATCGTTCGAAATCTATAATTAATGGATTTTACTACTTAATCCAACATATTTTATTACTTCAAACGAAGGGCACATTTTCTTAGACAGAATAAATACTATTTAAAATAAACGTAGCGTCTACGGAAATACGGATATCCGTAAAAATAACGCCTGAAGTGATCAAAATATGTAGGATTAAAAAAATAAAATACATGAATTCTTTAGAAATTGTTTTGTCCGTGTTTCTGATAAGAAATTGCTCATGTATGGCTTTCGAGATAATCTGGACGTGTGAATGTGCTTTAACGGCAAACAGAACTTTGAATGCAAATATGTTGCCTAAATACACACACGCACACAAAATAGACGGCAGACAGTGATTTTCCAAGTGTAGCTTAGATGTGGCAAAAGTTGTAATTGATCTAGCGAGACAAGCTTACTAACCATTACACCACCTCGAGGTGCCCAAGCGACAACACACATGTAGTTCTTTCCCAAGAGTAGCTGAGATGTGGCACAAGGCCGAAAGTATAGGGCACCCAGTGAGGATCGAACTCACTACCCAGTCGTAATTGATCTAGCGAGACAAGCTTACTAACCATTACACCACCTCGAGGTGCCCAAGCGACAACACACATGTAGTTCTTTCCCAAGCGTAGCTGAGATGTGGCACAAGACCGAAAGTATAGGGCACCCAGTGAGGATCGAACTCACTACCCAGTCGTAATTGATCTAGCGAGACAAGCTTACTAACCATTACACCAACTCTAGGTGCCCAAGCGACAACAGACATGTAGTTATTTCCCAAGCGTAGCTGAGATGTGGCACAAGGCCGAAAGTATGGGGCACCCAGTGAGGATCGAACTCACTACCCAGTCGTAATTGATCTAGCGAGACAAGCTTACTAACCATTACACCAACTCGAGGTGCCCAAGCGACAACACACATGTAGTTATTTCCCAAGCGTAGCTGAGATGTGGCACAAGGCCGAAAGTATGGGGCACCCAGTGAGGATTGAACTCACTAACCATTCGTAATTGTTCTAGCGAGACAAGCTTGCTAACCATTACACCACCTCGAGGTGCCTAATCGACAACACACCTATAGTTATTTCCCAAGCGTAGCTGAGATGTGGCACAAGGCCGAAAGTAGGGGCCACCCAATGAGAAACGAACTCACCACTCAGTCGTAACTGTTCTAGCGAGGCATGCTTGTTAACCATTACACCACCTCGAGATGACCATGGACGGTAGATATCAGCACTGAAATATATTTTGCTGTTCTCCATTTCTGCATGAGGTTTTGTTTCTTGTCTTCTTATCATCAAAAGACGAGTAGAATTCAAAGATACATTATTCTGTTCTATTTATTAGTTTGTTTTTTTTTTTTGGTTTGCTTTTCTAATATACAAAGTTTACTTAATCCTGTGTAGATGGTCAGTGCTACTTTCGATCAAAATTTATAAACTCTTTCTATTAACACAATTGTTCAAGAAAATAGGTTCTTAAATTCAGTAACTGTCATTGCACTTTACGGTGGCGATTGAGGCTTCCTTCTTCATCTTCTGACTGAAGTGGTGTGGAACGTCAACATCTTGATTATATCATTATTTTCTCTTCGATTGATAAGTATCGAAATCTATTCACCATTAAAAGAAAATGATCTTCAGAAACTTTCATTCACGCCATAAAAGCA